>CM076065.1:11590000-12790000 GCA_038088235.1 Zacco platypus
TATGAAAACCAACTAATTCAGAATTATTGTCCTTTTTTGTTTATTATTTAGATACTAAATGTTACTTTGGATATCAGTACACTTGTAATCTGGAGCACAATATTTTTGCGTTTTATAAATCTTGTTTTGTCTTCATTTTTCAAATTTGGAAATCCATAGTAGAAGAGACAGCTATGCTTAACAGAGCTGTGAAACAAATCTTCATCTCCACCATAATAACATAATCTTTGATGACTCGTGAAGCCCCATCAGGTGTTTTTATAGATGTTTCCGTCTGAGGTGATTCCTCTTGGGCAATAGTGGTCTGGACTACGCACACATCTGGGATAGATAGACTATTACAGAATGTGTCGTCGTGCCAGAGGAGAATTCCTGTGGGCTGGAGACATCGCATTATTTATTTGTTTAAAGTTCTCGCCCGCTACCCTCCTCCCACATCAGTGCACACTCCTATTTGGGATGAATGTGTACTCTGCATGGGTTGAAGCTCAGGAACAGAATGTCTCTGGCGTTGTTGAACATCTAGAGTGAACAGCACCCGGCTCCCTCCTCCCCCTGACTGCAGTTCTTAAGAGCTGACCAGCAGGGGGTGCGTTTTCTTTTATTCTGGTGAAATTGTAGAATCTGGATTTGCAAAATAATTGAAATGAAGTGATTTTACACCATCTTTAGCAGCCAGGTTTCATAGCCACACTTTTGTATATTTTTAGATAGTTTAGATGTGGTACATGCTACTCATTATCTGGATGGAAGCCGTGAGCTGGAGGGGCAAAGTCAACACGCTTGCATAAGATGAGGTCGGGATTCCACTATTTGCAGTTCAGACTGGCTGCTCCATAGTATCGACTGTTTTTATGCTTTTTTGTTGGTGAGTTAAATAATTTTTTAATGAAGCTTTTGTGTTTAACTTATGCTACGTTAAACTGCAGTGAGGTCGCCGACAGCAGATCTACTTTCAGCAATCTGCTGCTTTTGTGGCCATTCTCGAGATTTATATCCGTCGTCCTTAGTGACTACAGCATTGAGAATTCCTCATCAGTGCACTGGCTTTATTGGAATGGCAGTCCTGCATAATTTATGCTCCAGCGCGAACGTCTCACCTGCTCGGAGAGTCTGGCATACCTCGCCGGTGACAGCTTCGGCATGGATGTGAAATCCAGACCTGCTCTATGGCGGATTTATGGGTAGATGGTGTGTTTTGACTGCTCGTATTTTATTTGGGAGATTTCTTGCTCGTATTTCTAGTCACTGCTGATGTTGGAGTGCAACAGGACAAGCTCCAGATTGACCTACAGCTGAGCCCCCCCCCCCCTCTTGTTCCTGGGATTAGCTCGTCGTCATTGTTTCTGCCCGTTAAGCAAGATTAACAAATCAATGTGTCAGGTAGGCTGCAGTCAAGAGACAATGACCCACTTCTAACACCCAGGTTTTGCACTCTCTCTCCCTCCTCTATCTCAGTCTCACCCGTGCTGTCCTCCCCCCTCTCCTCACTGTCCAGAGTCCTTAATTAAAACTCCTCTGCTTGGTAGGCATGCATGCCGTCCTCGGGGAATTCTCTTTTTCTCTGTTAAATGGGGAGTAGTGATAATGGTTGAATGTGAAGGTAAACTCGGTGTCTGAGACTCTGATAAGAACGAGGGTTTGATCAGCACCAGATACTGAGTTCAGGTGGTTTCTTGTACAAATCGTGAGTGAATTGCATCTAGAAACGTGACAAATAAGCAGATGAGGATCTTGAGTGGTCAGTCATGTGTCAAGTTCTCTCATTGTCTTGCTATATTTATAAAAAGCCTTTCCTGCCAAGGTCTGTGGGCTTGTCTGTGCAGAAAGCTGCTTGTTTTCCATCAAGACGTAGCATGTAAGAGTTCACGCTCCCTGCGCTGGCTCTGCTTGCATGCAAATGAGGACAGATCTGGACACATACTGTTTGCTATAAAAATAGATTATGTCCTTAGTGTGCCGTTTTTCAGACAAGTCAGCTGTTTGAAGTGTCATTTGTCTGTTTAAAACCCGTGCCCGAGTATTAACACGTGGCACAAGCTATTGCATAACTTTCCAACTGTTTAGCTTGTAGAGTTCCTCAAGTCAAGGTTCAAGTATTGTTTGCTTTCAGCCGGTGTTGCACGAGCAGATAAGTTTGACTCATGGAAGATTTTGTAAGGTTCAGACGCAGATAAGTCTCACCTTCTGCTTTTTGGCAGCGATATTTGGCAGCCGAGGAGACACGGCTGAATGTGCAGACGGCACAGACGCGTCCTCGATGTCTGGCACATTTGCGACGGTGGCACTAATGTGTGAAATGCACATGCACAGAGAGGGAAAGAAGTTCAGCTTGTAAATGGAGCAACCTGTGGGAAAGAGAAGTCTACACAATCTTGTCTGAAGATCAGGGACTTAATATTAAGTTTACGATAAATCACCAGTGTTTCAAATTCTACACTATTCTGTACTATATTGCTTTGTGTAAATTAAAACGATGAACTAAAACCAGTTTAAATCTACAAGTGAATTTAGGCATCACCTCATTATAATATTTTGCTATTTGCTAAACAAAAGCATTTAGACATTTACAAGCGTTAAATTATTAGTGTTATTACACTAAAAAAAGAGCTGTAAAAAATTAAGCTTTTACACAGTAAAATACCGTTTTCTATTCTAACAGTAATATACAAATATATTTGTATAAAAAAATATATTACCTAGAATGCATTGTAATACGAAGTAATTACCACAAAAACAATGCATTCTTATTATAATAAGATATTAATCTAATATTAATTTTAGTAATTAATATTAAATATTTCTCAAACGTCAAATAATATTACCCAGAATGCATGTTTTATGGTATTTAACTGTTCATATGGGTAATCTAAATGGAAAAAAATGTGGAAATTAGTTTGCACAATTAAATATTCAATAATTGTCGATAATACATATGCACACACTTATACATACACATATAATTACATATTTAAAAAAAAAAAAAATTAAGTTTAAAGCCTGTATAATAAAACACATAATATCTGACATATAATTAGAAAATATGTAATATTGGTTATATTGTGCATCCCGTGGGAAGATCAAATGAAATGAATTATTACTCAATGTAATGTTAAACAAATGCATCATTGACTGCTAACACTGAAAGTCAGTTAAAGTGCTCAATTTGAACTCGAACAAAAAAGATATTTGTACACTTTGGTAATGTAAAATTAAGTCTGTTATTAGACAAATAGCAGACTACTATTGAGTCATTGTGTTAGTCACACACTATATGGCAGGAATGAATCAGAGTCAGTTGGCTCTTTATTTTTTTGTCGATGACGCATCATAGACCAACATCATGAGCTGTTAATCTGCCAGTCACGACCGTCTGTCACTTTTTCTCTGAAGTGGGAACAAGCCTTATTTTGAAACACTTATTTACTGCTCTTCACTTCTGGGAAAAATGGCCCTGTTTTAGTGCAGTTAACCTAGGATATAACTCTAGAACTGACGTATGACTGGCGGTCACATCTTAAGCTTAATTTGTCGATTTGCTCTAGCAGCAGTGAAAACTTCTCTAAATCTTTAAATCAGACCTTTTCCTTCCTTCCCCACTTCCTTCCTTCCATTCCGCCTGTTTCAGCATGAATGTGTCTGAGCTGTGGAGTGCAGCGAGAGGCCGAGCCTGAGGTGAACTACCTGACTGGGGTTTATCTCAGGGCAAAGAAAGAAACGAGGCCACAGCCGTCAGTATCAAATGATGGTTTCGTGTAAACGCGGCTGCGCTGCACTGGCTCTGACCCTTAAAAGCTGATGGGCACTGGCTAGACTCTTTCTGCCAAGGGATTGATTGCTTTTATTGCCCAATAAGCAACCTCTCCACGGGAGCAGCGACAAATGCAGCCTAGGCTTACATAAACATGTTTACTGTGCCAAGCTGTACACACATTTACTACAGGGTCTCATAAAATGCATTTAGCAGCTGTGTAAAGTGTAATTGCCGCTACTGGCTCAGTGATGTGTGCTTTTTGAGTGGGCAAACCTAAATTTACCCTCCTCGCTAATGTGGCTATGTAATCAACCACCGTCCTAATCAATGTATTTGTCTATGCGATTGGATTTGGAAGTGGGTGAAGGGTCTGGTAATTGTTGACTTGCTCCAGAGGGACGTGATTGATTACTTCCTGTTTTCCTCGCCATTCAGAGGCAGCATAAAGCGTGGTCAGCTGCTTGTTTCGAGTGTAATGCTCATAGCCTGTATTTAAAAACCTCACTGGACATTTAACTGCTATTAGGACAATAAGAATGCTACACTGGCCGATAACATCTAAGCACTACAATATTCATAGCAAAACAACTTAGCTGTTGGTCAAAGTCAGATTGCTTGGAAGCGAGCTTTCATTTTTGCCCCTTTAGCTATATGAACACTAATCCAGAAACGCTTGAAATTGCATCGTTTTCTATACATTTTGGCCCTCCATCCACACTGAGATTTGCATTGTAGAGTGAAATTTGGGCTTTAAACATGTCATTTCAAATATCTCTCTTTTCAATGTATAATTCACTTTTTACATGTACGCAAGATGTGACCCGAATTTCGTCATCAGAAGATTACGCACGTACTGTACGTGCACTGCCAAATTTTCGTAATCTGTGCAGGTCGCACATGCGCATTTAATTTTTTTTTTAGTTTATCCACAAGATGACAACCATGCCTTGGGGGTGTCGATTCACAAGGTAGTCAAAGAAAAACTGCATAAACAGAACAGAAGAGCGAAGAACCTAGAAAGTACCCTCAATTCTAGCATGAAAGGATACAAATGTTTACACTAGCGTACGCGTAAAAAATGAAGTATAACCAGGGCTCTAGTCATGTGACACTTTTTTTTTTTACCCATATGTGCTGCTATGTGATTTTCACTTTCAGATTTGCTAAAGATAAATATTCTTCAATCTTCATTCTACATTCTTTAACAAACACCTTTTCTGTCTTGTTTCCCACAGATCACCAAACGCTAGCGCCATGAGCGGGGTTCTCAAGAGGAAGTACGAGGAGGTGGAGGAGGACCCATGCTACTCTTCCTCCTCCCCCTCCTCTCTCTCCTCCTCTGCCTACTCTGAATGGGACTCGGATGGGGAGAGCTGCTATTCCGACACCCTGGATTCAACTCCCAGCAACCCCAGCTCCCCAGCAACGTCCTTAAACAGTGAGTTTCCCCTGTGATCTAATTATTTATTCTTTGATTAGGGTGGCTGGTCAAACTTCCATTTCCATTGCTATTTCCCATTCATAAGGTCTGCAAGGCTTATCTCAGCCATTCTGTGTCCTACCTGATAAGGTGTTACTGAGATACGGGGGTGCAAGATTAATTGCATGGATGCAGCTAATTACACAGGATGTTTTGATGCATGCCACATTCACCAGGTCACCTCCTGTAGGCTGTTCATCTAGGTTGTTGGGATCTGAGAAGGGAAAGCAAACAGTTGTGAGTTTCCCAGGATGACAGGGCAGGGAGCCAGAGAGTGTGCCATGTGACGGAGATAGAATGAACGCAGAGCTTTGTCTGAGCACCGGGCATGAACCCAGCACAGGTGCTGAGAAAGACCGAAGGGGTGCGGAGCAGGAAGGCAGGGATGAAGAGAGGAGGAAGTGAAACGATATGGTTGTCTGCTTGTGTTTATGAAACAAAGTCAGAGAAGAGAGTGCAGTCAGGTTAGATGGCATATTTAATTTGACGTGAATGAAAACTGAGCTGTGAGCGGCAAACATAATAGCATTCAAATGGACAGAAAGAAGTCTTTTATTACCAAGGCTGCAATTATTTGGTAAAAAATACAGCAATAATGTAAAATATTAATTTCAATTATTTGATTTTTTTTTTTTTTTAATATATTTTAAAAACCATTTATTCCTGTGATGGAAAAGCCGAATTTTCAGCAACATTTCTCCAGTCTTCATTGTGAAATGATCCTTAAAAAATCTTTCTAATATGCTGATTTGGTGCTTTTTAACAAAAACAAAAAACCGTGATGCATTTATTTTTCAGCATTCTTTGAATAGTTGAACAGCATTTATTTGAAATGGAAATTTTCTTTAACATTATAAATGTTTTTAACACTTTTGATCAGTTTAATAAATCCTAATTGACTTTTGAGCAACTTTTGAACTGTAGTGTACTGTCTGTCTAGTAGCTTTCACATGTCTAATATATTCCCAACCCATGTTTTCCGTAGTTTTTTTTTTTGTGTTCAGAGTTGCATAATGATTGGCACCAACACACTTAACAGTACAACCCACTGAACACGCTGTTTGTCTTTCTCTCACTGCCTCGCTTTCATTCACTTAATATAAAACAAGCTGTCTACCCTGACTGACATCCATAGATGATCAATTTCAGCATATTAGATGAAGTCACTAGAATCTGACTCATTGCATAACTGAGATGTCAAATCCGTGCTTGTTTACTCAAATTCATAAGATTTCCAATACCAACTTGATAATACATAAAGCTGCTCTGTTCTTTAAACAACATGTCATTGTTTCTGAGATGGATTTGAGATCTCTTGGCTGTACTTTTAGTTTTGTCCATTTATTTATTTTTTTTTTTTTTTAGATGAGCAAAACATATTTGCGCAAGCTTCTAAAAGATGAGTGCGAGTTTGAGTTCCCACCATTGTAAGTCTAATATAAAGTAGCTGTGGGGACAGTGAGACCCATCCCCTCCATCCCCTCCATTCCCTTCAGATAACAATCAGTGAGCCGGTGGCCCCGAGGGAAAATGAGCCGCTCTCTCTCACAGAGTTTAACAATTCAACATTAAATATTCTTGCACAAAGGATATGGAATTTACAATTAAAAAAATATGGTGTTCTTGTTTCAAGAAGTTCTCACTTTGAAACGCTGACGTTGACTGATTTTGACTGGTTGTAGGAATAATTAGCAAGGAAAGTGTGGACAGCTGTATTGTCTTATATAAAGATGGAGTGTATTTTATTAAAAAGCAAGTATTTTCAGTGCCCTCACCACTTCCAGAAACCTCAAACCTCCAGATAATCCAGCCGCTGGGTTGTGATTTTGGACGCTTTGCTCCCACTGCACATTTAAGCGCCAAGAGGAAATTCCTGGGTGGATTGTTTGTCAGACACGAGTGAAGAGGAATGCAGTTGTCTTTGCACGTGGCTGGATTTGATCGAAAACTATTAGCTATGTGCACATGTTGATTGGTGAAATATTGTTTTTGTTTTTTGTATAGCGTAGTATGGTGGAATGATCGTAGCTCTGGCATTTATAATCTGCTGATTTGCTATGTGTGGACTGCCATCTAGTGGCGATGTTGTGCACTTGGAACAGCAACATTAATGTGATCTTGATGTTTACACAAGAGACTCTCCCACTCCAAGTCTTCCCATTAGGCTTGGCACACTTCCTACTCAAATACTCCCCAATGAGATACTAGGAACAGAACTTTTTTCCACCACTCTGTCAGACATGTGCTCCTAATTTTCCATTAAGAAATTCCAAGCATAAACTCCTGTGAACGTATTCGCCCGCTGTTTTCCACTTAATGTTTTCTTTTCAAGTCCACCACAAGCCTGAATGTCTTATGTTTATCCTCTCTATCTTTCTCTTTTTTTCCAGCCACATCTATCCTGAAGAAAGCCAAACGCACACGGCGAGGCAACGTGCAGTTTGACCAGGTTACGGTCTTCTTCTTCCCTCGCTGCCAGGGCTTCACCAGCGTGCCCAGCCGGGGAGGTTGCACCCTTGGCATGGTGCAGAGGCACAGCGCCCACCGCCGCTACACGTTGGCAGAGTTTGCCGTAGCACAGCGCCACCTTCGGCGAGAGAAACTCAAAAACCGAATGAGGGAGGAGAAACTGGAAGCTCTTAAGCTGAAGGTAGCAAATTTAATTTTCACACATTGAGGTCAAAAAAGCTGTATTTAAATCAAAACATAATTCTAATCATGTAAATATCCTTTTCCTGTGGCAGCTTACCAAAAATGGTACCCAAGAGTCCGAAGAGGCTGAAAAGTTGACTGTTGATGACATCCCTGAGGATGAAATCGACCTCAGCGGCGTGAACTTGGATGACGGCTCCTTCCTGCATCCTTACCCATCTAAGAAAAGGCTAGCCATCCTCAAAGCTGCTGGCGTGAAAAAAATCGATAAAGAGGAGAAGCGTCAACTGCATGAGTTGCGTACATCGAGGGAAGACTGCGGATGTGACTGCCAGGGATTCTGCGAGCCGGAGAGCTGCAGCTGCAGTTTGGCTGGGATCAAATGTCAGGTGAGCACTTAAGTCCTGACAGATTTCCTTGAGAACAAGGTTATCGGTAATATTTACAGGGATCATTCCTGTAGCTCCAACTGTTGAGCATGCGACAAATGCATAAATAAAGTGCGTACATTATCGTTTAAAATTATCGTTTTTGTATATGTATATGAGAATGTATTATAAAAATCATATTACATGTGACATTACAAACTATTTTAACTTATAAAATACATTTAAAATGTTAAGTAAATGTTTTAATAAAAAGTATACAGTATATGTTATACATACACTTTTTTTTATATATATATATATCTATATCTATACACGCACACAAACATATTCTCTTCCTTAATACATTGATATAATGTTTACTGCGTTTACAGATGGACCACTCATCCTTTCCATGTGGCTGCACTAAAGACGGCTGTGGGAACACGCAGGGCCGCATCGAGTTCAACTCCAGCCGAGTTCAGACCCACTACATCCACACCATCATGAAGCTGGAGCTGGAGAAGCGTCTGGAGGAGCACACGCCAGAGAGCGAGTCGCCGCCTGAGGATCAGCCAGACTGCAGTTCCCCAAGTCACCCAGCAGAGAGCAGCACCACGCCAGAGACGCCCACATTTCACTTCAGCTCGGAGCTAGTATCTGTGGGAGAGAACAGCTGTAGCAGTGACATGACAGATTCATCTAGTTCTTCAGGCCAGAGCGAGGACTCTGAATCCGCCGAAAATGCTCAGAGAGAGCAGTCGCCGCTAGACGTCGACGAAAATGGACTCACGAGAATCCTAAGCTTTAGCGACACAGACAATGAGGACTGTTCTATCAGGGAGTGTAACGACAACTGCAACTACCAGCAGAAAAAGAGCGAGTCGATGGGCTACGGCATCTTCAGCGCGGCGGACGACAAGTTGCAAACGGACAACAGCCGCACGGCCATGTCTGAGCTCTTAGACGAGAACGCCAATCAAGGTATCGCTCTGTTCCACAATGGCTCCGTCCCCCACACGCCCTCACCCTCCATCGATCACTCAGCCAGCTACATGGACCTGAGCCTGTCATCCGAGTCAGACCTGGAGTTCTTCGACGGCTTTCCTTGTCTGGGACCGAGCTCGCTGTACAACTCCCTGAAGGAGTACGAGCACGTGGACAATTTCTTTCAGTTCCAGTTGCCTACTTACCCCAGCCTTCCGCAGGCGGCCGACCCAGGGACTTGTCTCCTGGAGTCTCTGATCGGATTGTCAGATTCTGTCCCAGAACCTCCGGCCACATTCACGGACAATCAAATGCTAGAAGACGCCATGAAGCTGTCAGTGATGGAGTCTGTAAAAGTCTAATGGGGGCTCATGTATGATCACTGTACAAATGAACTATGGGATTGTAAATGAATGCCATTTGTTTTTCTTTACTTTATGAATGGAGACCCTACATCCCAGGATATCTATGTTTGCATTATCTGCCTTTAAGATGTTAGCAAAGCATTAAGTTATTATAACAATCTTTATTATCATTTTTGCCATCGCAGTGGCAGCTAACATTTCTGTTCAAAAACAAGTCTGGCCGACTGATTTTTGAATATTTGTACATATGGCCAGGAAGGTGAAGTACTTCTCACCCACATTGGTGGTATTATCAACATTTACCATTATTATTATTATTATTATTATTATTGCTAAGGTTATTTATATGAATTGAGAAGGGGCACCAATGGGAGTCATAATGCTGATTATGTATCTCAGGGACTTTTTCTAGCTTTCAGAAGCAATGCATTTTGACCATCGCTGTTATTTGGCGTTTTTTCTGAGAATTTCCACCTAAATAAACAGCATTCAGGCCTCTTTTGGAGGGGCTTCTGTCTCGGTCGCTTTTTCGACCCGAGATGGTGGTCTGTACTTTTTTTTGCAAAGCTAGAGGAAGGACTCCTGTTTCACAAAACGGCTCCTTGGGATTTTCTAACGGTACACAAATCCCCCAGAGGCTCCTCATTAGCACTTTATCTGTGAAAAAAATGAACCAATCAGAGAGCAGATGGGTCAGTCTCACACCTGTCCAGTTGTATCTGAGTCTAAGATTGTTTTCATGCCATTTTATGGTGTTGGATCATCAGCACAAGGTGGAGAAAAGCAAGCGATTTCCTTTTAATTTATTCTACATGCCGCAGATACCGCGTAATATAACCGCAATATCTGTTGACCATTATTTCGAATTGCTTTTATTTATTCTTACCGAGTTATTTATTTTGTTTTTTTTTTTTTCTCCGAATGCCAGCTGAATATTATCTGAGCCACACTGTGCTCTGGAGAAGTGGAAATAAAGCAGCTTGTTCTCGTTTCCCACCTACATTAACCTATGTGAAGCACATCCTTGTTTCAGCTGTGGAGGAAGGGCACCAACTGCAAAGTATTTAATAATCTATTCTATTACTATGAAGTAACACTTTCGGTTAAATTATTTCACGTTTAGCATTTCAGCATTGGGACTATTTATTCATGGTTTGGGTAATAAAGAGAACAATGTTTAACAAAAAGAAAGGTTTAGTGTTTGTGCCTGTTAACACGAGGAGCCACTGTTTCCTGTCTAATGAACTTATATATATATATAACCTACCTAATGATTAAAAATCAGAGTTTCCGGCCTGTAATGTGACCGCCGATGACGTTGCCTATGATATAGAGAATTAACATTTTGTAACTATGTAGATTTCAGAGAATTCTAATCTGTTTATTTACAAATTATTTTATTAAGAAATGAAATCCACATTGTTCTTCAAATATTGAAACATTTGTAATATATAAATAGAGCTAAATCTATGCTTGAAAAAAAAAAAAATGTATTCTGGACAGGCATAAAGTAGGTGTTTACTACGATGTAACTACCTAAACGAATTTACCTAGCTCAATTTGATTGTACTCCGAATGGTTGGTTGAACCCAAATGACAACACGAATTGTGGGTAAAAATTTAGTAGTTTCAAAAACGTTTTGTTGATTAAACCTGCATATATTATGCAACGTGTATCATATTATGCAAATTTGTGTTGCCCGTATTGTTTCCACTTCACAGTGAAGACGTTTAAGTTTGTATGTTTCTGAATGAGCTTTGAGGAAATGAATCGATGTACATATCTGACCATCTAGACTTCAGCTGTCGGCGCAGCCTTACTTGATCCGATAGGAGCATTTGCATGCAAGACCCATTCATTTGTCTCAGTACTACATGCGTTTAGAGCAAAAAATGCACAATCAGAAATGTACTTGCTTTATTTTTGCCTTCACGTGCTGTTTAGGATGTGGGCGTGGCTTCACTCATTTGAGTCCAGCTAATTATTCCCTTGTAAAGATGTATCACCTCATCGCGATGAAATGGAAATGATTGGTATTTATTATAGTCATGATTGATGTATGTTTTGATCTCTGATGCTTTTCAAAGTGTTTCTTACTTCTGCCTTTTTGTTGTATATATTTTCTGCTTCGATGAAACTAAAGACAAAACCAAGCAGTTCTTTTATATTATATATTTTCACGCTTAACAGTTTAAAGCTATTCATTTCATTCAAGTCATTTGACAGTAGTTTGTCCATTCAAAATAAAAGTCCAGCTTTTTCTTAAAACTGCTGTTGTTTGCCTCGTCTTTTGTGCATGCAAGTTCATTATCAAACCGTTTTTGCAGTATTTATAAATAACAATATGAACACAAACTTATTATAAAATATTTTATATTTAAAATAATCTGAATATTTTTTTGCTAGCAAACAAATGGTAACACTACATTAATTACATTAATCAACATGAACTAGCATTGAAAAATGCTTCTAAAGCATTTGTTTCTCAATTGCTAACATACTATAACGGATTCAGATTTTCCCAAACCGCTCATTCATTTCTCAAAACGTTTCCTTCATTTGACCCGTTTTCACATGCATTCCGATTTTCTCAATGATTTCTGCAAAACTCTACACAAAAATACCCTTTTTATGCAAGTTTAACCATGATCTCATTCAGAAAACACTACGATTAACTGAAGCAGCATTATGTGAACTCAAAATAGCACACATGAATAAACATTAAGTACAGCAAAACTGGTTACACACCAACCAGAATCTCAGGATAATATAAACATAAATAGGGCCACATGTGATTATGTGCTTTAGAAAATGCACATTGGAGAGAGAGAGCTGAAAGAATCATCTACAGGGTTTTATACTACTTATGCATACAGTAAATTACAGTAAACGGTAACAGTATTTTATAAACGGACATTTCACTATTCTCTGCACATGTTCTACACCATCAAACTTGTGATAGTCAAAATTATTTGTAGCCAATGAACTGAGAGCTGAGAAAATCTTTTGTCAGAAGAACAAGAAACTTCTATAATACCGTATACTGTAATGAAACTTGGCCAAAGGTGCAGAGAATGCTGAATTTATTTTTACTGTATTGTGTTGCATACGTTCATATTCAATTCTTTGGCATTCGAACTTTTCTTTTCTAGTGCTTTTTATTTACTGTAAGATCACTTTACAGTAGTCCAACTCGTTTCATTTATGTTGTATACTGTAATAGACATCGAGCTGCAAAATCATTCCAGATTCCCAGTAAGAGGATCTCACTAGAGTTCACTGGGAAGTATTTGTTAGGTTTTGTGTGTCATCTGTGGCCAAAGAGTTACTCTGACAAAAGAGAATATGTTTTTGACTGAAATAATTGAGTTTGATGTGGAAGTTTGAGGTTTTAACAAATTGGTGTGTAGTTATGAGATTGTGTTTATAGATGTGAGAAAATGGTGAATAGGTTCATGAATTGTGTGTTAGCAAACGAGAAAAACTGGAGTCTTAACATTTACTAATTCATTATTATAAAACAAAAGTTGTATGCCTATCTTTTGTTTAATGGACCAGAGTTAAAGGGTTCACCCATAAAATGAAACGCTTTCATCATTTACTCATGTAAATCAGTAGAATACAATTCTACAGGTAACTTTAGTGGGTTTATTTCAATTTGTTTTTGTTTGGTTCTAATCCAGAATTTAAATGTGAATGAATTTTACATCTGTATATTGATGTAAACTATGTGTTTATTGCTGCATTCCCGCCTAATCTTGAGATGACAACACGTGATGTTATATTCGGAACTGTTCACGTGCTCGGATTGGGAATTAGGCGTTTCTTTGGCACCATAATCAACGGCGGTCAGGTGGTACAGAGGTCACGTGGTACGTTTTTGAAAACTCACAGCTTTCAAACGAGCTCTACGAAGAAGTGAATGCTTTTTACGAGTCACAATCTCATAGTTACAGTAATTACGATATGGCGTGAACGCACCTTATGTATGCCTTTAAGGACGCGATCATATATCAAGTTTGACTGATAAACACATGTGAAAAACGTGGTATAAACTAAGAGTTCAGCCCCGCCCTCACCTGAGTGCTCGAACAGAGAGAAACTGAGAGATCGCGGTAAACAAAACAAGTTGTTTAATCGATTGTCCGTCGTATTAAAACATTGAATTGTGCACAGTACCCTGTGTAATACACGCGAGTTTTGAATTAGAACTATTATTTTGTTTTGTAACTGAGTTTTCATGTGCGCTTGACATCGCGGCCTTCAATCTTTAGCGGGAACGTTATAGAGCGCTTATACATTATTTCATGTTATTCTAAAGATGACTGAAGACACTCCCTTTATTTGCGGTTGGCTCATTTATTTGTGAGGACTGAGGAACACAAAGTTAATTAACGCGAGCCTCGGGAAGTCTAACGGGAGTTCGCTGGATGTGAGGGAGTCCGTCAGAGAGCGCGCGCTGGAGGAAGATTCCCGGAAGTTCACTGCTGTGCTGCGAGTTCCGTTTGAACTCATTGCGGAGTTCAGGTACCTTTGTTTGGTTTTGTTTTTCTTGCTCAGCAGTGTGAAGTGGCCATTTTGTTGTTTCCAAGGCCACCAGGTACAGCAGCGCCTCAGGCCTGCATCTGGGTGAGTTGTGTGTGTGTGTGTGTGTGTGTGTGTGTGCCCTCAGTAATTAATATTCGGTCATAGTGGGTTATTCAGTGCACTTTAAGGGTTAGTTCACCCAAAAAAAGATAATGCTGTCATTAATTACTCACCCTCATGTCGTTCCACACCTTCGTTCATCTTCAGAACTCAAATTAAGATATGTTTGATGAAATCCGAGCGGTATCTGACTCCTCCATAGACAGCAATTTAACCACCACTTTCAAGGCCCAGAAAGGTACTAAAGACATTGTTAAAATAGTCCACGTGACTGCAGTGGTTTCTTAAAGGTACAATATGTAGAATTGTTGTATTAAAATATTCAAGAACCACCTGCACAGTGTTATATATTTCACTCAGCTGTGTACTTGCATTATATGGTTCCAGACTGCGACCAAAATGGTCGTATATGGAACCTTTTTTTGAGAATGTGCGAGTTAAAATTTTATGTGGTCGCATTTGTGCGAGTGCATGATCATTTTATTTGCGCACGCGTGTAACAGAACGAGGTATCAGCAGCCGCTGCCGTCCATAACTGTTTTGTTTTCAAAATGAACAATTTATATAATGAACGAGTACATCATGAATCCATTTTCCAAACCGTGTTTTTGTTTTATCCTGAATCACTACGGTACGCCTATAATAAGTGTTTATATTCAGACTATTTCAGACCAGGCTCGGCTCCGGAGTATCACAGTATCTTCGTGACTCGTCATAGACAAACAGAGAGAAGTAGCTCCTACAATGTTCTTCTGCAAGACACATGCAGTTCTATTTATTAACCACTAGAGAGCGAACGTTCATGCGCATTGCACAATGAAGATGAAATGCGCCAATTAAGAATTCAGGAAATTTAGGAATTAAGCCATATAAAAAGGAAAAGGTCAATAGCTGAATAAATTAAAAAAAAAAAAAGTTTGGAGTTCAAGGATGCTGGTGGAAAGGACGAGTCAGAATACAGACACAACTGATGATGAGCGCACGGGTAGAAATGCATTAAGTTACTTCAACAGCAATGGGTTAGACTAGGGCTCCTCAATATGCCGCGAGAGAATGTTTGGCCTGCGCTAATGTCAAATAGTGTTGTCAAGGTAATCTATATAAGCACGTCTCTGTCGCGAAAATTCAAACGCAGCATCATTGCTTACGTGCGTTGAAAATGCTCGCGTTCTGCGTCAGTGGTCACGCGCAGTTACTCTGTCAGCGACTCAAACTGACTGTTATATTTTATATAAATATAATATTTTATTAAACATGAATTAAAATAAATATAAATTATACATGTATACCAGATTTATATCGGCCATCAGCCACTGTGATTTAATGTTTTGAAAGCAAAAACGGAAGGTATTGTTGAATAAAATTATTATTTTTGTTTTTGCTCAAAGTATTCTCGTCGCTTCATAACATTGAAGTTTGAACCACTGCAGTCACGTAGACTATTTTACATGAGGGTGAGTAATTAATGACACAGTTTTAATTTTAGGGTGAACTATCCCTTTAAAATCTGATTTTTCACATTTTTTGTGAAGTGACATTTTTGAGACATCTCAAAGTAGGGCTGTGTATTGCCAAGAATCTGGCAATACGATATGCATCACAATACAGGGGTTATGATGCGATATATTGTGATATTGCGATACAGTAAGAAAAGTGATATTACGATATTTAGTTTTTTTTTAGAAAGAGGATCTATAGTAATTAGTAAAGTGACTGCAGGATTCTTTAGGTGTATGTTTTAAATGTTCACAGTATAGCAGTTTTTAATTTCTAAAGTATTAACAACAGAAAGTGCATAGTTCATTCCATGACTGCATGACTGTATAAACTAACGTCCATTTATTGAAGTGCTGAACTGTAGAGCTGGTGCAAACATCCACATCTCATAGATGTAGGGCTGGGTGATATGACCAAAATCTTATATCACGATATGAGTGATTTTTATATCATGATAACAATATATATCACACAATATACAGGGAGTGCAGAATTATTAGGCAAGTTGTATTTTTGAGGATTAATTTTATTATTGAACAACAACCATGTTCTCAATGAACACAAAAAACTCATTAATATCAAAGCTGAATATTTTTGGAAGTTTTAGTTTTTAGTTTTTAGTTTTAGCTATTTTAGGGGGATATCTGTGTGTGCAGGTGACTATTACTGTGCATAATTATTAGGCACCTTAACAAAAAACAAATTTATACCCATTTCAATTATTTATTTTTACCAGTGAAACCAATATAACATCTCAACATTCACAAATATACATTTCTGACATTCAAAAACCAAACAAAAACAAATCAGTGACCAATATAGCCACCTTTCTTTGCAAGGACACTCAAAAGCCTGCCATCCATGGATTCTGTCAGTGTTTTGATCTGTTCACCATCAACATTGCGTGCAGCAGCAACCACAGCCTCCCAGACACTGTTCAGAGAGGTGTACTGTTTTCCCTCCTTGTAAATCGCACATTTGATGATGGACCACAGGTTCTCAATGGGGTTCAGATCAGGTGAACAAGGAGGCCATATCATTAGATTTTCTTCTTTTATACCCTTTCTTGCCAGCCACGCTGTGGAGTACTTGGACGCGTGTGATGGAGCATTGTCCTGCATGAAAATCATGTTTTTCTTGAAGGATGTAGACTTCTTCCTGTACCACTGCTTGAAGAAGGTGTCTTCCAGAAACTGGCAGTAGGACTGGGAGTTGAGCTTGACTCCATCCTCAACCCGAAAAGGCCCAAACCAGTACTCCACCTCCACCTTGCTGGCGTCTGAGTCGGACTGCCCTTTACCAATCCAGCCACGGGCCCATCCATCTGGCCCATCAAGACTCACTCTCATTTCATCAGTCCATAAAACCTTAGAAAAATCAGTCTTGAGATATTTCTTGGCCCAGTCTTGACGTTTCAGGTTGTGTGTCTTGTTCAGTGGTGGTCGACTTTCTGCCTTTCTTACCTTGGCCATGTCTCTGAGTATTGCACACCTTGTGCTTTTGGGCACTCCAGTGATGTTGCAGCTCTGAAATATGGCCAAACTGGTAGCAAGTGGCATCTTGGCAGCTGCACGCTTGACTTTTCTCAGTTCACGGGCAGTTATTTTGCACCTTGGTTTTTCCACACGCTTCTTGCGACCCTGTTGACTATTTTGAATGAAACGCTTGATTGTTCGATGATCACGCTTCAGAAGCTTGGCTATTTTAAGACTTCTGCATCCCTCTGCAATATATCTCACTATTTTTGACTTTTCTGAGCCTGTCAAGTCCTTCTTTTGACCCATTTTGCCAAAGGAAAGGAAGTTGCCTAATAATTATGCACACCTGATATAGGGTGTTGATGTCATTAGACCACACCCCTTCTCATTACAGAGATGCACATCACCTAATATGCTTAATTGGTAGTAGGCTTTCCAGCCTATACAGCTTGGAGTAAGACAACATGCATAACGAGGATGATGTGGTCAAAATACTCATTTGGCTAATAATTCTGCACTCCCTGTAGTAATTTTTGCTCTAAAAATCAATTTTTCATTCCATTGAAATTTTATCACCAATTTCAATATCACTTAAAAATAAAATTAGACTAAAAAACTCTCAAGCTTATTGAAGACAAGTAAACCATGAGAAAACAGTGAAAGAACTTCAGGCACGAGAAATACTACATAATCAAATGTATAAAAAACAATGCTTAGTCTTTACTGTGTAAATTAAATATACATTTATTCTTATTACAGTTACAAAAGCAATTAGAGATTTTCTCTTTTTTGTTGTTCGATTAGCATTAATAATGACAGCAGGTAAATTTGGATGCTGTCCCTTTAAGACTGACTGCTCCGATTATACTCAAGCCATGTCTTTCTCAACTGTACCTTCACTGAAGACATAAATGGCTGTTTACTTGCGAATACATGGTCTCTTTTACAGATAGGTGTGAATATTTATCCGTTCAATCTCAATTAGGTGGCTAAAGGCACTCAGTTCAGTCTTCACGCGCTGTATGAGCAGCGGCTTCACGTATATGCTGAAATGTGTTGTCTTTCACGGCTAAGTGCGCTTAAACGGTTTAAAACCGTAATGATTAACTCATGCAAAAAAGCTTTCGTGACCACGCAGCATAGCAACCTCACGTGAGCTTAACCACGACAGAGACGACAGTCCAAAAGCTCTACCGGTTGACAAATTTCTACTGTCTAATCGTGTCTACCAGTATATCACCCACCCCAGTTTATTGTGCTTAATAATACTTTAATATCGAGCACGTCCCTAATTCCCAATCGTCTTCTGAGAGAGGCAGGTTTCTGTGTGCCAGTCAGCAGGAGCGCTGCGTCGAGTTCGTAATGTGGATATGTTGCGCTTAAAACTCTTTAACATCGAGCGCTTTCCGCTCATTATATCCTCATGCATGCATTTCATCACTCCAAGTGTTAATAGTGCAATATATTTACATACTGCAATATATACGATATAGGAGAGTCTCTGACGATAGACATTTTATTTTGTGGAAACGATATATATCGTCTTATCGATCAGCCCTAGATAGATGCTTTCTTGCTGCTCATACCGCTGTCAATTTTGTTGGGTGTTTATTTCGTTATTGAGAGGAAAGCGTGCAGCACATATTTACATTTTCTATCCATACGCCACTCTCAGCCGCGCGCATGGCATCGAGATATGAAGTGAAATCTCAGATTTAATGTGTTTCCCAAGTATTGAATTTTAACATGGCCTGTTTTGCAAACAACATGACTCTTGTGGATCTCCTTAGTGGTTTCTTTATAGTTGAAGACAAAATGAGTCCACACATCAGCTCTGAACACCAATGGGAGCCGGAATAATCTATCGTAAGCTGGGTTTGCTAATGCTAACGCTAGCGATGCACGTACACGTCAGTTTACGTTCTGAGATAACACTGCCATAATCTACATATTGGGTTTAAACCGAACAGAAAGCCATGAATCTTGGATGTAAACAAATAAATAAATATCGACAGTGTTTTTGAGATTCAATACAGTATCATCAAGCATATCGGGATATTCACTTCAATATCAATATTTTCTTTCACCTCTAGTTTTGTCCATTCATTACAAGTGCATTTGTGCCAAACCAATTCTGTAATTTTGTCACCTAGGTAATGCATTATCAGAGTGATATTGTCCGTCTGTGATCATGTGGCTCTGTGAATTACCCACATTCTGAACAGTATTTTGTTTAATCTAATTAAATCCTTTATATGTTGTTACTTTCACAAGAGATTTATTCTTTGAAAAAAGTTTATGCATGATAATTTAATCATATGCGAGTATAAATTATAAGTAATTTTCTACGGGAGAAGTATGTAATTTAGTGACGTGAGATGGGCTTAAGTTAAGTATCTGTTGGCATATATTTAATGAATCTGGTGCGCTGTCCTACTCGATTAAACGATAGGTAAGGAGCGCTACACTCGCCCTCAAGTTGTTCTAAACCTGTGAGTTTATTTCTTCTGTTGAACACGAAAGAAGACATTTTGAAGAATGTGGGTAACCAAACAGTTGATGTCAATGGGGCCCATCAACGGTTTCGTTACGGACAACACAATTTTTATTCCTTCCCTTTTTAAGAAGAAAAAAAGAAACAAAAAGTAAACAATTTGTGTATTCGTAGACAATAAATGATCTGACGTACATTTTAAGAGGGATAGTTCACCCATAAATTAAAATTGTCATTTACTCTACCTCAAGTTGTTCCAAACCAACATGAGCATTTTTGTTCTGCTGCACACAAAGGAAGATATTAGGAAGAATGTTTGTAACCAAGCAGATCTTGCCCCCTATTGACTACCATAATATTTTTTTTCTTCTATGGTAGTCAATGGGGTGCGAGATCTGCTTGGTTACAAACATTCTTCCTAATATCTTCCACATATCTTGTTTTCTTCCAAAACAAAAATGTACACCGGTTTGGAACAACTTTAGGGGGAGTAAATGATGAATTTTCATTTATGGGTGAACTATCCCTTTTAAAGGAACATTTCTGGTTCAGTAGCTTATGAAAGGAGCACTTGAGCCTTATTAGTGAAGCTGTGAGGGTACATAAAACAACAAACCTAACTTCTGATATTTCTCTCATCATTAAAAAGGAGTGTTACGTTCCTGGTCTTAGGGCAAACTGTACTGTAGGTGGCGCCACTGTCCACTGGAAGGCAAAACCTAGTTTCTCAAGAAAAAATGCATTTCACATTCTATGTACTTACAGCCAGACAGACAAAGATTCTCTATTGCCACTTGTCTTAAATTCTTTATTTCAATAAATACGTCAAAATATTGAAGAAAGACAGAATCGAAGTAAATGTTTAGATCAAGAGTTCACATGTGGGAGTTCAGGTCATCTCTGTCCATGAGTAGTGAAGATAAACAGCTGGCCTTTGCAGGGCTGATTCTAGATCAGTGTAGAGACACCAACACATTCAATTTTTTGTTGATTACACAGCAGAAAGAAATAACAGGATACTCGTGGAGTAAAAACTGTTTTTTTTCTGTTACCTTTTATTGAGTTCTGCATGTAGTAAAAATGTAGTAGGGCCTAAATATTTAATTTTGCAAGTCTGCTTGATCTCATTCGCTGATATTTTAGGCTATCAAGCAGCCCCTGCATGACCAAATAACATATTACTACAAGGTTGCAGTCAGTTTTATTTGTGGAAATACGTATTTCATGTTTATTGATTTTGAGCCGCTCACATTGTAGGTCAAAGTAATGGGGAGCTCCTGATTATTTAAAAGAGCTCACAGACTTTCTCTCACCACTGTACACCTTATATTTCAATAACATGAAAAAGGAAGCCATTTCAAATTCAAACAGTAGCAGGGCTTGATTTAACCATCTTGGTTTTAAATGTCATTATAATACTGAAGTCAGCATCTGAAATACAACTTCAATACATTCTTTCTTCCAGAGGTCTGGAAAAAGTATGTACTCGTAATGTGGTTCTGAGATTGTAACCATAATACAGTGCAGCTTACACATCCATTTTAAATTGGAGATATGTAAAAGGATGGAATACAGCAGTCTCCATTTTTTTCATCGATTAATGCAGAGTTCACACTGTACGATTTATAATGGCTCGTCCCTGTATGATCTCAGCTGTCATTAATGTCAGACTGTACGGCAGTCAAGGCCTGCATTTAAATCCGGTTTAAGACTGTTAAACATACTACATTTAGAGAGTGTTAGTTTGTGTTTTTATGTGTATTAACGCAATACTTTTTACTATGGCAACTTTTTAATGTTGTGTTAGTTGATGCCTTTGTCTTGTGTTAGTTTAGCAAAATCATCTGTTGAAGCCTTGCTGATACAGATGTTCATATATGCATCTAACTACAGTTGCAGACGCTCAGTTAACTTACTCCCGAATGTTCACGGACAGGCTTTGACCATTTCAATATGATGGGCGGCTTAAGTATTGCGGCCCATTGAAACGGCCGCTGATGAGGCATCTCTGTGTAAATCTATGTTTTGGTGTTCCTTGTAGTTTTTGATTTGACAGTTGTCGCAGAAGTCACACTATAGGACTGAGTCAAATATTTTTTGACACCGCCAGAATTTCATCAGAGGTAAAATTTGATCACAATGGTCTTTAATCGGCTGTCAGTGAACAGGTCAAACTATCGATTAAAGACTTCAGATTTTGGCCAAAGATCAGCGGAATCTTTGTCTTGTGGCCAAAATCGTACAGCGTGAACCTGGCTTAAAAGCTGGGTTATTGTTTGCATGCCAAGCATTAAGTATCTAACTACCATGTTAGTCCCTCAAATCATAACTGAACCAAAGAATACCTATGTAAATCATTGCACATGGCTAAATAATTCATGACTTCTGTACTGTGTATTGATTGAAATAATACATTTCTAATGAAAGGCCAAATTGGCATTATAAACCCATCACAAAGTACTGAACATCTGAAGTTTGCATATTATTAGGCAGAAGTTGAATTCTATATAGTTGGTGCATAAGAATAGAGCCAGTGCTTGAGGATCACGCTTTAGCTGGAGCACATGCTCATATAAATCAGCAGCTCCCAAACCAAAGCTGAGAATCCATTCTGATTCTGCTATGGCTTTACGAATGCTGTCGCTAAAACTGCTCAGACATGCTTAGGTACATGGACGCAGCAGCGGCATGAGTGGTCGAATCTTCGAGTCTTCCTCATTTGACTCAAACTGTACAAAAATCAGATTTGGTTTTCAGATCCGACCTTAAGGAATAACACTTTTGACGTGTAGTCAATGAATGTTTGGTTGCAAAATTGATTACTATAGCAATAAGGTCAACATGATGCCAAGAAACTCAGAGTGCAAAGGGTCATTCCCACCAATGACCATTACTATAATGATGTAGCTTTGATAAGCATTCTAATTCCACATCACAATAAAGATAGAGAAACTATCACTTTTTTCCCCAGCTGATGAACGATAAAAATACTGACAGCCAATCAGAATCCACCCGACTTCAATGAGCTTGAGTATTGGAAGCGGCAGATAATTGCAGCTCACGCTTTATCGTCCGTTGGTGTGAATGCTAATACAGTTAATGTTATCATTATAGCTATCGTTCTTGGTGTGAATAGGCCTTAAGAGTAGAAAGAGACAACAAAGTAATGAAACTGCTTAAGTTTTTAGGAAATCATACCGTCAAAAAGCACTGACTTGTTCACTAATTCACTACATAATGAATGTCACATAGTTTGCTAAACACTCTTAAAATTAAGGTTCCAAAATAGAGGTTTTCGCAGCGATACCATAGAAGAACCTTATATACACTCCTTTATTTTTAGGAGTGTGTATAAGGGAAGAGAGAGAGCAAAAACAGACGCATTCGATTTGTCATTCCAAGTCTGATCTAATCGGTCATACTGAGAAATCAGATTTTAAACTAGACATGAATGCAGTTTAGATCGGATTGGTAAACATCAAATTGTGTTTTTTTGCTGTTTACAGTACAAAAAACAACTGATTTGAATACGGATTCACCAAAGAAATCCATCAATTTTGTCTGAACTTTTTCGAGACCTGATCTTGGAGCACTGAACATATCTGCTAAATCATGCTAACATCTGATCAAAACACATATCGCCATAGAGAGTCAATCACTGAACATACAGAATGATTATGAAGAATGAGAAGACGAGGCTTTGAAGTCCTTCTCAAAATGCATTTTAGCAGTCCACTTACTGCTCAGCCTGTAAGCCAACAGACCTCACTGCTGATGGGGCAATTTGAGGCACTGAGTTCACATACAGCACTGTGATCTGTCTGGAGGGGGCTGAATGTTCCTGTACAGCTCCTCGAATACCACTCTAATCACACTGACGATAACCAACCCCTTCAGAACTAGTCAGAAGAGAGTTATATACACTATCGCGATGTGAATTTGTCAAAGATTTGTTCAGAAAGACCATGTGAGATGTTCTGCTGTTGGGAATACTGTTGCGAATGATGATGATGAACTGCCTGCAGGCTGTAACGCGGTACGGTGTTGCATAGAACTGATTTCTATTTGTGCTTGTGGTACATCTTTGATATAATCTTGTCATCCAAGATTGGAGACGGAAATGTCCTCCCTCTTCCCCATTTAGCACCATGAGATGTCGTCCATACGCTTCTACAGCAAATACGGCATGATTTTTATGTGATATGTATTTGCTGTGAGATTGTACTGGTGACATTGAGATCGCCGAGCGCAGCAAGCCCCTGAAAGTCACGCGGGGGGAGAAAACAGGCGTACCTTGGCCCTGTCTTGTCGTGGAGGAGGACACCTGACAGGAAGGCACATGAAGGCAGATCTCGGGGCACGCGTCTTCAAATATGATTCATTTCCTGCATTGAGCGGGCTGGCGGGGCTATTGCTTTGAGGGTGTTTCCGGGGCAGCTCTGGCTGCAGTGTCCGCGATTAAGAGCGGGCTGCTCGGGGGGCTCTGGACGGGGTGTGAAAACAGGGCAGGAGCGGGTGCGAGCGTGGCTCTTGTGGCCTCCCGCGTGACAGATGAACTCACTGACGGTGCCCAGAGGCGGCAGATGCTGCTGCCAGCGCTTCAGCCGATCCTCTTTGTACTTAATCGAGTACCAGGTGAGGAAGATGAAGATGAAGCCCACAAACTTGAGGCTGGCAGCCAGGCCAAAGTAGACGAAGCGGAAGGAAGTGACATCGTACTCCCAGCAAGAGCCGTGAACGCCGCAGTCCTGCTGCCAGAGCATACAGGTGGTGTCAATCACCGCCCCAAAGTAGATGGGTGTGGGAATGTAGGCTGCAGAGATGAAAGAAGAGAACTATTGTAAGGAGTTTATATTAAATTGCAATTTTTGTTTTTGTTGTGGATTCACTTTAAGCTGTGTTTGTTCCTGCATCTTAACTCAAATGTATAATACTTAATAGTGAGCTGTAATTTAAGTAAGTTTAGGGTAGGTGGTGCTAAATGAACAGCCTTGCTGAAGTGATAAACAAGGCTTATGGTTTTAACAACAAAGTTAATATTTAAATCTTTGCATTCCTTAAAAAAAAAAAAACATTTTGACTTACCCAGAGTTCTTAGCAGCACAAACTGCATTCCTAAAGCAAACGGTCTTTCTTGCTCTTCTACTGACCTGCAACAGAAAATGAAAGCATCATTGTACCATCTACTATTAATTGCGTAAAGTGCTACTCAAATCCCTTATGTAGATACATTTTTATGAATCCTTGCTGCATCTATCAAGTGACAGTAAAGACATTTAAAATGTTACAAAAGATTTCTATATCAAATAAATGCTGTTCTTTTGAACTTTTCTATTAAAGAATCATGAAAAAGGTAACTACAGTATCCTTGGTACATGTAATTGCTATAGCAAGTACATGTTGTTAATTAATATTACTCCATACTTAAATGCATAATTACACTGTAACGATACATTTAAGTACTGAGTAATATTAAGTAACTTCATGTACTTACTATAGGGTTAGGATTAGGGTTTGGGTTGGTTTAGGGTTAGTTGCAAGTAATTTTGCAAACGTAACTAAATACACTAACATATGTAACAGTAACACTTTGTTTTACAGTGTCATTAAATAAAGTGTAAAATGTGTCATGGTTTCCACAAAAATATTAAGCAGCACAACAGTTTTCAATATTGATAAGAAATGTTTCTGCATATTACAATGATTTTTGAGGGATCATGTGACACGGAAGACTAGAGAAATGCTGCTGAAAATTCAGTTTTGCCATCACAGGAATAAGTTACATTTTAAATTGTAATATTTCAAAATATTACTTTTTCGTTGTATTTTTGATGAAAAAATCTTTGTCATCCCAGGCCTTTGAATATTTAAACATTTCAAAAGTGCCATATGATTTCAATATCTTCAGTAACTACATACATTAGTTGCTGTTCCCTACCTGAGAGTGACGATAATGGCGGAGGGCTGTGCACAAGCTGTGATGAGCGTAACGATGAAGAGGAAGATGAGGAAGGGGATGAGCGTGTTGCAGGTGCGATCACACTTCCCCGACACAGCGAATCCGTTCTCGTTCAGGTAGGTCTTCACTATGACCAGCTGCAGCTGGTTGCCTTGGCCGCTGGTGGGTGGGGTGATGACCTGTCTGCTCTGCACGCATGCACAGTCTGTGTAGTTTCTGATCTGCATAGAAATAATGGCATACATGACACATTAGTGAATGAGATTTAACAAAATATAACATGATCCTGGAACAACATTCCAATCAGGTTTGAAGGACAAGTTTATGTTACGGTTAGGGTTAGGTGCTATCATTTCCCTCTGATTTTAATAAGTTATGGATATGGTTAGGACTACATTTTCAGACTGGAATGTTGCTTACTTTGCAAAATCATGGTGCACAACGCATTTCCACAGATATTCAAGGCATTGTTTCTTTTCTGTGATTAAGTCAGGAAAACATTAATATTGATTTAAATATCTTAATTTCACACTATTTAAAATGCAAACCTTGAATCATGGATCCAAAGTTTTTTTTTATGCATAAAAACTATACTGACAAGACATGCTGACACCAATTAGCTTTCAAATCTGTTTTCTTTTTTTTTTTTTTTTAAATGCAATAAAAAGGACACTATCGATGATCCAGACCAAGAGGCAAGGATAATGGGAAAAGATGTTTACATGTAAATAGAAATTGACCATCTGTACAGACTTAACTAGATGATTAAGGTTTATTATCAGTGCTTGCGGTTTTAGATCTTGACCTGAAATAATTTGTGTTAAAATATGAACCATCATCTCCAGAAAGATGAAGTCTGGCTCACCCCAGTGCTGTCATTGCCAACCATACTGCATCCCGCCAGGCAGGGGTTGAAATATGTGATGCCATCTGAGCCACACACAGGAGCATACTCGTTGATCCGGCAGCCACAATTCACATTACAGCCTCCGGTCAGGTTTCTGTGGGTCAGAGTGAGTGTCGGCCTGAAGAAAAACCGAGGCAGAGGGGGAGCAGAGTTATTAATTTGGGAATAAAATGCAATTTGGAATAACTAAAATACCTAAAATCTGACCTGACATATAACACTCAAATAGGTGTTCTGAAAAATCACAGAAGGCCTAGGCACTGTATTCATGCTTTATAAATTGTTCGTATTTGCAATTCAAACAGGAATAAATCATATCTTATCTATCTCGGTGGATAAAGGAGAGTGAGAGGGAAACAGACAGACAGTTAAATAAATACTTTAGATACTGTATAAACAGTTATTTTAATGCTGTTCAAACAGAGCTCTTTCCCACACTAAACGCAGTAATCAGCAACAGCTCCGGTTGACTTTACATTATCCTCGCAGATCTACAGCAGAATGAGGGGATGAATCATGGCATAACACAGCCAGCAGGATGGGCAGAATGGAATCCAGTCTTTAAACACTAAATGAGACAGACCTCTCAGCTACAAAACTAGACGCCATAATAGTCAGCTCTCACCCGCACAGGACTTTAAGGAATAACATGATGCTTTTGTTTGTCATTTTGAAGCTTGGCAGCTCAGATCTTCTTTCACTATATATATTATATGGATAAGTATGGCCCGTTCTTCAACATTTCTCATTTTGGATTCCATAGAAGAAAGAAAGTCATATGGGTTTAAAATGACAGGCATGAGTGAATTAAATATGTGGGAAAATTATTCTTTTAAGCTTCAGTTAACGGAAGCAGTTTTCCAGTCAAGGTCACCCGAGCTGAAATGGCTGTGGTTTACAGATGAATAAATAATAAATAAGCACTTCTGAATGTGCATGTGCGTCTCCTTTAATCATAAGAAATACTGTAAAGTTGAGAAAGGCGGAAGAAAGAAACAAACTTTTCGGACGGATGTGGAATGAGAGCATTGACTAAATACTCTGAGCACATTTCAACATCTACGTCTCACAGGGCAGCTCCATCTGTTGAAAGGGCCTCACACTTTTGTGCCATGCTTTTGCTAGTCAGGGTGTGAAAACTCTACTGCAGGCTTCAGCCCTAGAAATCAACTCTTGCCACTTAATAGTGCCTTGTAAGGTGGACAACAGTAAAAAGACAATGGAGCTCACAGAGCAGGAATGTCAAACACACGGCACATGGGAATCCGTGAAGTATTAGAAGTATGTAATGTGATACAAATGGATGGATGGAAAATGATGTGTAGGGTTAGTTTGCTGGAAGCAATACTGACTCAAGTCACATACCGACTCATGAAAAAAATATTTTTCAGACCATATGTGAGGGCATTGAAATGTGCCCTGATGCAAGAAACAGCCCTTGCACCTGCTGTTCAACATATGCTTCTTACATGGTATGTAGTATTTTAATGTTTATAAAACCCCTCTATAATTGAAACAAAACATAAATAGGATACCCATGTCCATGCAATCTGCCTCAAATCTTACACTGAGTGCAATTCACTTACCCTGTGGTATAAGGGATATTAATGCCGCCCAGGTTTATGCTCTCACAGCCCACGATGAAAAGGGTGGAGAAGCACAGAAGAGACACCCCACTGCAGATCATGGCCAGCTTGGCAGACTCACGAGCTCCAAGCTTAAGTTTCTTTATGATGTAGCCTCCTAGTACGATGCCTACGCCAGCACTGGGCACAATAATGACCCCTAAAAGAAAAAAGAAGAGAGATCAGTCATAATGCTTGTTCAGAAAGCCATGTATCACAATAAACATCAGACTTGAAGATGAAAATATTTAAATTAAATATATGGACTTGAATGTCACAACCACGAACACATCAACATATCCACATTCATCACAACAGAAGTCTTAAAGGCACAGTAGCAAAGGTCAAGAGAAAATGGAAAACATATGTATATATATATATATACACACACTACTGTTTAAAAGTTTGGGGTCGGTTAGATCCGTTAATGTTTTTGAAAGTCTTCCATGCTCACAAAGACTGCGTTTAAGTGATCAAAAAAAAAAAAAAAAGCTGAATTTTCAGCATCATTACTCCAGTCTTTAATGTCACATGATCCTTCAGGAATCATTCTAATATGTTGATTTGCTGCTCAAGACACATTTCTCATTATTGCTGAAACAGTTGTGCTGCTTCATATTTATGTGGAAACCATTCATTTTCCCCCAGGATTCTTTGATGAATAGAATGTTCAAAAGGAACAGAGTTTATTTGAAATAGAATTTTTTAAAATTCTCACACTGTAAATGCATTTACTATCATTTCTGTCCCCAAACTTGTGAATGGTAGTGTAGGGTGGAATAAACATTATTTATCATTATAAGTGGAGGAGAAAAATAAAATGACACAAGTACAGAAACAAATTGTGATAATGCAAGGAATGTCAACACATTTCTATAGATGGAAGTTAACACAAAGACCTGAAGGAATGTGAACATCCTGGACAGGGTTCACATGACAAAAAATGTTCAAAATACTTCTACCATGTGGCGTTTTAGACTCTAAAGACTGAAGCAGAAAGAAAAAAAACCTAGTAAAAAAGATT
Source organism: Zacco platypus (assembly GCA_038088235.1). NCBI lineage: Eukaryota > Metazoa > Chordata > Actinopteri > Cypriniformes > Xenocyprididae > Zacco > Zacco platypus. The sequence continues at coordinate 11,619,236 of CM076065.1, forward strand.
AAGTGACTAAGAACCAAAGATAGACATCACAGGCCAGCAGAACAACAGCGAGGGGGACAGAAATGTGCGGCACAGTGCGTGAGGCAGAGCAGCTTCCATCAGCGTGGCACACGTGCTGGCATCACAGCTTGGGATTTGAAAGTCAAAGCTGACTGCTGGCAGTCTGAGGTCACTGTGTAAATCCGTTGGGTGGGCAAGCACAAGCCTGCTTTCAGCATGGTTAAGAGTGAGCACCTCATAAAAGCAAATATGTACCGCCAAAAGGAAATATAAGATAGCAACCCTGCAACTCATCCTCGTTATCTCTCAAAAATGCATTATAACACAATCGAAACACTGAACCAAAAAGAGACTGATGTCGAATTTGATCTCTGTCAAGTCTTTGCAACTGGCAACCCCTTAAGTTTTTTTGCAAGCTAAACCAAGGACGCCTATAATACATGCTATCCTTTAGCATTCCCATTTATTTCAATGGCAGTTGCACAGATGATGCATATTTTCAGTGCAATGTTGAAATGATATAAAACTTTTACAGTGCATCTCAAACAACAAAAAATATAGGACGGGACTTGATTTTGCCCATCGGGAATTGATTGGACAGTTAGATCATTGTGATTTGCTATTGGTCAATCTCATGTGAGTGACAGGTTGACCCGCCCTCGTGCCAGTAAACACATCAACAGAGAAGAGATGTCACTGCACGAGGGGAAGACATTTTGATTAAAGATTATGAGGACACTTGAATTAAAAAAAATAATGTGCACGGACAAATAATTTATAATAAATAATATTCCATAAAAAACAAAAACCATCAAATTTGATTTTATGGTGATAACCTGCTCTCTTAACAGAAAAAACACAGACTATAAAAATAAATGATATACTATTTCTATATTCCTTGGGGGAAAAAAAACTCATAATGCACAGCTACTTTTGAAAGGACAGTAAAAAGCCCACAACTTTTGAAGTCTACTAGCAGCGGCTAACTGGATTGTGCTAACCAGATAAACTTAGATCCTAAAGCTAAACCAGCAAGGCTTACTTGGTCAGCCGACTTCACCAGCTAACAAACAAAAACTAGCATGGAAATCCATGCCACTCAGCTTCAAGCTAATTACACCTAACTTCATTAAACTCCCAACAAATGTTCGTACACCCACACATGGATAAACACACATACCCTGCCAACCTGACAAGGTGGTAAGAACGCCCATTCCTGAGACAACCATGGCTGTGTGAAGCCAATACAGTGATCCTCTGGGCTATATTTAGCCAGTAGTGCGTCAGGAACACCTCCCTATCTTGAGATGAGAAGGAGAAACAAGCGCTGCTCACATAAACACTCAGTGTATCGCGAAGGAGAGCAGGCAAAGTCTCCTTGAGAGGATGTCCTGTGAGACTCGACCCGGGTGCGTGCACAGCTGGCATAGAGTGGAGGAGGGGAGCGTGGGACATGCAGAAGCAAAGTACACCAATTCCTGTAGGCCACAAGCTGGAGCAAAGCAGGGTGTTAATGACCACAACCCACTGACAGATCTCTTTCGCACCACATACACTCTCTCACATCGCTGTCATTAGTGCCGTCTGATGTCACGTGGACTTGAAGACACAGTGAAATCAGGGAAAAATGCAATATCATCAAGCCAGTTTTCGTGTTTATCTCAATAACAAAAAATGTTTGTTGACAACCTTTTTTTCTCCATGTCTAAGACAAAACGATTACGTGGCGACACTAATGTCATTAAACTGTGACTATATCAACATGCAATATTGTTGAAGGAAAAACAAGACAAAAATTTACTTTCATAAAGAAAAACTTTACCAAAATCTGTCAAACAACAAAATATCACATGCTGTTTTTAACAAGCCTTTACGAACTGTCATGCTTGGGGTTGCCAGATGTCAATAGTTTCAATCCCCAATCGGAACATTTTCTACCCAGTGTTTAGTGATCTGCATCGATATATTTTGCTCAAATGAAAGTGGAATAGAGTCAGTCTGTTACACTTCATAAGCAGCTTGATCAATACAAACATGGATCTCGACTATATTGTTTGCGCTTGTGTTTGCTGAATAAATGCATTTGCACAACCTCTGTGACAATACGACGTCTTTTTTTTGCTGGTGTTTTGATAGAAAAAAAAATTAGAGTAATTTAGAATTACTATTGGGAATTTCACTGTTTGAAATTTTGAGATAAGTTCTTTTGTTTTACCAGTTTCCATAATGTAGAGAGTGCATTAATTTATAATATAAACAGCCTATAATAAATCAGTACACCAGATGAGGTCAAATAAAACAGTCAAGTGAAAGTGCTAAAATTCACCTAATATGCCTAATATGCATTCGCATGACGTCACCGTTTTCACAAATTCACGTTTTTGTAGTTTACATGGAGACAATAACGGTATAGTTTTCAAAACTTGCACTTTGAAATCCATGTTTTGGTCCCCAAAACGCCACTGTCATGTAAATGAATGGCCAAAATGCTTAAAAAGTTTTCCGTTTTAAGTTGAAAACCGTGGTGTGTAAATAGCCCCTAAAACTAAACTAAAATGCCCAATCCACTAAAACATGACTAAACGAAACTAGCAGAAGGTTGACTGAATATGATCAAAACTAAAAAGAACATTTGACTAAGACTGTGACTGAATTAAAAAATATCACTGTTTGATACTGGAGGAGTTTCAAGTGATGGCGAAAACACTCATTTTCAAGCTGGTCATGTAAATTCGCCTCGATGATCAACAGAAAGCTGCTTTATTTGAAAGTGAATTCAGTGAGAGCAACGCTTCACACATCTCTATGATATTGACAACAGACAGTGGACCTTTTTTGTTCGTGCAACTCCTCTAATGTGGTTGCACATTTATGGCAAATTAAATAAATGTTAATTATAATATACGTCAGTTTTAATGCCTCTATAGGAATGATTCGTATATATTTATATAAGGGACCTAGGAACAGTGGAAACATTCTTTGATTTATAACACCTTAAATTACTGAAATTAATTCGTAGGAAAGCTGGAGTGTGAGTAGATCTGATGCTCCGTGGCCTCAGTTTTCTGTTTTATAGTACACCATCTGTCTTCTGTCCACCTCTAGTTTACTGCAGGTGCAGTCTTATAGGCTGAAGGGAATCTTGGCAGCCATAACTGAGGAAACAGCACAAAAACGACTTGCGTCTATCGATGTGTAAAACATCCAGGCTTTTGTGAATGCTCTGACTTCAGCAGGCAATCTGCTGTTACTATGGCACAGGGTTCAATCAGAGAACATGTTTTCATGCTTCTGTTTGAAGGAGAGATCTCATCCATCAGGGATTGTTGGGATGTCATACATTTCTACCCGGTCTATCAGAGGTTATGTCCTGACAGCTCTAGCCAACAAGTTGTTTTCCTGTTATAATCTAAAAACACACAAGCGTAGTTAAGAGTCAACATAGCAAGCATACCATTAATTTAGTTCTCTCCCTGTATCCTGGCAACAAGCTTAGGGGCCACAATAATGACTCTAAATCAGAACCCTGCTAGTTTATATACAGACACTGATCACTGAGATATTAATAGGGTGCTTCCTAAGGCAAAGATCATTATTATTACTGCTCATATTTCAACAAAAGCTCAACTAACAATGAAAATTCTGTCATAACTCTCGTAATGTTTGGCATGGTAATTGGATGTGACAATATTGATATGTTTGGTCTTGGTGGAATAGCTGCTGCTGTACATTATAGTATACATGAATTACCCCTAGCAGATCTGTACAGGTGGAGGGTTTCTTAAAGCGTGCTAAAACTGCTACAGCCAATGCTGATATTAGGTTAATATTTGAAGGTTGAGAAGAAACCAATCAACTGTGGCCTGTTGAGAATGATGTGATTCCAAGCAGGTTGAGTTAAAGAGCGCGAACCATCTAGAGTTAGGACAGAACTTTGTATTTATTCTCAAAAGTAAGAGTAAAAACACTACAAGAACATCTAGCATTGTGGTGTGGCCAAAAGTTATGTCTGGCCTAGGACATCTTCAGCCTTTATTCAAATTATTAAAAATGCACTATGACACCTGCCAAATTGTGCAGTCAGAACTTTTGGCCAGGCTGTCCTACAAAGAAATTATGAACGTATGCAAAAACAGAAGAGAACTAACAAAATATTAATAACTGGTTATGTTGTAGTCAATGTATGCTTTTTCCTGAGATAGCATAGTAAAATAAAACCTGTAGCTATAGTTTGCCTTTTTTGCCCATATTTTAGTCAGATAAATACCTTAAACAAGTTTAATGTTGTTCATGTCATATATAAAATATTTAACGCATAAAATATATTGATGGTTTAACCAAACCAAAATCTGGAACTTCACTAAGGGTGCGTTCACACTTGACATGTTTGGTTCGATTAAAACGAACCCTGGTGCGATTGCTCAGTTAGTGCGGTTCGTTTGAACATATGTGAACGCTGCCATCCGAACCCTGGTGCGGACCAAACAAGCGGACCGAGACCACTAAAAAGATGGGTCTCGGTCCGCTTCCAAACGAACTCTGGTTCGGTTCGATTGATATATGAACGCAACACGGACCAAAGACATGTAAACGAACCAAAAAGAGGACATGATGTCACAAGATGCGACGCTACAAGTCAGCTGATTTGACGACGCGGAAAAATCGTTGTATCCAAAATGAGTGGAGGGAAAACGTGGAGCAACGAGGAGGTAAAGTGCCTCATCAATATTTGTTTCTGCATACAACGGAGGAAATCCTGGTGCTGTTTTGAACATTTTATAAGCTCTTCATGAGTTCTTAGCTGGTAAACATATAGCATTTGTACACGCATAAAATGATGGCGTTTAATCCAGTGCACAGCATTGTTTTGAATGTTCGGGAATCAAACTCCGTCGCGAAATATACGTCATAAAAGCGACCAATCAGGTCGTGACCGTATCCCTATGCCTTTGGTTCGGTAACTTAAAGTTCGCTGTTAAAAATGCCAGTGTGAACGCTAAGCGGACCAGGACTATATGTTTTGTTTTGTTTTTTGGTCCGGACCAAACGAACCAAACCAACCGAACTACAAGTGTGAACGCACCCTAAGGTCACTGCAAACAGAGATTATATTTCAATTTCAACTTTTTTTTTTAGTTTTTATACGGTGATACTTTAGTATATAATACTATTGGAACATAGTATTTATATAGTAAATAAACTGGATCAAAGTAGCTGTGGTCCATGCTGACGGAAGTGGTTCCCACTCTGTGATTAAGGACCCTGGCCCGTCTCCCGTTACCTTATGAGAGAGCATCTGTGCTGAGATATTTGGACATATGCATGGCTTAATAATGATTGAGTCTGAGATGGAGGGCAAGATGTTTTTGAGGGCTTATTTACATAAGCAAGAACGGCATTTTATGATATCTCAAAACCCAGTGATAGATGCTCAAAGAAGCATATTTTGTTATACAGCATTGTATAGTAGAAATCAAATATGTCTCTACAAAATAAGTGGGAACAGCTGTGAAAAAAATTTTTTTTCACACATTTCTTCACACACCATTTTTAACACATGTTCTTTAATGTGATGAACATGGCGTGAATCATGTGAAATGTGTGATATGACAAAAAAAGAAACCATACGTAAAAGTGTTATGGAGACAGAAGGCAATATAGAATGAGAGATTTAATTATTGTTATGTGGAAAATGTGATAATCGTGTACCTGTGTATATGCTGGCATTGGAGGCAGGGATTCCAAACTGCGACTCGATGAACTTTGGGATGAAGGTGATGAAGGCAGTGACAATGGCACTCTCGGCCGTGTAGGACAGACTCACAAACAGAAACGTCATGTTGCTGAGGATCCTCATGGCAGCCTTGGGGAGGTCTGTCCAATGAAATAACCACACACACACAAAGCAGCATCAGCAACTATTAACACACTAGCTCCGATACACTGGCTATAGATAACGTTAAAGGGTTAGTTCTCATGAATTATTCACCCTCATGTTGTTCCAAAACCGTAAGATTTTAATTCATATTCAAAACACAAATGAAGATATTTTACTATCACTTACGCATAATAACAAATTCATAGAGAGATTGTACAGCTAATTCATTTGTATTGAGCGGTTTAGTTCAAATTTTCTTAATTACAATTCGGTATTATAATTGAGGCCAATATCGATAAGATGATAATTATTTTCATGGTTATGGTTGATAACCGTTAAAGGGCCAATGATAATATTTTAAAATATATTCTAAATTTACATTTTATATAAAAAATAAAAAAAACACTAAAAGACTAACTATTTTTATGTTTATTTTTATATAAAAAATATAAATGTATTTTAAAATATATAAATAAATAAAATGTAAAAAAAAAGTATTTTATATAATTATATTAAAATTTAAAATGGTTACAATTTTATATATATATATAAAATATACAAATATGGTTATAATTAAAATTTAAAAATTAACATTTTTTATACATATACATATATATATATATATATATATATATATATATATATATATATATATATGTATATATATGTAAAGACAGAGAGAGAGAGAGAGACAGAGAGAGAGAGAGAGAGATGCTGCCAGGCTTATCGGTTGACCACTAATTTGTAAATTCAGTCTTCATGAAATGTTTGTAGCTACACTTTCTTCTACCAGTCAGCTCTCAAAGCAGTCGTAATCCATTCAAACAGATGTTTGCTGTCCTAATAGGGTAAAGACAGCTAAACTTAAACATGGTGTCTCCACAGCTCTTCTGGATTCATTGTCTAATCCATTTAAATCCCATAGGTTTTAGCTCATCATGGCCAACAAAGTCAATTCTTTTAATTAGCAAGTTAATGCTGTAGCATTGTTTCCATGGTAACGACTATAATCAAACTTTAATTTGCTTCCCAATGTTGAACTCTCAACTCTCAGAGCATCTATGGGACTGACAGGAGAGACACAAAGCAACCATATTAAATACTTTAACCTACTAATGAACAAAACGGCTTGCCTGTCACTACGTCAAAGTCCCAGAAACCACTCTACCCTACTGTAGGCATTGCAGTTATGTTGAAAGCCTACTTATGCAAACACATGCAGGCCAGGGGGGAATGGAAGTAGGTTACAGTGGGTTTATAGAACAGGACTGGTCTTGATTGTAGTCACTTGAGTTAACTTGTCAAAGCAGGACACAACTTTCTACAGGCAAATAATAATTGCCATTAAGCTAATTCAGAATACAGTGTGACGAGAACAGAAATGCGATTTATATCACTTAATATACACTACTGTTCAAAAGTTTGGGGTCAGTACATTTTTGAAAGAAGTGTTTAGTTAAAAAAATACAAATAGTAATATTGGGAAATGTTATTACAATTTAAAATAACTTTTTTCTGAGGTCAAAGCTGAATTTTCAGTCTTCAGTGTCACATGATCCTGCAGAAATCATTCTAATATACTGATGGGGTGCTCAAGAAACATTTATTATCGTTGAAAACAGTTGATATTTTTGTGGAAACTGATACCTTTTATTCTTTGATGAATAGAAAGTACAAAAGAACAGCCTTTATTTGAAATGGAAATCTTTTGAAACATATCATTACTGTCAATTTTGATCAATTTAATCAGTGTGGAATAAAAGTATTAATTAACTTACTGACTTTACTTACTCATCGTACAGTCAATAGCCCCGTTTCTGAAGACTCTCTCTATTCTCGATGATGATATTTTGATGTATTGTGTCACTACTCTTGCTTGAATCAATGCAAATTCACGGTGTATACATATCAATCATACCAGTGCTGCTTAAAAGTGAAAGGCGGCAAGAAAGCACTTTATATTTCACATTTGTGGCTTTAAATATCATAACTCTGAGTTTATTTCTCTTAATTGACTTTATATTCACAATGTGACTATAATTCTTATTTTATACATTTCTCATTTAGTTACCCATTTTATTTTTTATTTTAAGGCAGTAACAGTTTTCTATTGTCTCAGCAATATTTCCGTAACTGCAGTTTGGTAACAAAACGGACCACATTAGTGATGAGGGTGGCAAAATTTGTCAAAATTGCTCTTCCCAGATGAATAATCAACAGCAACTTCAGCTAGTTTTCAATCTTCAATTAAAACTTTTTGAGCTTGATCATCAATCTTCATGTTCATATCAGCAGCGCCGTTTGAAAATCTCCTGACACTAGTGGTCAGCTGCGCTGTATAATTAAACGAGAGAGAGCGGTGGTCTATTGGTTAAAGATCTGGGCAGATAGCTGAAAGACTGCAGGCTCAAATCCTGTCCAAAATCTCCAGAGGATTGTCTTTATAATAACTGTACTGTAAAATGCTTTGGACAAAAGACATCACTTTATATAACACAATTACGCTAAATGAAAGAACCAGTCTGCAGTGAGGCAGATTTACAGTGGGCAAAGGCTTCTCAAAATGATGACTGAAGCGCTAATCTCTGCTAATCTGATGTTTCTTAGAACGTGTTGTGAGCCAAAGGGACAAATATAGTCACATTTTCAAGGTAACACTCCAATATGTAGCTACACGTTTCCTGTTGAGTGCATCATCACATGACCTTTATCAGACACACACCTTTGATGTCCTTCCCAAAGCCCATGGAGGACGCCACGGTCTGGCCTTTGCTGTTGGATTTTTCTTTCAGGACATCGTCGTCATTAGAAGTGCTATCCGTCCCATTCTTTTTCTTCTTCTTCTTGTGACGAGGGGGCAATTTTTTGGGAAAAGCGAACATGGGGAAGATGACCAACAGCATGGCGAAAGCACATAGCAGGAATCCACTCCACCTAAGAACATGGCGATACGCAATAATGACAATTACGCTTTTGTAAAAAAATAAATAAAATAAAAATAAAAAAAATGCCTCACTTTATATTAAGTGTCTTTTACTATTATGTATTAGAATATTAAAAACAATACTTTGCGTACATACATGTTTTTATATTGTACTTTTATTTAATAATACCTGTTTGTAATTATAACTGTAATTTATTTTGTGCAGTATTTTGTACATCTATAATTACACTGTTGCATCTTCCCTTACCCCTTAACCCAACCTTAAACCTAACCATACCACTAAAGCGGTCCTTAAAGGGATAGTTCACCCAAAAATGAAAATTACCCCATGATTTACTCACCCTTAAGCTATCCTAGGTATATATGAGTTTCTTCTTTTAGACGAATACAATCAGTTATATTAAATAATGACCAAGCTTTATAATGGCAGTGAATAGAGGATGAGATTTTGAAGCCCAAAAAAATGCATCCATCCATCATAAAAGAGATCCACACAGCTAAAGGGTGTTAATAAAGGCCTTCTGAAGTGAAGCGGTTGTGTAAGAAAAATATACATGTTTAAAATTAAAATAACTAGCTAAATAAGAAAGTCATATACACCTAGGATGGCTTGAAGGTGAGTAATTCATGGGCTAATTTTTGTTTTTGGGTGAACTAACCCTTTAAGCTTACCCGTATCCCACTTCAATAGCAGGAATACATGAACATAAGTACATTAAACCTAACATTTTTATGTAAGTACATAGCAGACTAAAAACTCAAATAAATGAACAAATGGGAATTTCAAGCATTATTTTTTTTTGTAAAATGTGCTCAAACAATGGTAAAAATCGAATTCATACAGGTTGGAATGAAGCTGCACACAGTCTTAGGCAGAACAGATCTTACCAGTTGCCAACAAAGCGTGGATCACTTTGCTCAATGTTGGCAATTGTTTTGGGATCCACGTAGAAGCCGATCAGAACACCTCCCAAGAGGTACCCTGCTGCTGGCCCCAGAGCACCCATCACATACATAATAGCTGAAAGACACACAAACAACCACGTTACAAAACAACACACACATAACAACATTTTTTCATATCACAGCATGTTTGATTAAGGCAGGTAATGTTCTTTCCATTTTTAGTCCCACTCTTGACTCATTGGGCGACTGAGTCAGCCACACTGAGATGATGGGCAAACCATTAATAGTGTGTCATGCTTCCACTCAGTTGAGGAACATCATGTAAAATAGCAGTTTTATAACTGACACACAGCTCCGTTCACACCAGCATTTGGATAAAACTGTACACCAGTTGGAAAACAAATAAGAGAAATCCAAACTCTGATGAGCCAGCTCTGTTAAGTGAATCAAAAACATGCAGTGCGACCAGTGTAGTCTGATTCTCAGACAAATGACTCTTTCGAAACCATTCTTTTTAGTGAATCAAAATAAACTGCATGACCTGTGTAGTCAGATTGCAAAACAAATAAATATTATGAGTTCTTATGACTCTTACAAGTTATTTTTAGAAAATAAAAAACCCATACAGTGCCACCAGTGTAATCTAACCAATTCCGGAAAAAAATGACTCGCATGACCTTTTTTTTGTGACTCAACATCAAACAGCATAATCACTGTAGTTTGATTTTTGAAAGAATGACTCTTCAGAGCCGGATCTTCTTATGAAAGCAGAAACATACAGCGAGATCAATATAATACAACTGAATCCCAACGAATGACTCTTACAAGCCTTTACTTTGTAGTGAATCAAACACACACAACCAATGCAATAATTGACTCCCAACGAATGACTCTTATAAGCCAGTTCTTTTATGTGAATAAAAAAATAAAGCACAACCAAAGTAATCCAACTGATTCTGCAACAAGATTATCAACAGTTTTGGAGATTTCAACCTTCATCCATTTAAGTAGATAGAAGCTGTACTCACATGACTGGAAAAAGTCCAGGGGTGAGTATATAAATGACTTGGGTGGCATTTCCTAATCCTCTACAGGTGCATATGCAAGGCTCGATTACTGAGTGTTTTTGCTTTCGAGGCTGGATCCCCATGTGTACTGTTGGGAGAGCATTATCCCTACAGTCATCTGTTTGTGCCTGTTCACAGAAAGCAGCAGTGGACTGTCTCCATTTCCACATAGCCCACGCAGTTGCCAAGCTGGTTCTGATCCAGCCAGGAGTTCACAAAGAACAGACAGGTGCAGCGACACGACTAGGCCTAATCTCTAATCTGACTCAATGTGGGAGAAGGTTTGGCCAAAGCCCTGCTGGGTTATATAACACAAGTACAAACATATTGAGGGAGACAGATAAGTCACTTTCTATTTGATGTAAACAGGACTACACTGACTTAGACTCTCGTCTCTTGTCCTTACGTGAGACCTCTAAAGCCAGAGCTGAGAGAATGAGCCAAATCTAATATGCACACTCACACATGACAGGCAGAGAGGCATGACATTTATGCACAGATATTTCACACTCTGAACCATTTTTAGCATTGGGCGATGATCACACTGCGAAATGAGACAGGCTGACTTTTGTCTGTTTGATTGCATATTATGCGGTCTTCAAGTCCTGCTGGTTCAGTCACCACCAACACAATTGAGGTTCAAGTGTTTAATACATATACGTGATTCTGGTCAGAATAAAATAGGTATAATATAATATATAATATAAAATATATGAGTAAATTTAAGCATAACAACATGTCTATATACAGCAATTCACTCAAGAATGTACTATTAATGGAACAGCACTCTTCAAGAGATGCTCTGAAAAAGGTTAAATATTTGCTATAATATGTTGCTACAAGCTCGATGATTACCTAAACTATAAGATTGGCAGAAAAAACATAAAACATCCAATTACATATTTTAATGCTCTAGTGCTGCCACAGAGAATTATGGGAGATATAGCTTTATCATGCAAGACTGTCACCTCATAAACCAGATAAATGAGTAGTACCCATAATGCTTTGCACACATTACAATTCACAAAAAAGAATTATCGGAAACTGAATTGGCACAGAGTTCGTCCAATTTCACTATGTAATGCAAGACAAAAAAATATTTTGAAGATGAAGGCATTATGTTTGCTTTTGTTTTGTTGTAAATTAATCACAATGCAAAACTATGTAATGTAGGCTAAATCACTGAATCACTTTACAACACCTGTACTGCTTTAATAGAAAGGCAGTTTCTTTTTTTAATATAAAGTACTTTTCAAATTAATATTTTTGCATCTTGACCACAAGGTTAAAACATTTATAATGTAGCCACTTACTGGACTTTCTCATTTTAGCATGTAATGTTAAGGAGGACTCTAGCCTCTGAAGGACGTGACTATGAAGGACACAGCCTCACTAGGATGCAGCCTCCTGTTTGAGAAGCACCCAAATACAAACATTTTCATCCTGCCCTTTGCTGTTAACAAATCCACAATAAATCAGTTTAAAGAGAAAGCCATGTCAGTGTAAAGTCACTTATACATGTGCACAGGCAGGAAATAAAATGGCAGAGAGTCTGAAACGTATCACCCATAATTTTCTTGTGCACTTCAAAGTGTGGGCCGAGAAAATCATGCTGCACGCTTTTCCCGTAATTCTCCTTTATTCACATGGGTGGCTTTCTTTCAAAACTCTGGAACACCAGGGTCTCGTCTAGTTTTGACTTCTTAAACTCAATCAGCCTTATCTACAGCCCAATTAAATAACAGGTTCCCTTAAAATACCCCTGGAGAGAAATTATTCCTAAAAGGACAAAAGCTGCTGATAAATGTTCTTATCAACCCAAAGCAGAAATGCCCAGCACACAGAACCAAACAACCGGCCAACACCGACCAAACAGAGAGAGGAAACATGCATAGCCTTCACCACACAGTCTGATACAAATGAATTAACTGCCTTTGTCTGAAGCATTCAAGTCATCAATTAATTCATCATGAATTCATCAACAATCCAAGCCATTTAATTAGTGCTTCTGTGGTAGCAGGCCTCCCATTTTTACTACATGGCATAAGCAGTGAAAATGTACTCTAATGACAGAATGACACATGGAGAGTGAGTACAAGTCTGTAGTAAAGCATTTGAAATCAGAGTGGCATGTCATTATATTAATGGTTCAATACTAATCCACTTTAACTATCACAAGTGCTCACACTGAGACCATTATGAATATTGGTAAAGACTAACAAGAGCCTCACTGAATAAAGTTAAATCTTGATTTCAATGTCAGGTAACTGAGAAACTACAAATTATGCAGAATCTTGCTGAACAGAACAGACAGGAAACAGAGCTGATGCCCCTGGATGAACATACAGATTAAATCGCTCCAATAATATTCACATTTTTGTGGAGTCAGATGCGGTCATGAAATGCCAGATATAGCCTTGATAGACAAACGAAAATATGTGGTGCATTTTTATTGCGTAAAAACATACCAAGCATGGCAGTTTATCAGTAGGTGTTGTGTCGGGAGCTTTTGAGGTGAGCCAGTTTTGAATTCTTTGGCATGGCAAGCGTGACAGAAATAGACTTGATGTCATGAATACTTGAAAGCCAGTTTTATCCTTAGTGTACAAAATATAACAGGTAATTGTGAGAAGGTATAAATAAAAGGATTTCTCGCATTTACAAGAAATAAAAGGCACAAGGCACGCGAGATATAAAGTCAAAACTGAAATACAAATGTAAATATGAGAAATAAAGTGACAAAAGTCTTATTTTGACAAATAAAGGTGGGATGAGCTTCCATAGAATTTGGTTTAACTGCAAAAATGTAAAGACATTATTTTTGGTCAATGTGTAATTGGGCACTGTAATTTTCATGCAAGATGTGTTACTGGATGATATAATAAAAAATAAACAAATAAATAAAATCCCTGGAACAGATTAGTATAGCCCTAACCCTATCCTTAACTCCACCCAATGCTTAAACCTAAGTGCACTCCAAAAACATTTAGGCTTAAATTTAAAAGGTTCGTTCACCCAAAAATGAAATTTCTGTCAGTAAGTTCTCACCCTCATGCATCCCAAACCCGTAAAACCTTTCTTCATCTTTGGAACACAAATAATATTTTTGATGAAAACTCGAGAGTATCTGAACCACATAGGCAGCAAGGTCATTGCACCTTATGAGGTCCAGAAAGGTATTAAAGACATCATTAAAATAGTCTTTTTTTTTTTTTTTTTGTACACAAAAAAGTATTCCCGTCGCTTCATAGCATTAAGGTTGAATCACTCATGTTGACTGTTTTATCGATGTCTTTAATGCCTTTCTGGACCTTGAAAGGTGCAATGATGTTGCTGCTTATGTGTGGTTTCATCAAAAATATCTTAATTTTTGTTTCCGAAGACAAACGAAGGTCTTACAGGTTTGGGACGACATGAGGGTGAGTAATTAATGACAGAATTTAATTTTTGGGTGAACTAACCCTTTAAGATTAATGTATTTGAATTGCACATTAAATTTCCATTCAATCGGATCACACAGTTTTAACAAACTAATAAACTTAATGTGACGCAGATTTGTCAATCATACATAAACAGGTTTGAAACAGCTCCAATTTCTGTAATAGCACTAATAAACCAAATGCGTTTTAAGTAAATATATAAACCTGGTTATTGTTTATCACAAATCCAATTTTTTTCAATCTCATTCATCAACTGAATATTGTTTAAAATCACATGAGAGGAGGCAGTGCGTCCTGAAACTGGGTGGTCTAATTATCAAGTAAACAACTGACTCACTCTTTTTTGGTCACATCACAATCAAAATGAACTTGAAACAAAATGTGACCTGTGAGCCAATTTTGAACAGGTAATTAATTTTCTTCTGTCACCACCATCAATACATTTGCAGTGTTTTTTTATAATAATAATAAAAAAAGTAAAAATATACAAAGATTAAAAGACAAAATATTATAGTAACTATATTATTATTATTATTATTATTTTTATAGGTAATAATAGTAAGTTTTAAAGTAACAAAGGTGGCAAAAATGTATATACTAGATACTTAATACTAATTAATATAAATATTGTAAATTGCTTATTTAAAAAGTTATTTAGGAGTCATTTCATTAACACACAATATCACTCAATATCATAATGACACGCATACAGAAAAGCAGCTTTCGGGCCCACAGAACCATTACAAAATCATTAATGTAAGTTTAACAGCAACTGATCTCTTGGTAGTCAACATATATACTAGACGTCAATATATTATTCATCATTACTGGTCTCCGTACCATAACCGATCGGCTCACCTCAAATGTCACAAGGTGAGCATGCACATATTTCATTCCAGATTGAGTAAAGAGCTTTGTTTGGCTCAATTGATCATGTTAATAACGTTATGCGTGAATGGAGGGTGAAGGAGGGTCATTTAATTGGAGATACTTCAAGGTTGCCTGTTGCCTGGCAGAATACCAGCATGGATTTTACCTCTGCCCAATGTGTTTTTTCTCCTTCTTCCTGGGAAGGACAGAGGAGGTGCTTGCTGAGGAGAAAAACATGCTGGCTATGCAATATTCTACTGTCGTAACCATCGTCAACAACTGACGTCACAAAAGCATGCTCCATGAATTTCAAATGAACCTTTGCAATGAAAGTTACACAACAGACCTTCTCAGCAGATATATCATAGAGTTAATCAGTTGACACAAATGCAGTGTTGACAATGTGGTCCTCGCAGTGCTAAAGAAAAAACATCAAAGGAACCAATCAGGTTACAGTAAACTGGAAAAAAGCTGCTGGAGTGGGAGTTGAAGGACATTTATGCTGCAGCTGTGCATCAGTAGAGCCACATGTAAATGTCACTCAAGGACATTGCTTTCTCCTTGGTTTGGTTTCACCAAAGTTTTCACATTGGTTGAATACAGGTGGGGGGGGGGGATCACATGACAGGAGGAGGTGCCACAAATGACTGAAACTGGATGGTCTAATTAACAAGTAAACAAAAGACTCGCTCCTTTTTGATCACATCACAATCAAAATGAACTTGAACCAATGTGACCTGTAAGCCAGTGTTTAACAAATAAATTGAATATCTTTTGTCACCATCAATACATTTACAGTTTACAGATTTTTTTGAAAGGATTTAATGACTAATGGTCCAAAAAGAAGGTAACTAGTATTAATTAACAAAATATTTTTATAAATATTAAAGATATACAAAATATTCAGTAAGTTTTTTGGTAACAATATTTATTAATTCTTTTTTTAAGCCATGTACAAAAAAATCTCAAAAATGTAAATACTTGATACTTCAGATACTGTATTAATTAATAACAACATTTGAATTATTTTTTTAATTTAATATATAAACACCTGTCTATCATTATAATAAAAAGGTTAAAAAATTAATTTTAATTAATATCAATTCATATAAATATCGGTGATAATAATTACTAATATTATACTTTAATTTGTACAAATATTGTCAAAGTATGTATATAAAAGTATGCAGTACATAATATATAAACAAAAATAAATAAAACATAATATAATTACAGAATTTTAGTGTAATAGTGTAAGATTAAAAGGTGTCCCTATGCCTTTTAAACAAATATAACTGAAAAATTCATTTATATTAGATTTAAAACACCACCACCACTGATTTCTTTAGATTGCTTTTCCAAAGTCTGATGGATGTAGAAATGGCTTGTTTTATGGTGCAAGGAACTGCTGTTTTTTCCTCTTTGCTCTTGGCATCAGAGACGGTAGCACTCACAGAGGTTGACTGAAATGCTCCCAACCCTGACTGACTCCTTGAGGATTTGTTATCTCTACAGAACAAGATGAAGTCTGAAGCAGGCACCTTTCATGCTAAATGAGCTGAGTCCCCAGTGGCAAAAATAATTAGGGAAGATTAATAAATTGATTTCATTACATGCTGAAAAATGAAAGCCAGAATGTGCACACTGACATTGTTGCAAAAGGGAGCAAAAGGTTGTGCAAGGTGAAGTCCATAGTGATAGAAATAATTAAAGCCCCTTAACAGCCTTAAAACAACTGAGCATGAAGCATATGATGATATAAAACATTGCAATGTGGGGACAATGTCACCGATTGTGCCCTTTGGGGGGTTCATTGCAGGACTTCTGTCCTGTTATGAACATGAAGCTGATTAAATATGGGCATGAGTTCTATAATCTACACTGGGCTCTAATGAAGCCTTGTCCCCCGAGAGAATTGTGCTCGAGCACAACAACAGCATAATATGATGCAATTCATCACAGTGTTCAGTTCGATGAAGCCCAAAAATATATCAGAAGAAGATGAATTCAGAGAATTCAGCCTTTTTGTTGTCACGATAGGAAATGATGTAACCAATGAAAAGCAGAATACTGTGTAAAATACAGTATCACTTAAATGTAGAGAAGGATGTAGGGAACAATTCCCAGCAACTGTAAGTATATAACACTGAATCTCTGTGGTTGTTCGACCTTGTAACCTTGCTAGGAGACAGGGGTAAAAGACAATGAAATGGGGAATGACATTGTCATGGCAACTTGCTGATACAGCAGTGTCTTCTTACAAGTTCTAACCTTATATATCTCTCCAGAGAGCCCCATCAGAATGGCCTGACACAGCTGTCCCCTCACCGGCCTGTGCTGCCAGTTGAATCCAGTCAGAGTGCTGGATGTGGCTTTGTCAGGACAGCAACACTCATGACCCAGAGAAAATGTCTAAATAAGAGCTTAAGTGCAGCTGTTGCTTTACTGTATTAAAGTTTAGAGAGCATATGGGTTATTATGTACTACACTACTGACACCTCTCTTCCACCAACACTGTTCCAGTGACGGTTGCCGGAAATCAAACAACTGAAGGACAGTGTCAAGTCAAGTCAAGTCACCTTTATATATATAGCGCTTTTTACAATGCAAATTGTGGCAAAGCAGCTTTACATTAATAATTGGCAAATAATTTTGGCTGCACAGCAGATAGACAGTGGATAGACAACACCTTCTGTGTTGGAAAGCTGCAAGAATAGGAATGGGCTGACTACAGAGCCTTGAGGTACTCCTAAAATTATGGTCAGACTCTTCACAAGGCGTGGTAGCAATAACTCACTTCAGTAAGCTGTACCTCAAGCACAAATCTGTGAATGCAGGAAATCACAGTCCTCTCGGAGGACATTTGTGTCCCTGGGGCAGGTGTGACTTTGAGGCTAATGAGGTGCTGAGAGGACACGGGGGCCTCAAAGGCCACAGAGCAGCAATGATCCATCAGACAAAAAGAGCAATGTAGCTGACACAGAGGAGACAGAAAGAGAAAAATGAGAGAGAGAAAGGACTCTGCTTCATTCAGCAAACAACTAGCAGGACTACAATGATTAATCTCAAA
Source organism: Zacco platypus (assembly GCA_038088235.1). Taxonomy (NCBI): domain Eukaryota; kingdom Metazoa; phylum Chordata; class Actinopteri; order Cypriniformes; family Xenocyprididae; genus Zacco; species Zacco platypus. The sequence goes on from CM076065.1 coordinate 11,637,411, forward strand.
ACTTTTCATTGACATTGACCCAATTTCAATATCTTAAGCACACTGACAGAGCAACTTCCAGGTCCCTAAGGCATCATTTTAGGTACAGATGTTACTAGTGATGCAATGCTCACATGCTGTAATTGTTTTGAACTCCGGGCCTTGACTCCTGACACAGACACTTCCCAGAATGGTAAATAGGAAGGTTATGAGTTTCAGCTGAGAGAAAAGGCGATTCTACACACACACACACACACACATATATATTAAACACTAAAACATCCTTCCAAAAATATTTAACAATATGAATTTTAATTTCTTAATTCCAGTCGGTTTCTCACACAAATCAAAACAACCTCCTGAGACCTCATTCAGTAGTTGTATGGACTACATTTATGGTACTTTTATTGTGATTTGGTTTTTTGTTGAAGTTGGAGCTTGACAGCGTCCACCCCCAGTCGCTTCTACACCATGACATGAATGGAAGTGATTTGAATTCGGCTAAACACCTCCTTTTGTGTCCTACCAATGAAATAGTCATGTAGTAGGTGTCTGGAATGACATGAACGTGAGCAAACAATGACAAAATTTTCACATTTGAGTGAACTACAACAAGCTGATGTATAATCAAAGTGACAGCGGTTAATCTTAACTGTCATTAATGCGGCTCTTTATCATTATTACCTTGTCCTTTGAATACTTCACAGGGTGTTTTAGGAAAAACTGCCTTTCTGTACCACAAAGGTTTTGAAAAATGTCAATGTTGTTCAGACCCGCTGAAGAAAAAGTCATACAGGTTTGGAATGACATGTACATGATAACAGAATTTATTTTTGGGTGAACTACCCCTTTAAAAATGTTTTTGCTACAGCCAGATCTGTGTTAACTGGGTCATATATCACTACTGTCCTAGACAGGTTTCCTCATAAGACCAGATCTTATTCCAGAAGCTGTCACCTTCAGCAGGCTCTGCCTGAAGACGTTAAGATATATTCTCACCTTTTCAAAGCAAGCTGGTAAAGCCGTCTACCTGTACACATATGTATATGGTCAGTCCCTCTGGATACATCTGATGCTAAACTACACTAACATTCAAAAGTTTGGGGTCAGTAAGATTTTTAAGAATTCAATACTTTTATTAAACAAGGATGCATTAAATCAGTCAAATGTGAGAGTAATTACATTTGTAATGTTACAAAAGATTGTTATTTAATATAAAGGCTATTCATTTGAACTTCCTATTCATCAAAGAATCCTGGAAAAAAAAGGAAAATAAAGCAGCACAACAGTTTTCATTGTGTTAATAAAAAGAAATCTTACTTAAGCACAAAACCAGCATACTACAAAAATTTCTGAATGATCATGCCTGAAGACTAGAGTATGTCTGCTGAAAATTCAGCTTTGCCATCACAGGAATAAATAGAATTTTAAAACATTATTTAAATAGAAAAAAAGGTTATGGTTTTCCTGGCCTTATCCAAAAATTAAACTTGGTTTATGCTCAAAACACTTAACAGCATCATAAATTTCTAAGAGCAAATGTGTTGAGATGTTCTAAACAGACTTTGTTGTTTCTCCAATGGGACCACTTATGAAATCTTGTTTCAATAGTATAAAATGAGATGAGACACATTAGATTAGTAAATTGAATTAGTCAAGCTACAAAAACCCCCCCAAAACATTTACACCAACACATGTTCTTAATGCACTTCAGTTGCTCAGCTACAAATTAAATTTATATATAGGTTATGATATAATCGAAGTAATATTTATAAGTTAAACTAGAGCCACAATATGAAAGCAGAGTTATATTAGAGCCACAATATGAAAGCACTTTTATATCTAATAGCTATTAGAAATAATTGATGCTCTTGTCTGCTGTACATTAGATAAACTTGCACAGGGCATTATCAAAATGAGACCTGAAAGATTGTTCTGGGTTGTTTAATTACTTCATTTGTAAAAAAAAAAAAAAAAAAAAAAAAAAAAAATCAAAGAAGAGTAAACAGGACAGGGCACTCAGCCATGAACATTTCACTCACACCAAGCCACTGAGCACTTTATTTGCTGAACCGGTAGGTCTCACCAGGGCTTCTGCTGCACATTGCTGACTCCCTTCACGGTTTCTGCTGATTCTGATGCAAATGCGTGGAACTCCGACCGATGCTGACAGCAACATTCACTACAAATCTGAAACACTACTGCTGATGTTCCAAGTTCTACCCTAAACTGAAGACCATGGCAGGAATTGGCTTCATTAAAAATGCTTTGGTCGCTTGAGGAATTCTGTAACTGTAACTTCATGAACTAACATTTCCACTGCATTAGGTGAGGGGAAAAAGCTTTCAGAATAAATACAATAATTGTGTCTAGATCCTTTTGTTCTGCAAAGTTAAGAAGTGACAGATCCAGAAACTGTCCATATTTCAGAGTACCAGCATGATTTCATGCTTTTAAAACGTAAAAGTACCATTAAAAGTGGTCCATACAATCCCAAAAATGAAATGTAGCAAATTATGCTACTTTTATTGAAAGAGCAAAGCTGGTCTTTTCAAAGAAAAAAAAAATTCAGCTTAAGACAATGTCTTCCCAATGCACAGAGGTGTGAGGGAAAGGCACTGTTATCTACTCCAGATTCCCCAAGCGCTCTACTCCAGCTGGAGATACCACTAGGTAATCATTCAGGAGGCTCCCACCTCGCTCCTACATCCTGAGGTGGCGCTAAAACTGCTGATATGCTCCTCGTGGACCTGACCTCCTGTTCCACAGACTAATTGCCACCTTAATGTTATTTTCCGCTTTGGTTTTATTGGCTGCCAAGAAGCACACTCGGGACTAATTTCCAGTAAGGTAAGACAGGACTTTAATTCAAGTGAAAAACTTTGGATGGACATGTTACCTGCTAATATAAGCAAATATTAATGGATTTATCAATTAAAACAACCCGCAGTAAAACTGGCCATGTTGTATTCAGCAAGAACTAATGCCATTTTGACATCAAATGACAGTGCCAAGCTTTTTTTTTTCCCACAGCAAAATTTTATTTTGGGGTGAACTATTCCTTTAACTATAGCTATGACATGCAGTCAAATAATCCATGGCTCAATCCAATTGAACTCGATATATATTTAATTTAGACTGGATTGAAAAATAGTGTAAAAATGGTGTAAAATTGATGGTGTAAACATGAAATAATCTAATCAACAGTAAGAAATTAAATTTTCATGTAAATTTTTTGATTTTTAAAATGCCTGTGCAGTGGAATGCTAACGGGTTAAATTCTGTGGAAATCTGTGAGTGCACACCTAAAAAGTTACATTTTAGAAGAGACTAAATGTGTTGCATCAACAGAGCTGATGTTTCATCACATCCTCTGCCAGCACCTGAGAAGGGGATGGCTGATGCTAAAGACAGTCCTAGCCCAAAATGCCCCAACACACTCTGGCAATCACCACTTCCATGTGATCTGCTGATCAAAGGCGCGCTGCACTCATTAATGGGCTTTAGTGCAGGAATGTTATTACAAGGAACTGCCAAAAGAAATAGTTGGTAATCCCTTTGTACCTTTCCCCTTGCCAAGCATGGCGTCAGGTCATTCACCGTGAGGTCAGATGCTCACTCTGGCTTCCTAAATCTGTAATCCCGTCCACTCTTGGAGCTCTATCTTGCTCTTTCTGCATCATTTTCCTTTCTCTGGCTTTCACTCACTCCTTCTGTGACCTGACATGGTACTACACTACAGAAAACTATAATTGGGAAAGTGAAGACAGAACAAGAAACAGTTTGAAACAGCTGCTAACCGATTTACTGCATAATAAAATAACACAAAACATAAGATGATTTATAGCATAAAATAAAATGAAAAACAATAACAAAATAATTAAATGATACATGCAATGATGTAGCAATTAGGTTGCCACAATTTTAATACTTTTGGTAACTTTTGATGCTTCTATCATATGTTCCACACATGTCATCTCTATAATAGTCTAATAAGCTGACAAACATTTCCTCACTGGTTTATTAAACCCAGGGTCACGATCACGGAGGAGTGCAGTGAAGACATGCACTGGCCATCAGAATGCACGTCTATGTTTTCCTCCTCACGCTGGATTACAAACTGGCTTTGCACTGATTGCATGAGCTTTAGAAATGCCTTCGCCATGACCCAGTATTCTGGGTAACTGACAGATGATCCCTCTGCACATTCTTTCTAAAACAGCCATCTGGACCAACTGGCTTCTGAACACTGTATTTATCTGCATAGTGGTCAGGGACAATGAGGGCCCAATGGGGGAAGGGACAGTGAGACGGGTACCCACTCTTTTGTGTGCGTCTGGGCACTGGTGTAAAAGAATGAAAGAACATACACCTGCAGCTTTTCCATCTCAAAGTCAGTGACAGGTTGGTGCAGTTGGGGGTCAGTGGATATTCAGGGCTTAGCCCAGACATCTGTGGATGGATCTGGGACCATCCTTCATCCTTCAGTATATGTAGGTACATTTTAAAATATAACCTGAAATATTTTAGATTTATATAATCAGAGAGTATATTTATTGGTTCATTTAAAAGTAGACATTTCAAGCTTTCTATAGCTATATTTCTCATGTCTGTGAGGCAAGTAGCCTATACACCGGGTTTCAGTTCATTTTTGTGACATGCTCCAGCTCATGGAGACCGAGACAGCAGAAAGCGCATCCAGTTTGTTTTCTTTATTTTACAAAAGCACATCGTTTTTTCGTTATTGTGAGTTTACACCAATAGAAGTAGACCCTTTACAGTTTCCAATGATGTATTACTATCAGTATGATCAAAAAATGACAGTATTTTAAGTTGTTTCTACTGTTATTATGAAAAAATGCAAGTGATCGTGCCAGTGCCTCCATGTCATGCAGTAGTATCCACAATCCGCACAAACACTTGGATATGTGCCTAATAATAGAGCACATGTATCTAGTTAATGTTAGAGCGAGTGGTCAAGTAAAGTTGCTACTTCTAACATGTTTCAAATAAGTCATATTTGAGGTTGATGGATGATAGGCGAACATTTGGAATTCCTGCCCAACATACTGTAATTACCACAAGGGCCAGCCGTTAATGATCTGTCCCTCACTTCCTGTGGAGTTTTTTTTTTCTTTGACTTACCGACTAATGAAATTTTGATCAACTTAGTCTCATCTCATGGACTAATGTTTGGTCGACTAGGGGGAAGCCCTAGTGCTTGCGTTTATATTTTTGTAGCCTATGTATGATAATTCTTTTTTGACCTTTCTGGCTTCCCATAGTCAGATGTAGTTTTTAAACGGATTAAAAATTTACTTTAAATTTAATTTAAATCATGCCATTAGGCCTTCAAAAAAGGAGTTTTCCAAGAACTGTAAAGTACATGCTTGTGCTTTAAAGACAGCAAATTATTTAGGCACAACAATAATACATTTTATTCTTTTGACTCTGAAATATTAATTATATTACTATTTATATACATTATTAATATTTATATACATTTAAATATTAATAAGTTTGGGGTCCGTAAGTTTTTTTATGTTTTTGAATGAAGTCTCTTATGTCCACCATGCAAGGCTCCATCTATTTATTATGGTAAAACAGTAATTTAGTGAAATATTATTACAATTTAAAATACATTGTTCTGGTTCTATTTTAATGCATTTTAAAATGTAATTTATTCCCAAAGCTGGATTTTCAGCATCATTACTCCAGACTTCAGTGTCACATGATCCTTCAGAAATCATTCTAATATGCTGATTTGCTGGTCAAGAAACATTTCCAATGTTGAAAAAAATTGTGCTGCTTAATATTTTTAATATTAACTATGGCATTTATTATTCAGAATTATTTTAATAACAGAAAAATCAAAAGAACAGCATTTATTTGAAATATAAATCTTTTGTAACATTGTCTTTACTGTCGCTTTTGATCAATTTAATGTCCCTGCTAAAAAGTATCAATTTATACAATATAATTATTATTTGGAATAATAATAACAACAACAGACCACAAACTTTTAAGCTGTAATTTCTCTCTAAAATACAGTGACTAATGATCTAGATGAAGGGAAATTTTATTAAGTTCTGCTAATGTTTCTTCAGCTTGTGAGACTACAACTGAATTACAGAACATAACTGCCCTGAATGTTTTTATTATATGACATACAACCCCAAAGACAAGGTCATAAAAGGTAATTCGGGGCTTTACTGAAATTGTAATCCCTGGAAGCCCATCTGTACTGGCAGCATGTGGGTGCACATTGCAAACCAAATCTCCAAAGTCCCCAAAACCAAAACCAGTAATGCGAGGAACACAACCCAGAAGAATTCCTCGGTCATATAGCCAAAAAACAACCATGCAGATCCATCCATGCAAAGGGTAACCAAGCAAGCCCTTTAATAAATCAATACTCCAGACAGTCTTCAAGAGCACCTACTAAGCAACAGATGTTACATCCACATTCAGATGCTGCTCTAAAAATGGGGCAAGGTTTTCAAAATGGGATTAGCATAAGAATTGAAAATTTGGGCTAATTAAGTCGTACACAGCAATGACTGCACAACTAAAGTCAACCAGTGAGCCAAAAGTGTTGTTACTTTTACATGACTCCAGACACACGGCATAGACAAATGAAGTTTCACGCTACATTCCTGACTTTGTTTTCAAAATAACACATCAGAATGTCAACCCTTAAATCCCTGTACACGCACACTTTATGGATACATAACTCCTAAATTACCACAAAAAAAGTCTTTTTCCGTAGCCTCTGAGTTGGGACTGAGACGTGGCAAACATTGTGCTTCAGAGAGCCTTATATCCTGAGGGAAGGTCATTAGATAAGACATAGTCACATCCAAAACCCCAGACAGGCCAAAGAGTGATTAAGGGATATAAGCCGTGGCAAATGCACCGAGAAGCTGCAAATCATCACCTTACCATGTATTTATAGCAAAACAACAGGGTTCAGTGAAAAGATGGACAGGGCATGAGGGTTTGCATAACCTCTTTTTTCTCTCGTTCAAGTTTAATATGATTCCAAGCACATATCGTGCCATTTCAACGAGCAGCAACAAGATGTCTTTTGAGAACGGGGTCAGCAGAGACAATAGGTGTCTTTCAGACCAATGATGTAATGGAGAGATTTAAATGTCCACAGTACGCACAAAGCTAGAGGCGACTGCACTTCTTAAAAGAATAGACCACACACACAAAAAATGACCCTGTATGACTTTCTTACTTCAGGTGGAACACAAAAGATGGTGCAAAGACTGTGCTGGTTGTTCTTTTTCATGTGGTAAATGGGGACTGAAGCTGGCAAGCTTCAAACACAGTGTAAAAGCATTTTAAAAGTGGTGACTTGTGCGCTACTTTCCAAAGTCTTCATACAACAGCTTTGTGTGAGAAACGGATAGAAAGTCAAGTCACTGTACATTCAATACAGCTCTTCTTGATGGAGTTCATCAGAGAAGTGATGTCTGACTCAAACATAAATCATTCTTTTGAATCAGAACAGTGTTGTCATTGTTAACTAAAACTAGTAAAGACCGCCTGGGGTGAAAATCAAGTAAGTTTTTAGTGTTCTTTATATGTCTCTATGTTGTTTTTAATATGCTTTAAGACAAACCATGCGGACATTCATCAGTCAACACCAGTATTTTCTCCTGCAGTGTACTCAGAATCTCATTCTATTTGGACTGTTATACAAATATACAGATACACTTCCGACTATGCATTTGACTCCATGATCGCATCCATAAAAAGCATTACCATTTAGTTACATGGACTTGTAGACAACCCTGTATAATTCGCTCTTCCTCTTCTTTTTCTGAATCAGTTTCTGGTTCAAACATATATGGCTGAATTAAACCAACATTTCCACTTTCCATTGTGTAGCGTTTACCACAGTTGACCGAGTGGAGGTAGTCCGAGCTGGTGTGATTGGGTGGAGGCGGGGAATAATTTGCATATTCAAATATATTCAAGTGTCATACTAAATGAAGCAAGGGTGTAGAGTTACATTCAATCTATTTTAAGGCATGAAGACATGTTCATAGGACAAAAACTTTTAAATATTGTTTACTGATCTTGTTGATGTTGAGTTTTAAGGGATAAAATAATTGACTACAGGGAAAACCTTTTAATAGATATAAAGCTTATGAACTGAAAAAAGGTGCAACACTCACTCTTACAGCACGCTAGCTGTATTAATTAAAAAAATATGACGTTTTAGCCGTTCAAGGCCTTCATCAGAGAGGACTGAATGGCCCTTAAGTGTGGACCAAAAATCTACGCAATCCTTCAGTCTTCAATTCAAGTGTTCATTTTGATAATACATATACACTGTCAGGAGCACTCAAACATCAAGAATCACACAATAAACACTTATTTAAGTGTTAAATAACTGCTTGGCTCATCTTAACACAAGCTTATAAACACCTAGAATGCAGTAATCTCAAAATGCTTTGAGGTACATCGACTAAAAACTAGCAGCACACTACAAATACAACCAAAGACTGACATTGAAGGGATAGTTCACCCAGAAATGAAAATTTTGCCATCATTTATTCACCTTCATGTTGTTCCAAACCCGTTTCTTTCTTCTGTCGAACACAGGATGATATTTTGAAGTGTCAGTTGATGGTAGCCACTGACTTTCGTAGTATTTTTTTTCCTACTATGGAAGTCAATCGCTACCATCAATTATTTGATTTTTTTTGGGTGAACTATCCTTTTGAAGGACTCAAGATGAAATTTAACTCCACTTCCCATTCTCTTGTAATTTTAACAGCCATTTTAATTTCAAAGGCAGAAGGCTGTAACTCTCAAAGGGACAAAGCAATAAAGTGATCTGTAATAATTTAGCTCAACCCGCTGTCATTTAGTGACAAACCCAGATCTGCAATTAGGGTTAATTTGCAGAATAAGACTGTTTAATTTGAGTTGTTCAAATTGACATGCATTGTTCGCAACCCCTGCGGACAGGCACTAATTACGATTAATGCCATAACAAGTGCTCTGATCCCATTTCAAACTCTATGTGACATCTGTCAGAGCCAATCTGGCAGCTCACAGGCACATAGGTGTAATGGCCTCATTTGTAATGTTCAAGCCATATAAAATTTCAACGTACAAACAATGTGTGGATTTTGCGAGCGGCACTACAATAAAATACGTCCTAAGGCAAGTCAACCGCTTCAGATCATACGAAAATTGAATACCAAGTTTTCATGTGACCTTTAACGATACCAAACACTAAACGCAGCAATTCGCTGCACTCAGAAACACCCAGAATTATAATACACCGCTGCAGAAAATCAATTAGTGTTTTTGCTGAAATAGAAGACTTTCTAATAATACGGTTCATGTCCGGTGACGCATTCACAAGGACGACGGTGGGTTTAAACGAGGAGGAGAGACAGTGATGGGGTAGATTAAAAAGCTCACTGGCTACTTGCTGAGTAACCCTAAGTGTAACCAAAGCCTGTGGATGAGTTTGGAAGTGGCTGTTCCGTGATATGGGTGCCAATGTTCTGTAAGGCCACACAAGAGCAAAAGCACAGCCCTGGGAACATGATCGCACATTACGGACGAAGCGTGTGGAGGAAAATATTAAACGGATAGAGGACGGATGGATGAGGCTCTGTGTTTGTGTGCGTCATAAGAATGATGGTGTGGTGGGAGTTTGTATTACTTTCAAGTAAATAAATAAAGATATAAAAAGTCTAGTATACCCATTCGATGTATATACATCATTGGACATTGTTAGTATTTTCTAAAACCCACAGGGCCAAAAGTGCTTGTAGTTGAAGAAACACCCAGCAAAGTCTGAGTCTCTTTCCTTCTCTCATATGCACACACATCACGCCGCAGCTGTTACCCCCTTCTAAATTTAACAGAAGCGGGCTGATAGAGTAGGTGTTTTTACAAAGGGCGTCCTGATATTGTGCACACCAATATAACAGAGCCTCCATCCATCTCGCAGTATTGCTCAATTACTACAGCAAATAAAACTGCTCATCCACCAGGGAGCAGTCAGTGCATTAACCACCTCTGACAAAAAGCGCAACAGCCAAAACAGCCATAATGCAGGCTCTTAGTCATTACAGTGTCAGAGCTTAAAGTTGCAGAGCTGCCAACTGAAGTAATATTACTTCATTCTGCATTTGGCATCAAAAATACACCGACTCCGACAAACAGGACCAATCCAATCAAAACTGACCCCCTCGGCTGACTGCAGTCTATAAGCCATGAGCACCACCCTAAGAAAATCGTCGCCCTGTAAATCTGTAAAAGAAACACCTGGACCCCACTTCATTCATGAATTGCCACCTAAGTAGAAATTGCATGCTGCTGATTGAGGGTCAAAGTTCAATTCATTGTTCAAATGAAGAACAAGACCATTAAAAATTTAAATTGTCATCATTTACTGACCTTCACATCATTCCAAATCCGTGTCTTTAATTCTATAATATAGATGACCTAGTCATTCTAAAGCCCTAGATGACACTGAATGACTTGAAATAAAATGTACAAGTGGTTTAAACTTTTTTTTCCCTTTTTGTCATATTGGAGTTTGACAGCCTGTCTTCCCTGACAGCACAAGTACATCTCTGAGACGTCTACTTGATGTCTGTATTTACATCTGTAAATCTGTATTTTTTAGAGTGTTTGCTCATCTCTAGTATGTTTCCTGTTAGACGTCATATAGACATTTAGAAGATGTCTTTGAGATGTAAAAATTGCTTTTTCTAAGATGTTTATCAGATGCTTTCCAGATTAACAGATTTTTAGCAGAGATTTTACAGATCTTCCTGAGCTATCTGGGTTCATTCTCTTCCATTATAGTGTAGTAAAAAGAGTAGCCAAGATATTCTTCAAAATTCATCTTTTGTAAAGTAAATGAAGTAGTAAATTAATATGTATTTTTATTTTACCAAGTGTACTATTGCAATTATAGTATTGTTTACTATGTCAACTATGAATATTTATGGCTCTGTGATTAATTGCTTATGTTCTTCTATTATTACTATCTTCTAAATGCATAAATGTAAATTATGACAGAATCTTTATGTTTGGATGAACAGCGTCTTTAAGTAAAGAGGTTAGTGTATAGGGCCCATAAAATGTGAATAATAAAAGATGCTCTACTAAGTCAGTCATTATACATGCAAATGTCACTGATGACCGAACGGGGGTCCGTTTTAGTGTGTGAAAGTGTGTCAGAAAAAGGCGGCGGCGGTGGACAGTGGACTTTGATTAACTTCAGCTCATTAAAATGAATTTGCCTGAGGGATTTTGGGGTATGTAAATGTTTTCACTAGGACTCCTTGTACATTGAGCACAACTAACTCATACAACAGAGGTTAAAGGCTGCAGATCAGATGAAAGGATGAAGAGAAAAGAACAAGCATGTTTTGCAATAATAAACCTTGTCTGAACTGTGTGAAGAGGGAAGTGTAACGGCCCTAAGCAACACTATCCAAATGTGTGCGCAGCTCAAACAAGTGCTGAGAATGAAGCAAACATTCCACTCCAATTCCTCTCAACGTACAGGAGATTTCAATTTGTCTTCTTTCCCCAAGTGCTTTGTACAAATTCTAATGGGGTTTGACATAATTGGAAGAGTGAGATGCCAGAAAGAAAGTAGGCAAAATCTGACACAATAATGATTCGTTTTATGATTCGTATTATTTTTAGCTGTCAGTTGCAGTCTCTGAAGTGAGACTCAAAAAGTCTAATATAGGTACTTTTTCCTACACTATAAAAAAAATTGTTGGGTTGAAAATGGACAAACTCAGTGGTTGAGATAAATGTCTAATAATGGTTGTTTAATGTAAATGTCAGCTGGGTAGTTTTATTTAACTCTACTATTGTTTAAAAATTACTATATTGCTTAAAGTGAAACCAAAGTATGTTGGAAATTAATATTTATTAATATGTTTAATGAATAATAACTATATACATTTATTAAACTGCTTCTTAATAAATCTACACCTTTTGAATATTATTTTTGCCTCTAGTAATTGTGTGTCTGATTTTTAATTTCCAACCTATTTTGGTTTCATTTTAAGCCAGCCATATAGTAATTTTTAAATTCATTGTTGGGTTAGGCCTAAATAAAATTGGGTTAAAACAACCCAATTGCTGGGTTTGTTAATTTTCAACTCAGCATTTTTTAGAGTGTACAATATAGTCCTTTTACTTTACCTAAAATATCATATAGAAAGAAAAGCACATTGTAAAGCAATCATACAGTAAATCAGGAATGAGAAAAACACTTCAAAACCAACCAATCAACCTATTTAATGCTTTAAACAAGATCGGGAAGACCGAAACTATAAGAAAATAGCTCTTTAAGGCTTTAAGGTTTATATTTTATTTCAAGACATCAACATAGTAAAAATAAACTCTCTCAGCTATGAAGCAAGGTTTCATGAGAGAATGAAAACCTCAGGCTGTCAGAATGTAGTGTGCAAATACAAAGCGAAGCCAGTTGTTTTGTCTCTCTAGCTCGTATCAGGCTCACTGGAATGGCTTTAGGTGGTGTGAGCAGTGATCAATACATTGACTTTAAGGTTGCAGCATATGTACTTTATAATGGGATGCTTTTTATTCCAAAGACTGTGTGTACATGTTCACTGAAGCATTATCACCCCCATCACAAAGGCCCCACCCTGTTCCTGGACCAGCCCTGTGCTTTTCAAAAGATCCTGGCTGGGAGTGTGTACAGCTGGGGGGGTAGCAGTCAGACGGGTGATGCCACAGACAGAGGGCCGTCACTGCCCCATTTACTCACCAAGCTGTAGATAAAGGGGTCTCCGTATAACATTCAAAATCACTGGTCTGTCACAATCAATCATTCAACTAAAGCAGCTTTTATTTTTGTCAAAACCTGTCACTATGCACACTCTCTGCAACTTCATATTTCGATGGTAACCATGGTTATGACATAACACGTTGATAATAGCATGATGCTGAATAAAACCAAAAAGAAAAATAGGATATCTTTTTTTTAACCACTTCTTCAACAAAAGTTTCCTTAAATACAACACAGTTGCACCAAAGGGGCTTCATTCAAATGCACAAGCATGCTCAATCACAAGGTGGAAGGAATGGGATTTGGAAAAGATTAAGGATAAAGGTATACGACACAGGAAAGAACAAGGGTCATGTGATCATGTAAAATACCCCCTTGACTTGCAATGGTCTCTGGTGCTGCTCCAGAATTAAATCGCTAAAAAGAATAGTGTGTGTGTGGGCTGTCAAACGATTAATCACATCCAAAATAAAAGTGTGTGTACTGCGTATATTTATTATGTATATGAAAATACACAAATACATGTATATATTTAAGAAACATTTACATCTATATAATATATACTGTGTATTTATAAATATTTTACATATAAATATAATATTTTTGTTAAATATATATATATATATATGCATGTGTGTGTGATTATTTACATAATAAAAATACACAGTACACACATATGTAAAGACAAACTTTTATTTTGGGTGTGAAATATTTAGATAATTAAAAAAAAGTATATATTTAATGTTTATATATTTTTATATAAAAAATATATTATAAAAATATTATTTTTTATTTAGGGAAATGTAATATAATAATAACACATAGGATTTAAATAACAAAAAAACAACTGATGACAATGTTAACATTAGAAATGGAAGGTTATCCTGTAATCAAGTAGTAATCTAGTAGTAGATTATGGCACAAAACTACAAAGAAGTTTCTTACCAAGGTAGAGGGACGCGTTCTCCTTTTTCACGTTATCGTCCAGGTACGTTGGTCCCAGCGTGTAGATGGGAGTGGATCCCATGCCCACCAGGACCTGAGCGCAGATGAAAAGGGCAACATATATGGAGTGATCGTTGCCCTCTTGGTCTCGCGGACAGGACGACACGTCCAGAGCGTCCCTTCTGCTCCCGTTCCCATTCGAGCACAGGCCCTTGTTCCCCGTGGAGGAGTTGACCTCTTGGATTTGATAGGGTGGAGAGATAAAATGTGGCAGGGAGAAGAGAGCTGCTCCCACAGCGATAAACACCCCACCTACCGCCAACCAGCGTGGCCTCTGACCTCGACCCCCGAAATAACTGATGAAGACCACCACCAGCAGACTTCCAATGTCAAAGCAGCTAACCAGCAGCCCTGATTCAGAGCTTCTAAGGCTGTATCTCTTCTCTATAGTGGTGATGACACTGCTAAGGTAGCCCGAGACCATCAACGACTGGATGAACGTCAGGTAACACATACAGAACAGGAAACACCTAGAGTCTGACAGAATCACCCTCATGTACTTCCTCACAGGAAAGCGGATGAATCTTGCCAATGAAAAGCCTATTTTTTTGCCACCGGCTCGGTTGGTCTCAGTTTTCATTGAACTACTCAGACCCACCATACTGGACATGGAAGGAGAGAAATCAGTTCTTGTGGGTGAATCCAGCTCACTTGAGTCTCCTTTCCGCCGCAGCTCATTGAACACCAAGCACCGGTCAGTGTTTACTAAAGTCTGCGTCGTGCTGACCAGCCTCGGTTCCAACGTCTCATTAACATTCGGACAGCTGCCATTAAGAACAGGCAAGCTTTTGGATTTGTAGTAACCCCCCGGATCTCCGTACTGTCCCTCGAATTCACACACTTCCAAAGACTCGGATATATCACTTCTGGTCTCATCGTTATACGAGGAAGTCATTTTGGCTGCTTGGAGTATATAAATATAACTAGAATATAATTATAAATTAAGGGTTACAGTAGTTAGACTACACAGACACAAGATGACTACACTTCCAAGCATGACTCCCACTGTCCAACTGCTATTTTTCTACTTATTCCACATCATAATAAATAGGAAAGTGGTTGTATGTTGCCTCATCTATAAGTGTAGCAGCAAAAAGTTCAATTCATGTCATTATAAATAGGAGGAATTGATCTCTGGTCATGGTGCTGAAATTATTCTTTGTAGTTGAACGATTCAGAAGAGATTCAGCCGTGCAGAATCCTGAAGACAATGGAAATAAAAACAAACTAGCGTTAGTGTTTGCTTGCCAACTGTCCAACACAAACAGCCTCACAGGTCCTATCATTTGTTTTGGGAAGTCGAGCTGCTGTCTGCTAGATTAGTGGTCGAGCAAGACAAAGAATAACTGTAAACGTGCGACAGACCACTGATAAAACATTACCAAAAAATATTAAAACTCTGTCAACCTGTCAGAATTGTTTGTTTATCTAATATAACTAACTACAGACCTGACGTTTATGAAGTCACGACTTTATACATGAATGTAATTTAGAGAAATATAGTACAATATATTGTCAGTCCAAACACTGATCCTTTCATTGAATTAATTCACAACACATTCCTTCCAGCTCGACTCTGAGCTCTAAATAAAATATCGAGACACAATAATATTAAAGTGCATGGCGAGCGAATTGAATGAAGAGTAGTGTACTTACACGGGAGACAGAGACAGAGGTAGTGAGTTGTTGTCCTCAACACGGACAGCGAGTCAATGAGATTGCGGATTTGATGAAGGGGGTGACGGAGCCCTCCAAGTGCATTCTGGGAAGTGTAGTTCCCATGCACCATTGTTTCTAAAATAATATTTTTTTCACTATTTTTCACGATCTCACATGGAGATATATTATGCTGCTGATGACTACAGAAAAGCAATCACCAAAAAGCGTCTTCATGAAGACAGCTATAACATAAACATATTCTTTAAGTAATATCAAATGCATGCAAACCCAAACTTTAATGTCTTCTTTAGGGATCTGGTGTCCAGCTGACCTTTGACACACGTCTTTAGACAATGGCACTCTATTTTAGTGTTCATCACCAGTCTACTCTAAAAAGTCGTAGAATGTGCTTGTGGCAGCGTTTGTCCAGCGTATAGATGAAAGTCTGTAAGAAGCATGTTATCGTAAATATATTGTAGCTTCAGGTAGCCAACAAAAACTCTTGCAACTTTGTTCCACAGTTCTTCCAGGAATGTATTTTTTCCTCCTCATGTCATGTCTCGGTCTTATCTCTTCCGACGAAGACAGCTAACCACCCTTTAGAACTTTCCCACATACCCGTTAAGTTTTACTCAAACGTTAATTGGAGAAATAACTCCCCCTCGTGGTCATATTCGTCTACTACATCCACATTTCTCGGATCGCTGTAAATATGTAATAGCAGCCATGGCTCGTTCGACATTTCATTTTTCTCAAAATGTAGTCTTTTTTATATATTCAAATTTTATACGGATAACTATCTATTCTTGGTGATTTCTTTTAATTACTGTGTTGAAGTAATTTCATGAATATCGTGATGTTATTAAAATGGCTTTTTTTGTTAAGAGACTTCCCATGGATGTGTTTTTAAAAAAAAATATATTAAATATACCATCCTACACTTAGAGCAAAACGATACTTTGAAATCTGAGCAATGAAAGCCGAATCAAGACCACGTTCAGGTTCAGTTTAGGACAAACTACAGTGCTGCCCTCTAGTGGTGTAGACTACCATTACTACTACTGTGGAAAACGCTTCAGCAACAACGGTTAGAATTTGTAAATAATATATGAACGAACATCATAGATTGTTACAATCAGCATGTAAAAAGGCTCACTTCAGGAAGTGTCTAATATCTGAAAATACCTAATATTACGTTATTTTCTACACTTAGGGAAAAAAGCTGCTCAGAAAAAAAAGGTACAAAAGCTGCTCAGAAAAAAAAAGGTACAAAAGCTGTCACTGGGGAGGTCACCTTTCAAAAGGTTTTCAGCTTTGTACCCAAAGAGTGCATATTAATACCTTTAAAGTACATCTTGGTACCAAAAAGTGTAAATATTAGTGACTGAATGGTCACATTAGAACTTTTTAAAGATACAGTCCCAGTGACAGCTTTTATACTTTTTTTTTCTTTTCTTAGAGCATATGCAACGTTGAGGTTAAACTTTGGAATCAAGCAGATCGAATTAAATATAATAAATCACTTCTTAAATTGTATGGTTGCCAAACCTGGCCTGAGTCACAGCGTTATGGTTAAATTAAAAAAAAAAAAAAAGTACATAAATACTGGTTTCTGCTGCCTTTCTGAAGTGTACATATTTATAGAGTAAACATGAAGAAAAATGAATGGCATTTGTAGAGTAATCCCAAGGAAGCCTATTCAGGACTTCTTGACAGAATGTTACTAAAGGCACTCAGCCCAGGACATGGCTTAAAATAAAGAACATCAACTTTAAAGTGTGCCACTTTTTTTTTTAAAAAGATGCAAATTCCTTTCATTGTAAAATCCAATTCATAAAAAAAAAATGTTAAAATTAAAAAGGCACAAGGTAGGTGAAACAAATGTTTGGTAGATTTTTATTTCAAAACAGCTTCTCGGCTTTCCAGAAGCCAGAATTGTTCCAACACCATTGGTTAAAAAGTAACATAATATTTGCAAATTTGGCAGGTCACCTCATATTCAAACAATTTCTTCAAAAATGAGTTTAGCCATTGTAATTCTAAAAGACAGGACAAAAATGGTCATAAAATTCTGAATAAATGCCCATCTCACATTCTTCACAAATGAAACAAGCCATTTTAAAATGATTACTGTGGGTTAGTGAAAATGTTAGAGTCATCCATGATGAAAGCACTTACGGTGAATGCCCTTCTTACATTATATATGGACTGAATGCAACTGAACTATTCAAAATTTGTGAGAAAAACATTTCACCAAGAAGTCAAACCATTAAACCCACAATCAAATTGTATAAACGTTTTAGTGTAAACAGTGAACTGAACCCAATAAGCTGAAGTAAACATAGAAGAGGAGAACAACAATACTTATTAACGAATGTGAATCCAACAAATAATGACTTGTGTTGGTGTCAACATGGAGTTATGTCTAAATGAGACTGAAGAATGCGTTGAAGTCGAGAAACATGAAAAAAGTGCATCAAATATCTTAGGGAAACAATCTGCATGTGGTTAATTCAAAACTGAACGCAATGGTTTCACCATTTAAACCGGTTTCTTTTTTCTTTATTGATTAAAAATATATTAAAACCTTACTTTGATGGCATTTTCCCACTTGAGATTTAAAACTAAACCCAACATTTAAGATGCATCCAATAGTTTACCTCTAATTTTTATATATATATATATATATATATATATTTTGTTGTTGACAAAATACATAACACTGATTTCTAATAAATGGAAGCACCTGTAAAAAATAAAATTCATTGGATTATACAGGAGAGCAGTCCATGCTCCGTGGGGTTAGTGTCTCTGAGTTGGCTGGCTTCACAGTGCATGGCAGCAGTCCTTTCTCAATGGGATGGGCCCGCGGCGCTGCCCTCCTGAACGTCCCTGGGCTTGTGGGTAAAAGGTTTGACGCTTCCGTTCCAACTCTCATGTAAGGTTTCTCTCCATGCGGGAAGAGTTTCCCTAGCGGGCTCTGGAGGTCTGGCTGGCTGCGGCGAGAGGGGAAGGTAACCCTGGGCCTGAAAAATATCATCCTCTTCTTCCTGCAGGTGGAGATCCAGATTTTTAGAGCTGCGCAACAGAAAGTCATGGCGAGTCTCCAGTTCGGTGACTCCGTTACCGCTAAACGTCATTCCATCATTGTCCAACTCGTTTTCCAGCTGTTGAACCCAGGTATCTCCTCTTGGAAGAGCGCTCGGTTTGATCGGGCGGCCCTCTGGGAGCTCATTAAGAGACTTTAAGAGACTCTCCTGAAGCGTTTTGGGGCTCAGGCCTCTTGGGGGACCTGCGGTGACGGGGCTCGGGGGCCGTTCCTCTTGGATGGGGGATCCAGCACCGCTGGCCTCCTCCGGGACCCCGGAGCCCAGCTCAGCCAGGGGGTCAAGCTTATCGGTTTGGTTGAGTGTCTTTAAATTTCTCAGCAGTGCAAACATACTATCTACATCCTTCCAAAAGTTCATCCAGTCATCCAGAACGGGACTGTAGTTGTGCCTGTGTTCGTACAGACTCTCATTCACGCTGTACAAATCTGCCAGTCCTTGCCAGTCGAAGTCTTCTGTGAAATTGGGCAGCTTAACCTTTGTGGACGTCCCAGGCTGGTTGTGTTCTGGGAAACGGGAGAGGGGGAAGCGAGAAAAGTCAGTAAGGGCTGGCGATTGCTGCGCAGAAAAGCTTTGCTTTGGAATGCGTCTAAAACATGCAGTTATTCCCGGCCTACTCCTGCCGAGGGGTCTTGAACTAGTGCCCCACACACCACTGCAGTGCTTTTTTAAAGCCTTAGACCAACAGAAAAGCTCTATTTTGAAGCAGTAAAGCAGTGTGAATGCAGATCAAGGCAACAATTGTCCTCCAAACGGACACCCAAAACCAAATCATCATAAATAAAAGTTGCGCAGAGAGACTGGAAATCTGTGCAATGAGATTCAAAACAAAATAAAACATCCAACGAGAGACTGAAAAGATGGAAAAATTCTGGAACCAAGAATCAGCAACCAAAAAAAAAGAAAAAAGAAATATGAGGCTGAAAGGGTGGGCGAGAGGTAAAGGAAATTTAAATCTGCAAAACAAAAGCGTGTTAAAGGAGGGCGAGAGAATGGAATGAGCATTTCCAGAGCGGTTCAGGCAGTAACTGATGGCCTAGGAGACACACGGGCCACGCTGAACCAGAACTGCCACTCAACGTCTATGGAAATATGGTATGCGGTGTGGAGAACTACTTGAGGGTGGAATGAGAACAGAAATGGGTTCGTATGGTCTCAAAGACTCACAGGAATGAAAGGCTTGGCCTCCTCAACTTTGACCATTTTCGAAGCTGCTGTTGCCTGGTAAGCAGGTAAGCCAAAAACAGAGATGTCAAGACAGGCGTGAATGAGAAAAATGTAATTAAAAAGTCTCAAATATTGAGAGGTCTATTCCCCTATCCAAAAGTCTTGGATTTTAAATTTCAAAACATTGTAAATGTGTAAAATGTTGAAAAATATGTAAATGATTTTGGTTTAAATGACATCTATTAATACATAAAGTGCAACAAACTGTGCAAGAGTTAAAATTAGAAGAATGAACTTGTAACTGGGGCTTAAAATACTAATATTTGTGTGATTTTTTTAAATGTACTTAAATTGTTAGCTCAAACCAGCATGCAACCACACACTTAGCTCAATGAAACATGGTTTATTAGTGGAAACAAGCTGCCCATGCAGTTATTTCAAAAGCCAATGAGGGATTCAAAAATGTGGATACCTGTGTTGATCATAGCTTCCTCCATCTTTACTTCCTGATCAGGAAAATAAAAGCATTTCAAATGTTAAAAATGTCTATTGTGATTAAAAAATTAAAATCACATTGCAGATCTTCATGCATAACCCTCAGCTCCTGAGGAGAGGTATTGTTATAGACACAATGAAGGAATGATGATTTAAAAGATAAGAGGAAAATCCTCCGATGATCCTGAAGAAAAAGATGGTAAGGAAGTATAGTGTTAAGAATGCAATGAATGTTACATGACGGATTTAAGTTAACAGCGTTGAATGATGCAAGGTCACAAATAACACGAGAATATGCCAACATGCAGACTAATATGTATCACATGCATCTGTTTTTGTGATATTTTGTTACATTACTAAGTAGTAAATCCTATTTTTTATTTGCCTCTCTTTTGTTTCAAATGGAAGAAAGTCAGTTATACAGATCTGAATCAACATGCGTATGAGTACATGCTGACAATTTATTTTGGGGCAAACTATTGATTTTAGATTATGTATTATTTATTACAAAACACGAGCGCTGACCACAATATTTAGATGTTGAAAAACTATTTCAACTTGTTTAAATCAAAATATTCAATATTGCAAATCATCTCAGTAGCATTCATAACTGGTCGTTATGATGAGTCAGTCTCTCCTCACAGTTTTCAGAATATTGAAAATCTCAGTGGTTCTGATGACAGCAGGTTTTATACAGCCAATTACCCAATCTTATAGAGACCTCTTCCTTCCCAGTAATGAATAAAGACAAAATCCCTGCTAGAATCTTTTAAAACCACAATTTCACTGCTAATAACTATAATATACTATAATATATTATAATATAATATAATATAATATAATATAATAGAAAAACACTCAGAGGAATGTGTGTAATTTAGATTTTCAAAATTACACTGAGCACATAAACAGGTTCTGACGCCTATAAATATGAAATACATCTCTTTTGACACAATACTTTCACAGAAGCCATTCATCTAGCCTGGTATTCACCAGGAATGGGGAAAAATGCAAGACTATGAGATGACATGATTGGTAGGCTGCTGGAATCACAGTCCCCTAGTGAGGGAATAAAATGGAAAATATTAATGGAAAATAAAGAGATGAGCAGACGGTTTAGAGAGAAACCAAACTCAGTGACCAATCCATCATCCACCATTAGAGATCCATCACATGGTTCAACCCATAAATGCCTCAGACTGTGTCAAAACATGCTAGACCATGTATTGTTAAATATTCCACACTTTCCTCTCAACTTGGATAATGAAATCTTGGCTAAAAATGAGCCAGCATGCATCATCCTGTATTAGACCATGTCATGTACTTGCATTAGATAGCTGTACCTGCTAGAGAGAGAGAGAGAGAAAAAAAACTAAATCAGCACAAGTTGGTTTGCTGGTTGGTTTTTAAAGGGAGTTTTGGGCACTTCAGGTGGTCAGGCTGGGAGACCAGTAGGAAATCAGTTAAACACTGGCTTAGACAAGCTGGGAAACCATCTTAAGCCAGCTAAGACCAGCAAACCATCGTAGGCTGGTTTAATCAGTTTTCTCAAGATGCAACTGGATTGTTCAGATTTGAATATTGAAAGCATCTTAGAATCAAAAATAAAAGGTGTGCTAGCATGTTTTATTCCCCATTTCCCCAACATTTGGTGCAGAGAAAGGACAGCGTTACCTGCATCTGAGCTTTTGGGTCTGGGGTTGCACTGCTTGTGGCCTTGACAGCTCCTCATTTCCATCAGCTGTAAATGCAATTGGCTCAGAATGTCCCTCTCCACTGTATAAACTGCGTTAGTTAACTGCAAAACATAATATACACTTTTCGAGTCAGTTATTGTAAGTGCTTTAATGAAGATAATAGCATGTCTTTACAGGAAGAGTCATTATCCATAGTGTTTGTTCTTTAAATTATGGGCTTTTAAAGCTTTTATTTAACTGTACGCTGCATAGAAACAAGAAAGAAGCGAGGCAGAAGGATCGGATTCAAACCTGCATCCTCATAGCAGTGCCAAAGCACTACTGCTGTGCATAATCCCAGACTCAATAATCTATTAAAATGCAACTGAAAACATGTCACACATCCTCACCTGGTACGGGTCACTGTTTAGGTCAAAATACTCCAGGAAGCCGGTTGCAAATTCACAGAAGAGCGTGTTGTGAGTGTCATTAATAGTTCTCAGACACCAGTATGTGTTGTTGTTCGAGCTTGTGCAGGCACAAAAGCCACCCACTATGGAGAAAGAGAAATTGTTTTGTTGATTAACACATTAACTAGAAAAAAATGGTTTAAAAAGAGTTAATGTGACTTTGAGACTACACTCTCAAAATAAATGGTACAAAACTGGGGCAGTACCCTTTCAAAAACTTACTAATTATTCAGTGTACGTCTCAATTTAAATTCATATTTGTGATTCATTAAGTGAATCATTCAGACCTCTATGTGAAACAGTTTTACAGATTCAAAGGAACTGAATTAAATAAGATGATTCATTTCAGAACTGGACATCGCCGTGACCCGTCTGCATAGCTTTTCATGCTATTTTTGTGTGCTGAAAATGTCTGAAGAAATGAATTGAAGAATAAAAGGCACATTTACACAATGACGATGTACTAAAAACAAAACTCTTTTCTTTGTACAGATGACAATGTTATAAAAACAATCCCCGTTCATGGACCCGTGAAAACGACTAAAAACACTTTATGCTGCCAGGCCAGTAGATGGCGATGTCACTAACGAAACACTACATGCCTCGAGTGAACACGTAATAAGTATACGCATGACATCACCGTTTCCACAAATTCACGTTTTTGTAGTTTACACAGGGAAGATAACGTTAATATTAATAATTACACAATATTACATTAATAATGTAACATTAATGTTAATAATGTTTTCACAAACTCACCGTTTGAAACCAGTTTTGAAAAGTTGCTGTCGTGTAAATGAACGGCCAAAACGCATAATTTTTTTCATTTTTTAGTTGAAAACGGTGTCATGTAACCAGCCCCGAAGTATCAATTTTCTCTTTAAAATGTAATGAAGTCAAAAATATTTATACAATTTATTTGTACTTTGTTGCCATACACCTCTGACTAATACGCACACTTTAGGCACAAATACCTTTCATTTAGTAAT
The DNA here is from genome assembly GCA_038088235.1 of Zacco platypus. Classification (NCBI taxonomy): domain Eukaryota; kingdom Metazoa; phylum Chordata; class Actinopteri; order Cypriniformes; family Xenocyprididae; genus Zacco; species Zacco platypus. The sequence continues at coordinate 11,660,781 of CM076065.1, forward strand.
ATGTAGCCTTTAGGGGGTAAATAAGGTACAAAGGTGTATCTTTTGAAAGGGTCCATTTTTGTACCTTGAGAGCATAGCAAAAACAATGAGCATCTCCTTACAGTTCCAGAACGGGGCGGTCTGCCAGTGGTCATTATTATGTGTGAAGCAGGTGAGGCCAGGAAGACTGCAGTCATCACCCTTCTTCTGCCTCTTCCTCTCCTTCCTCTCTTTCTTCCTGCGGCGGATCTCGTTGTAGAGTTGAGCCTTGGTGTCCACTTCCTGCACAGCCTCTCTGGTAGCATAAATTAATGAGATATTAGAGCCAGAGTGAAAGGGAACGCCATCCCAGGTGAGTTACACAATGATGGGGGAGGTAGACCAGCCAGCTCCGCACATAGATGGGGTCAGAGGTCATGAGAAAGTGGAAGCATTGTGTACACCACCCTCCCCCAAAACCACAAGGCTCTTGTCCCATTTTCAGACCAGGGTGTTTCATAATCTCACTTTGCAATTGTAATGTTGTGTTTACACTTCAAGATGAGTTTTAGGATAATGTTTATGGGTAGAGATTGCTGCCGGGATTGTATACTTCTGGAAAGAGCTCATTAAAACAGTGACCCATGGACTGAAAAGAAGTCAATACTACTAACTCATCAACTACATGTACACATGCATGCATGCAACAATAGACATGCAACAGGACCAACGGAGAACTCTTAGATTCCATGACTTCCACAAACTCTTCAACATTTCCACCAAAGCAATTGTAAACATGATACACACGTCCATACACAACATTTGTTGCATTGAGAGGCGATATCAGCATGAGTTGTGTAAAGTGTGTTAGAGATGCTACACAGATTTAGACGTTAATCCAGCACACTTTAACAAAGAGACGATACTACGGAGTACAGACAAACTGACGAGGCACAGACACAGGAAAAGAACTCACTTAAAGGGATGGAGGTGGTCATTCCTATTCTTCAATCTTTCGGGTTTGTTTTTCTGCTCTCTCTCTTCGCTAAAGTAACTGGTTGTAATAAGGAGAGAACAGCACTAAATTCAATGAATCCAGCTGGAATTTCTAAAAAGGCCTTAGATTGATTTGCAAAATCTTTGTGGTTCAGATTTAAAATGATTAATTTGTTTTTTATCTAATCAGGATTGAAGAATTCAGACTACTCTTTAAGAATATCTAAACTACCGTTACATTAACATTCAGAAGTTTGGAGTCGGTAAGATGTTTTTTTTTACCATTTAAATTTACTTGAGAAGCAAAATGACTGAAGGTAAGAGGCTTAAATAAAGTGAGTTTAGGCTTAAAATAAAAATTTGGCCAGTGTGGTCAGAAAAATACACCTAATTCAAAGGGGGGAAAAAGATCATACTTAAACCACTGGCAGATATTTTTTTCGTATTTTAAGCAAAAACTCATTTTCATTCCGCTTCTCAAATAGATCCATCTTGATTGAAGGAATGTAGAGATTTTTGTACTGGAAATTGTGGTGACAATATAATTTATTCCAGTCATTACTACTGTCTTCAGTGTCACACGATCCTTCAGAAATCATTCCAATATGCTAATTTGGTGCACAAGAAGATCATTTTATTTTCAAAACTATCAATTGAAAATCCAAAAGAACAGGATTAATTTGAAATACTTCATTTTTGTAATATTATAAAAGTCATTATTGTTGATGAATTTAATGTGTCCTCGCTGAATAAAAGTATCAATTACTTAAGAAAAAAATCTTACTGACCCCAAACTTTTGAAGGGTAGTGTATCTAAAGGAGTAAAATACAACAAGAGAGACGATGAGCGGAATGATGACCAATCATGTTTCCATAGTATGCTCAGTTGCCTCAAAATCATCCAATTCACATTGCCTAAAGACAAATGTCAACTGACCTCTTCTTTCCACAGTCACACTCATCTGGTCTCCTCCTCTTCAAATGACCTCTAACTTCACGTAGTTTCTTCATTTTATCTTGGAGCAGTTCAATCTATGGGACAAAAGTATGAAAAACATCATTCGCATGGTATAAACAGCAGTGATCTTAAAGTTAATATGGGACAATGGGTCTGACCTCTTGGTCCACAAAGTTCTTGTGGTCTTTCCATGCTCTGGAAGACTGGTAAATCTCTCTTTCACAGCGCACAGTGTCATTCATTAATATGAAACACCTGTGATCCCAAGGAAAAATGAACAATAAATGAGCAAAACGCACTTAAACCATGCAGCCTAAACTATAATAATACTCATGTTTAGAGATGTCCAAAGGCTTGCAGCTCTTACTTGTGTGTGACTTTAAGAGAATTGGGGTATCCCACAGCATTAGTGTCATCCGACTGCATCTCCTCCGATCCGTCATCAGACTCCAGCCCAAAGTCAGAATCAATACCTCCCTCAGGCTCATAGTGCCGTTTGCTGATTGGTCGAGGCTCAAGAGGGGTTTTGTCATCGGCCTGCAGGTCCACATCATAGATTTCACCCTCAAACTCCACTGAAAGGGATCTGGCCGGACGTGTGTGCACAAAGCGAGGTCTGTAGCCTGAGGGAGGAAATCAACATAAGCTACACATACACTGTAAAAAAATTATTTTCATGATTAGTTATCACAACATTTTATCTTTTGTATAATCAACTTAATGCATTTCAGATAACATAATATCTTGAGTTTCTGTTGATTAAACCAATCACCTTCATTGTAATAACTCAAGTTTTTAATTTCAATGAACTCAAAATTAAGGCAATCAGGTAATTTTAAGTTAAACCAACAATTCTTTTTTAACAGTGTACTTAAATGCTTAGAGGAAATTTAAGGAGCTCCAGCAATATTTAACTAATATACATTTCAAAAATATGCCACTTCAGCTCCTAACCAATAGATGGCACCAAAAAAATATGATTCAGAGTTCTTGTGACACTGAAGACTTGAGTAACAGCTGCTGAAAACTCCGCTTTGCCATCACTAAAATAAATTACATCTTAAAATATATTAAAATGAAAGTAATATTACTGTTTCAAATTAATGTAGCCATGATTAACATAAAAGACTTCTTTCAAAAACATTAAAAAAAAGACCTACAGTAGTCTATAAATTCTTCCCTCTGTCCCCCAAACTGCTGTAGGGTCACAGGTATATTTTACAGTTATAGATTACCACTTTTATAGCTTATATACACCCATTTTTTTTAGTTTTAGTGTAGCTAACTAGTTAAACTGGTAACACTTTTACAATAAATTGAACAATAAGGTTCATTTGTTAACATTAGTTAATGTATTGCTATGAACTAACATGAACGAACAAAGATTAACTCTTGATTTAAGTAATGTATTAGTAAATGTTGCAATTAACATTAAACATGTAGAAATGCAGTTCATGTTAACTAATCAATCTTATTGTAAAGTGTTACCATTAAACTAAATGATGAGTAGTTTGCATAGCAACTCTCCCTGTAGGCTACATTGTTCAACCAGTAGGTGGCGACTAGTGAATGACTTTCAACCCTATTCTAAAAGGTCCAGTGTTTATCTACAGAGTCTTAAACAACTAGCAGACTCATTTTCCATTAACTTAAATCTTTCCACCTCATTTGAGCGCACACACTTACGTGGATTACTGCTCTGGCCAAACTGTCTGTGTGCCCGCCGTGCTGCCTTGGCCACTTTGTAAGGCCGGTCTCCGCAGTGGCAGTCTTTCTCGCGGCTCTCGTAGCTTCGAGAGCGCAGACTCCTCGCTCTTTTCTTGGATCCCTCCTTCAAAGAGCCCTTGCACTTCTGTAAACGCCACTTCCCACTGACCTCCTCCACACAGTGCCATTTCTGTAACAAAAAGGGAAGGAATTCAGTTTAAGGACAGACATTTTTGTCTGGCTAACCCCTTATTGTGCTAGAGCCGCCTCATTGGCATAACCACAGCTGTTTTTATGAATTAAATGAATCTTCTGTCTGTGAATGGTGCTCTTAGCCGTCAAACATCTGCATTTGTAGAGTAATCCCATTAATTCACAATCATACGGCACAAGACCTACCTCATAATTCTTTCCCATAAAAAAGCAATCAGAAGCCAATTTAGACTTAATCTCCTAATTTCGCAGAGCTGTTTGCTTTGCAAACTGACCACAGCTCAGACATGTGCTCACGACTAAAGGAAACCATATCCAAACAATGGCCACAGCCATTGCTATGATTTCCTGTGAAACTCTGGAGTTCAGTCAATGAGTTTATGTATCCGTGTCTGATGGTCTATCTGGATGTTTGTTTGCAGGGCGGCAAACCAAAGAGGAGTTCGCCAAGGCTAGCTTTAGCACTTTCACTCATTTAGTTCCTACAAATGTAGCAGCCAAACACACACGTTGAGTATTGCTTGTACCTCACACACACACAGGCTCCAAATAGCCAGAAGTCAAACAGACATAAGCAAACAGCGCCACAGCCAACTATGTGAAGCCCCGCTTCTTGAATGACCAAGACGCAACTCAGACTCAGGAAGAAACAGGCATAAACTTTCACACAGGCTCAATCACACACACTGCCCTCATTGACCCCACTGCAGGCAGTGAGACTGCGTTAATGCTGTCTTTGCTAGGCTTTTTCAACACATTCCAACTAGTCAAAAAGAAAGAGAGATTATATTGGAAAAACAGATACTGATACTCCACTCAAGCTAAGACTTGAGTTGGAAGTAGCAGACCATAACTACTTAAAGCTTTGTCTGTTCTCAAGAACCAAACCATGTCAGTCTTCTTACAGTGTGCATTTCACACAAAAACGTCAACGTCTATGCCAGCTCAGTGGTGAGAGAAGACGTTATAAATTGTGCATACATTTCTGCGGTTTAAAGTGAACATAAAAGCACATGTAATACATTTAACTTAAAGCTGCATATGACAAGGGACTTGTATTGAAGCAAATGATGTCTAATCTAATTTCTTGTTGACTTTATGTAAATAACCTGAGGACTACTCATACAAAATATGTTCAGATCTTTCTCCAACACTTCTTCAGCTTTGTACTGGCAGGTGACTGGACTAAAATGCGAATACAGAAACTCGTGTTATTCCAAGCGCGCACACAAACGACCTCTCTGCATTCAATCAAATTTCCAGACAAAGTGTTGCAGGCAAACACTTAACTTGACCATAAAAAGAATCTGGCTTGCATTAGTGCAGTCCTTGAAATACTGTCTGCATTTACACTACCTGAAATTGTACCAATTTGTAATGTTCAGCTTTCCCTGATTCATTGCCACACCACAGAGGGTCTGGTGGAGCAGGCACACAATGTGCTGATGAAAGAAAACTACGACCAATCTCCAATTATCCTTAATTTGTTGAAAATATCAGTTTCAATAACAGTGGCACCCCTCACAGGACATTGGTCATGTGCTGCACACTCCAATCTCCGGCTTCATGCTGAAGGTGCAAATAAAATGTATTCAATCATTATTTAAAGAGTTAGTTCACTCAAATGAAATTTCTGTAATTTTATTACTCACCCTCATGTCGATCCACACCCGTAAGACCTTCGTTCATCTTCGGAACACAAATTAAGAAACTTAATTACCACATTCAAGGTCCAAAAAAGTAATAAAGACAATGTTAAAATAGCCCATGTGACTACAGTGGTTCAAACTTAATGTTATGAAGCGACGAGAATGCTTTTTGTGCACAAGAACAAAACAAAAATAACTTTATTCAACAATTTCTTCTCTTCCCTGTCAGTCTCCTCCGTTACGTTGTATAGACAGTGCAACGCTTCTGGGTTCTGCATCAGAATGCCGACTCATTAAAGTCATTATTTTGTTTTTGAGCACAAAAAGTATTCTCATCGCCTCATAAAATTATTTTAACAATGTCTTTACTACTTTTCTGGACCTTGAATGTGGTAATTACGTTCTTTTCTTTTGGGGATCAGAAACCTCTCAGATTTAATCCAAAATACTTTAATTTGTGTTCTGAAGATGAACGAAGGTCTTATGGGTGTGGAATGACATGAGGATGAGTAATTGGGTGAACTAACCCTTTAAGGTTGGAGAAAAAGCTTTGTTATAACTCCCAATGCATTTCTTAGCACATAGACTATCAACCTGGACTTTGTTTGCTCTACTATGCACTGAAACTGTGTGCATGTTTGAGGTCAAACATTGCGCATAAGTGGGCAAGTTCATAAGGTGAAGGATATACAGATATATGCATGTGAGGGAGAAAAAAAAAACAGTGATGCATGTGGGTCTTTGAGTTTATACCTGTCCTGGTTGTTCGCAGGGCGTCTGAAACTCAGCCTGCTGACACACTTCCTTCAGCTTCTTGTACTTGGGTAAGCTGTTGGAGTGTTGTGTGTTCAAGTTGCCTCCTGAGTCATCTTTCTTGCGCAGGATTTTACTAGAATGACAAATGTGCTTTGGTGAGTTGCTAGGCCACATTTTGGAGTTGGCAGCCTCACTGAAGTTTCAGAAGCCTGGAAATCATAGCCGTCCCACCCAGGTCAGCATCTCACAACTGCTGTGTGAAGAGCATTGCAGCTTTCATAGCACATAGAAACAATGGGACCAGTCTCTTCCAGGATATATTTGAGTTATCTTGTCGTAGTTAGTTCTACAGTTCGAAGTTGTAAATAAAACGTATTTAGTTTTACAATAAAATGTTCGTTTTTGTGTTACTTACTGTTTCTTTGAAATTGTGAAATTTACAAGCAATTTCTCAGTGAAAATTGTTTCTATTTTTCTTTTCAATGTATTTTTTTTTAATGTATGTATGTATTTGTAAATGACATTTGATAAGCCCAGCCACCCATTAAAAATAAAGCATTAAAAGGTAGATTTAGGATTTTGGAGAAGGAGGGAACCCAAAAATCTGGTGATTCGGATTTAAAATTTGAATGCAGTACCCCAAAAAGCATCAATTAAAGGATTGGTAACACATTCTCTAAGACTTTTCCCTCAATAAACTCCTAATTTAGTTAAGTTTAGGAATTGGGTAGGATTTAGAATGTAGAATACGGTCATGCAGAATAAAAGGCATTAATATGGGCTTTATAAGTACTAATAAATAGCCAATATTCTAGTAATATGGATGCTGATAAAATAAAGTATTACCAATGTATTTTATGGAATTCAATTATATTCAATTTATTTATTGTTAATGCTTATTTTGCCTATTTTTACATTTAAATATTACCTTCACCATCATCTAACAATCATTTAAAACGTCTTTTTTAAAATCTAAATTGCTGGAACAGCATTTCGAATCATCAATGTAAATATTACCTTCACCATCATCTAACAATCATTTAAAACGTCTTTTTTAAAATCTAAATTGCTGGAACAGCATTTCGAATCATTCCAGTCTCCATCTGGACCAGAAACATGGGCGGAGCTAGGGGGTGGCCAGGCTCAAAACTGCTGTTTCGGTCTCCTTTTTTCTTTATATGAAGATCGTTTATTTAAACGAAGAATTGTCTCTTTAAGACCACAAAAAACAGGAGACTTTTCAGACTGCAATTTTGCTTCAGTGCCAGGCGCAAGTCAAACGTGCACGGAAAGGAAACAGGTGCCGAATGAGCTTCAGCAGAACAACAGTGAATGGCGAACATTATATATAGCCTACATCAATTTTCTCAACTGATGGGAGTTTTGAGTGGGTCACATTGTGTGCAGTCAAAGAAACATCTACATAATACAATGTAACACTCTGTTTTTCTGATGCCACTTTTATTTTGAAACGTGTGTGAAAGCCGGTGACTGTCCTGTCAGATTTTTTTAAAGAGATAATTATCTAATTCTTTATCTCAATTACAATTAAGTACAAATGAGCCGTTTTCAGTAGTGTTTTAGGCAAAGTCCAGTACATTATAGACTGAATTCATGTTGAAATAATGAAGATTTCTGTGCCAGCCCAGACCCTGAAAAAAAATCCTGACTCCGCCACTGAACGGAAATGAAGTGCTTTGCATGATTTCTCCACAGCTGATAAATGAAGTACTCTCTAATCTGACTTCTCACAAAATGGGAGCCGTCGTGACCGTGCAAAACAGGCTGAATTAATGGCATTTTGGTATAAACATGCTTCGAGTCCACGGTCTGGCTTTATACACAACAGTTACTGAGTCACGGAAGCAACAGCCGGCACTGATCAACGATTTGCTTTATGATTGCGCCATCTCTGGAAAACCTTCTTTTACTTAGCCTTAAGGAGAAACTAAGCACGGGCTGACTGTGGGAGCGATAATATGCCATTATGCAGACTGACAGCTCCATGCGAGTGACAGGAGGAATGTTAGACTAAAATAGCAGCGTGGTTGTGCCCACGGCCACAGTTACATATATATAGAGATTGCAAAGGCAACGAGAGTTAAATAGGGTAACCTCAATACCATCCCCACATTCCTTACATCAGTCACAGAAATCAAGGGAAAATGCTATGCACACATATCAAGTTTGAGTCTGATACCACAGGTACTATCATATAATTCCCCTGGGGAAGGATTTATTTTTCTGTCATGAGTGTCCTAGGTTACTGAAACATATCCGATAATGAGAGTCTATCGGTCATGTGAATATCTGAGCCCCTGAGAACATTTGATCAAAGAATGTACAAGTCTGATCTTACTTGTGATGCTGTAGTGATTTTTTAATGGTAATTTAGATAGATAAATAATATTTGAGATACTTTGCTACATTTTTAGGTGAACTTGAACAGAGACGCGTCAAGGAAGAATGATGTTTGTGCAATGGAATCCTAAAATCACAACATGTACTTCTGATCTTATCTTTTGGCGATTTTACAACAAAATCCTGGAATGGTTTGAATTGTATGCGGTGAGCCTCCTGTACAAAATAAATCAATTCAAATTTATTTTGCACATTCTGCAGTGATTTTATAGTATGATTGAGAAGAGAGAGAATATTGTTTGTCTTACCCCCGCTCCACGAGGAATGTGTCCCTCCAGACTTTGGGTTTCCGGTTGGGTTTGAATCTGCAACATGAAAACGCAAATATTTTATTTCACTCAGTCTTCATGTCATTTGCATACCATAAGCAGATGTTTAACTTGGCCTGAATTACGACACCTTAATCTGCTCAACATCCCCTGCCATCATGAGTGGCAGTGACCCCAGAACATTTCCAGCATTCTTTTCTTGCCAGAAACCCTTTATAAATTAACTCCAAATGTTCACAAACCATTAAACTCTAGTTAATTAAATTAAAAGCAATAAACAGATACTACCCAACCATATATTACACTGGGAATGCGTTTATGGAGAGAATTTAGCTCACCTATTCCCAGTCTTTTCCTGTTCCAGAAGCTTCAGGATAGATTTGCCATCCATATCAGGTGGAGTGTCCAGGCCAGCTATATCCAGGATTGTGGGTGCTAGATCAATGTTTAGCACAAGATGATTGTTCCTGTGGAGTAATACAAATTATTGTTATATTTTATTTATATATATTTTTTTTAATTATTATTTTCCATTTTTATTTTATTTATATGAATTATTTTAACTTAAATATACAAATTTTAAAAAAATGTATTTTAATGTGTAAAGCAAAATGTGCATTTTACTACATTATATTGCTAACAATAATTATTTTTTAAAAGATTTTTAAAAATGTATAAATTTATTTTTAAAACTCAGTAAAAATACATAAGGTGTGGAAAAACAGTACTGTGCAAAATGTGTATTATACTATATTAGATTGCAAATATCTAATAATAATTCCTCAAATATACAGAATCATTTATATATTTTATTTAATTAAGTAAATAAGTTGTGGAAAGAAATGATTGTGAAAAGTGTGCATTTCAATTTTACCTTGCCCCTGCCTCCACATTAGGACCTCTGACAAAAAACGGCACTCTGATGTCAAAATCGTAAGGCATAGACTTCCCTTTAACTAGGCCAAACTGGCCAATGTGGTAACCATGGTCAGCTGTATAAATGATATAGGTATTATCCAGCTCCCCAGTCTCGACCAGAGCATTATATATCTGTAACACAGAGCAAACACACATTTCCTTTCAATTCATATAGAAAGCCAGTTGTATACCCAGAAATATAGGGAGCAAGAAAGCCTAAACCACTGACCTTTTCCACCGAGTCATCCACAGACATCAGCGTCTGGAGCCTCTTCCTGTGCAGGTAGTTGGTGAACTCCATGTGAATTGGCTTCATTGGGCCGGTGTACTGCATGATCCAGTGCTTATCCATGTTTGGTGCGTAGTTATAGCTGGGAGTTCTGTGTAAATAACCACAACATGCTACTGTGAGGAAAACAAGCACCTGTCTGCCATTTCACAACCACTTGTGGTTGTTGGAGTTGTCTGTTGTATAACATACTTGACAAGCATCAATAACAGAGCAGTCGCCCTTCCCCCTCCACGGAAACGTACCAATTCTCCTCACTAGGTGTTTTTCTTGGGTTTGCTCTCCATCTCTCCTCACACCATGCTGAGAGTCTCAGGGTTTCTTGGCAGCGTTTAATCGTTTGAGGGTTGGCACATGCATAAGAAAAATAATAGCTTCCCCAGCCTTCAGGCCCAAAATAAAGTTTGTAATAAGTCCAGCAACGACAGGGCTATAACTCATTTGCATTTGAAGTGGAGAATAAAAAGCTGGGTAAACAGGAGGCTGCGGACTTGTTTGTGGAGCTAAAGCTACGAGATGGCCACCTGTTGACTGCAGTTGGCCTCCCTCCACAGCTGAAAGACATGGCCTTCCTTTGCTTTCCAGACCAGACTCTTGTGCCTGGTGTCACATATGAGTGATGGCCACAGGAAAGCTCCATTCTGTTTGAGTGGATGGCTTCTGCCCTTTCCTCCTCAGCCTGTCTTTGTCCGCTCACTGAAATCTTCACCCAGCTAGTGAGGCACACTAATATACCACACAAAAGCAACCTGTCTCTTCACATAGGTAGGGCAAATTTGGAATTTGGAGGTCAAAGGATAGAACTAGACTGACTTTGACACCTGTCACAAAACAGGGTGGAGAACATTTGGCTTTGAGATCAGATCCTCCTGTGTAGTTTCTGCTATAAGCATCATGTTTCATGAATCTCTCTCAAAACTCTCACCCTAATATAAAAATCTATTGAATAAAAACAGAAAAACCTGATAGTGAAAATGCTTTGCATCGTAAAATCAATTTCATGAGCAGATTTATTTCATAGTAATGAAGACTTATTGCGTTTAAGATTATTTGTATCAATTCCCACATTAGAACGCTCATGTTATGCAATGCTTTTCTTCCAGACTGGTGCAAAAATGATCTTTTGCTTTATTTACCTTTTACATGATGACTCTAAAAATAAATACGATAAAAAAATAAATGCATAAAATAAATAAATACGTAAAATAAATGCATAAAATAAATAAATACATAAAAACTAAATTTGCATAACAAACAGATAAACGCGTAAAATAAATGTGATAAACAAAAAGAAATTTCTTGAAGCCATAATTTTTTATATATTTACCTTTCTATTTTTGGTTGAGCACATTATTTCTGTTGTCTGGATGTGCATTCTTTAGTCCGTCTTTTGCGCAGATGATAAAAAAAGTGTCTGAAACCCTGCTGCATCATTCCAAAATACAACCTGCGCCTGCCATCTGTTTCCCTGTTCTTTTGGCACAACTTGCCAGGCAACCCTTTCGGCACCAGAGCCAGCCAATGTGAACCTTGGGGTATCCAAGTGTGATCTATTCAGAGCCCATGTACTTAAAAACATATTAATAACACAAAAGGGTCTTCTAAGACAATGCATTCCCCAAACCTACATAGTGAAAGGCATGATTGATATGAGAGAAGCCAGAAAGCTGTGTAGGAAGACAAGCTGAAAGAATTGTGAGAACGAAATGGATAGGCCCGAGGGACAAAAGTGTGATGTCGCCCTGACCAGGATCCTGACATGCCTGGGATGTTAAGGACTTGGAGATGGATGGCCTGTTGCCACAGCACTGTGTGTGGAATAGGAGCCTAGCCACGAAACTGATGATAGTGCAGTGAAGCCATCAAGGTCTTGGCACCAGAGTGAGGACCATAAAAATCTCATCCCCCATCATCTTACTTGGCATGTGCCAGAAATTTACTTGGACGATAAATCACTTCAGTTTAATGGTGGCAGTGTCATGTGTGAAGTGCATTTCAGTGCAGGAAAAGAGTCTCAATTTAATGGTGTATCCAAAAATATGAGGCCACAAAAATTCCTAAAGCTACAAATTTATATTTACCTGCAAGCCAAATTATAATGATTTAAAATTTATAGGAAAATGATCTGCTTGGAATGCTACCGTTTTTTCTGAAATATGTGTCCCTTGGAATACCCTAATATAAATACATGCAGAACAATAAAATATCAAGACTCAACAATTTAAACTCCAGGGCCTATTCTAGCAGGGCTTGGCTCTCCGACAGGATACACTGGGTTCAGTGGAGTTCAGCATTGTTGCTCTAGCAGAGTGTAACTGAATGTTCTGGGAGTCACTCACATGTGCTGGGAAGCGTTTGGGAAGAGCTCGGAGTACTGGGGTGCAGAATCCTCTGGGCCATGAGGTGCTGCATGACTGATCACCATCATCACCGGCCGATGCGGGTACATGCGCTTGGACATTCGGAAGTAGTTGATGCTGTCGTTGGTAATCAAATCAGTGAAGTAGTCCTAGAAAGGGCAGAATAAATTTATCAAATGGCATGATTTATTTTTGTCCAGATTTGCATTTTTGAATGCAAAAGTGGACATTTTTTTCACAAATTCATTTGTTTAAAAAAAAAAAATAAAATTATATTTACTATATATAGTATTCTATATATACTATGATTAGGATATGTATGATGTGTTAAGAATATTGAAAATTCATTATTACTTCTTGGTAACATTTCATGACATTTCAGAGTCATTACATTTAAAGTTTTCTTGAGAATGGTATAGATGTTTTTCAAAACCATATGAAACTATTACTTGGGGATTTTTCTTTATCATGGACGCTCTTATTTGTTATTGACCCACATCAACAGAACCAATGCCCTGATGCGAACAACTCAGTATTGAGCACGACAAGGGCGCTGACTGCTTCACTCAATGTTAATAGACTTTTGTAGCCCTCCATGGGTCTTGGTGTTTTGACAAATCAACATTTATTTATATAGCACATTTAAACTAGGGGCAGTTAAAAGCCACAGAATACAGGTGAGAATTGTGACCAAAGAGTCACAAGATCTAATGTGAGGTGGGAGACTATCCCACAACACTAAGGTCTCAACCTTACAGCTATGAGGCAGCAGCAGGAATGCGTACGAGGGCTTGGGGGTAAAAATCACGTGATACTGAAGCTGTAAGCCCTTTGATGGCAGTGCTCCTGGTCTGGGCTGGTTGTGGGAAAGCCTCCATCCCCCTCCGTCTACCCACCCCATTGCTAAAACATGCAGCTACCGGCATCTCTGGGAGTAAAAGTCTTGTGGAAGTTATTGTTTAGAGATGTGCTCAGTGGACCTTGTTCCTCAACATTATAGCAAAACACATCGATGTCATTTCAATGTCTCTGTTGTACCACTAATTGAACCAGCATGTTTGTCTCTTTTGGAAAACTATTCCGCATTGTCTTGAATGTTCAAGTGAAATGGCATCTGAATGTACCAAACCGGTCCAATTCATTAAAAGTTCTTTTGCTTGGACCGAATTAAGGCACAAACTGTGCATTTGCACAGAGTTCATGATTACTTGATTAAACAGGACTAAAGGGCTACAGCTAATTTGAAACAGCAAAATTCTTCAACAATCATATCGGATTCTATTTTGACAATTTGGAAACACTTTTGCCCGAGACGTTTTTTCTATGTTTATAGTTCTGCCTACCCATTTAATCCCTTTAAGTATTAATCTTAACATTTAAACAGGAACTTAAGTATTCCTAAATGTTTCCAGGAACCACTTGAACACCTAGCCACAAAATTCCTCCAGACTTCATGGAGAAACCGTCAGCCTCTTGTGCTCCTCCACTTGTGGGTAACTTAACACCTTCATCCAATTCAACAAACAGGTTATTTACATCCAAGTAACAGTCCAAACATTTATTTGCTCATCCCCTAAACTGCCTCCAGCTCAATTTATGCCCAAACCATGAAACCTCAGCACAAATTCCACATTTCCCCAAAACATGCTACCTGTGAAACAGCAATGAGAAGAACCAAAAGCTTGTTTTGACAGCAGCTCCAAAACACCCTAGAGATGGAAGGTGGCCATATCAAATTAAACTTTTTAAACTCAGATTTGATCACTTTGCTCATATTGTAGGTCTTGCAGAAGGATGGTAAAGGTCTTTCTCTCTTCACAACTATTGATAGCGACCAGCAAACCATGGCTGTTTGAAATGGAATACTAGTTTAAAACTGCACAGTATATACTAAAGTGTGAAAGCAGAATGTGAAACAAAATGCTGTACTGGTGTTGTTACATGATATATTCCACTCATGTGTCATATACACTGAATGGCGTCAAGTTATTTAGAAAATTCCCCCAAAAAAAAAAAAAAAAGTTTACTTTATTTTAAGGTGACAGTTACACGTTATTACAAAACCTAAAATCAAACTCTAACCGCAGCTCTAAAAAGTAATTCAGGGGACCTGTTACCACAGTATAAATAAATGACCTGGATGTTCTTATAAAAGATTTTTAATCTCAATGTGCTTTTCCTGGTAAAATGAATGTTATAATAATAAAAATGCATGGTTTTAAGTTTAAAAATATAATTATTTTAATTAAACCTTTTCAGCTGCAAACCTTAAATTTTTTAGGGTTCTGTTGACATTACAATGTTGATCATTACACCAACTTAATATCATCTGTAATTGAAACTGAAATTTCTGTGTTAATTGCCTTTAAAAAAAATTAAGTTGTAGTAACTTAATGAAATTGTCTGGATTTCCCAGCATGCTTTGCATAGGACAGGAGAATTAGAAAGAATTAGTACTTATTTGAATAAGTACAATGTAACTTATTACATGTAATTTAATTTTACACAACGTTTTTTGTTACAGTTTATTTTAAGGTGACAACTACAAATAACAATAGTATGTTAACAGTAACAATTTTCCATTTTAATTACATTATTTTACTTTAAAAATGTTTAACAATGAAAAATACATTCTATGCACAGTACATCCTATATACTGTGGTAAAGTATGCCATTCTGAACAGTCTAAATGTCCACCTCTTTCACATCAGCAGCATTAGTAGTCGTTTCCAAAAGAAACTTTGCCAAGGACATCATCTATTTGCCTACCAAGTCTTATTCATTGTAACCACCTGATGACACACAAGACACCGGTGTAACTCCCCATGCCCCCTTTAATCAAACCACATTCCATGTGGAGTCAACCAACCCAAATTTTATATGTAATTAGAGGCCTGAAATTAGTTGAGAACAGACCATACAATTGAGCATAAACTGAAAATCGAGTTTAAAAGAAGCCTCTGGCATGCTGACAGGGCTGTGAACTTATGTGACCAGGCGCACATACCTTGGCATAATCTGCGCCGTGCTTCTCCTTGTTCCCGTTCCGACAGACGGTGTAATTATAGAAACGGGAATTTTTGATCAGCCCCACCCATTCACGCCACCCAGGTGGGATGTAGGTGCCGTTATACTCATTGAGGTACTTCCCAAAGAAAGCTGTGGGAAAAAATAAAGACAACATATAAACTTGAGTATGTTCAGTGAGGTCGACGTAAAGACTAAAATTGTCATTTTATGACAACCGTCTTAAAACACTGCCTTTGAACAGTACCTGTAACTGTCTGTCTTTACATTGTATTCATGTCTTCTCTACCCTTTCCCCTCTAAGCTAAGCCAAAACATCTTCCAAAAGAGCCGGGCACACAGCCAGTCTGCCCTGGAGAGTTAATTGTAGACTAACACATCAGCTGAAAACCACAAGCAGTGGTAAGGTTTGAACCCCTCTATTCAGGGTCAGAACTTGCTGCCACTCAAGACACACAGCACCGGGCTACAAGTATGTTTAGTTTCCACAAACCAGACGAATTGAAAATTCCTGTAAAACTTTTATTTGACTTCTAGGAACAAATATGAAGCAAAATTCCCATGAAATTGCAGAGTGCATTCAAAAATTTCCAGAGATATGATGTACTTTAAACTTATTACTATACATAATAATAATCATCATAATCATAATAATAACTGCATGTGGTATGTGGTAATGTGGCATGTAAAACTGGAACGTCTGTTATTTTTAATAACTATTATTTATTAATTATTAATGATTAATATTTACTATTAATTATTAATATTTATTAACAACTATTACACACAAATTGTAACTTTTTATTAATTAACACATTTAGCAAGGATCCTAAAAACTAAAATGTATTAAAGTCATTTTAAATTATAATAACATTTCACAATATTGTTTTTTACTTTTCAAAAATATTGCATATTATATATAAATATATATATATATATATATATATATATATATGCAATATTTTTGAATATATATATGAAATATATAAGTGCCGTCAATCAATTACAAAAATAATTAAATGACATGATTAATTGCAATTAAATAGTTCTCTTTTGTGTCTTATTACACTTTAATGCTTTAAAAAGCACTTGAATGAATAATAGTGTGATCATATACTGTAATGCTATTCAAAGGATTCCAGGAAAAAGTGTTATTAATACTTTTAGCCAAAAATAAATAAATAAATAAATAAATATTGACAGCTATATTAACATTTTATTTATTGGCATTTTGCCTTTATTTTATAGGGTAGTGAGCAACATCCAGGACACAATGCAAACTGGATTCAGCCCGGTTTCAAAACATGCAGGTTAGAATAAGTCATCGGTCTCTCGTTTGGTTTCTCACCTGTTCGGTATCCGGTGTTGTTAAGATAAACGGCAAAGGAGCGTGGCTCATGCTGAGCTTGCCATGAAGGTGAGGAACAGTTCTCGTTGTTGGTGTATGTGTTGTGGTTGTGGACATACTTCCCAGTCAGCATGGAAGAGCGTGATGGACAGCACATGGGCGTAGTTACAAACGCATTTGTGAATGACGTTCCACCATCTTCCATGATCTTGCGAGTTTTGTTCATCACCTGCAATGAGCCTGACAAACCAAGCCAGATAAATGCAAGTTCAGTTAAGTATGTTTGAGAAGCTCAACCCTTTAACACATCTTAATATACACCATGCAGTCAAAAATAGCCCATGAAAGTGTTAGATGTGGAGAAGGATCCCTGCAGTTCTGTGGCAATGCAACGACTGGTTGTGGTTCCACAACTAAGGCCCTTCTCCTCTCAGATGTCTGAGGGAAGCCATTAAACATTGAGAGAGGAAATAAGTCAAACCTGTGATGACAGTCTGAGATTGAGACCCATTGGATGTTATGCTCTCAGAGGAAGGAACTTGATCCAGTTACAACAGTTAGGCTTACCATATGGGACAGATACCAAGAGAGGGACTTGGGTGGCAGATCAAGACTAACAAGCAAACAAGCTAAAGTTCCCAGGACTGAAGTCCGAGAAGGCTAAAGTCTTTTACTTTCCAAGGCTGAGTTAATAATGAACAACTTAAACTAAACAGAGCTCCTACAAGAGCGACTGACAATCCTACTGAAAAAGACCAGCATAGATGGTTGCCAGCATGTTCTGAATGCTGGTGTGCTGGTGTTCAACTTCTCACAAGGCTTTTAAAGTAGATTAACCAGCAAGATTGCCTTGGTTTAGCCAAAACTGTAAATAAACACTCCTGAATCAGCTAATAAAACGTATTCAGTATTACAAGGCAGAACAAATTAATCTTCCAGGATCAAGACTGAACATTTTAGACCTTCGTCAGCTGTTAACACTAGAAACAAAATGTTGGTCAACCTGCATCACCAGCTGTTTGTTTTGTTTACTGTACTGGTCCACCACCACCTAGACCAGCACTAACTTAAACCAGGATTGAACCAGTGTGGAAACTCGTGCTTTCCCCTCAGAAAGTCCCTGCTAGTGGGCCAGAATTTTTTCAAAGTCACAGAACTTTCCAGGGTTGGACTTGGGCGCTGAACATGCTGATTGGTTGAGTTGATGCGACATTTTATTTCAACCACCATTTATTTAAAAGTCTGTTGCTGTGCATGCAGTAAGAGTTGTTTGCTATTCGAATCAGCAATGGATTTTAAAAAATAATGACCGACGGACGAGGTTCAGGCTTTATTACGTATATATGTGGAGGACAAAATCTTGTTGGAACTGGAAAGACGTGCGCAGTTTTACATCACCATACTCTTCATCGCGGTACTTTTGACCACGATGGAAGCACAGACAGCAACAGGTCTGGGGGAAAAAGTTTCTGGGTAAAAAGTTCCTAGGACAAAATGTTCTGGGTAATTTCGGTGGAAAAGCAGCTTAAGATGATCTTTCCAGCAGAGCACTGCA
This sequence comes from Zacco platypus, assembly GCA_038088235.1. Lineage (NCBI taxonomy): Eukaryota > Metazoa > Chordata > Actinopteri > Cypriniformes > Xenocyprididae > Zacco > Zacco platypus. Next base: position 11,679,205 of record CM076065.1, read on the forward strand.
CAAAGTGATGATCTTACTTAGATATTCGTTTTGGAATACAAAAACACTAAAACATTTTTAATTCAAGATATAATAACTTGGGAAGCAAATGACTCTGGATATCAAGTCTTTTATACATAAACCAAGAAATATCTCACAATGGGCTAAGAAAACTAAGTTTCTTAACCCATTGGAAGATTTTTCTTAATATTCATACAATATTCAGAGAAAACAGAATTTTGTTGTATGTCATTTAGCGATCAAGAAAAAGTATCTTCATTTAAGAATGTTTAGATATGTGTACTGAAAAACTAGTACTAGAAAAAAAAACGAATTAAAATCTCTATATATTGAAGAGGAGAGTGCAAATTCAAACTAAAACAGTGAGGGGAATAATGTTTCATCCACAGTTCTATTCCCATGTTTCTCCAAGTATCATTATGGTTTTTGAATATCTCCACAGTAACTTTCCAGACTACTTGCTGATTCATAACTGATGTGTGCCGAGTGCTGACAAAGCCTCAAGAGAGTCGTATGAGGTCTCCACCTCATTCGTCTGCAGAACAGATGGGCTATTAATGATGAATTGCATCTGGTATACTCACCCAACTCTACATCCTGGTCATCTGTCATGATGAGTATGATGTTGGGTCTGATGTTTCGGCGGTCACCTTGAACCCGCCCACGCAGGCCCTGACCACGGGTGGTGAAACCAAAGCAGACCAGTGGGGCGGCCAGGACCATCATCCAGGCCAGGTTCACCAGCTGCATCATGGGACTGCGAACCGGGCGTGCGAGCAAGATTCAGAAGGCTGGAATCCTCACTAGGTAAATCTGTTTTTGGGAAAGAGAAAAAAAAAAAAAGTTGTTAATGCTTTGGGATTTCCAAAGGTCATAACAAGCGTTCCTTTGGTTAACAGATATTGGAGAAACTAAAAAGAATCACTTTTCCTTCCTTTGCAAGACAAATGACAATTCCAGATAATTGTCTGCGATTTGTAATAAATCATTTGGATCCGTTTTAAGCTTTATGCCATCTATTTTCACATTCATCAACAAGAACACACCATAGAAAATCTCAACTTTTGCACTGAAAATACATAAAACACCCTCTTAAAAGGAGTCAACACATTTTAAACATCCAACATGCTTCCAGGACGAGCGCCCACCAAAATCAACAAGAAAAAAAGACACTTTAAAAAACCCTGAATCATTTTTCATAACGAACAGTAAAAATAAACACTATAAACCCTACCTATGCAGTTCTTAGCTCAGCAGCATCGACATCACGTGAGGCATCAACACACCCAATATCTTTACTTCAGTCTTGCACTCATATTTACAGACACTTTCTTCAAGTCAGAGAGGCCTGAGTGTCTCTCTCCGTGTGTGCAGACAAGCCAGTTCTTTCTTTCTAATCAGTCACACTACTTCAGTACTATTGAGCCTTTGCTATTGGCTATTAGGGGCTGCACTGGCCCACACCCAGCCAATCACATTTTATGGCAGGGCTGTCAGTCAAAAGGCCCAGAGCTTGTGACCCCTAGCGGACACCCGGTGGGAATTATGAAGCCAGTACAGGAGGTAGAAGGTTCCGCTACATTAACCCTTGTGCTGCGGTCGCCAGTCACAGATTTAAACACCGACCCCTTTACACAGCACAGCATTCGCTCTACGCCAGCGAAGATGACTCAATGAAATCTTTCATATTCCACAGACATGCTCAATTTCCTAAAAGCTTTTTGTACTTCTGCACGAGGAGATTTTTCACATTTTAATTTACCTGGCGACTGGCTGCATGCACAAAAGTATGTTTGATTGATATGCCCATTCAATTTCTCTGAGAGTTTATTGTATGAACCTTATGGAGGGACCATATTGCCTGTGGTCTCATGCTGATCTTTGTTTTCAATCAATGAGCTGTTAAACAATATGGGCATTTATGCACCTGAGGCTCGCCGCATGGCATTCATTTGGCTTGATAACTTTGTTTGCCAGTGAAAATAACTCAATCGTCATGTCATACTTGTGTGACAATAAGACCAGTGAGAGTAGATATAAATGAGTAAATTGGAGTCAGCACTGGTTGTACAGTATCGGCACGAGGCCAATATGTCCAGATATTCAAACTAACAATACTCCAATTGAAAGATGGGAAATCCCTTCAGGATTAGTGACGTAATTCAAAATCATATTGTAAACATGCCTTGAACATTGAAATTTGACAAATCGCAAGTCAAATACTTTGAATCACTGAATATTAATGTTGGCTGTTTGACATGTGTGGTCATAAAAAAAAGAAGCTATCAAACACTAATTGTTTAGCTTCTTATTTTTCATCTTGCCTCACTCTCTTTCACCATTAAAAGCTTCATGTTCGGCTTCTGTGAAGGTTGCCTTCTTTGAATCGACTGGTCATCTCAAACACTGACATTTGATAGTGCCTTTTTGTAACTTAAATTTAAATCACTATAAACTGTATGATTGATACCAATGTAAAAAAGAAATATCACAACATCACATGTATTTAGAATGACATTAGGGTGAATAATGTCAATTTTAATTTTTATGGTGTGGACCATCCCTTTAAGTTTCACTCTTTGAATACATCTAATGTGACATCCTATAAGAGCTGCTGAATGGAAAACCATGTGCTTGCCCATCTACATCATTGTGCAGATGATGGTCTGCCTCTCAGATGGGTCTCTAAGTGCTTTTTTGGACAGAGTGGATTTGAGACAGGCAGCATGAGGGATAGTCAGTCCAGTCACCCTGACAGCACTGTGCAAACACTGGCGCTGTTTAGACAAACAGCAGGGAACGGCAGGGTCCAGTCAGACCAGAGTGCGTGCACACACACAGTATGACTTCCAGATCTCATGAAAACCACCTAAGGCCCAGAAAATATATAGAGAACAACATTTAACTCCTTCAAACTTTCATTCTGACGTACGCTTCCTTTCCATCATTTCTTTCATGTCTACACTGCGCAAATTAGATTGACATTTCAGTATCAGTATTCAACTTAAAGTGCTAAATGAATCTTTTATTGACCTTCTCATATAACACTACAAGTTGAACTATTGTGTGATGTGCCTCCAGCAATTTGAAACATTATTAACATCAGCCAAAAGGAAATAAAAAAGTTTAGCTAAATCATGTGTTCCTCAAGCAACCCTGAATTAAACTGTCTCTGCCCTCAATGATGACACATTCACCCTCATTCCACCACTGTAATTTTAGAATACAGTCGACCCAAAATAGCACTTCTATTTTCTTCCCTGGAGGGAAAAAGGGTCGTGAATTATAATTTTGTTTTAATTACCCTCATTACTGTGAAAATGTGTTCCAGTTGGTGGCACTGGCAAGAACATAAACCACTACTTTGCTTTTCTGATGCTCTGACCCCTTTGCCTGCAAAAAAACAACAAAAAAACAGAGCTGCTATCCTCCATTTCCACAAATAATGGGAAACAAAGCTTCCACACTCCCATGGCTCTGACACTGAATCAGCACTGGGCTGGTATGCAAAAATGATGTGATGTTTGTGTCTGAAGCCTTCAGTGGAAAACCTGGTGACTTCCTCTGGCTTTAGTTGAACGGTTATTCAGATTAATGTGCTTGTAATGTGCAGAACAAAAAGTACTTCCAACTCACTCACTTTAAATATGTATTATGCAACCATTTAAAAGTCGATCACATTGTTGAACAGTCATCGTGCTTTTGCCAAGCAATACATGTTACTGGAACAATATTCCTGTCCGAAAAAATTATCCTTACCCCTAAACCTAACCCTACACAGCATATACCTAAAATCAGAGGGAAATGATAGTGAATAACACGAATGTAGAAGCCTAAACCTGAAATAAAGTTTATATAATAATAATAATAATAAATATAATATAATAAAATAAATATAATATAATATAATATAAAATTTTAAGTTGTAGTTCATCGGCTTTATTCAACCCAACCGGCTGCACACATTTGCCAAGCGCTATGCCTTTGTAGACCCGCATTGCTGAGGAACACAAGAAAGCCTTCTTCTTGGTCACAGATGAGCACCAGAGCAAGCATCGTCTCAGCCCCTTATTGTTTTTTAGGGATTAGAGGAAATGACCCAGTAAATTAGCCTTTACTGTACTAATCAGGGCTAAGCTGGACAAATAATATTTGGGATTTATTAAAAAAAAAAGTTCTCAAAGGTTCAAAGCAGCAAAACAAAAAGGCTACTATTAGACTTTTCAAGCCTGAAACACAGCTGCCAAAAAATAGCCCCTGTGAAAGAAACGCAATTTTCAGATTAATGGATGACAGGACCAGGGTCCTTCAATGCGATCCAAAATCTGTACTTTTATGATTTCACTATGCTTTCCTCCCCCCTCCATGTATACTAAAGCATCCAGAATCCCCCACCCACCCCACCTTCCTAACCACATAGCGGTGTTTTCTACCATGTAGCGCTATCAGAGACAGCGACTCAGAGGTTCTTGGCAAGTGAAAAACCGCCACTGCTGCTTGTGGTAAAGGCCCAGACCACATACTTTCATGCACCCTGAACCCCCTTTGACCCACGTGGTAATGTTGGGTGGTTAACCCAAACCTCAAGCACCTGGACTCTCAGAAGACTCTCCAAAACGAGGTCTGCCGAATTCACAGTATTCACAGGTAAGGATAGATGAGTTCCTGAGGAAGAGACCACACGATTAAGATCAGAATGTCACGACCTGGCACATTCTTTCCAACCGCGCTGGGTTTTATAACATCTAAACTGCATCACAAATAGTCTGGTTTCTGTCAATCCCTCATCCAGGAAGACGAAAATGGCAAGGCCGCATTCGTAACGTGCGTTAGGCTTCTAAAAATCACTTAAATGAAAACCCTGATCCTTGTCAGCTTGAAATAATTCCTTTTAAAGCAAAGCACCATGCAAGTACTTGTCCTTCACCATGGCAAAGTTGTTTGTGCATCTTCATTGCAAATGAAAGTCCCATGTGAGCCAAGAACGAGTATAAATCAAACCAGATGGCACGACTAAATAGTGAGTCAGCCATTCATAAATGCAAGATTTCCATAGACAAAGGCAGTCTCGAGGGCTAATCCCCCTTTCCATTCCCTCACTATAAAGACTTCGCTCGGTCCCTGCTCTCCACAGAATGTGCCTGTAAAGAAGCCAAGTCACTGGAGAACAATCAGGAGTAAGAACTCTTCACAGTTTATTGATTGTGACAGTTGCATTTTAATTATTGAAGAGTCCAAGGCAAGATTTGTTTTAACTTTAATGGCACTGTTAAAGCGTTTTATGATGCTCAAAATATCCCATTACCTGACAGATATCACTGAAAGACATAAGAAATTAAATGAAAATTTTCCTTTAACTGTAAACTGTAACTGGGGATCATCTGGAGAGTTTTTTTTACATAAAAGACAGGCTTTTTAAAGACCGAGACTGTAATTTCTGCAGAGGCTGTTCGCATATTTCTGTATACTGATAATTCCCATCGGGGAAGAAATGATTACTTCGTCACAGAATTTTGAAAAAAAAAAAAAAAAAAAAAGGACTAGGACTTCCCACAGTGTCAAACCCCACAATGTCATGGAGGACTGGCCAGGGCACAGCGCACAAGCCTCCGTCAACAAGAGCCATCAACCCATATGGGAGCGAGGGAGGCCAACAAATCTAGTGTGATGTGACCAGTTTTAGTGTGTAACTCCTCCTTGCCCAATCACTTTCGGGGCACATTTTGTTCTCACTGATGGAACAGACGACTGATTATGTGGTAAGAACAAGAATGTGGAATCCGACTGAAGTGGCTTCAGTTTGTTCTCACGCCACTGGACCATTCTGCTTAATCACTGTAGAGTGAATGGATACACTGCAGTCGCATGGACGACAGCCATGCCAACTGACTCGCACGCAAACACCTTTTCTAAATGGGAAAAGCACATGCAACTTCGCTACTCTGCCTGAAAGCTCGGAAGAAACTCTTTTTAGATTGATCACTGAAATGTTAGTTAATAGTCATTCATTGTTCATGTGAGTTCACAGTGCATTAACTTAAGAAATACAACTTTAGATTTTAATAATGTATTAGTAAGTGTTGATATTAATATTAAGATTAAACTGTACCAATTATTTACAAAATTTTGAATTAGTCCCATAACAGTCCATTAACAAAATTAACTATCCAATATCAACCATTAAAATTAATAAAAATATAAGAGTCATACATATATATACACATATATTTTAGGTAACATTTTACAGTGTCCTTACTGAACATTACATGTAGTTACTGTAGTAATAACTATAAATTATGCATAATTACATGCACTAACTCTAACCCTGTAGTAACTACATGTAGTTAATTATTACTCAGTACTTATATATATATATATATATATATATATATATATATATATAATTGCACCAACTCGGACACCTTAAAATAAAGTTTAACCAAAAACTATTTATAAATTATTAAATTGTTATTAACTACTCAATTATTTTTATTAAATTATATATATATATAATGTAAACTTTTATAAATAGAATCTTTTTTTATAATGCTGCCAATTAAAATCACAAATTAAAAAAAACACCAATATCTAATACTAATATATTGTGCATCTCTCAAATGATATTCTAATGGTTCTCTGTAGCTCCCATGGCCTAAAAGCAAAGTAATGAATGTAAATAATGACTTCAGCAAGATGCTAATAGGTCCTGCAAGATGTTTACAGCATTAAGATGAAAAAAAAAAATCTGAATTACTCAAATTTCCCAAGAAAGCCCAATTTCTACATTTGAATGTGACTACAGAAGCTCCATGACAAAAGCCACCTTTACAAGACAGCTTTGCTCTGGTAGTCACACAACCCCAATGGGACGAGGTCTGTCAAAGTTCTTTCAAATGCAAGGCCATATGCTTGAAACATCCAATTGATGTTCCTGGGTAGCTCTTTCTCTTTGGCACTTGTCATGCTTGTGTGTGCATATAGAGACTTAACTTGTGCCGAGGTAACAAGCTTTTCTATCTTGTAGAACAGTTGAGTAGACCACCAAAAATCAATCAGCAGCGGCAGCAGTTGTCAACAGTATGATACCAGCCAGCATAACACCACTGTCCAAATAGGAGAACAACCCATATGAATGCCTGTAGACCAAAGATCTCCATCCTGACCGAGTTATCGGGTGGTTTTTGAAGAAATTGACTAAAACAGCCAAATTCTAGTGGTTGTGTAGTGTTTAAAAAAGCCAAAATGCAATAGCTTAGGCCTTTACAAGATACACATGAAATACTATAAACCATTACTTCATAATTTAGGTTTCTTTCTTTGTAAGCCTTTATGAAACTCATTTTAAAAGGCACTGGACTATATTTAGCAAAGAACTGTTAGTATTAAATGGAACCATATTAAATGGCATAAAGGCTTTGACTGTGGTTTCAAAGCAAATGGCAGTGACTCGCATTGAAAACAGGTCTTATGCTAATTTCCAACCCTCCAACAGGACCCCAAAGAGGAGGGCTTTGAGGTCCGGTTACCTGTGGGCCCCATCTCATTAATTATGAATGCATGTAAATATCATTAAATAGTCTGCCTCCCACAGACTTCAAAGTCTTAAAGTCTTGTCTTGAAGAGGCTCTTTGTGAGGAGCAGGAATCTCGATCAATAAGAGTTGGGGCTACCCAGCATGATGGAACAAATGAAAACCTGGCAACTGACAAAATTATTTTGTGGCAGCTGGTTAGGACAAAAACCCAGATTTAAGGCTCTGAAATACTCGTGGCAAAATTATTTTTTGTTCTAGTGTGAAATACCTTTGCAGTGGTATACTGTTAGCAAACATCCCAACACCATCCTCGCTGCTGGGAGCGCAAGGAGGGTGAATATGTAAATATTTGCTGTGCACTTTCCACTACGTCACAACGTAAACAGACAAAAATCAGTGGTGAGACTTTTTTTACTGTTTATTAATAGCAAGGTAGATGTAGTACTTAAGTTTAGGTATTGGGTAGGATTAAGGGATGTAGAATACGTTCATGCAGAATAAAGCATTAATATGGGCTTTATAAGTACTAACAAACACCCAACATTCTAGTAACATGTAGCAGTAATATTCTAAAGTGTTATCCAGTTAGAATTACAACTTTCTATGATAAAGAAGCTCTCCAGCATACTCATGTTTTTACTCACATTTTTACAGACTGAACAGAAGAAATGAACTGGAGAAGATTTCCAGGTGAAAGAAGGGAGTTCCGGACCATACCTACACATTTGCTATGAACCAATGGTGGTTCGAAAGTGGCAAGCCATTACTACTGAAGCGAAATCCAAACTAACTTCATTTTTTTCTTTGATTTCGGTTGAAGTATATGCCTTAAGATGGCAGAAAGTGAACATTAGGACAGCGGTAGAACAGAAGATTAAATAACTTGTTCTTCTGTGAACTTGCGCAGACAGTTTGAGGTCTTAGACTTTGAAACATTGATGCCATGACCACTTTAGTTCCCCAGTCTGCCAAGCTGCTTTGCTATGCCAGCTCACATTAACAGGTTCTCCAGTGACACCGGCCTTGCACACACCCTCACCCAGCTGCAGCCGATGGCAGTCGACTGCGCCGTCGCTCAAGAACGCCAGTCACTGGGCCTCACTCACACCTTAAAGCCCACCCAAAACCCCTCTCTAATCTCCAAACTAAGCACACATCACTACCCTTTATTTCTAAATGCCAAGGCAGGGGGGCTGGAGCCACCTTGGAGAGTTTTATGATTTTTCCATAATCCAATATGCTAGCACCAGAGAGGCCCCCAAAGTCACGCTGTCTGAGAGCGACGGTGGAGCTATAGATGACCTGTACTGTGGCGTACATGACTCAGGAGCGCCGGTGGGTGCCGTGCAGCATCTCAATGATTGTGGGAGAGAAAGAGAGAGCAGCTCACAGGCTTAAACATACAGGGCACAGAATTCAGAGCTAAGCAAATTCCATTCAGCTCCTCCTCGGCTTGGCTTTGGGAGAGATTAGCTTTCTCTTATGAAGGCCCAACTCATTAGCCACCTGCAAAGTCGGCACAGCATAAACCAGTCAAAGCTTCAGACCTCCTCGACATTCTCCGGCTACTTACCCTGCTGTTTAAACGCAAGTACAATCGACTGAGATTGCCAGGTAAGACTGAAATCAGCTCTGTCAAAATTTGGCAGCGTTCTAGCGAAGCTTAAGGGAGATTCTTCCTGGCGTTTTTGCTCGAGTCGGAGCAGCCGAAGCAAGCCATCCTCGCCTCTCTCGTTCAGCTGGGAGGTCTCGCTGGAGAGGTTTTCAGGTCATTCCTTTAAGTATGTGGTTAATGAAAGAAGCAAAAAGCAGATCTCCAAAGACAGCATAATGGAGGAGGGGCAATGTCAAACATTTGGCCTTTGATCAACTCGGTATATGACAAATAACAGAGAAACAGACACAGTAAAAGCATTTTATGGGTCTTATGTAGGAGGGGGGAGAAAAATTCATTACAGCTGCAACCAGCCATACCATAATAAATGTGCTTCTTTGTCTTGAGAAATGCTCTTCTTTCAGAGCGTTTGACATACAATCTATATTCTCCACAAAACATACATCACTAAAGAGAAAAAAAAAACAAAAAACTCCAGATTGCAGTATAAAACCAGTTAAGGAGAACTTCCCAAAGAATATGTTTCATCTTAATTTCATTTTTTAAAGAAATATTCCTCTCACCACAGTGGCAAATACACCAAACACATTAAAATGCCACATAAAGAAAATATTCAAATTGCTTCAGTGAGTTTCCACTGACGTAACTGTCTTGAATAAATAAATCAATGTCTTTTCCATGAAATCAGCGGCCAGCTCCCACATGAAGAACGTAGGGAGCCAAGCAAATCTGTTTGAGCTGGAGTATCCTTGCCTCTTAAGTGATCCTAATATTTTGTGCAGTTCGCTGACTGAAGACGCGTGGCACCATTACAAGCTTGAAGACATAAATCCCACATTAATATGGAAGGGGTGCCACAAGGCCACATCTATACCATTGGGTTCTGTATCTTGGAGAGCAGGTTAGTCATTGAGATCTGGCCACATATGTAAACAGATTAAATGACCCAAGAAGATCTGATAATGATTGATGAATATTCCTACTGGAACACTTGTCAAAACAAATGAGTACTTTTAAACATGTTTCTTTGACAAGAGAGGTCAATTCAGGGCTTTGTGCACTTCAAGTAGTTTGAAGGCATAATGTTTTTCTGAACCCAATGATTTCAGGCATAATTTTGAAGTCACAGAAGGGCACAGGTAAGGGGAAGAAGAAAAAAAAAAGCTGGGTTAAAACAGAATTAGACTGATTCCATTGACTCCTTATTGCTACGTTAATGAGCCAAACTGAATTGTGTTCAAATCCCAAATATAAATACTTGGTCTACCGGCAAGCGCACACAGCGGGGCTCACCACTGGAACATATGGCCTATCTGAAAGTGGAGAGATTGAGACAGTGTTACTCTATTTAATGCCAGGATCACTTACTGCCAACTCGCACTTATTTAATCAGTAACTCCAAAGTAAGGGACTTGGTTGCTGCACCTCAAATGACAAACATTATCCAGTGCACCCTCATTTGAGAAACTGTGGCTACCTGAATGCTGAAAATGTACTAGGGGCACTTAGGAACAGAATTCCAGAGTGCTTTTGGGCGGCCCCCGTCAGAGCATTTCTGTCCTAGTGTGAAATGGTACACTTCCAGAATGTGGGGCATGTACAGACAGTTATCTATGCAGAAAAACTGACAATGAGAATACCCATCCCTGACCCTATCTGTCACTCTGCTACAGATACCAGTGGGATGTTACTTCTAAAAGAAAAAGAAAAAAACCTATTTGTTATCCATCTCTTCAGCCACACAGACATGGAGAAATGCAACCTGTAATTTGTACTCCGATTCTCACCTCGTCAGCGCTTGAGGCGTGAATGCGTGTGGCTTTTTTTTTTTTTCGAAGCGTGCGATCACATCATTTGTAACGTAATTAACTTTAAGTGCACTGGCATTTTTCTAACACCTGTACTTATAGATCACGCCCCATCCACAGACTGTATGATCTTTTCAAAAATCACAGGATTCATTTTCAAAAGCTGTACAGCCAAATATTCACATGCATTTACGAATCCACAGTCAGCAGGCCAAACTTAAAATGCAGAGTGCCAGAGACAAACATGCCATATGTAAATGAGCCTGAGCAGAGTTCTGAAATGCCCTCTGGGAACCTCAGCTGGCCAGTCTTTTTTCTTATGAAAGCCGTTTCAAAAAAATAAATAAATAAATAATGTATATAATATTTATATACAGTAACTCTTATTTTAAGTGTTACCGTATATAAATTTTATAAAGTCACATTGTGAGATATAATCACAAAGCCATATAAGAAAAGTGAGTCTGTTGAAAGTCAGAATGACAGTTGTGATTATAAAGATGCAATTGTGAGTAAGTTGCAACAAGACAAAATATGAGAAATAGTTGCAATTATGACAAAAAGTAGCAATTATGAAAAAGTAATATTTTGAAAGGTTTGCAAGGTATTTGCAATTACAAAAAAAAAAAAAAAAAAAAAAAAAAAAATCAAATCTGAAGTCGCAATTAAGTGATTAAGTTGATATTTTCCTTCGTATTTTTACTTTGAGATAGAAACGGGCATTCATGCTGGTCCTGGACCAACCAATAAATAAAATGGAAGCTGGCCTCTTTTTGTATCATTTAAAAAAAAAAAAAAAAAAAAAAACTATTAGTAACTGTCACAACTAAAAATAACATTTTGGCAAAATTAATTAGAGGAGGAGAAAACCAAATGCAATTTCCCTACCCTTGATCTACGTCTAATTTCTTCACTGCCACATCGATCACACCATGGCAACCAAACAGGAAAACCACAGAACCACTTCATTTGGATGGTACAGCTCTCCAGTGGCTTGCATGTTGGGCTCTGGCGAGACAAACCCAAAGCAATGAAAGGTTTATAGGCATTCCACTCAAGAGCAAGCCACAGCAGAGGTCAGACTTATATCCCCATGGCAAAGACGAGAGAGAGACATGAAAGCAAATCAAAGTTGTTCAGCAACAAAATACGTTTGAGTGGGTCCATAAAGGACATGACAGCTATAAGCATTCAACGTATCCAGACTCAATTCAGCAGTTTAATAAAAAAAATTAAGCAGGAAGGGTGGGAGGTTATGTTTTTGAAAGCATTGCATGCTGTCTTTTATTAGGTGAGCTGTCGGCAGAGCTGCCTGCCTATCCCCCCCCCAGATGGTTCTCTATTTTTATTCTGAATTAGCGGAGGATGAAAGCAACTTTTTGAGCCTCCTTCACTCCAATGCATCCTGACGGCTGCTTAATTGCATGTAATTTAGGCGGTCCCTTTATATTTCAACCATAAATAGGATTGCCTCTTCTCTACAGTATTGTACAGCAGAATTAACATGGTATGGATAATGTCACAATGGTGGCCAGGCTCTCTGACCTCCACTGATCTACTCTTAGGCAAAAGCTTCCTAGGTCATTCCAAGGAATGGGCAGTGGATTCCTGTTAGCCAGCTACAATGTGAACCTCAAAGATCAATAACGACTGGCTGAGTTACCTTAATTATCATGACCCCCAGGGATTCACGTATAGTGCCTAAAAGTCAGCACCTTACTCTAGAATGCCTCTGACATAAGGAGGGCATTACAGTAAAATCAAAAAACACTTGGAGACCATTTGGAGTTCCCAAGACTGCAACCCTTGAGAACCCCTAAGCTGCCTCAAAATCATTTCCAGTGCCTTAAAACCCATTCCTTTATGATTCAATTACTGGAGGACTAATTAAAATCCTCATATTCATACTAGAGGAATCTCTAGTTGGCGCAAGTTTTTTTTTTATCCTCAGAGAACAGGACTTTTTGCCTATAAATTCTCCTAATGGTTCTTAGAATGTGGCAATCTGAGGAACTCCAAGTGTTATCTCAAGTATCTTTGCATTTTACAGTGGATTTGTCTACTGTGAACCTGAGGCAATACAGTGACGCTATTCAAACACTTGGGGGCATTATTGAGAGTGTTGTTCCTAGAGCAGAAAGCACCATCCAATCATCATTGACTCCCTCCCTCCCGCCTCCTATATGAAGAGAGAGATCAATGACAATGACATTCACAGTGAAATTATAAACCGTACACCCAAAGCATAGGGCTCTGAGCCACAGATAAGCAAGCCAACATCATGCCGAAGCACTGTCAACTCTCAATTACAGCCTTGATGTCACCCACCCTTCCCTTTTAAATTACTACCTCACTTCCTGGAGGAACACTATAACTAAGCAGAGATAAACAGATACTACACAGTGTGGCTCAATTTCCTCTCTCACTGCCTATCTAAACAAGACTTTTTATGTCCATATGGTGGGAATGGCTGGTCAACTAACACAATGGTGCTCCTCAGAGGATCCTGGGAACAGCTGGCACCGGTGGCCACCTCCACATGGTGCCATTTTTCCAGCACTTGACAGAAAGGACCTTACATACAGGCTGTTAAATGTCCAGCTCCCTGGCAACTGTGATTTGTTTGACAGATCAGCAGTGAATATATGCAACTAGTTAAAGGCAAAGAGGCATTTTATAAACAGCACATGAGCCATGCGGCGCAGCGGCACACGGGTTCCTGCTGCTTTTGATTTGAGTTGGTAAGTGAACACGAATGGCAGGGGGTTAAATACTGAACACATGTCCAAACTTCAGGAAAACTGAGAAGCCATACAGGATATTAGATCTCAGAGTATGAAATGGTCATTGACAGTAAGACAAAGTCTGAAATCTAAACTCCAAAATCACAAAAATTGTTCCAATGGTTGTTCTTCAAAATGTTTACTATTTCTCTCTCTCACGCACACACGGACGGCTTAGAGTTCGCGCTCTCTCATGGTCCCACTCTCACGGTACAGCTGATCCCTGGTCAAACTCTCTAAAAGGCCGAACAGCTACTGAAACAATATTAGTGTTGGCAGATCCAAATCTAGAACTGCAAATTATTCACAACAGCTGCAGCAACTGTTTAGACTTTGACACAAAACCACAGCAATATCTCAAAGATGCTGGGATCAAGATCATGTATCTGTTACCCAAATATGAAAATTCTGTCATTATTTACCCTTGTCATTCCAAACATGTTTGCATCTTATATGGAAAACAAATATGAAATATTTCTCCGTCAAGCTTCGTCAATTCATTACATACAGCTATCATACAGAGTCTGTCGTTCAGAAGAACATACAGTAGAGCATGAGTTAAACGAAACCCTGCTGTTATGGTGCCGTTTTGTGATTTTGGAGCTAGACAACTCGGTTCCATTATCACTATGAAAAAGAGTGGCCAGGACATTCAACATATTCCCTTTGGCATTCCACAAAAGAAATTCATACACGTTTGAAAAGGCATGCATTTGAATAATTGACATTTACATTTTTGACAGTACATTCACTTAAAAAAACAGTGCGTATAAATGAGAAGCAGGCCTGTATATTTAAAACTAATTGCAACTAGAGCAAGTGACTGATGAAAAACTCTAACTGACAAGTTTACGGCATGGCTATGTTCGCAAAGAATGAACAGGTCAAGGGTATTGTCTGCTTTCAAACTTAACCAAAGGTTGTAGACCATAAACAGTCTTTAGTTTAGACCTCAAAGCTACAACACCTAATTACATATGGCTCACATAAAATAAATATGCAATAAAGCATTTTTTGGCAACTAATGCGACCCATCAAGACTGATTTAGCAAGGTAATTTTTAACCTCACATTAAATCAAATGCACTCGTGCGTTAAATTGATTTAACGAAAGGTAATGTCTGCATAAGCTTCATCTCTCAAATGATTTTTCAAACACTAATGAAGTCACAGCCAAAAAAAATCAGCTAATAAGGCATAACTGTACATCTACAGAAATGAAAACACACTGAACGAAAAGAAACAAGCTTCTAAAATCACGTCCCTTCATAATCCTGCAGTCGTCACTGGTAATGACTGCCCTCATTGTAAAATCGCAACACTAGTGCTGATGTATTTGTGGTTTTCTCAAATGAATTTCAGCGTGTGAGTGAGTGAGTGATGTTGACATGGCTGATTAATGTGTGTAAATAAACATCATTCACACAACTCTGTCTTTGTGGCATTCCTGGCATCATTCTTCTGCCCCCCTCACCCTTACAGCTGTACAGTCCCCTCAGCAAACACCTCGCGCTGTATACATGCCCGGCAGCAACATATTAATGCTAGACATCTAGTTCTTCATTGGCAGTTCTCCCTTTTTTGGTTTACTGGAGTTGAGTGAAACCTGTGGCATGATTTCTTTAGAGGCAGCCCGCCATTTGCATACGTTGCAACCTGATCCAGGGGATGTTCATTAACACCACATTTATTCAGTATGAAAGACAGTGTCAGCTTAACTGCAGGACACAACTTATTTAAACAATTGATGCAATAATGAAGGGATTGTGTCTTAAAAATAGTTTGTGCAGCGAATATATAGTCCAATTAAAGTTTGAAAGTCATAGGTGATTTAGCTTGATGTCTAAGCACTTGCAATCAAATTTGTGAGTTTATAATTGGCACAGTCGGAAGGTCATGATCTATAGTGAGATGTTCCTTTCAACATGACAGAAACAGCAATTAAATCAAGGTTCGCAAAAGGGGATGTCATTTTCATGTAGTCAAAATCCAATTACATGGTTCATTAAAACTTGCATAACATGCAACAAGACTTCTCAATAGTCAGTAACCACAATGCCTCATTCAGAAATACCGCTCTGTGACAGCACTTCAGCTTCACACGGGAGAACCAAACGAGACAGCCAAAAACATTTAATACAGATGAACTAAAAATTCCAGACCCTCCAAGGAAAAACAGACTAGTTGGAGGGAGTAAGAATCAGAAGTGTTACTACCTGGATATCAGTCTTGCTCATGGAGTTGGTCTCTCTCGCTGTGGGTTGTTCTCACTTGAGCTCCTCAGAGTGTTTGTGGGGACCACACTGCTCCTGGAAGACAACCTTCCTCCTCTAATCCGTTCTCCAATGTGATGACACACACTAACCCCAACCATCTGTTGAAACACGTCCTCCAGCACTCAGCACAGTGGTGCGTCAAGACAAACTACCCAGTCCAATCAGAGAGGGTACTGGGTGGCTCTTCCCAGGCTGGAGGCAGGGACAAGGACATAAGGGAAACACTAGTCAGAGATGTCTAAAAACTCAAGCCACGGTAACCTGAGATTTAGAGGGAGAGGGAGGAGAGGAGAAGAGGAGGGAGGGGATTGAGAATGCAAGTGAGTGAGAGAGGGAGGGCAGCACGTCTCTGAACATTTATGTTGCCACTTGTAGCTCACAGGAATCCCATAGAAGCAGCCTGGGGTTCCTCAAATCTCACTTGCACATATAGTTGTAATGCAGTACCCACTAAAGCATAAAAGAAGAAAAAAAAACTCCACAAAGAGTATGGTCAGTGAAAGAAAAGTCTTACATAGACCACAATGTACTGCTGTTTGCACTTCACTGTTACATCTGCCCAACTCACACCTCCCTGTTATAAATCTTCAGCTGTCTCGGCAGCATTCCTGTCCTTCGCAATCTACTGCCTTAAGTTAAGCGAGAAAGATTTTCCAGAGATAAGAGACTGAGCCTGGATTATTAGCACCATTTAGTTTCACTCATTTTAGCTACTGTCATTTGTAATGCTGTATGGGATTTAAATAGCTTTACTGTAATTTATCTGAAGATGGAGTAAATATTCTGATATTGTACTATGCTATTAATATACTTTATATTCAATTGTACTTTAGTGAAGCATTTGCTTGAGGGTCAAAGGCAGAGGAATGTCCAAGAAGGTAAAAAAAAATTAAATGCAATGTGCCAAATTCCTACAAATCAAGTTAAGTTAATAAAAGTTTAAATTTAACCAAGAAAAAGGTATAACCCTTTGTACACAAAGTGGGAGTTGTACCACATTACATTGTTCAACTTTTTATTATATCAGTACAGTAAGACACCCTGACATTTTAATTTAAAAAAAAAATTGGCAAATTATTGTATGTATGCACTGCAATTTTAATGTCTTTCGAATATGTATTGGATAAAATCAAACATCGTCATGCCACTAGAAAAACAGTGAATGTTGGTGCACCGACAATTGAAAGCCAATCAAAAGTGGCTTGTCTTATGAAACTTCAGCTCAATAAACTTGCTAACCCTGAATCTGAGCTATCTTAGCAGCTAAGTTCATCAGTTGAGGAAATGAAAACAAAGGCTGCTAAGTGACCTATTAGCATTCTTTAAAGCTGCTTTCACACCTGGTAAAAGTTTCAGTTAGCCCAGACCAAACTCAAACACCGATCAGTCTTCACTTGTGACAAACCCCTCAAAAGCCCTAAATCAAACAAACGCAGTGATCACGTCATCACGGTCAAAGAGAAGACTAGCACATCTTATATTCTTTAATACTAGATCTGTTTCACCTTTCTTGTGCTAATGGATGTCCATCTGGGAGAGATACTAGACTGATGAGTTTCAGGAGCGTCTGGAAGGGCAGATAAGAACAAGCAGATGACAAAATGTGAGTTTAAGCAAAGAAAGAACAGAGCAACTACGGTTTAATACCAACACACAGTTTTTTCCCCTTCTACACATCCAGCGTTTAATCAAAAAGGGTCTCATTTTTAAAGTGTTTCCTATGCAATACGACACAAACTTTCAGCAAATGCATTCATCACATCTTAAAGCCATTTGCATGCTGTTGCGCGAGTCGCTCTGATCCATTTTCCGGCCAGCGCATTCAGCGGAACTACTGGGTGAAAACGGATACTTCCAACATTTTAGCAGGATTCTCATTTTCACTGCTGTTTAAATGCTCAGGATATTAGATTAAGAGCAACAAAGGCTATTTTCATCAGGGGCATGAAAACCCCTGGTCTTGGTTCACATGAGGTTTGGAAAAAGAGGAATGAGATGAGGGCTTCAGGGGAAGAGCTCAAATTAGATTGACTGAATTCACAAAGTGTGACCCCACCCCCTTACAACTACACGCTTAGTACATGCCGCACCTCAAACCCCAAAGCCAGCCCCCCAACCCCCACACCCAGATATTTCTAAAAGCCTTTGAGGTAGAAAAGTGGCAAACAATCCTATTCTTTAGCGGACTCACTGATCACTCACATGAAATGTCTCTTAAGCCATGTTTCCACCGAAATTACCTGGAACAATTTGGCCCAGGAACTTTTTTCCCCCCAGACCTATTGCTGTCTGTTTCTCCATAGCGGTTAGTCCGGTGACGTAGGACTGCACGTGACTTTCCAGTTCCCGCTGGATTTTGTCCTTCGCATATAAGCTTAATAAAGCCTGAAGCTTGTCGGTTCATCTGCCTTATTTTTAAACTCTAAATGTTGATTCGAATAGCAAACAACTCTTATTGCATGTATCGCAACAAGCTCATCAAAATGCTGCGTGAACTTAACCAGTCAGCATGTTCAGTGCTCAAGTCCCACCTCCGAAAGTTTCTCAACTTTGAAAAAGTACTACCTCATGAGCAGGAATGTTTTGAGGGGAGAATTTTATCCAGAATTTTTATACCCTAGTTCCTGCGGTCGAAACACACCCAAAAGTCCCTAGTTCCCAGGGAAAGCTCCAGAGGTGGAAACGGGACTTTATTCTACAAGTAGGTATGGTCTTTGAAAACTTTTGTTAATCCAAGACAAGGTTTCCCACATTTTTGTCAGCTAATACCCCTCTGTTGCAAGACCAAAGTAAACCCATCTTAGACCTCAAGAGAACCCAAAGTATATTTAATTGAATTTTATCTGAGTCATAGCCTTGTGGACAAGTGTTCTGAAATACAGGGAAGCAGTGCTTTGAAGGTCCGGATGTTTGAGCCCTTTCTGTTTACCCAATGATTCAGTCTTTAGTTGTTTTATTATTATTATTTTCTACATAATAAATTTTATTTATTTATTTCTGCCTAACAAATTCCCTGCAGTTTCTTTGCAAACCTCTAGAGCTTTGAAAAAGGGATCTGCACCGGGTTTCGCAAGAGTGGTTTTGTGGGCAAAAAAAATGCTTTAAAAGTAATCGAACAAAGCTCTGCTCCAAGATATAAAACCCTTACACCTTGATGAAAAAAAGAAACGGCTGGCATGTGAATCTACAGACTAAAACAATCCCCAAGGATCTTTGAACCTATGTGCTCGAGGCCTCTAGAATAGGACACTATGAACTGTTCTTGTGTCAGATAAGCCTGAAGACCCTGCAGGAGGTCACTTAGGCTGTGCAAAGCAAAACCAAAAAAAGTCCCCCTCCCAACACACAAAAGAGGGACACAGAATTAACCCCTGCAAGGGTCCTTTCCCATCTACAAGCCTAAATGAGGCTCACAGGTGCAGCGAGAACCTTGCGTGTGTATATCAGCTAGAGGGGGCCTACTTGGTTCATTTATCTCATTCATTATGCTTGGATGAGATTTGGTGTCTTTGGGCAAAGGGGGAGAGTGAGAGCGTGAACAAGCTCTAAACAAATGGCATTTGTGGTGTTGTCTTCCACGGACTCGAGTGCCAAAAGCATGCGTGCAATGCAGTTGCGCTCTGAATCAAAGACTTGAGTCAGCTGCCTAATGCTATGACCTAAGCAAATAAGCCCATCACTCTCCTGAAATATCCACATCGTCATCACCAACATACATGAAGTGTCAAACACAGAACGCAACCCAAAGGGAAAACCATTTTCACTTTGGATGTACCAAAACTTAACAGCTATTCAGAAACGTCCTAGTCTGATGAATGGCATTCAGTGATATCACGCAGATCAAAAGGTAAACCAGTAGGCTAATTGCAAACTAATTGCACCACTTTGATTTCCCAGACAACTGTCACCATTGTCAGGCTCGTCAGCACTGTTCTTTGAGATTCAACATCAAAGCACGTTGCTAGTTAACGCAATTATCAGTATACAGACAAGCGTCATGTGTCACTGGCTCTAATCAAGCAATAACTATGGGGTGGAACCTCAGTTATTGAAACTTAAAGTAATTTCACCTATTACACAATGTGTTTACACTGTCAAAATGACATTAAACCACTATTTGCATATCTGCCTCAATCATTTTATTTTTTTTTTTTAACTGAGAGCAGAGGGGGATTCATGCCTCACTGGAACCAAATAATTACCAATAACAGACCTGCTGATGTAAGCAAATTTCTCTAGAGAGCTATCAAGTTTTAATAGCAGATAAACTGCTTAACTAATAGTCAATGTACTTTTATTTCTTGACAAAACAATTCTGTGCTTTAGATCAGGGGAAGCTAACTTCAAGCTAATTGCCCACATATGTCCTAGATTGACCGCTCCACGGATGGTTCCTTTTGCCAGAAAAATTAAGAGCTTTGTCAAGTACTTTCTTGGACGAAAGCAACTATAAATGCCTCCAGATCCCAAGCAATAACCATTTTCAACTTTAAGCTGAAACAACTGTCGGAAGAGCGTGTTACTTTAGCTGTTAGGCTACATGGCTGCCATGTGCAATCAGGGAACGAGTGCACGGGCAACTTATTGACTAACACTTCAAACAGTGTATTGGTTTCATAGGCCCTCATTGCCTTGAAACCGAATATAGAAGTCATTTCCTCTGTAGTCTTTATCAGAACCATCATCTAGATCCGCAATATGGGCCCCTCAGTCACGTTGGGCAAGAAAACCTCTGCATGGTTAAGTACATTAGCATTTCTGAAACACATTAGCGCAGCCAAGACATGTACAGCAGTTTATAACATGAATTTACTCCAAACACATTGGCAGTTCAGTAAACTAAAAGACCTGAGATTTGTTTTCTATAAAAATACATCTATAAATGGCTACATATTCCAAACCATGACATACTTTATAAAATTAAAGCAATTACCCATTATCTGTGCAACATTCTCCCTACCACTTTGCTGTTGGGTTCTGATCCGGTTGATTCACTTCCAAACCCAGCTTTTCTTAACTATCGTTTTTGACGAACGACGACAGTGATGTATTGGGTGAAAAGGACAGGCTATCGTCCAGACTGTCCTGGGGTTTGTATGCCCCTAGCATGCTTAGCGGGGCTCAAGAATCCCAAGACCCCTAGGATCCCTTAGGCTCTGTCACTGCTCAGCATCTCAGCACTCAAGAAACAGTAAAGCACAGTGTGGCATGACAGCATGTGTAAATTATTAGCCCATGGGAGCCCCACATGTAAGAATAAAGCGATACTAATCTTGCATATATAGCAGATGGGAAGCAGCTGCAAGAGAGACCGAAAGATCATGCAACATTCTTCCACTGGAGAAAAGGCACCTCAAGCAAGGGTCATTAGTGTGAACCACTATCTCCAATGGAACAGGCTTTGAATTGGTGCATTGTCAGAGTGAAGGGCGGAAGACAGAAAGGAATTCCTACAGGACACAAAAACTCCCATCCTCTAAGACTCTAGGAATGAGACAACATAAAAACTAGGTCAAATATATGTCACTATAAACAATGAACAGTCCAATCAATATCATGAAGAATGTGAATGTCAACGATATATACGAAGGAATCTAATAATCTGTTGATAGTCTTGAAAGGTAAAGCATTACATGGTATAATTAAACTTCAACCAAAGCCAAAAAGTGGATGAAGTCATTCTAATTAAGCTCACTTGAATGTAGTGACTGAAACCAGACTACAAGAGCACAAACTGAGCACTTATGACCGGCAAAAAGTTCAGAGAGAGACATTCTGAAGCGTCAAGAGACAAGGGAAAAAGATAAACACTTATGTATAACATTTCTGCAGCTTTACTTTTTTTTTTTTTTTTTTTAATGAAATAATACATTAGCAGGTTATCAGATCTGACACCAGAGGCTTATAGAATCAGGGCTGGTAGTCCACATTTCCTTTATTTTTTCATAATTTTCCTCTCCTGCCAACCTTCCTCCAGCAGAAAAGACCTTTGGCACCCAATGAAAAGTGAGGAGTTACAGACCTTCATGTCCATATTTCTGCCTCAATTCATAGAATATAAAAGTACTTAAAAATATATGCTACGAATATAATATATGTAGCATATATTAAAATCATTTGTTTATGCAAATGTATACTTTGACTACAAATTTTGCTTTTGATAAAAACCCAAGGCATACATGTAAAAATTTATATATTTTAACCTGACTTTTTTCCTCAAATAAAAGTAAAAAGCAGCTACATTAAGAACAACATCTGATCCTTAAACAGGTAGAGGAAAAGGTTAGAGCAGGGGTTACTAATGGAAATGGACACCATGGATTGAACAATTACAGGTTCACTCCAAAAGGCTTCGAGTCTCATTTCCAAAAGACAGATATACGGAGATGTTCAGTTGCATGTTATGCTACTAACTGCAAGTACACTCTCTCCATTTAAAATTGTGGATTCATATGAACAAGGGTTTAAAAAAAGTTCACAACCATTTGCACCTGTTCTGGTGGATATTTTACATGCCAACCATTTGCAAACACTTATGCAATTAATAGTGAATGAGACTCAATGGATGCCACATCCATCCCAAAATAAGTGCCTTCTGGGTTGTTTGGTGAACTTAAATTGAACTTTTACCCCCCTCCCCCCCTACACAGAAACTACAGTAAACTTTTCAGTAAGTTTCCAAAACTGTATCAAATCTGATAGAAATATCCTATCTTTAGGGATCACTAGATCCCAGCTACTTCCTCTAGCTTTCTTATCCCAGGCAAATAACGCACTGCATCCGGAAGCACGGTTTAATCCTCTCAGACCCAGAAGTGAAAAGCAGGAACAAGACAGAAAAGGCAAATCCTCATGTGAGGAGGCCCTGTCCGCACTTCGACATCCTGAAATGGCTGGTTGAGTATAATCCCTAAAAGCATGCCGCAAGCAGGTCATTGACAGGGAGAATTAACGTTTGGTGTGTGTGTGAGGTGGATAGTTATCTTGATCATGGTCACCCCCTACACAACCTTAGAGGTTGTTTAGCGCAGTGATGGAGAAGATTGTAAAAGGGCGGCTAAATGCACCAGGACAGCTGAAGAGCAAAGGACAGCTCATGGGAGTTCAGGACTGAAGATGAGATAAAAAGGTGAAACGTTTCATGACAAACCAAAACTAATGTTTTAAAAGCATCTAATCTTTAAAGTATTTAAAGTACTTTAAATATTTTTTGTTTAATGTCAATAAATACAAATGATTGGTTAATATGTTTTAAATTAATTTAAGGAAAACAGTCAAATAAATGAGTAATTAATAAAAAGCCAGTCAAAAATATTTATAATAATATAGAATTACAATAAAATTCATTCATGTTAAATAAAGAGTAAAATAAACTTAAGTAACACAACATTAATCAAATAAAACACATGAACAAATGAATGTAAATTAAAAAAAAATTCTTCAACAGTGTCTATGTAGACAAACTTTTGTAGATATAAATGACTGTTCAGCTATACTGGATATTCCGAATAATGGGCCATTTACATGACACCACTTGACAACTAAAAACAGAAAACTTACGCATTTTGGTCATTCATTACCATGACAATGGTGTTTTTGGGGCCTAAAAACACAACTTTTGAAAACAGGTTTTAAAGTGCGAGTTACCATTATTGTCTCCATGTAACGTGTGATGTGACGTCAGGAGCATGCGTATTCCGTGTTCAGTCTTATAGGCTTTTAGTGTTTCTTCACAAAGTGATCTTGCCAACTACCGACCTGCCATGCACAATACAGCATTTTTATTCGTTTTCCATGGAACAATGTGAACCAGGAACGCTTTGACAATGTTGTTGTCTGGACGTGAAAAATCGTTGTCGTGTAAACTTACTCTAACGCCTTTACATGACCTAAAATTGAAATAATTACATGAATATGATACTGGCCAGTTTTATGCAGAATTGTAGAATGCGGCTTATTAGTATATAGGCCAAGTATGAATTATTCAAAATGCTACAATTTTGCCATCCACGTACGCGTCACACACACACACACACACACACACACACACACACGTACGCGCACACACACGCGCATACACACACACACGTACGCGCACACACACACACACGTACGCGCACACACACACACACGTACGCGCACACACACACACACACACGTACGCGCACACACGTATACACAAACACACATATAGGAGATTGGAGGGGGGACCTCACACACATTGAATGCACAAACAATATATGTTGCTCTTTTGTGCAGAACTCATCCACGGGTGGCAAGAAAAGACGTCAATGGCTGTGGCTTTTCATTCTAATCTCAGCCTTCGAGCAGAGGAAGCGACAAGGGTCTGGCAATTTGTGATTGGCATGAGAGTAGGAAGCTTTTTAATTCAGCCTTCAGCTCCCTTCACTTTTTTTAGAGGAGGAAATAATTATCCACACAGGATTACCGCTAAACAACAACTGCTCAAGCAATGCGCTTTATCACATCACTAGTTATTTATAATGTTTATGAGTCCTCTCTTCTTACGAACATGAGGGGGCATTCGTATGAAAATAGATGTGGTGGGTGCCAGCAAACCCCTCCTGCGTTCTACCTCCCTCTCCACTCACAGCGCTCACACCTGGCTGTTTATGAAGGGGCAGTTGAAAGGGGACATTATGGCCCTGTGCTACAATAGAGGACGTCTGCGTCCAGGCCTCTCAGAGAATGGATGCAGCTGCCACGCTGAGAGTGACAACGTTTAAAGGTCCTCGTCGCAGTGTGTGTGCGTGCCTGTGTGTGAGATAGCATTAAATGATGGTGAGGGGGTTGGTCAACTCAAAGACGCATGGAAAAATGCATTAAGGAAAAAATTAAAGAATTAAAAAAACTAAAGAAATTTAGTTAAAGTGAAATACTGAAAACTGCTGATGTCATTCTTCTGAAAATGGTCTAGAAGCATTTTGAAACGCAATTTCCAAATAAATAAAATTATTAAAACAAAAAACAAACAAATGATATTTTTTTATATCTTCAATCTTTATTTAACTTGCATGTTTTAAAATTTCAATAATAATAATTTGTAAATAAATGTACAAAAAAAATCAATAACAAAGAAATAAAATTAATAGATAAATGAACAGAACAGAAAGACATAAAATTCAGATAAACAATAACGTTGATATTCAAATAAAATAAACCTGTTTTTTTTACCAAAGTATTGTAGAAATATATACATGTAGAAATATATACATGTAGATATATATATATATATATATATATATAAGAAATAGAAAATAAATTTAAAAAAAAACTTTATCACTGATATTTTAACATGTTCAGCGTTTTTTTTTATTTTTATTTTTTTACATTAATTAAAATGTTTAATGTATAAAAAAAGACTATACTGAATTTTGAGATCTAAAATGTAAAGCCACAAAGATCACCATGGAACATCTAAATGATCCACTTTCTTTTCTACTCGTCACATTTATTACCAAATATGAACTGCAATGCCATGGCCAGAGTAGCGGTCATCTTTTAGATCACATGGGCTTGCCCTGCAACAGGTGCAAATTCCAGTAATACCTCTGTGTTTGGGAGTATTGTGTTTTTATCGGAGCCATTCCAGTGGCACTTGGCGGAAAACCGGCCTTGATTCAGGACAGGTATAACTCCGTCTCTTCTATTTCAGAAACACACAAGATTTGTCTGTTTTCCCCATAATAATTCACAGTCTGATGTTAGGACCATGGGGCCAGTGCTATTTTCAGCCGTTGAGCTTGTGTGTCCATCTACGAGCAGGAAGCCCACTACATTTTAAAAGGCACTGGTGGGGCTCTGCTGTCATCTCAGTGCTAATTGGGTGCCCATTTAAACAAAGGCAATAAACAATGACCAAAGAGGAACCTCTTGACAGCCATAAAAAAGCCAGTTTGTGAGAGGAACAAGAAATCCTATTCTAACCCCCACTGACAGCCACTTTCCCCCCACAAGCAGCAAAGAAATGTTCTCCATTTAAGGAACGAGAGATTGACCTGGATTAGGTTCATCTCAGCAGGACGGCTACTGTTGAAGTTTCCTCCGAAACAAACCATGAATTCATGCAGATTTGGGGGTTGCATTACATATGACTTAAAATCTGACAATGTGATGCAACCTGAACCAGAAATAAATAATGTATCCGCAAATGCATAAAATCCATTTGTGCCACACAATCTTTTATAGTTGTCAATCATCTGGTATTCTTGTCTGGAGTTCATTTACTCAAGGGCGCCCATCCAGATTTTTCAAAATAATGCACTGGCTACCAATGTTATCTTATGACTCGTTTCCACTCAGCGGTACGGTTAAGTACAGTACACTAAATATTTTACAGCATTTTTGGCATTTCCATTGTCAGAAGTTGTGAATGGTACCCTAATTCTGAGCAGTACCACTTTTTTGGGACCCTTACATTGGTGTACTTGGCACAATGGTTCCAATAGTACCGGTACCAAAAGGGTGGAGCTACACTCACTGCAGAACATTGATTGGTTGACAGAATTATCACTTGCACGTCCAAACAAAGCTGCTGTATGTCCCCCATTGTTGTTTACTTCATGTGAGAACAACTCAATATTTTGAATTATGTTTTATATTTCGGGCTTTCATTTTAATTAAGAAGTTTGTCACTTTTATTAGTATGCCTTCTAAAAATATCTGTATTGTTAGTTTCAGTTAGTATAGTTCTTGAAACATTTCATTTCAGCATTTCTCATTTTTTAGTTGAAGTTAAATTAATGAAATGTCTGTCTAAAACCATAAAAGTTCATTTTGAGAAAATGTACTTGAAATAATATCCAACTAAACTGTTTTACTTTTAGTTGAAGTAAATGAAAATTATGGTTTTAGATTTAGTTAATGGTAATAACCTTGCTTCACACAGCATGCAAAAATAGTGAAAGGCAGTGTGGCTCTTCCAGCTGGATGTGCAGTCCAAAGAAAACCTCCCACTAGTGGGTGATCTGGCTTTCGCACCACTAATGTGAGAGTGCTCTTTGGAACAAATCAACTAATAATCCCATTAGACCACATCATTTCCTCTGGTACACATTCTTTGACCAAATGGCAGAATTCAACTTGCAGAGCCAAAAGAGAAAGAAAAGGGAAGGACAGTGGAAGTGTAAGGTTAAAAAAAGAAGCCATGTACTTTTCAGCTGTGCAAGTGAATGAAATGTAAACAGTGCTTTAGAGAACAGCTTTAGATCTTAGCAAACATTGCTGGGGCCCTCTGTTCCACTTTGTAACCCCACTGGCTGGCAAGGAGCTCAGCCTCTTGTCAAGCACCAATCTTTTGTAGTGCTCCCCTGACACTCAGCCAAGCTTCTTTCTCAGGATGTGCTAGCATATGCATGAAGGAAGGGCCGTCCGGCCAGCCTCACCCCTGGCACAAGAAGCCAAAACTCTGCACTCTATCCTGGACGGAAGTGCGATTCACTGCCTTATAAGCAGTTCCTGAGTTCCTCGCATGACAATTCGATCAATAGTTCAACGTCCAACCCAGAACATTCCCCATCCACTGTCTTGGAAGGCCTACCCACAGAAAACAAGAGAAGTAAATAAAAGAACACTTGTTAAACAAGCCCACTTCCTCCTAAAAGAGATCTTGATGGCCTGTGTTTTCAGCAAAATGGTGAAAACAGATAAATCTAGTTTTCCCAATCCCTTCCTCTCCAGCAGACTATCATCCTTGTTTACTTTTCTTCTCTGTTGTAGATAGCAGCCAGCCAAAACTCTCGCTTTCCAGGTGATTTCCTCCAGCCGATGTGGAGGGCTGATTCAGATCCTGCATGTTTAGACAGTGCTGAGGACTGAATGGAGGCTGGGGATATAGTACAGACCTAAATTGGCAATCGTTTTCTCCATGACAAAAACTAAAATTCCCCTTCTCTCCATACTGGACATTGATACACCACAGAATTAAATGAATAGTTCAAGCAAAAAAGAAAAATCATCATGTCATCATTTACCTCACCCTCATTTTGATCCAAACCTGTATGACTTTCTTTTTTCCTGTGGAACAAAAAAATCTCTTCATCCAAACGGTTTTGGATCCCACGGAGTTACATTGTACAGACAAAAACAATTGAAATACTCTTCAAAACATCTTTTAAGAAACATCTCCACAGAAGAAAAGCTGTCATACAGGTTTGGAACAACAGTAATTGACAATTTTCATTCTGCGAGAACCATTCCTTTAGTCTAAAAACAGTATGGCCGTCATCCGCGACTCTGTAAATGCCAACATGGGATCTGAGAGCACTGAGGTCACCAATCCAAAGATAATTTATACATTAAACAATTACAACAAGCTACGACAAGTCTCTTTCACTCATATACTTAGGATAAGACAGCACAGCAAATATTCTTTATAAACATCATTCAACAGTCATTAGGTGAACTTTAATTGAACTTCAACTTACTGAAGAAGAGTGTCTGTTTTGGGTAAGTTTCCAGTGACACAGTGCCAATTCAGGCCTGTACTGTCTCCATGCCTTCATTCAGGCCTAGGCAATGGTTTCTTCCATGACAAAATAATAAAATTCCCCTTCTCTCCACAATGGACACTGATACACCAGAGAATTAAGAGGAAAACATTTTGAAATCCATCAACTGCGGCTTGTTGTCCATCCTAGTCATGGAACCTGAGATGTGTTTATGTTGTGCTCTGCTAAGGATGGAAAAAGGGCTTCAATTTTCATCTTCGTGGCCCGAAAACCCCGAAAAGTTTGGTCCATTTGAGACCAACCGTTAAAAAAAAAAAATTAACTGCTTCCCTTCTTATCTGCTGAGCACCTGTGAGAGCACTCAAAACTGCCCACTGAAATCAAAAGCCAAGAAAAGCTTGACCTTCCATCTAACACAGTCAAAAGGCATGTATATGAATGAGTGTAAATTCATCTGGTAATACATTGTTAGGCATCAAGCAGGTTTACACTTTCAGAGCTGCTTTCACAGAACACACACCGAGACTCCCACAAGGGTTAATAAAGTTGTTGAAGCCAAGAATAAGATTTTCTTTGCCACCCACGTGGATCAGAATTCTAAGCTAAGACAACAATATGGCTCTTAGCCCTTTCATATCTCAGTATAATGCAGCTGATACTTTTTGTACCTCACATCCTGTTTGCTGAAGTCTAAAGAAAGGCTCACCCATCCCAGTGAATTCATCAGTTTAAATTCTCATCTTTTCTGTTATTGCAACATCAGTTACTGTAATTATCTTCACATACTCGTACACTATGTACTTGATCATGTTTTCTCAGCAGCACAAAGTATTAGCAGTTCCCATTGATTCTAAAAACTACGCGCATGCAACAAAATATAAATGGAAACATTTTATGTACAGTGTATTTAGAGTAAAATGCTTAATGGAAAAGATACTGAAATTATACATTATGCATTCTAGAAAATAACAGTGTGAAGCTATTACAATCAAATCTTGCACAGGATTTGTAATACAGCAGGTAAAACAAATTGAACTAGAATTTATTGCATCATAAAAACAGAGTTCAATCAGTTTTAATGGTCTTCACACTTAGTTTTGATCATTTGAAAAATGTTCAATAAAATGTTTAATTCTGCCAGTAAATTGTCAAGTAAACTACAGATGTCTTCAGCAAACGTATATTTAGCAATTTTTAATCTGTCATCATTGTCAGATTAGTGAATGAATCATTCTTTTGAATCTTTTAATTGAATCAGATGAACTGGTTCACCTATATTGTGAATGATTTGTTCATGAACTTGACTCAAACAAATCAAACAAATCTTTAGGAAATAAGCTCAAAATTGTTCAATATGAAATCGTTCAGACATTTTTTTAAATGCTAGTTGGCATATTTGGGGGAATAAATTTGGTTTAACATGTCATGTAGCTAGAAAGCAATTCAAATTCAAAATTAAAGTCAAGCACAAATGTGTGTGCTTCAAAAATCCCTGTATAATGTATAAATATAACTGCACAGCAGCCGAGACATTTGACCAAATATACTGCTTATATTAAACTCAGTACATGTAAATGGCATTCTGTTTATTAATTCAAGCTGTGAACACCGTGGGATTCGGGTTTTTATGAAAGGTTTAGATTCACAGGTTGTGTACACAGTCGATAACACTCCGATTTACCAAGTGTTTTCCTAAGCAGCCATGTAATCCGCTCTACATCAGCCGTGTGGCTCAGCAAAGCCTTTGCAGTCGAGTAACTCCAAAAGCCAGTGGATCACTCTTGCTTATGGAATCAGATGTGAAGTAGCCATGGCACTAGACAACCCCTCCCAAAAAAATTCAAAAAGTGACATTTCAGAGAGGAATATACATCTAAAATGGCACATTAGCGACCACCCAGATTCTAGATTGGATTACTTGCGAATGTATCCTCGTAGGACCCAAACAATTCCTCTCACTCACTGTTAAAACCAGAGCCAGCTGGCTTCACATCACCACACTACCAAGACCGTATGGCGCTGACAGCAGGCCAAGTTCCACACTAGTGTTTCTCCTTCAAACCTTTTAGACAACACAACCTTATGGAGAAAATAATCTCCAAACACCTTGCCAGCACTGCCCCGAGCCAACGCGATCCAGACCAAATACTGGATACAACTCTTACGTCATCCATCTGCAAGCGTGAGGCCTTTCCTGTGATTTGGATCTCCCATGAAGAGCCCTATACAGTTTTATGCCAAAGCATGAACCAATCGAACGGAGACATGCGTTGCACTGCTGTTGACTGACAAGGCCAATATACTCAACCCTTCATAGGTTTTAGCACTTGTATGGAAAGGAAAGGAAAAAAAAGAAAAGGCACAAGAACGTGGTGGGGCTGCATCCAAGCCAAGCTGGTGAACTCAATTGTCATGTGCATGCAACATTAAACAAAGGGAACATCTGGAAAGGAGTATAATGATCATTAATAGAGCTATAAGTAGAACTGCATGTGCACTCGAAACGGTGCAGAGCCCAAACAAGGTGTTTTGCATAGCGCAGTGGCGTCTCCATGCCATTTTTTTGGTCTCCAATTAAAGTCAGTGGGGTTTTTTTTTTTATTATAGAATGACATCACCGAAGATGTGAAAAGAGCTTTTGCCCTTTGACCTTGCATGTGTGCACCGACATATGCTCTTAGATAAGTCTCGGTGAACTCTCACATCCACCTAGGCTCTTGTCTGTCAAGGCTCAGCTTTGAATTGCAGTTGAGTTTGAAAAAAAAGAAATATGTTCAGCTATGGCTCAATGAAAACTGTATTTAAAATGGACAGTTGCCCAAAAACAATAAAAACTTGTCATTGACTTTTATTCATTACCTTTACTTTGTTCCAAACCTGTATTACTGACTTTCTCCTGTGGAACACAAAAGTGACATTACGTGTAGCCAAGTATGGTGTCCCATACTCGGAATTTGTGCTCTGCATTTCACCCACACACACAGCAGTGAGTATTGAAAACACATCCGGAGCAGCGGGCAGCCATTTTTGCTGCAGCACCAAGGGAGTGATTGGGGGTTGGGTTTTAAGTCCGACTCTCTAACCATCAGGCCACAACTGGCAACCAACTCCACTTTGAAGCCTATTGACCTCCATTGATTGTATAAAGGCATTGTTTAAAAGATATTTTATTTTAACAAAAGTCATTTATGTTTAAAATGATATGAGGGTCTGTAAATGACAATTTCAATTTTTTGAGTAAACCATTCCTTAAGTTTAGAGAACATTGGAAATATGGGTGGATTTAATGGTGGTAATGAAAAAGCTCAACTCCAGGCAAGGAGAGAACATCTAACATGAAGGAAAGGTTACTATTAAATACCACCTCAGGATACCAGCTTCATCTTCAAGAAATGACCATAAAAACTAATGACAGTTCTTTTCTTCTCCACAGTCAGAGGGGTTTAATCTTTACTCTAAACTGCCTCTCCTTCTTGCTTGATGCCATAACACTAAAATGCATGAGCTTCTCTTTGCCATTTAAAATAGAGCCGATTCTGCTCGCAAAGACCACATGGCAATGAGTGGACCTACTCAGACTGAATCTCATCGTTTATGGCTGGGAAAGCAAAATATCCTCTGGTGGTATTTGGCTGGAGACCTGCAGTACTGACCTAAATGGGGGCATTAACGAGAATTAGCACTTAGGTGACTTACAGAAACAACTCCAGATTTGGTTCAGTAATGGTCACTGCAGGTGTAGGAGATGGAGACTTTGAGAGCTGTACGGAGACTCGTGAACCGCTTTTTTGGGGGGAGGGGGGGGGTGTTCTGTTCAACAGACCATACAAAATGAACATTTAGGCAAGGCGGAGGGTAAACAGAAGAATCTCCTCATCGGGAATGCCAGAACAAATGAAGGACAAAGAGCTTTCTGAAAAAGGAAGACACACATAGCCTTCTTATGTTCTTGCCCCTTTGTTGGTCCAAGTACTAAAGATGTTGGGTTAAAATGAAATGTATTTAACCTTTGGAAAGGTCAGATGGTTTTCACAGCACAGCACCACAAAATCATTACTGCCCTTTATTTTCCATTATTTTAATGATTTACTTTGTGAAAAATGAATTCTTTTAATATCAATGTCAAGAAGTTTTTGGTAATGAAGCAAGGGGGATACCTGAAAATTCTTCTGGTGTGGCTCCAGAAATATTCTTGGATCTCAACAAGAAAATCAACATACCATTCATAATTCGCAAGTTTCTTCTGGCCACTGGTTGTCTGTACGAAAGCAATGAGATCTGGAGATGACTGAATCCCAGTTTAGTGAGAAAACCTCGGGGACAACAGTTTAGAAGGGAGAGGTCTTGTTCATGAAGTGGAAAGGAGAATAAGGGTAAAGAGCAGTTACTTGCGTGCTTCATATTGCCACATTTTAGTAACAGTGACCTTCAACGGCAAACCACTGACACTTCTCACGCACGCATACACAAGCTTAATTCTCTCACCACGGCACGACTTCGTCCATCAGTTGGTACACAGATGTGCGATTTCCCAACATGTGTATTTTAGTAAACAGTACAATAAATGGCAGCTTCAAATTGGCACAAAGTCTGGTTCAAATCACTGAGAGGTGGCTGAGCTTGTCTTCTCTAGAGATTTAGATGGTATCAAGCTAAACTAACTAGCATGGAAAACCCTCTGTGGACCACATCAATCCTCTTTCGGTCCTCTTGCAGTCTGGGAAGACAGAGGTCTGGAGGTGTTGTGGGCTCAAGCTATGAAGTGTGAAAGGAAAAAGGATGTCAAACAGACAAGGTCTTCATTAATCAACCCCTCCTCAACGCCTGTCTCAAGGGCTTGTTGATAGTATGCTGCGTAAAAGGACCACTATTTTTAACAGAACGTCACATGGAACTCATATTTTCCAACATACCATTAGTCTGTCAAAGCCACAACTTAGCCATTGTTATTTCTAAAAGAGGCTGTCAGGAGAAATTCTACATTGTTATGATCTCATGCCTGTCTGTTTTGAACCCATTTTCTACAATTCCCAAGTACAGGTCAAATTGAATATTTTTTTTAAAAATAAAAGTTGTCATTTTGTTTGTTGTAATAATAATACTAATAATAATTTTTAAAAGAATAAATTAAAATAAACAAATTAGAAAGAAATCATTTTGTTTGTAATATAAAAAAACAGAGTTAAATGTAACTTATAGAATTGAATATTGCTATTATTAATAATAAGTTATATTATTCTGTCTCTAAATAAACAAAGTTACTTCAAGGTAGAATTGCAAAGTCAATATGTGGTTGAGCAGTGAAGTTGGAGCAATGAAAAACCTTTTCAGATTTCATGTCTTGCATTTTCCCTGGAATGTTTGCTCTAGGCTTCTATAGGGAAATCCTCAATGGATCTAACACTCACAGAGCACTCACGAGATAAGATAAGCCAGAATTTAACACTGCCCATCAGAGGCCCTACAGGATACATGGATACACATATCAGTGTTAAGAACATAGACTGTCTGAGCGATTCGCAATTGGACTGATAAATCTGACATTTTAAAACTAGGGAGGCAGACATGTCCCTTCACAGAGCAATCCTCTGGCAGTTTCCGGCCCCTTTACGAACCAGAGGGTCAGTTGGCTTGTCAAGTGATGATTTATAGAGTTTAAGTATTGGACACCTTTCACTTCAGCCTGAGGAGATTCCCATCCTCAGACAACCATGTTGTGTTGTTAATAGATTGAGCGATCTGGAGCATCACAATGCAAACAATGGGGCTTGTCAGTGGCTTCCCCTTAAGTGGCAAACAGCATGAATTTATAAGAAGGCATGCGGTCACTAGACAAACCAATTAATTTGCAGTATGGAAGCCATTTCCCATTTCAAATATCAAAAATAAATTAATAAAAATAATAATAAACATTTTAAATTAACATTAGATAACATTTGTAAGAACTAAAAAAAATATAGTATGCATCAAAAAATGCCTGTAAAATCAACCACTAGAATTTCTTACTATTAAATCAACATTAATACTAAACTAACAAGTTCAATTAGTCTCAGTAGGAAATTACGAAGGGAATTCTGCATTCAAAGACACAAAGGTTACACTTAAATAACAGTGCCGCAACACATGCATAGACTTGATGATGGGTTCCCACCCAGTCAACACGCATGCTTCCATTTTATACGGTAAAGCTGTGGTAGGCCCAGCATTCACAAAGAGCGAAAACCAAATGTGCAATTGATTGATTGTTTGCATCCCTGAACCTCTTTGGGAGAAATTGGCCTTACCCAAGCCCCTGCTTATAATGAAGAGCAGACTTTGAGAAGCTTTATTTGTAGTGTAACAGGCCCTGGCATCTTTCAAACCAGTGTAAGGGCTTTTGCACCCCCAGGCACTGGAAAATAAAATTATGGAAAGTTTTCAATACCTTCCATGTTAGACAGAGCATGATGGGCTAATTCTGGGAGTGGCAGCACAATGGGAGATGTTTCTTAAAGGAACAGTGAGGTAAAAGGGGGGAATGCTCACTTAGCTAAATTGAGCGTGCCTCATCCTTCAAGAGTCTGTGTTTACGGAAGAACAAATGAAAGCACCTCACAGTTGGTGCTCAGGAATCCCAAAAGCTCCTCCAGACGTGCCATTCCTACTGTAGAGCTGGAAAATATTATTTAATCGTATATCAGATTGTGTTTGTTGAAATTACCACATTAAACTAAAATTCACATTCGAGCAATTTGTCAGATCTGATGTGTGTAGAATGCAAGCTGGAACACAAAATGCATGAGCACCACACGGTTATTTCTGCTCGGCTATTATTTATCTTGGCCAATATCTCGTCAAACATCGGTTGATGTTTCTGCTTTTTTTAATGCTTGATAAAGTTTCAAAGGCCATAACGTTATATAGAAATGTAGTGTTGCCATGCCCAAATTATTAAATGTACTAAGTTTCAGGTTTTTTTTTTTTTTTTTTTTTTAAAGTTGCTGTAGTGATGAAAATTGCAGAGCATCAAAGCACTTGCGCTTCGGAGTTGCTCTGATCTGTCAACCAGAAAAATATGTAGAGGCAACTTCAAAGGACACATTTCTGTGAGGGGGCCAGTCATATAAATGTCACTACATTTATTCCTGGACCCATGGTAAAAGATCCTTTCATACCTGCATGAAATTTGGCTTTATGAAGAAATAATTTCACATTTCACAGAAAATGACAAGCACCAACATCCTCCTCTTTATACATGCAAGCAATAAAAATGTCTTGTATAAGCAAGCGTTTAAACACCAGCCCTGAAGGTTGTATTAAAGTCATTATATATTCAGATTTTACAATTTTGGGAAAGTTCACCTTTATTGAAGTTACGGCATTAGTCAACATGACATTTTTAATAACAGTTTTATTACAATAAGGATTTGATTTCACAAGCCTAACAAATGAGAAATTTGTTTCAAAGCATACCTGGTTCTTCATTCTTTGGTGCATACAAAAAAAAAACACTTTCCTTTTCAGCCATTTTTGAAAGAGAAATATTATTACCCTTTGTGTGTAAATTTTAAAATGTATTCGTGCTTGGCCTGTGGATGGACAAAAGGCCAATAGCAAACCCAATAAGGCAAAGATTGAGAAGAGTAGGCCATAGTTCAACATTTCAGCTGTAGAAAACAAGATCAAAGGTGCCGAGAGAGATTCAGAACCCCTCATTTCAGGTCAGACTAATTTCAAAAGTTGGAATGTTAAATTGTGGGTCGGCAACCAATTCACACCCTTTTCGTTGGACTGCAAAAGGCTTCCAGCTGAAACCAGTTACAATAACACATCCCGCCAGAACCAGACCAACTGAGCCCTGCTGGAAATTGCAGGAATCCTCACATTTACAGACTCTGCTTGCCAAGATAATACAATTTTAACATGTCAACTTAATGAGGGAAACTAGACTAACTCTGTTCAGTGGCTGAAACCTGCTGAGAAAGGCAGAGAGACAGTACATGAAAGAAAGGAAGGCAGGCAGAAAGTAACTGCCTTAAAGGGCTTGAAATGTGAAATTAAGAGTACTTTAATATATATAATATCAGCAGGCTGGTATTGACTGTTCAGTATGGCCAAAGAAAACCTAATAAGAATCATCTGAAATCAAAAAGTCCAAGAAGGTTCAAACAACTGTTGTATTAGAATGGAGGGTTTCAAATAAAATAGCTCAAAATGTCTAATTTTAAAATCATAAGTGGGACTAACATGTAGGATGTCGTCTTAAAATCCAGAAGATAATTGGTGCAACAGGTTTCTCATGAATTTTTTTTGTTTGTTTTGTTTGCGTTTGTTTTTTTTGGAATCAAAGTTTTACTACATGGATGTGACCTTGTGTGCCGACAACTCAGAAAAGTTGTAGAACTTGTTTAGCAAATACAGCATCTTCAAAATTTACTTTTAAATTATGACTATGTAAACATACAAGCCTTCCAAGTTGGCCCACAAATTGACATCAAGACTAAAAACCTCTATTTTGAGGTTGTTCCTAGATGTCATACGAATTGGTGCAAAAGGAGCGTAAAAACATTGCCAGCACATTGTGTACGTCTCAAATACTTGAATGAGGGGTGCAGCAAAAGTTAAATTGCAATTACTTGTACATGCACCGGCAAATCCAACAGCAGCAAATCCATTTTTTGATGAACTGATAATAATTTCAGATACATAGATTTAAAATGCAAAGAGCAAAAAATACTGACAGCTCCAAGCTCAGACAGAGATCACCGCAAGTTCCGTTTTGCTATTTTACTTCCGGTGATTGATTTCATCTGCTTGAGACTTATCCGAGCTCAGTCATTCGGAAAAGGGTTAGGTGTAAAAAAAAAAAAAAAAAAAGTGTTTAACTTTTAATGTTTTGGACAGTGTCTGATCTTCATTAAGTGCAGGATACAATATCCTGTCAAGGTATTGTTAAAAATCCAGGTTTCACTATAATTTAATGGATTGCAATTGGGATGAGCCGCTTTGTAACTTCACATCTGAAGCAGAGGCTTTTGTGGGGAACTAATTTTGAGAAAAGATTATTTGTTCCTGCATGACCATATAACATTTGCTCACATATCTGGGATATGAGACATCATTTTCTCAGAGTTTTACTAACGAAAACCACACACTGCCCGCACAGACCACTTTAAGTACATTAGATTCATAAAGTAGCTTCTTAAGTGAAAGCCCAGTATTTCAGTAATACTGAACTAACTGACTGAATAAATTGCAAGTTTTCTCAAACATACAATGAATTAAGGGATGAAAGTCTCCCAGAACTCACCAAAAAGTTTTTGTTGCTATGTGATTAAAGCACAGACATAATCAAAATAGAGTATGTAATGTTTTTAACTTATATGAGACTTGCCAGTCTTCGGGGCAATAACCACACCAAAAGCATTACCCACGTCATGTACTGCCATATTTTTCCATAAGTGATAACAGAAAGTCTGCCAGAACAATGAAGGCGGGATTTCGAGGGGCAGAGTGATGTTGGCTTCAGATGTTTCCCCTCAGGACCATCTCTGCCAATTCACTCCGCTTCACATTGTTATGCATCCAAGTGGGGGGTCACTGTCAAGAGACGTTCACCCACCCATTAGGTCTTCATACAGCTCTCTCACAGCACAACGGGCTGCAATTTAGACTCTGTCTGTCTTGAGGCAGTCAGGACCTAAATACAAAGCTAGTCAGGGACTGCAATGACAGTTGGAGATGTGATCCCTCAGAGGTTCTTTTAGCTCCGTGGTCGAGGGTGAGATCAGCATTCCAGATGCCATTTATATACCCTCGGGATCATCAATCAAACAAGTTCACCACAAGAGAGTGAAAGATATCATCGAAACCACTTCAAAACACTAACAAAGAACCACACTGTTATACATATGACATCACAATATGATTCCAATTACCCTTAATGTGTGATGTACAGTGAACAAATTTGTTGAATAAAGAGCGTGACCATAATTTGAAGATAAAGTGGTTACATATGTCACAGATAAAAAACAAACAAGGTAAGTGTTTACAGAACACGTCATGAAAACCCCATGATTCTATTAAAGTTAAAGGAAAACAGCAAGTGAGCTGCATAAAAATAATTTAATAGCTTAAATGATATCAATTGTAATGTGAAGGCAGGAAACACCAGACTTAAGCATTAATAACACTACGGCAAGAGGAGACGTTCACTTAAAACAACGCTGAATTAATGCTCTCCAATTACACCCACAACACCTTTCTGCATACATGGAGCGCTCTCAAAAAATATACAGGTTCTGCATATCAAATTTACAATTGATTATATTAGTTCCACAAAAAAAAGCTTCCACGCTCTGAACAAAGCATTTCGGAAGATTTAACAACCGTTTAGGATGCATAGTGAAACTTCGCAACTTAGAAAAATTCAAGCGTCATTCCCATCCAAACTTTTTGAAGCAAATTGTTAAAAAATAAAAAAATAAATAAAAAAGCCACTTGTCAGAAATGCTGAGAAATAACCAGTTTACATTTGGTCAGTCC
This sequence comes from Zacco platypus, assembly GCA_038088235.1. Lineage (NCBI taxonomy): Eukaryota > Metazoa > Chordata > Actinopteri > Cypriniformes > Xenocyprididae > Zacco > Zacco platypus. The sequence continues at coordinate 11,718,214 of CM076065.1, forward strand.
AATCAATTCGCACCTTATAGAGATCATTTAACTTATGAAAATTAGATCTAGATCCCTCCTATCACTCCAGACTCGTATGACTATCTTGTGGGGAAAGAAAATACTTGTCAAAGCTGCAGAAACTGCTACAACGATTTCTGAAATTAATCATGGACCTAAATAATATATAATACCGATTGGTAAAGAAGTCAATACTGTTGACAACATTCAGCATAGCAAACCCTAACGCTAAATCAAATGAACCGTGTAATGAGCAATAAGCAAACTCAGCAAATTTAGAAATGGCAATGAAACTTTGCTTTTAAAGAATCTTTACCCACAATAATTATGCAAATTTAATGGCCTAGACACTCTTTAAATTTCTAAAGTTTACCTTGCTCAAAAGTATAAGGTAGTACATAGTTCTGGGAATAGTGCTTGCGCTGTGGAGGGAGGATAAAAATGTCAAAAACGAGTCTCTCCAAAACACAAAGAAGAGCCATTAGTATTGGCCATGGTATAGCTGTGAATGTCAGCATTGCACTGAAACGGTGTCCTGTCATACAATTAATGATACAGCATGCATGGAATCAAAAGGGTTAAAAGATTATTCACCGACATTGGCTTATCAAGTCTTGGGGGCAAAAGACTTTTCAATAAACTGTCCATGCCCAACTTTCAAACCCCACATTTTGTGTACTTGGGACTTGTATTGAACTACACACTGTTCTCCTGAATTTTATGCAGCTTTACAAATGTTTCCAGACACTTTTACTGGGGCTTTCTGGCTGAGACTCTAAAGCTGAGAGGATGTACTATTAATTCAGTCAAGGGGACAGACTAAGCACACATACAGCCTCAGACATTGAACAGAATGCCTAGGAATGAAAAAAAGGCCTTCTGATGATCTAAAAGAAAAGTGATGTACCATAAACACCCCATCACCAGACATTTTCATTTTTAAAATCTGGTTAAATGAGAAACAGAACACTACACTACTACTAAAAACAGCACAGTGTAAGCTCAGATGCAGTGGTACGGCCCACCTGTTACTGTGGTTATGAGACAAGACTGCTTGAGGAGAACAAAAAGGGCTGGAGAATGCTTTAAGAGTCTGGTTTAATGTCAAAGACACTACAAGGCATCTGAAAAGATCATTCACTTGCTCTTCACACACAGTGGATTTACAGCCCACATGACATCCACTGTTTAATATACATTGCTCCGAACATCTGGATTCTATGGTGTGAGGGGGAAAGAAAATGCATTTTTGCATTTTCAGCTAAAGAGGCATTTTATTGTCACAATAAAGATCAGTCATCTGTCATAAATGACCTTAAGTGGAGTGGGATTAATTATTTATAACTTTGTATATTTTATTGGGTCATGGTTGTGTTTTAGTGCCAGATGTTATTTTTAATAAAAAATAGTTCAATTAAAAAAAATAAATAAATATTCTAAATTTAAAAAGAATAGCAGAGTCCATTTCACAAGTATGATGATAACGGACAGCATCTAAAGTGACAGATGAAATAACCTGCAGTGCACTTAGAATCAACAGAACTAATATAGTTATCGTTATAGTTAACGGTGTAAATGGGTCTTTACGTGCTACTGTCTGCGCTCTAGCAGACATTCATTTAACAATATGGACAGCATGGACAAAGAAATATCATGAAGGCTTCATTTAACTTGAGCTAAAACTTTTAAAGTTTAAAAGGCAAGAAACTTAACCTCAACTAAAATTAATCTAAAAACGGAAATTCTGTTGCCATCTCAAACTCACTTGCATTCATTTCATTCATTTTGTGGGGAACACAAAAGCACAACTTCGGAAGAAAATTCTGGCCACTGTTTTAAGTGTAATAAAAGTGAATAAGGACTATGGTTGTCAAACTCAAAAAAAAAAACTCCATAAAAAGTATCATGAAAGTAGTCCTTATGACTCATAAGCTATATTAAATCATATGCTTTGTGTGAGAGACAAAATTGAACAAATATTAATGAAAATATGAACACCCCGGTTTCCTCAGAGTGATTCATAGAGGCCATCTCTGATTCATGAATGACTTATTTCCATTCATAACTTTGATGAATCAGACTGATCCGTTTCTCAAGTCATACACACCAGTTTTATAAACACTTGAGCCCTTTTTGCACTCCCCATTCAACAAAACTGCATAGGGAAGAGTGACCAGTGCATTGACAGATTTCTGTGAAACAAGACAAAACTGAGTAACATGTAGTCATATGGGTTTAAATTTGCATTTTTGCATGAAATATCCTACTCACCTAAAAAGGTAGACCTTATAACACACACACAGTGAACTGATAAAATGGAAAGGAAATGTATTACAATGTTTCTTCATTACTCTTTGCTAAGCTGCCAAAATAAGACGGGGGGTGGCATAATGAGGCTTGACTTCCCTTAAATAGATCTTAATTTAATTTGGCTTCCTAAAACTTTAAAAGCGAGCCATCAAAAACATTTAGCAGACATCCTATATTTACCCACGACTAAGTCCATGTGAAAAATATGAACCATTTAATACTCTGTCTCACCCATAATGCTCTGAAAATTTAAACATCTCATGCATGAGCAGTGTGTAAGCAGTAACAGACACTGGTTTAGACACACTGAAGTGTTTGTTTTCATAGCCTTGGGATAGAGACATCTGAGCAGCTCTGTGGGGAGACAGGAGTGGATGGGAGTAAGACACTGCAACTTTTACCACCACATCAATGTAACTCTTCTTCCCTCAAACATATGACCTCTACTGTTAGTTCAGTTCTGTTTAAACTGGCTGCCCTAATTAACCAGACCAAATACAGGAGATTTGGAGGTTCTACAACAGGAGAAAGTACATGATAGTGTGTGAAAACAGGAAAGAGAAACATCAGAGAGTAAATAAAATACTGTGAAATTCAAGTCACAAGACACATTTTGTCAGAAACGTGACCCGTTACCCTCCAAATGGAAACTTTTAGAAGGTAAAGGTAGCAATCTGAACAGCAATAGATCATTTGTTTAACATTTCAGCACCAGGTGTTAAAGTAATAGCTCGTAACTTTCAAGCTAACCACCCGAAGATTTCACAACCCAATAGGTGAGAGACAGGCCTCGGCCTTACAGCAGAAGTACTGTTGGAATCTCATAAACACAAACAAGCGTGTTAGTCAGTGCCGGACTCTGTCAAACATTTTCATTTGCAAAAGGCACAAAAATATGCCCATTTATAAGTCACATTTTACAAACTGAAGCGGTCAGTCAAATTGGTTAGAAAAATAATAAAAAAAAAAAAAATTAAAAAGCTGCCAACAGAAATTTTCACCTGTGTATACAGCATTTGACTTTGGTAGAACTTATTAAATTTGAGAGCAGCTGCACATTTTCCAGAGATCATAAATTCATCTACTGTTGGTGTGTGCCATTTTGATGCCTCGAGACCGCTTTACCAAGAACCACGTTGGACGAAATTTAAGCAGAGGATTTTGCTGACAAACACACTTTCACTTTGTCATCTCCATCCGTACATACTTTGTTCCCCACCCATTTCTCGCTCCCTTTCTCATGGACGCTATTCTGTCTGTGAAAATAAGCAAAGATTCCGTCTCTCACCCCCATGACCTCACCGACTGCTGCTTAAGTACGTGCTGAGCAAGATCGCGGCTGTCGGGCTCAGGTGTCTGCACTCTGCGTCACCCTCCAGATGTGAGCTTCTGTCACAAGGGCTCTATTAATCTACACCCCGTATGTCAGCCCTGTTTCTGCCTCCATCAGCTCCAAACCAAAGCATTATAAAGCTCCCTGCTCCCTTAAGTCTACTGATATGAACACTTACGGCTGAAACTCTATATTTTGCTTAGGAAATGAGTCATAAATTAAGGGAGCTCCCAGCCAAGGTCTGAGGAGGAGAGTGGACAGAGAGGGGTCTGTGACTCTTGCCGGCGGGGGAAAGACATCCCGAACGTTCCTGAGGGAATCAGACCACCGCAACACCCCTGAAAGCACTGCCATGCTTCTGAGGAATTTTCATGACTGAGGAAACGCTGACATATTGTGCCACTGCCAAAATGAATTACATTTTATGTTCTGTGTAATGCACGTGCAAAAATGGAGACTGTGCTGGCCAATGTAAATGGATGTAATACTGTGTAACATATGACAGAAACTAGAAGTCTAGACTAAGGAAAATGACAAGTCAGAACATTTAAATAAGTACTTAAACTCTGACAAAAGAAATTACATAATACGATGTATAAAATATAATAATCATATTAATAAATAATTACACTGTCTACTCGTACGGACATAGAATGATAGACAGAATGATTGTATACTGAGGACAGACAGACCAATTTTATACTGAGACAGAATGATTGAACGATTGTATACAGACAGAACGATAGACAGAAAGATTACTGACAAAATGTTTGTAGACAGGTACACACAATGATCGAACGAACAAATTGCAGACAGAGTGAATGTAGACAGCATGACAGACAGACAGGATGAACGATTGCAGACAGAGACGGAATGATAGACAGAATGATTGTATACTGACAGACAGAACGAACGGTTGCAGACATACAGACAGAATGATTGTAAACAGAACAAACTATTGTAGAGAGACAGAACAAACGATTGTAGAAATACCGATTGTAGACAGACTGACCATAGACACGATGACAGACAGACAGACAGACAGACAAACAGACCGACCGACCATAGACACGACGACGACCGACTGACCATAGACACGACGACGACGACCGACCGACAGACCAACCAGACACGATGACGACCGACCGACCATAGGCATGACGATGACAGACCGACCGACCATAGACACGACGACCGACAGACCAACCGACCGACCATAGACACGACGACCACCGACCGACAGACCGACCATAGACACGACGACCACAGACCAACCGACCGACCATAGACACGATGACAGACAGACAAACAAACCGACCGACCATAGACACGACGACGACCGACCGACCAGACATGACGACGACCGACCGACCGACCATAGACACGACGACGACCGACCGACAGACAGACCGACCATAGACACGACGACCGACAGACCGACCATAGACACGACGACCGACAGACCGACCATAGACACGACGACCGACAGACCGACCAGACACGATGACGACCGACCGACAGAACGACCGACCATAGACACGACGACCGACCGACAGACCGACCACAGACACGACGACCGACCACAGACACGACGACGACCGACCGACAGACCGACCGACCGACCGACCGACAGACCGACCGACCGACCGACCGACAGACCGACCGACCGACAGACCGACCATAGACACGACGACGACAGACCAACCATAGACACGACGACGACAGACCAACCGACCGACCATAGACACGACGACCACCGACCGACAGACCGACCATAGACACGACGACGGACCAACCGACCGACCATAGACACGACGACGACCGACCAACCGACCGACCATAGACACGACGACCGACAGACCGATCATAGACACGACGACCGACCGACCATAGACACAACGACGACCGACGGACCGACAGGCCGACCATAGGCACGACGACGACCGACCGACCGACCGACCATAGACACGACGACCGACACGATTGCAGACAGAAAGACTGTAGACAGAACGGACGATTGTAGACCGACAGAAACCGTCCAACTCCAAATATTAGCAGTAGTAGTAGTAATGCCTGTCTTAAATACAACTAAAATCTATCTAACACCATTAAATCGTAATATAAACTTGAGCTACTTTGATGGACAGTAGTTTGGGCAATACAATAGACAAGTAACATGAAACTGTGCATTTGTAAAAGGCCTCCTCAATTGTGTTGGCATAAAAAAAGAAAGGCATTTTCTTTATCTGAGAATTTAGCCTTCCAGTAAATGGCCCCTGAGGGAGGTTTATAAACAAAGCAGTAAGAGGACGGCGAGTATAGAGATTGGATACATTTCCTACATTCCTCAGTCCCTTCGGTCTATAAACATAAGGGTTTATTTTGTAAAGGTGCATGGGTGCGTGCTCAAAAGCATCCTCTGTGCGACGTCTGCGTCAGTTTGAGATCTGATTGCAAAGGCGTGTTACATCTAGCGGTCTGAAGCTGGAGGCGGTGTTGTGAAACTGGAAGGTAACACTCCGTGTAACCGACTCTGGTTTTGTATTATGGAGGTTCTGGATTATAAAACAGGACTATTGCATGGTGAACGATCACCCAAACAAATACAAAAGTAGTCTCTTCCCATTCTTTTGGGTGCATGACACTATGCTCAAATGGGTGTTGAAATAAACCGAAACCCCAGGAGTCGTCTCCAGGCTGTAATGTCTGCCCACTGCCTCCAGGTCTTTCCGAGAAGGCCAGACATTTGACGGCTCCCAGCAGCCCTCCACCCTGGCTAGCACGCAGCGTTAGCAACCCTCTATTTGTTTGGAGTTTATTATGGTGCTGCTATTTAACACGCATTGAGCTGGTCGAATACTACACCCAGATTTGTTCGGCCTTCCAAACTCCGCAGAGGTTGGGCCATCAAACCGTGAGAGTCTGGGAGGCATAAACATAGAGTGGCTGTTGATTGTAAGATTTGCGGTGTGTAATCTACTCAGCGACTGCAACACTGGAGCTGTTGAACTAACATAACAGTCATTTCCCAGCAATCCTCCCATTGAGCAGCTTTTATTTATTGGCCACTCTTAAACCGGGTTTTAAAGAGAATTTTCCGACTGTAAACTACTCAACACACCTGTCAGAGAAGCTCCATTAGGGCACGAGTAATTGGGGCAGGGAGTGCTAACAGGCTAGTAAACCCCATGTTAACGTATATTTAAAAGGAGACGGTGTAAGGGAGGAAATGACAGTCTGTGAGAAGAGCCTCCAATAACTTCTGGCATCTATTGGTGTTATCAGCAGGTCGCTATCATGGGTAATGAACTAATCCAGCGCTCTTGGCACCAGGGTGAAAGTTCTTGAGGGTCTGGATCATCTAGTTGGCTCAGAGTTTCTCCAACAACATGGTCTTCATGCAAAAGGATCTAATGAACATTCCGTATTGGGACTCATTTTGCCAACACCGGTTATATATTTTTGCAGTTTCTATGAAAAAGCGAGCATTTTGGGGTTTTGTGCTGGTTTTGTTCTACGAAAAAAACCCGTTCTTGGTCAGTTCTTACACAGGCAAACTGGATCCTGTCGCGAACCGTCTGGGTGTTTCCACAAACTTGAGAAACAGTGACGTAATTTTTTTTGACACGTTGCTTACCTGACTATCCTCTCCAGTGTTTGTGTATGCATTGTATAAAATCATTCTGTTTGTCACTTTTTTTTTCTTCTTTTTTTTTTTTCAACAGTTCAGAAAATTATTTTAACATTCCAGGAGCTCTAATTTAAACTGCTGCTTCAATCTCCCTCTAGTGCATATTTTATACATTTAGACATACAGAGCAAGGCGTTATGTTATTGCAGTTCTCAATGAGAACTCCATAGCATCAGCGTTTCTCTGACCAAGTTTTTTGGACTGGAGTAGAACTGATCTTTCTGGCGCTTCTGAAGGTTTTTTTTGTTTGTTGGTTGTTTTTTTTTTGTTTTTTTTAAATGGAGAATGTAGGAATAACTTATTTTTGAACATTTGCTCATTGAGACTCATTTTGCCAGCAAGGGGAACATTTGATTTTTAAAGCTCTACCTACTTAGATACAACTATGATCTTTGGTTAGAATACTTCTAAAAGAAATGTGAAGTGACATTTGCAACTCACTTTACTTCCAAAATGTGACCTTTTATATTGAAACAGGATATTCAGTTAGAAAAAAAAACATACTTGACTTAAAATTCATCAGGAATTGATTGAACTGAAAAAGTTAGTCACATATCAGAATGAAGCAATGCCAAAATAGCTATTGGTAAAAATTATACAATAGCCTGTAGGCCGAAGTGACACCAAGTTTACGCTTTGATTATAGATGACAAATACAATTTTTCTCTTTAGAATAACATACACCAATGAACTGCTCACAGTAAGACCAGGAACATTCATTTTAAAAGAATTCTGTTTTGACATTGTCAACTTTAAATCACCCTTTAAAATTTATCCCACTGCTAATTTATCCCATGGCAGCCATTCTAGTGAAGGTTTCGTACAGCCATTAAGAATTAGCCGACAGATGTCTAAATGTTTGGATAAATTCTGACCACGTAGGAAATATGACCAAAAGCTCGAACAACATTCAATCAAGCTGCAGTTAAATAAACTCAGACTATATTCAAACAAATGTTGGTCAGTTTCCCTTTTAAAATGCCAACTCATATCCGCCTTAAAAGCAAGGGAAGTAGTGGAAGGACACAATGGAAATTCAATATAGACTTTACACGTGTTCTCCCTTGGTAATCCATATAAAGCAGTTTATTTTTGGAGATTCCTGAGGGATAAACCCTGACCAACTGCTTGCAGCAACACAACTTTATGGCCACTTAAATTCTGCGGCAGTTGATTTAAGAGTGGGTGTGAGCGCAGGATAAGCAGACAGGTAAATCACCTTCATGGCGAGTTGTAAGGCTTCATTTGTTTACGCCACTCTTTGAAACACTGCAAATTAACCCTCTAGACGTCAATAGAGCATTGTTGTCTGCGGTGGAGTTAAGTGCACAAGGAAACTTTTATTAATGACTGCTGTTAACCATGTAGATACTGTAACTCAGTGGCATTCAAATGCGTCAGAGGAAATTCCAGGCTAGTTCAATGAACAATTCTGCAAGCAGGACATTCCATTTACATTTACACATAGTCTGAATTTTCAGCATGGAAAGCTGCATAATGAGATTTTAAAATTTAAAGTGCATCCCTATTAATTATCATCCACACCAAGTTATGTAATAAGTTTTTTTGTATGCTTTTTTTAGAAAACAAGTTTTGGTTACACTTTATTTTATGGTGTCAGTATTATAGTGTAATTATACATTTAAGTACTGAGTAATAATAATTAACTACATGTACTTACTACAGGTTTAGTGTTAGGATGAGGGTTTGGTTTAGGGTTAATTACATGTAATTATGCATAATTTATAGTTATTACTTCAGTAACGACATGTAAGACGTGTAACAATGACAATAAAATAAACCGTTACCGGATTTGTTTTTTTATAAATGTGAAATAGAGGATAAGTTAAGTTTTCATTATTAGCCACCGAAGAATCTGTGGGTTATTTATTTGAAATAAAGCTAAAATAAAAGCATAACACAGAAAAGTTGTTAAAGCAAACCAAATTGAAGCAAAGAATACCAAAGTAAACGTTAAAAAAAAAAAATGCAAAATCAGAAATGTTGCCCTTGGAACTAACTGAACTAAAATAAAGTTGAATTAAAATAAATAAAAAAGGCAAATATTTTTTATGAAAAAAGTAACGGGACATATCAAAACTACTAAAATGAAAAACAGTATGACCCGTTTCTCTTCTGTTCCTAACAATAACATTTAAAAAAGTAACGGTGAAAGAAAAAAAATAAAAGCAGATTCAAATTATTAATAAACACTATAATACTATATAAATAATACTAAAATAACACATTGACACTGAGACTGTACTGAGTACTGGGAGGATGACATTTAAAGCTATAGCTTCCTGTCAAAAAGCTTCGTTTTCGGATAACTGAAGCGGTTTTACCATACAGGTTTGGCTTAAAAGCAGCTGTTGCTTATGTGCATCTGACCTGACCTGTTCCTCTTTCATCCACTTTCAGTGAAGTTCTCACAATTAAGCTACATTAGCATTTTACTGTCAGTGGCTGCAGGAGGGGCAGAACACAGGAGGTAATAGAACACAGGTTGGGGAGGAGGAGAGGAAGTGAGCGGATGAGGATGATGCTAATATCCTTGATGGTGGTTATTGTTTGGGCCATGTTGGAAAGCTATGCTAATGCACGAGAAATGAAAGAAAAGCAACTTTTGCTAACATCAAGCAGACTTGAAGTCACGTTTCAAAGAAAGGAATCATTTAGTGCTGGCCACCTGAGGGTCTCCGTGGATAAAAAAGTTGATCGAGCTCTGTTTGACTCTAGGTGCCAAAACATTGTTTCTGCTCAGTTCGCACCTCAGGAAGTGCACAATGAGAACTTGCATATTAAAACAGGCCATTAATATAGACATCTAGATTTGTACTAATTTCTCTTAACTTCATGAACTAACAATTTATTTTAAATCATACAATTATGCAAAAATTGTCTATCCATTACACCTATTCCAAACATTAAATGCATATTAACCTGGTGATCATTGGTTAGTTTTAGTGATATTTGCTACTAGAGGCTTTATTTCTTAAGTTATAATGCAAATTATTAGTGTTCAAACTGTTAAATGATAAAACTGATGTAAATTGCAAATGTTTGTTATATATATATATATAAAAAATATTCATAGAAGTGATATTCAACTCCATGAGATAACGTGTCAGAGCCTCTTTAATAAAACGTGAATAAATAACATCCTCAATATTTGGTTAATAGTCCTAAATATTTGGTTTAAATGTTAATAGGCTGCCATAGAGTTCGCCCACAGATGAGCTCATGGTTTTTGCGGAGGTGTCCTTCCTGTTTCATCAACTGTTTCATGCTAAGAGTTTGAAATACTTATCCACCCATAATTCATCAATCGTTAATTTTAGCATATGAGTACAGTAAACATGAACTAAATGTTTATAAACAGTGATATTATCTAACATTAGATGACTCATGTAGAGCTGCAGGTGTTGTGAATCTTTTTTGTTTCACCATGTACAAAGATGGCCATTTTTAATACAAGACAAATACCATCCCTTCCTTATAGAAATGACTAGAAAAATGTATGTCCATACAAACCGAAGCACAAATTAATCTAGACTAGTAAATTCATTGTCCCTCATAGCTCTGAACAGAAGTTATTTATGAGTTGGCATATATGTGGATTCTGACAGCATTCCAGAATGAATGAGCGGAGTCTGAGCCGGCATGTCACTGTTTGTTTAACCTCGTATTAATAAAACCCTACAGAAGGCCTTTAAAAATAAATGCTCTTGCTCCAGACTGCTTCTCCAGCTCAGTCTGAGCTTGAGCCCCATCCAGCAGCTTTGATTTAAAGGCAGTCAGACTGTAAAGGATTCTTTCATGTTGGTAATCAACACGAGCATTATAAATGCAGCCATTCAAGACGCAGCAAGGCAAGCAAGATTTATCAGCCATGGCTTGCCATGTTGGTTCAATCTTACTATCTACTGGCATTCAAACAGTAAGCTACTTGAATGAGATAGAGCATACTGTAAGTCATGCAGGCACTTGGCTAGAAGCTAGTTATACCATTACAATGTGTGAATTCCAATCAATGTTTTCTTTACAGTGTGCAAAACAACCATATCTGATTGGACCATGTAAATCTACTAATCTTATAATTATATTTTCTAGTTTATAAAAAGCAGCAAGTATAATGAATTCATGGTATTTTTAGCAAATATATCTTGAAATAAGAGATTTTTCCTTTAGTTTTTTTTCGAGAATTTGTTTTCTTGTTTTAAGCAAAAATCTTGCTTAATAAAACATTTTAAAGAAGCAGAATTGCAGTTTACATCAATTGTAGCATGAACATTCTGAACACCATTTAAAATGCGCTACTTTCCCTTTCCAGCTAAAATTCGATTGAATTGTTGCTTCAACTATACACTCACGTCAAACTACTATAGCACTGAAACAGCATTAGTTAAGAGATAACTAACAGCTTGTGAATCGCTTTGCACTCTTTCAATTCTGACTGCTCTCGATCTCAGTGCAGCTTTTGACACTGTTGATCATTCACTTTTACTCACTTGTCTGGAAACTGTGTTACTGATACTATATTAAACTGGTTCAAGTCTTATCTGTCAGACAGTAGACAGTTTGTTTCCCAAGGTGAATTTAAGTCCAAAGTTGATTCAGTACAATTTGGTGTTCCCCATGGATCGATTTTGAGTCCCTTAATTTTTAGCATTTTCCCCCTTGGTCTGAAGTTTCATTTTTACACAGATGACACCCAGATTTACATTCATTCATAACCTGGTGATGATGTGGCTGTCACCTTTCTTGAACACTGTATTTTCTGAGATAAAAATATGGATCTGGAACTGGTTCACCCCACTAAATAAGTAAAGCTGTTTCTTTAATCCTGAATGTGGATGGCTCTGCTCGAGTTTCAAACTACATTCATTTAATGCAAATTTAACATTTGATCCTCATGTCTAGAATACTGTTAAAACAATTGTTTCATCTCAGAAACATTGCAAGACAGCAGCTCATTTTATCCTTCTCTGTGGCTGAAAAACTTTGTATTTTCCCGTATTGATTATTGTAATGCTCGACTTGCTGGGGTCTCTAAATCTACTCCACAAACTGCAGTATGTGCAAAACTCACTTGCCAGAATCCAGACAAGGACAAGGGCAATTGAGCACATCAGTATTTTGGAGTCCTTGAACTGGCTCCCTGTCAGGTTTCGTGTAGATTTTAAAATTCTCATGCTTACTTAGAAGGCTTTGAATGGTTTGGCACCACAATTATTGTCTAAACTTTTAAATCTCTAAACCAAGACATGATCTCCACTCATCCCATTCTTAACTATTCTTCCAACTCGATAAAATATATATACACACATACATATACATATATATATATATATATATATATACACACACATACATACATATACATATACATATACATATATATATATATATATATATATATATATATATATATATATATATATATATATATATATATACACACACACACACGTCTTTAATTGTTTTGATATACAAAACGCATTGTGTGCCCCCCCCCCCTTTATACATTATTACTTTTTGTGAATCGTTTTGAGATGCAACATTTAAAAAGGTGAAAAATTAGTTATTAAAAAGTAAACATTAAAAACAAAGCCAACCATTGCAAATATTGGTATTTCTAAAGTGAGGTTCAAATACTATAAGACAATAACACCAATAAAATGAGACATGTGAAAACAGAAGAGGAAAGACGGACCGCTAAACAAGACCCAGGAAAGTTCCCAAAGCCCAAAAGTCCTTAGGTCAGTTTAGAAGCGTACAGAGTCAAGCTATGCCTGCACTAGCAGCTCTTACAAAAACAACTTCTACATTCTAGGAGGGCAACACTGACCTCATTTCTACCAATAGACCTAGATTTCTAACCCAATCCTTTGTTTTCTAAGCTTTACCCCCCAAAAATGTGGCCTTTATCCATCTGTGAGGTTGCTACGACTCTTCAAATATGGACAGAATAAGACAAAGAAGAGTCAGGTCAATACATTCACCCACTGTTGCCCTCATTTATTCTGCTGGTCTCGACATAAGCAAACAATCCACTCTTACAGCTTAGCAACTATTTGGACTGCCACACACTGAAGTCACTCTTGAATGCATGACATCCTCAAATTCAGAACATGACCCATTGTGGGTGCCACATTTATACTAGATGTGCACGACTAGGAAGGGAAACAACCATCCTGGAAACACTAGTATGGGTGATTATAACTCAAACTATATAACTGTTAGTAGACTATTGGGTTAGGTGGGTCAGGGTTTTGGTAATAGAATAAATTGTTGTGTAGATACAAAATTACTTAGTCAGTAGAAAGTTTGTTGGGGACCATCAAAATAAAGTGTTAGATCTTAAGCTGACAGTCTATTAATCCTCTATGAGAGTTAGTTGAAATGTAGTTTCAAAGCTACTTATAGTTATTAGAATGTCTAAAGTGGACTGTTGAAAATAAAGTGTTACCCAAGCATGTTTAATGTTGATTCTTAAAAAGTTAAAAAAGGTACAAATGCTCCCAACTATATGGCTACTCTTCAAATTTTCTCAAAAGCACCTTTTTCCTCTACTGAAGATCGCCAACATAAAAAAAAAAAAAAAAAAGAGAATGACACCGATGGGAAAGTTCAGTTTCCCCCAATTGAGCACCCTCGCTTGGATAGATTGAGCAAACATTGCCTTTGTCTGCCCATCTCCTGGCCTCTGATGTGGCCTGACAGGAAGAGCATTATGGGAAGACTGGTCCCTGCAGAAGCGGTAATGCAGCTGTCTCCTGTTTACCCTGCTCCTCTTGGCCTGGGTATCAATTAGCCTGGCAATGGAGAGAGTGCAATCAACACTACTCAAACAAAACCCTTAGGGTGCCAAATGTGAAAACTGAAGACGTGCATCTTTTTAAAACAAATGGTTCTCACCATCACGCGTCTGACGAGCAGCAGAAAGTCTTTATGAGGTTTGAGGAATTACTTGAGGATATGAAGGCATTTTAAGTGCTTGTTAAACTTGTTCCATTTGTTTTAACCATCAAGAGTGTGAACTCTTCATTCATCATACAAGTCCTCATGAGGCTTTGGCTGAAATAACATTCGTGTTCCTGTAACTGTAAATGCACCTCAATCAAATGGCAAATACTGTTATTTGCTGCAAAAGGAACGCTTGATCCAAAAGGTATAAAACGTAATGAAAAGCAACATTTTAATTGGAAAAGCTAGATTTTAATAATGCGTTTAGTAATTATCTTTTTTACAGTGACCGAGAGAGCTTTTCAAAAGAAAGCTCAACACACTGCAACTGAAGAAAACGCATGCAAATAGAAAAAAAAAGTAAATTAATTAAGCATCTTCATGTACAGCAAATACTCACAATGAAACCAAATACATACACATGCTGCAAATAGCACAAACTGCAACGGAAATGTTTCAAGGAGACCCCAACCAGAGACAAACCTGGCTGGGACATGCTTATTGTTCAATGTTTACTCATCAGTGGTGTTGACCTGAAAGGTGAGCTTTGTTTGTTATAAAACTGATAGTTCCGGCCCTCGATTCTGATTGGTTGAGCCGTGTTCGAAGCCGTTGCAAACTACTCTACAAACACACACCTGTGACCTCATTACATCCGTTTTACTGCTCCAATGTGTTGCTGCAATTCCATTTATTGTGCATTTCACGAAAAGTAACTGTTTATTATTTATAAAACAGTTAGTTTCGGATGTGTTTTATTCACAATAAAAACCACTATGACCGCTTCACCCAGTTCTGTGGAGTACTGTAAAACACCCTTAGCTTAGCAACCACTCTTAACAACATAAAAATTCTTGTTCATTGAAGCTTACTATGTAGAAGAGAATTGTGGAAGAGATAGAGTGACCGAGCGTATTACCGGCATTCAGATTAAGCATTTTTCCTTCAGGTCAGTCCTACGTTCATAATAATCCATTTGAATGTCTGCTGCGATCTTATCCTTTTAACAGTTAAAGGGTTTTCCTGTGCTCTGACTGACTGACAGCGCTAGTAATGTTATTTGTATTTGTCATTTGCGTCTTGTTTCATGTTCACAAGTTTCAATATAAAAGTCTTTGCAACTGAGTGACACACTCATAAAGACAATCTTTAGCCCATCTAGAGGCAAAATAAATATAACTTCTGTTGCTGTTCACAGTCAGGGACCAGTGCAAGGAAGGCTTTTAGTAATTTTACTTCATGAAAGTTGCATTGATACACATTGTCCATTTTTAATATTTGTATTGTGTGGTAACCGTTTTATAAAAACAATAAGCCCTGTGAAGCCGTGGTTTAGAGTGTAATTTATAACAGCTAAGGGGCGTTGCTAGGTACGACACAGGGCTTATTGCTTTATTTTAATGTCTTAATCGCATGTGCATTTGAGTATTTGCAGCACGTTTCTGTATTTGGTCGCATTGTGAGTATTTGCAGCACATTAATTGTTAAATTGATGATGTTTTCTTAATTTTCTGCCTTTTTTTGCAATTTGCATGTGCTTTCTTCAGTTTCAGTGCGTTAAGCTCTCTCAGCCACCATAATTTAATGTGGATTTATAGTATGAAAAAGACTATCAGCCTTATAAGGCCTCTTATTGCTGTAGTACATCAATAAAACTGAAGGACTGCTGTAAGGGTGAAACAAAGATTGCTCCACATTGCTGTAGCGAGACTGACTGCACTGCCTTTACGTTTGGGGTCCCCAATGTGTAAATTATAATGATAATTTCTAAACTGAACCCTCATTTCCTTTTTTTAAAGAAACGAACAGCCCATATAAGTGACAATTTGAAATTGATTAAAATTAAATTGATCGGATGAAAATATTGGTTTCAATTTGACAAGTCTAATTTGGTCACATTAACATAGGAAGTAACAAACCAGTTAAAATATCATAGTAAACAAATGGGAAAGGATACTCAAAATAAAGGTCAAGCCAAGCTAGGAAGTTGTAAGCAATCTTTGTCAACTCAATATTATATTATTTAGAGCACCGTGGAAAACAGACACCCAAAACCCAGAGTTGTTTAGTCTCAGTCATCAGAAAGCAAAGATGTGAAGAAAACGTTTGGTAAAGGAGGCCGTTATTTCGGATAAGAGAGTAGGATTCAAAATGTAGTCAAATAATGGAAACAAAAAAAAAAAAATACAAGCAGTGTGGCTCCCTTAAAACATCTGGATATCTACCAGTTGGGCTTAAAATCAGTCCTTGGACTTCTTTCAGGTGGCTAATCATGAGCTCAGCATTGAGGGATCCTGCTGCACCTTGTGAATACATGAATCACATCAAACATTTGATCCATGTGTACTTTGACTCGGTCAAGCATCTCTCAGGACAGACCTCATCCAATCAAAATTCGCTCAGTTCCGTTCCACAACCTTGAAACTATAGGTGGCCCTCGAGTCTCAGATGACCTCCTGAACATTGCGGAAGATGACTGGGGCAAACCCATTACAGTTACTACGCTTCACACTCGAATAAATCAAAGGGGAAAAAGGTTGAACACGCCTTTGGGTGGCCTCAAGAGGAGGGAATCAGTTAGGACAGATGTTTTTGACATTCAGTCTGATTTCATTTAGGGGAAGTTAAGAGACAGGAAAACCTCAGCACACCCAAAGTACAACCATTTTATTATTCGCTTGGATAGTTTTCTTCATGAGAACAGCGTGCAACACGCCTAAACCCCATTGTCACGATGTCTCGGAAGCAAAAGGCACAATAAATGAGTCAGTCTGACAGAATCATATGCGAGTCTGTCAGTGAAGTCTCAGCCAATTTTATCCATCTGATATTGAATAACCATGAAGACGGCCTTTAAAAAAAAAAAAAAAAGATTTCCACATCGCTCATGAGAAACTGAGGTCATGTCTTTCTAGCCAACATCCACTAACATGCACATTACAGCCTCAAAACTCTGCAGGTGCTGGCCAGCTGAAAGCTCTTTTCCACCAGGAAGCTGTAAAAGTCAACTACACCCCTGTTGTGTACTGTGCTGTTATGGTTTTGGTGAGTGGAACCACTTGTGGTTAGTAAACAAGCCTATTCATGGAGTTTGTGTTCAGCCACCTCATGGGCGTCAAGACACTGGGCCATTTCGTGATCACAAACTATCAAACTTCTGGAAAAAGATACTCCGATAAATCAACAAGCTCACAAGAAAACAAGTATTTTTTTTGCAATTGTTTGGATTGTGATTAGTAGCAAAACATACAATTCACCCCAAACCCACCCCCAAACGTAACACTCATTGGGACGAAAGCAGGTCGTACAAAACATAGAAATGAATTCATATGAATTAGCCACCAATTTGCAAAAACATAATAGTAATGATATTTGATAAATACTATTAAGGCATGCATTTAAACCAGTGTTTCTCAAACTTTTTCAGCCCATGGACCACTTTATCTTCCAATTTTTTTCTGAAGACCACCTAACAGAATCCCACTCTAAAACACCCCCCAAAAACAACAAAATAGGAAGGATAAACTAAATTTAAGTTTAATATGCAACTGTTTCAAGTCAAAAACTAATTATTCAAACACAAATGCAATGATATGATCCATTTTTTCATTATTAAAACACACTGACGTCAACCCCCCCCCCCCTTGCCTAGTTTAGGTCATCTTTTTGCGGACTACTAGGGGGCGATGGAGGACCACACTTTAAGAATTACTGATTTAAACAATTAAAGATGAGATCAATCATGAGACTTATTGTTTAAGGTCCAAGTGAAATCGAAGAATGAATTGATGTGAATTGAAGTCAAAACGAAATTCGTTTGGAGCTCATTTTGAGAGTTCGAAACAGCTTGCCAAAGCAAACTTTCCCCACAAGTTTGCTACATTTGGTTAACACCTTTGTACTACCATTGGTCAGTGGATATAACGTAATAGGTCAGTGTGCGCAGAGGCTCCGCCTTCTTTCATGAGGAAATCTTTTCAGGTTCATTTCTCCCGTTCAGTTCCTTGAGGTCAGACAAGACCCGTGAATGAAAACACACTAGAGAGCTGCTTTATAGTAGAAAATGAAGTTGTACTTGATTAAATTAGGCACTTTAATATGGGAAAGCTGCTTGAATTTAAGCAATCTATTGTATAAAGTGTTATATAAATAAACGTGACGTGACTTTACTAAAGTGCTGAGTTGCAGAGCTCGGGCAAACATCCAAATTGCTATAATCTGATGCTTTTCTTATGATTAAAACAAAATTCTTGTTGTTTTCTCAATTTTGTTGAGTCAATTTTGTTACGAGAGGAAAGCACTCAGCACATATTTACATATTCATCTAAAGCAAAGTGGGCAGAGTTGGATGTTTGCTAACAGTATATCTTTAGTCACGCATTTCGAGCTTCGTTTTACACCTAAGAGAAGAACAAAAAAGAATTGCCATGAGAAGATCAATGTTACCAAAGGGTTAGCAAAGTGTAGAGCGTGACTCAAAGCTAGTACTGTAGCCATTTTGTGTTTTGCAGAAGCCAGTCATATGGGTTTGGAACAACAGGAGGGTCCATAAATGACAATTTTCATTTTTAGTTGAACTATCCCTTTAACAGTCACTTCTCCTCTCTCAAATATGTCGTAATCGGGCTCTAGCATCAACGATACAAGAGCCCCCACAAGCAAGCGTGACTAATAACAAGGAGTCTTTGTTTATGACAGAAAGATGCAAACTCACTGCAATAACATCTGAAGGAAGCCAATTCAAAAACGTGTACTGGCCAGAGTGTGTCTTCAGGAAGTACACAGCCAAAGAAAACAACTCCAGTTTTCTAAGTATCATCGGCCTTAAACTGCCTGTGTGCCTGCGGACAGATTGACTGCGAGCGAGTGAACGGACGCCACAGAAAACTGCAACATGAGGTTAAAAGTGTTGAGTAAGATGTAAGGATCTCAATCCCTAGAAGCCGAATGAAACATTTGAGCCCATTTCAAAAATAGCGGTTTAATAAAAATCCAGATGTGAACGTTAGGTTCAAGGATTTCTTCATAAAATGACCATGAAATAGAACTCAAAGCCAGATTTTCATCCAGTTCTGTCAAGACTTGCAATATAACGCCAAATTGCGGTGAAGGGAATACAACCTTCAGTATGCGTTTCAGGTTAAGCATGAAACGCTACTGCCTAGAGGGCTTTTAATGCGTGTGTGCCTGAGAAATGATGATTCCCTCATCAGTCCTCGATATTTTACAGTCAATAGAAACATCACCACATTGACCAAGTGTGCTGCGTTTTGGCACAATGCATCATTTACAGGCCATATAAATGAGGTAAGAAGAAATAACAAAACAGCTCAATGACATGGAGAGCTACACAAATAACCCTTAATATTTCTACTTGAACGAAAAGCACAATTGTTCCCCTGCCTGCCGGATGAAGTGCGGTCGGTTCCTCATTTGACCAGACACGGTTCGAAAAGGAAGAAAAAAATAAAAAAATTCACATAGAAGCCAGCCAATACACACACAACCCCCTACGTAAAGTCACACACTCCCGCTACACAACTGTCCGCCAGTGCTAGAACGGTGTCTCTAGTACCAAACAGTTCATGTTGGTCTACAGACCACAAACACTCACACCTAAAGCATTTCTCTTGGCCTAACAACTCCGTGAGAACAGGCAGGGATGTCGTGGTACTTATTTTGACCTTTGCTTTGCCTCAAATTATTTGTACTTAATCATGCATATTTTCAAGTACAAGCTCATTCAGAAACCTCATGTAATGATTACCAGAATCCATCACACCAAAAACAGATCATTTGGATGAGCACATTCATGGATAAACACTTTCAAGGATGGAATAATTCATTGGCTCTGTTAAAAGCTACATATTTCTAAATGAAAAGGCCATTGAACAGCTGCTCATCTGACTGAGAGTAATTGTGTTGTGTCCGGTAGTAAAAGAATGCAACATTCTTTCATTAAAAAGGTGATAAGAAGTTCAGATGATATACAAAATGACAAAACTGGGCGATTTTGAAGGAATTTGCACTCCAATCCTAAACCTGAACCTCAGTGGGGCAGGAGCAGAAGAAATTAAAAACGATATGCAATTGTTATGAGAGATGTTGATGTCCCAGCTTAACAACCAAGCCTCACTTGTCAACCAGTTTTAGAAAAACAAGCCATTTTTGCTGGTAAACAACAGGATTACTGCAAGCTCCAAACTGATCTTTCATACACTAGATATAACAAAGCTACCAGGAACAGCAGTGCCTTTCAATAACTTGGCAGAAAGATGACATCTAATGACTAATATATTCTGGTAAACCAAGTCCTACCATACTGGAAATGGTTGTAGAGACTTACTGGAACTGACAAACAAAACAACAAAAAAAGGGAAAAAAATAGCTTGAAGTCAAAGATCCAAATTGAAAATATATAGTTGTACATCTAAGATGTACTGACATTGAGAAGAAGAAAAAACATCATGAAGCCATTTTCATAACAGCAGTAAGTATTTCTAGTGCTCAAACTAGTAATCACTTTGGAAGATAATATGAACTAAATACCCTGAAATAGATTATAGGTTTATGAGAGGCTAACTAATTTAGCTCAATCAATTCTCCTGCTTCAACATAAACAAGTTCTCATTGTTTAATAAGTCTGACTCACCTTAAGGAATTTAGAGCAGGACCTCAAACGATCGTCCAGGCAGCCGTTTGGTCTCAATACTTCCAGTATAGCCAGAGGGCTAGTTCTCATATGCTACTTCAGCCTTCATTTAAAAGCCTGATAAACTTCCTTCCCTTTTCCCAATAATGGCCCAATTTTAGTGGGAAAACTTCAGAATTCTTTGACTATCCTGTCTATCTGCCTTGAGGCAGGTGGACTGCAGGCCCCACCTCTGTTAACACCACATTAATTACGCCGCTCCTCTCTGTGTATTGTTAGCTTGAGGCTAATTAAGTAAATGGCAGCCATTTTGAAAGCTCCGATATCAAAGCTGGTTTATCTGTTACTTGAACGAAAGCGATCTAATGGCAGAAAGAGTTGTATTTATTATACAAAAGTGTTTTTGTTTTTAAGCTAAACTTCTGACACTTATTCATCATGTAAACTTTTGAAATTTGATTATTTTCCTACATATAATATTTAAATATTATTTTAGTATTAGATAATTAGATAAATAAAAAAATATATAATATAGAGTGCAGAGATTTTTAAAAGTTATTATATATATATAATGGAATGCTTGTTTTGGAATCAATCTTTTGTTGATTTAAAGATAACACATTTTTAGAATGATTTCATAATATTTTATAATGACTCAAGGTCATATTAGTTATGGAATAAACACTCAAATTATAATAATGCCTTTTTTCCGTTTGAAATACATTTTTAATTTTATGAATCTTTCTTAATTGGTATTATATATGGTATTATTATTGTTGGCACACTTGTTACTTATACCAAAAGATGGCAGGTAGATTTGTTGCTGTCTGTGAGTTATGAAGGTAAATGTGAAAAAATGTTTCCCCGGTCTCTCCTACCTCAGCGATTTTGTTGACTTTAGTTCAGAGCCCTAAATTGACAGCACATGTGTAGCTAAAGCCTGTGTCCCTACCTGTTCTGCTGGTTTTGTCCCAAGGAAATACCATCAGAGCAGATCCTGCCACATAATGCTTCACTCATGCTTCTCTTTGGTCTGACATTCTTGGAATAAAGAACCAGGCAATGTTTTCATTTATTGAAAGGTCAGATGAAACCTGTTCTCTGGGAGCTCTTATATCTCCAAGGAGTCACATGGATACAAATTAAGCACTGATAAGTCATTATAAAAGAGAGAGAGAGAGAGAGAAATCATTAAAAGAAACAGACTGACATCATCTTTTGACCGTGCAGCTGAACAATTTGTTTTGTATGGGGAAGAATCACAGCAAAGACTTCAAGCGAGTCTTCCGAGGGAGCAGCTGGCTCTCTAAAAAGATGCAATTCAAACGCTGGATGGCTTCCTAATGAACAGAAGTTCCATAGTTATGAGAGCTCCTCGGCCTGGCTTTGAAAACCGTTCAACTGCATTCACACAAACACACACTATGGAAATAGTATGAAAAAAAACTGTCCTGTATACTACTTCAAAGTCTAAACCTCCATAGATTTATTTGTGCTTAATGTCAGGTTTAATATGACTTAGTTCGGTCATAAATAAAAGGAGCGGAGGCCAGTCAGCTGACCACTGATGGTGGTCCAAAACCAAAAAGAGTGAAACTGCATGATGCTCTTGGGTGGCCTATGGACTTTGACAGTAACCCTGGGAAACGCTGCAGTAAACTGATGATGGTACAATGATTGAAATAAAACAATAGCTAAAATGTAAAATTATTATATAATATTATATTATTGGTAATAAGATTAAAGGCCTAGGCATATATTAGAAGAAATGATAGACTTAGAGTTAAATGCAACGATATAAAGAACTAACAAAATAAAAATAAAAAAACAAAGAAATTGTAAATACTTTAAATATTATATTTAACATTTCAAATATAAATACAAAAATTAATGAATATAAAAATGTATAAAATAATAATTACTAAATTCCAATATATCAAAAGTACAATAATTTATTAGTTTTTATTCATTTAATAATAAAATAATAATATAGAATAGTAAATAATCATAAAATTATAAAACAAATTTATTAAAAAATTCATATATAAATATATTGCAGAGATAGAGCAATAGTAAAAGCATGCAAAATTTCTCAACTAAAATGTTTATCAAAAAATAGAGCAGAAGTTCAGTTGAATAACAAATTATTAATAAATATTGTTTAAAAACAAAAACTAATAATATTTAATAAAGATCAGAAATACTTTATAGGGAGGGCTGGAAGGATGGATGGATGGATAGATAGATAGATAGATAGATAGTATTCTTTACTCTGAAATGTGTTCTCAAATACCCTTAATTTTTTCAATCTTTTGTAATGGTAAGTTTGACTCATGTTTCCATTCAACCACTTCCCGTCTTCCTGACTCCCATTGCGGGGATATATCGGAATGAGATGGCACACATACTAAAGTTAATGAAATCTTTAATTTTACACAGGAAACTGATGAACATTCGTTCATGCTTTGACTGGAATTGCTCGTTTTGTAGCACTAGACCGAGACAAAACCCTTTGAGTAACCACATCCTGTTTGAGAGTGGAGTGTGAAAAAGGGTTTGAGGTTTGGCAGGGTCTAAAGACCCCAGGAATCAGATGTTTGATCTGGGTGTGGCTGTTTTGAGTACATCTTACGATCCACAAAAAAATTCAAATCCGATGTTTACATTCATACTAATCCTTTGAGCCGCCAGCATATAATTTCCTGACCCCCATGTGTCACCAAAAATATAGTGTAGAATCCAGACGCAACATTTTAATATACATTTCTGGTTGATGGCCTGAATCATACTTATAGCTGAGACAATTATGTTCGCAAGTCTCCATACTAATATATATATATATATATAGTATTAAATTATCATTTTGTTGATTGTTACCCTGTTGCATTTGATTTCCCAAGTCAAGGTCTGTATGTAACATTTTAAAGTGACATGCACTGTTTTTGTGATATTTATAGTAGAAGCAGATTTTAGTAGATACTTTAAGATAACCAGCACTTTGCTTTCAGTTTAAACAATTTAAAACCCTATAAATGAGGAACTTGTATAGACTTCATGCAACTCAATCTTATGTAATTTTTTCAAATTTTGCAGATTTTAAGTTTGGATGTTTTAAGCTCAACATTTAAAGAATTCACCTCAAAAGAACCCATGCAAACTGTTGCTTTTGTATTAAATTGTACAAACAACCTAAGTGCAGAGATGTCTACCATGGTGAAAGGCATGCCATCACCAACACCAACTTGAGACACTTGAAGCATGAACCACAAAATGAGGGCTGGCGATTTCTCAGTAGCGTCAGCTTTGAAAACAACATTTGTCATGTTGATGGGGAAAATGTGAAGTGTAATCAACCGTAAGCGGGAAAAGATTTCCAGAGATTACAGTAAGTGTCAAACAAGTGCAGTTGTTTTGAAATATGTCACCATCGAGTCACATCTCAAACACAGTTGGGTCTGGGTTAAAATCCAATGAGATTTGAAGGAGCTCTGGGTCTTTTCCACTTAAATTTATGGCCAAAAACAAAACAGATGGAGTCTGCCATATCTCACTGTGTGTAGTATCGTAACTGCTGAGTGAATTTACCCTGGACTATTTCAGGATTCATCAGATACAAAGACTGAAGAAGCTCTGATCCACAAGTCTTCATCAATTTCGTGACAGTACATTATCTTGCTTGCTACACCACAACTCATGACATAAATAAATATGTGCATATGAAATATTGATTTGAAGAGTATTTCACAATCTTAGCTGTATATTATTTAAAAATTGTATATTACAATGTACAAAACAATCGGCCTTGCAGCAAGACACAGACTGTGACATTATTGCAGTAATATCAATACTTAAACCTTCTGAGGTCATTTTCACTATAATCAATTACTAAAGACCCATTCACACAAAAGACAATAACTATAATCATAACTATATAGTCAATAATCATTTTAATGATATGAGAATAGAGAAGTCCACACATAACTATTACGATAACAACACAGAAGAGTGTTAAGATTGGAATCACTTTCAGAACTTTTTTCCAGCCAATGAATGAAAAAAACATTGACAGGGAATCAGAATCCACCTAAGATTAAAGAGCTAATTGTTT
Organism: Zacco platypus; assembly: GCA_038088235.1. Lineage (NCBI taxonomy): Eukaryota > Metazoa > Chordata > Actinopteri > Cypriniformes > Xenocyprididae > Zacco > Zacco platypus. Next base: position 11,743,277 of record CM076065.1, read on the forward strand.
AAAGCGGCAGACAACATAAATACAAAGTTCTGTCATGAAACTCTAGATGGCGCAGGCTAATAGGTCCTTTAACTCAACCTGCTCCTAATCACATCGTTTTATATGTAGGGCACAGCTGATTGGTTCCTGCTGTATCAGTAGCCAATGAGCTTGCGTGCTCAACCTTCAAACTACTTGGGCTGCATTTGCTTAGAAACCCTCCACCTTCCCCAGCTCCACCTGTACAGATCTGCTACGGGTAATTCATGTATTCTATATTGTTCAGCAGCATCATGTCTTACTTGCTCACAACAGCGTGTTGTGTCTGTATTGGCAGTAACAAGTCCCGTACTTGCTCTGCTGCAGCATCAATAACCAACCGCAGTATCAGCAGCAGCATAGCAGATCTATTCCACCAAGATCAAACATATCAACATTGTCATACCCATTACCATGCCAAACACTCCGAGAGCTGTCATGACAGAACTGTGTTGTAATAAAGAGAAAGTTATTTCACCCATTGGTGTGGATGTTAGTTATCTTTGTAGTTAACGTTCTTGGTATGAGTATACAGCGTTGCCATGCATGAAGATGATTGGATCACTGGATGGCGAGACTGATCAATCAGAATTGAGTAGTATTCTCTCAGGAGAACTTGATTCTGATTGGGGACAAGTGTGAAAACCCTTACAAATGCTGACAAACTTTATACAAATGTTTTTTATTTTGCATTATACAAGGATATAACAGGTTTAACAGGCTACATATATTTCTGTGGGTATAAAAGTTAAAGTAAGTTCATTAGAAATGTGTCCTCTCCAGTTGTAGACACACAATGCTGTTGGGAATGAGAGAGTGTCATGCTGAGGTCAGCAGGGGCAGTGCTGTGCATGTCCAACATTATACATACAGGAACATTTGTTAACATTCAAATTCTCTGCTAATGCCATAAAACGTCCACTTTTGTTGATTTTTATTGAAAAGGCTTATCAAAAATCCCTTTATCAACCTTTGATTTGGCACATCATGTGATAAATTGTGTTTAGTTATGCAAGGCAGCAATAAATACTTTTATGAACAGACAAGAAGCATGCTAACAGACAAAAAAGTTCAAGTGCAGGCTTATCTTTTTCTGATAAACACGTTACATTCTAGAATTTCAAATGGTTGTAACATTTTTATTTCTAAGAAATATTGGCCTCTGTGGAAAAAGTACACAATCTTTCCTCTGGTCAAAATTAAAAAAATAAGTGTCTTTTGCTCACTCACAATATTCGAATGCCCCTTTAAATTGCATAAATGTTTGATTGGGTCTGTGTCCTCCATACACACCGTTACAAGCCTGTAGAAAGTAAAGACAAAAACATCAGTTGCCTGGAGACTGACGTCAGCTCCACATGACCACTAATAAGCATAACAACCTTGGTAATTACCATAAAAACAGCCTTTAATATTTTAACGTGTCAAAGATAAATGTGAGAATGGAAAAATGAGCTGATCCATGTCATGCTGCACATTCACGGGCGTGTGTATGGATGAGGTCAGAGGAATCGGCACCCAGCTTTGGGTCGGTTAGCCCTGTTCCACCGCAAAGCTGACATGTGACTGTACAGGCTTGTCTGCCCTCTCCAACTGTAAAACCTCGGCTGGGCACAAGGAGTCAAACCACAGAGGAGACACTTTCGTCATTACCGTGACTCTCAACTGCCACATGCTCGAGTGGCACCCAGCTAAGTCAACAGAAAAGACCATCGGATGGTCTATTTCAAAACACTGGGACCTCGTGTAGTCTCAGACTCTAGAGACCTGTTATAAAAGTGATATCACAGTGTATTCTGGGTGCTATTATCTAGCAAATGCATAAACAAGGGCTGAGTCATACTTTGGTAATTTTCATTTTGACAATCATAAAGTGAAGGAAGGCTAAATACCATAACATCATCATACAGACAAGCTAGTATCCATATTTTAACTGAATGCTTCTGACTCTCTCTTGTCTTTGGAGTATGAATATTGCAAGACAAAGATCTAAATTTGCAGACGTTTGTCAGAGGCTAGGATTTATAAGATTCATTCAAAGGAAATTAATTGGCAGTCTGTGGATAAAGGGCTGATGTGTTGGAATGCTTACCTGAGAACACAGATCTCTTGCTGGCATCCCTCACTCCACTTGGATTACCTAAAAAGAGCCAAAATACAGAAGAAAAGCTAGAAAGTTTCATGCTGAGCATTCGCAAACATATAAATCAATATAAGACATCAATATTTGAACCTCGAAACCCTAAAACAGTGACAAAAAAGCAAAAAGTTGTTTTTGAAAGTGTTTACTGTCATTTTATCACCAGCAGTTATCATTGAAAATATATTATTTTATTCAAAATAGCGCAGTCATGTTTTCCACAGATACATTCAGTTTGGTGTCGGTAAGATTTTTTTGATGTCTTTGGAGGAAGTCTCTTATGCTCACCAAAGCGCCATTTACTTGATCAAAAATACAGTAAAAACGGTAATATTGTGAAGTTTTATTACAATTTAAAAATTCTATTTTAAAATGTTATATATGTAATGATATTTATTCCTCTGATGGCAAACCTGAATTTTTAGCAGCCATCACTCCAGTCTTCAGTGTCACGTGATCCTTCAAAAATCATTCTGATAAGCAGATTTGGTGCTAAAGAAACATTTCTTATTATTATCAATGAAAACTGTTGTGCTGCCCCAAACCTTTGAACGGTGGTGTAAGCTAAACCATAATTTTCAAATGAAATTTGTGAATGATTTCCACATTTTCTGCATTGTTTTTGGTGGGAACAGGAGGGATTTGGTGGAAACAGCAGCGTTCTGCACAACAAATTTAAAAATGGTAAAATGTGCTAAACTGATCTAGGCATACCCAAAGACTTTAGATACATAAACATGGTGCACTACTATCACTATGAAGTGATAGATTTAGTTCACCCAAAAATTCTGTCATTTACTCACCCTCACATCGTTCCAAACTCGTAAAGCTTTCGTTCATCTTGGAAAAACAAATGAAGATATTTTTAATGATATCTAAGAGGTTTCTGTTCGCTGATCAAAGTTTATATGTGAATACAAGAATAAATTCAATATGTTCATCATATAAAGCAATTTTGTCTCTTCAGAAAAAATGGACTAAACTGCTCAATTCATATGGATTAGTTTTACGATCTCATTATGAACTTTTTGAAGCAAGTGGTAGTTGCGTAGATTGTCAATGGAGGGACAAAAATCTTTCAGATTTCATTAAAAACGATCTTCATTTGTGTTCCAAAGATGATGAAAGTCTTACGGATTTGGAACGACATTAGGGTGAGTAAATGATCAAATGAATTCACAAAAAGAGGAGTTTGTGGATAACAACCTTCCACATGTCCCTTCCACACATTTCTACGTACAGATTCCGTGTGGGCCTGCCGATCAGTCACAGTAAAATATGTAAACATTTTACTACTAAAAATCAAACTACTAAAATATTAAATTTGAGGAATCAGACTCTCTACTGATCATGAGCCAGAGTCATCAGTTCCAATTAGGAAATGAAGCTGTTATGTTAAAGGCATGAAATTCAAAAGGAATGGAGCATTGACTTAAATGTTTTAAGGGTTAGTGGTTACTCCATTGTGGGTGTTTCTGCAATAACAGGAAATTGTTATGGATCTTGTTCTTTGCCATGCACTTGATGCCTATTCAGAAACCTATGTTGGCACAGGCTAAACTCCAACAGACAGTGTCAACAGTCACTGAGGCAGCCAATCAGAAAATCTTCTGAATGCCAAGTGGTATTTTGTCACGTCCTGTGGTTGGCAATGCCAGGCGTTCTCACTAACAGACTGTGCCTCATGTTCCTTTAAATAACTAGGCTGGCATGACAGTTCCAGCAAGCATGCCTGTAGAGACTGTTAGCACAATATACTTATTTTATGCAAGATATGTTTTTGGCAAAAAAATGGAGCTGCCTGTCATGTGTTGGATTGGATTGTTTGTACAACGTTTTGCTTGTCTAGAAATCATTGGACGTTTCTCTGGCGGTGTGATTCTGTGTTCCAAACATATGTGGAAATCATTTGTTTACCAAAGAAATATTATACCAGATCTATGACAAATATTTGTTTAAAAGTGCTTCTGAGTTTAAGTGGAAAAGATACAGAATCCACAGTAACATTTTCTCAGAAACTACGTTCATCTTTAGTATTTTGTTTTGCACTTGGCATTCTGTTATTATGAAAAGGCTCTTTATCATTTTAAGTAACAGACAATTGTCCTCATCCTGATAAAAATCACAATGATTCTTGCATAATCCATGAACTCAAAGACGCTCTCTCAGGGCTGGAGCTTTGATATGCTACAATATTGAGGTCATTAACAGACTAATGGCTCATGAGGGACATAGAGATTCTGGCCATGTCACATTCAAAGGGTGAAAAATGAGGCCAACGGTATTTATTAGCGATGACGGACCATGATTTGGACAAATAATAATCCTCTAATGATTCCAACCATGCTTAAATCTTTCAGACATCAACTGGAATGGAGATCTAAGATATGTTCATGAAACCATATCAACATAATTAAAGTGTCTGATGTTTTTCAACCGCCGAGCCACACATGCTGCAGTCTTGCGTATATGGAGACTTTGAGACAGAGAAACCATAAAAGCGCTATTTGGAAGTAGCTCCCTCAACCTGACTCATTTATTTCCAAGGGACGAGAGCTCAGATATCGTCATTAATAGGTCTCTGCAGAGTCTTAGACTTGCCAATCCATAAACGGCACTGTAGAGAGATTTTCACTGTGTTCATAAGCAGTGTTGGGGGTAACGCAAGTAACAGGAGTTACGTAATCAGATTACTTTCTTCAATTAACTAATAAAGTAACAAATTACTTTTAATTTTACAAGAAATTATCTGAGTTAATTTTTCAAATAAGTGACTCAAGTTAGTTTGTTTTGCCATTTATTGAGTGATACCTCCTATCCCCATGTTGAAAGAAATCGGGAGTAAGTGCAGAGGTGTTGTGTACGCCCTGTAAACATGATGGTTATTCCAGACTGAATGAGAGCAGGCATTTACTCATCTCAAAATGAATAAAAACTGTGAAATGCAAACTCAGAATGTTACAAACTGCAATAATTACACTTTTGGTGTGAAAGGGCCTTTACCTATGCCAAAAATTGAACTTTTATTTTTTCGCAATTAAGAAAAAGCAACAAAACAAGCCCAGCCCAGATGAGCAATGTGTGGATGCTAATATAGTTATCGTTCTTGGTGTGAATGGGGCTTTATGCAAATCAGGTAACTGCATAAACACATCCACAAAATCTATAAAGAGCCTGATTTATACAGAAAAGAAGCGTAATTGTACTGAAAAGAATGTAGCTTTTTTTTTTTTTGCTGCATTTAGGGACTGGTTAAACTGGATAGTGGGAGGTTCATAAATAGGACACAGCTTTTTAAGCTAAAATATATAAAAGTGGCTCAGTGAATTTGCCACTCAAGTCTTTATACCATGATATAGTCACTGAATGGGACAGAGTCAGATTTGTAATACTCACACTTGTCTTGCTCAGGTGGTTCCAGACAGTCACTCTCTGTGTCACTGGGGATGCGCCAGGGCTTCCTGACTGCCTGCAACTGCTGGTAAAACTCATCCTAGTAACACATATGATAGAACCAGAGATATAATTCTTAATGACAAACTGATTTGACATTTTGTTTTCTAATACAAATAAATTAGGCCTGAATTAAATTGTCCAAATATGTCCAAATGATTTTAGAGCTTTGTGGAACATCCTTGCTAACAAAAAAAAAAAAAAAAAAAAGCCTTTCGGCTGGTTTTAAAGTTTTTTTGGGGGGTATATATAACCTAAAAGCTAAAACACATCAACTAAATACCACACAACTCCCATTTTGATTTCATAGTGTCTTTAAAGGATATAATTTGCTCCAATAATCAGGAAGTGTAATAATATATCAGTGAACACCCTTGTTGCCTGTGCAGAAAGGTGGCAATTGAAAAGCAATGTGAACTGGAAACCCAAGAACGTAGAGAGCTGGTGAAAGTGCATGTCAGGCCCATTCGTTCTACAGATGTTTTTATTTTCTTTTGAAATAAGTACACCTCTGGGTCGAATCCTCTGAGCCAACGTCTAATAAATAAATTGCCCCCTGTTCCCTTCTAAAGACTTTTAAGTGTTCTTATTTTTCAGCATTAAAGGTATCACTGGTACAGGCCAGACAGGAAGCGCTCATTGATGTACGCCGCATTTAAGTGCTAAATCGATTATAGGAAAACAGAAAAGAAGGACAAATCATCTGACATCTTTTCCTGTGGATCCCATTCTGAACCGAATGAGATGTACAGGTGCATATTTCTTTTTCTTAGTTCAGGAGCTGAACTGCTATAACAGCTGTGGGACCAGGTGGGTGGAATCAGAGCATGATCAGTGCATTTATGTTTTCATAATCGCATCAGTCATAAGAATATGAGCTAACAATACGATTCCTGTTTGTGGCTATTAAAGACTTTGAAAGGAGCTTTGTATTTATTAACAAACCCTAATACCAAAAAATAAAAGAGAAAGAGAGCAGAAACCCGGAAAGGCCAAACTCCCCTCTTTTCATACCAAGAATAGTCATCTGTAAATCTGCCCTTTAGTTTCCAGTGGATCATCTTATATTATATAGCTTAATCTCAATTGAGCATAAGATGAATAGGCCATAGTCAGACATGGACAATAGAATTTAAGACATTCTCCAGCTTTTACAAACTAACCAGTACAATAAGAGTGTGTGTGTGTATGTGGGTGTGTGTGTGATTCTGAACCCATTGACCTGAGGTTTACAGGGTTACCAAATGTAAATTTTCTCAAATTTATTCAACAATCCAAATTTATTTCTGAGATTTAAAAAAAAATGTCTGCGTGTGTGTGTAAACCCTATGTTATGGGGACAAAATGTCCCCACAAAGATGGCAATATCCAAAATCTTTGTCCTTGTGGGGACATTTTTGGTCCCTATGAGAAAACAGTTTATAAATCATACTGTGAAGTTTTTTGAAAATGTAAAAATGCAGAAAGTTTTCTGTGATGGGTAGGTTTGCGGATAGAAATACACAGTTTGGGCAGTATAAAAATCATTATGTCTATGGCATGTCTCTATAAAACATGACAAACCAATGTGTGTGTGTACCTCTGTCAGTGTGCTCCATAGACCTCCGTATAAATCTGTAGTGCTCAGGCCTGGAGGTGTGAGGATTGGTCTGGTTATCTGTCCTGTCGGCGTGACGGGTCTGCTTCTAGAGCGACCGTACAAGCGTTCTGGGTTTCCATGGCTTCCGGCAGTAAACGAGCGCATCATGAGACTATTGGGGGTCAAAGGTCTGCTGGGTGTCCGTGCTCCACTAGGGGTCTGGGCACGGCTGCTGGGGTTGCTGGGAGATGTCCGGCCTGTGACTAGGCTTGTGGGCTTAGTGTTGTGAAGGGGCAGGCCTGTGGTCTTTGTGGAGAGGCTGCTGGGAGACTGTGGTCTGGACGTCTGTCCGAGCACAGGGAGAGTGTTGGTGGTGTGGAAGAGGGGGGTTAAAAGCAAACTCCTATGAGGGCTGTTTGGACTTCGGTTCAGCTTCCCTTGCTCTGCCAGCTTGGCCAAGTCCTTCTCCACCTCTGAAGAAATCAAGACAATAAAAACTAGCAATCACCAACTAGGGGACAATAACAGTCATGGCTTGTAAACATTTTGGTAATAGGTTATATGGGACATGACTAAATGCATAAATTGAGATAAGTCAAAGTCAACTTTATTTTTATAGCGCTTTATACAACACAGATTGTTTCAAAGCAGCAGACGGGAGAAAAAAAGATTTACTAATTCATTCATTTGAGTGTGTGTGTGTGTGTGTGTGTGTGTATACAGGTGCTGGTCATATAATTAGAATATCATCAAAAAGTTGATTTATTTCACTAATTCCATTCAAAAAGTGAAACTTGTATATTATATTAATTCATTACACACAGACTGATATGTTTCAAATGTTTATTTCTTTTAATTTTGATGGTAATAACTGACAACTAAGGAAAATCCCAAATTTAGTATCTAAGAAAATTAGAATATTGTGAAAAGGTTCACTATTGAAGACACCTGGTGCCACACTCTAATCAGCTAATTAACTCAAAACACCTGAAAAGGCCTTTAAATGGTCTCTCAGTTTAGTTCTGTAGGCTACACAATCGTGGGGAAGACTGCTGACTTGACAGTTGTCCAAAAGACGACCATTGACACCTTGCACAAGGAGTGCAAGACACAAAAGGTCATTGCAAATGAGGCTGGCTGTTCTCAGAGCTCTTTGTCCAAGCACATTAATAGAGAGGCGAAGGGAAGGAAAAGATGTGGTAGAAAAAAAAAGTGTTCAAGCAATATGGATAACCGCACAATGGAGAGGATTGTGAAACAAAACCCATTCAAAAATGTGGGGTAGAATCACAAAGAATAGACTGCAGCTGGAGTCAGTGCTTCAAGAACCACTACGCACAGACATATGCAAGACATGGGTTTCAGCTGTCGCATTCCTTGTGTCAAGCCACTCTTGAACAACAGACAGCGTCAGAAGCGTCTCGCCTGGGCTAAAGACAAAAAGGACTGGACTGCTGCTTAGTGGTCTAAAGTTATGTTCTCTGATGAAAGTAAATTTTGCATTTCCTTTGGAAATCAGGGTCCCAGAGTCTGGAGGAAGAGAGGAGAGGCACACAATTCACGTTGCTTGAGGTCCAGTGAAAAGTTTCCACAAACAGTGATGGTTTGGGGTGCCATGTCATCTACTGGTGTTGGTCCACTGTGTTTTCTGAGGTCCAAGGTCAACGCAACCGTATACCAGGAAGTTTTAGAGCACTTCATGCTTCCTGCTGCTGACCAACTTTATGGAGATGCAGATTTCATTTTCCAACAGGACTTGGCACCTGCACACAGTGCCAAAGCAACCAGTACCTGGTTTAAGGACCATGGTATCCCTGTTCTTAATTGGCCAGCAAACTCGCCTGACCTTAACCCCAAAGAAAATCTATGGGGTATTGTGAAGAGGAAGATACGATTATGCCAGACCCAACAATGCAGAAGAGCTGAAGGCCACTATCAGAGCAACCTGGGCTCTCATAACACCTGAGCAGTGCCACAGACTGATCGACTCCATGTAACGCTGTATTGCTGCAGTAATTCAGGCAAAAATAGCCCCAACTAAGTATTGAGTGCTGTTAATGCTCATACTTTTCATGTTCATACTTTTCAGTTGGCCAAGATTTCTAAAAATCCTTTCTTTGTATTGGTCTTAAGTAATAGTCTAATTTTCTGAGATACTGAATTTGGGATTTCCCTTAATTGTCAGTTATAATCATCAAAATTAAAAGAAATAAACATTTGAAATATATCAGTCTCTATGTAATGAATTAATATAATATACAAGTTTCACTTTTTGAATGTAATTAGTAAAATAAACCAACTTTTAGATGATATTCTAATTATATGACCAGCACCTGTATATATATATTGGGCCCAAATTGAGCCCAATTAGGTATTTTCTCTACCCGGTGTCATGTGATTCGTTATTGTTACAAGGTCTCAGGTATGAATTGGGAGCTGGTATGTTAAATTTGGGGTAATCGCTCTCACTCTCTCATTCTGGTCACTGGCAGTTCAACATGGCACATCTTGGCAAAGAATTCTCTGAGGATCTGAAATAATAATTTTTGCTCTACATAAAGATGGCGTAGGCTATAAGAAGATTGCCAACACCCTGAAACTGACTGTACACTCACTACATTGTAGTAAAGTGTCATTTCCTCAGTGTTGTCATCTGAAAAGATATAATAAAATATTTACAAAAATGTGAGGGGTATACTCACTCTGTGAAATACTGTATACTGTATATATATATATATATATATATATATATATATATATATATATACATATGTATATGTATATATACATACGATGGATCTGCACGTTATCTGCGCGCAAATGTCTGTGTGTAGCAGCGCAGTTTAGAATGGTGACTAATGTACCTGTACAATAAGTATAATATACGGTACATATTATAGCTACTTCAAGCATCTGTGTAGGTGCTCAAATGAATTAGTTAATGTTCCCCCAAATGGTTCATTTTAATGAATCATCCAAATGAACTGATTCAGTAAAATTAAAACCTGCATATGAAGAGATTGGACATTTTAGCCGAGTATGTTTTACTTTTACATTTGATCACTTAGCTGTAAGAGAAACAGTACATGTAAAATAATTTGTGAAAAAGTTTTCAGTGGTATTCCCCAACACTTTTGTACACTCATTTGTCAGCATGTATTCTGATTCAAATACACATGAACAGCATATTGACAGAGTACTGACTAACCACTCATAGATTCCCATTAACAAACCACCAAAACAATTTCCTGAAGTTTTACCGAGGTCTTTTAACAGTCATGGCAGCAGTATTTACTGTCAGCTGTAAAGTGTAAATTGGATGGCATGTTTACTTTGTACGAGTAGAAGAGCGATTTTATATGGTCTGCTTCATGTCAATATATTTGTTTGCTTGGTAGAAAGTCAAATATTTTTGTTTATGAAAGTCTGTTGCACATTTTCAGATGGAACATCTGGACCCATCAACCATTTTTCAGTCTGTGAGGAATTGAGGACTCTGAGGAAACAACATGTGACATATTATAAATAGTATGTACAAGTTTGATATGCGTTTCAGAAACCTTGACTACCTAAATTGTAAGCAAACAGTTCTTTCTTCCAAAAAAACATCATGATAGTTTTCCACTCTATAATATGAAACACCTGTCTGTTGTCCACATAACTAATGTATAATATATCTAAATGCACAATACGATGTTTATGTCATTTTGGCTAAAACAGCTCTTGTAATTAATTCCCTGAACGGAAACTATTCCACATTATTGTGATATATGATACAGCTAATTGTGTGAATGGATAATTAGATTGTTTTGTCTGTAGACAGTCATAAGTAATTACAACCCCCTGTTGTCCCATTTAAACAGGATACAGGAACTTGTTCTTGCAATTTCACACCTAAACACATATGTGATGGAAAGGATTTGTTATGAAAATATTACACGGGCATAAATCATTTGTGATGATGGCAAACCATTCCAAATAAAGGCGATGAAAATAAAAAAATGAATGAAAAATGTCTTTGTGTGTTAGTGTTTAAAGTTTCCCACATGATATTTATAAGAGTAAGTAGTTGAGCTCATGGGTGCTAATGACTCGATGATGGTGGCTGTGAACCCAGGAGCCACAGTTATGTTCACTGTAAAACATGATACACACATGAACAATTGTTTATCACGAATAGAACATTTTAATTTGATTATGAATTACAAATGTTGAAATCCCTGGTCCTACAAAATAGACGGAGTACTTCTAATAAAATTGTGGTTAAACGAGACATCCATTTGCTGACAAAAATGAAAAAAGTTTCATTATTTAGCACTATTTATTAAATTAATTATTTATCTCTTATTATATTCAAGGGCTAGTTCACCCTAGAATGAAAATTCTGTGATTAATTACTCAACCTCATGTTGTTTCAAACCCATAAGACTTGTAGATCTTTTTGTAGATGTTTGTAAATGTAGATCTTTTTGATGAAATCTGAGAGATTTCTGTCCCTCCATTGACTGCCTTTGCAACTTGATCTTTGATGCTCTCATTAGATTGTAAATTGTATTCAGATTGTAAAACTAATCAAAGATCAAGTTGTAAAGCCAGTCAATGGAGGAACAGACAGCGCTCAGATTTCATCAAAAAGATCTTCATTTGTGTTCCGAAGTTGAACAAAAGTCATACAGGTTTGGAATGACATGAGGGTGAGTAAATTATCTCAGAATTTTCATTCTGCGCTCAAAGAACCCTTTCAGTCCTGTTTATGTCCTATGATATGAAGCTAGTGATAAAGGAAAACAGCATATATAAGACAAAAAAAAAAGGAGGATGCTGACTTTAGAGAGTTAACAAGAAGCAGCACATCTAATCTATTATAAACAGCTCTTGTTCAAAAAAGCAAACGCACTTCCCACAAGGCTACAATCCACAAGCACGCAAACCCATCATTTAGAACATATGCAACCTTTTCGATTCCAACTCTTTCTCCCTACATATCTACAGTGTTCACATCTCACAGAGGAAGAGAGAGAGAGAGATCTGAGGAATTCCAGCTAGCTGAAAGTGATGCTTTATTTATACAAAAGTGGCGGAAAGCATTTTTCTGCCATTAAAAAACAGCCAATAATGTTGTCCTTTGAGCACAAGTCAAATATCAAGTTTTTAAATTCCTAAAGCAAAACAACGCAACACTGATCGTAAATTAAAAAGAAGTCTGAGGATTAAGTTGACCACATAACTGAAGCAATAATAAGATAAAAGAAGAAGCCTGGCTTTCAACACGGAGAACATTAACAGCTAATAAAAGCATGAAAGGGGTAAATTAGGTTGTTGAATGAGCCTAATGCCAAGCCTTATGGGGATGACTCTGTTCAGATATAACTCAACAGACAAATGGCTTCAAATCAATGCCATCTGAGAGTAGGGGTGACTTCCCCCACAAAGTGATCTCAGAATAAGTTTCCTCTGACTCAGTCACGAAATAACAAGCACACTTGAAATTATTAGATAAACACTTCCCACACACACACTCATGCCCAATCAGTTTACAGTGAGAATAGTCTTTTCATTTATAACAAGTAATTAAAAATAATTGGTGTGACATTATTTATATATATATATATATATATATATATATATTTTTTTTTTTTTTTCTATCTAATATATCGTCTATATATATTTCCACAACAGTTCTTTCTGGTTCTGAAATCTGATTGGCTGAGTGAGAGCTGTGTGATATTCTAGTGATAACAGCACCGACCTTTTCACCATTTGTATCAGTCCACTTCAAGCAAACATCATGGCGGCCGAGCAAATCCACTGTATTTTGTTTTACATACACTACACATGTACCACGAACTGTAGTTTTATGAGTTTTTAGGCAGCCGCTCAGTGCTCGTGTACCCGCTGAAAACAGTTTAATCTCGGGCCAGTGCTTCGGAGATTTGCAGCTGGCTCTTACAGTTGTTAAACATGAGATATAATTCATTTTTGGTACATAAAACGGGCAAACTTTGGTCTCATTAATCTATTACTTGTTCCTGAGCAAATCGAATTAGGCTATATTAAATTTAATAATTTAATATTAAGGCTATATTTAACTTACATCCTGTAGAGCATTTCTTTTGTACGTTTGACTGAATTGTACAATTGTCATTTATAATTGTTGTTTAATAAATATTATTTTATATAAATATGTTGTATTTGGTATTGCGAAAGGGTTCATTAGTGCATAATACGGAATGAGTGAAAGTTACATTAATACGCCATTAGATGGCGGCAAACTTAACGAGTGAATGAGTCAGTCACATGAGACTTGAAATTGAAAGGGGCTTTTTATAAACAAAGGACATTGTTTTAGCGCTGTTATGGAAAATTCCTTTAACTGTAAAAAGGAGAAATACAAAGATTGCTTTCCTCAGCGGACATTTAAATGGATTTTTATAATGGATATAATATGGACATCGACCTAAAGAATGATTGTTATAACAGACACAGGTAATGCTCGCTCTGGTGATCTCTCTCTCTCTTTCTCTCTCTCTCTCACACACACACACACACACACACAATAATACTGTACAAAATACAATGACTTTCAATGGAGGGACTCAACATTCCTATGTTTTTCTAGTTCTAAAGTGATGTTTAAGAATTAGTAATGAAGCCTTGGTCAAACTGTCATCTTGAGATTTGAATCTGTGGCGGAAGGAAGTAGTTCTGCACAAAAGAGGGTTTTAAAGACACTTGAAAATCAATCTGTGATTTCTTATTTATTTTCACCCTCTGTCGCCGAACTGTTGTATAAAAGCAATATCACACTCGTAGCCATACAATATGGCTGTATATCAGGACGCTGTGATTACCTACAGCCGAATCACTGCTGATATACAGCCATTTTGCACGGCTACGAGTGTGATATTGCTCATACATATACTGAATATATATATAGTTAAATGTGGCTGTTAAATTTTCAAATGTTATATGATTCTTTAATCTTTTAATTGATCTATTTTTATTTATTTATTTATTTCTGACAAAAGGCCATAAATCAAGTAAATTTAAAGACATGTCATCATTGTGGACAGGCATTACAAAAATTTAGAAATCAGTCCAAATCAGTCTTGTATTTCCTGTTAGGGAATTTACAAATGGATCAGGGTTCATGATTAATTCTGTTAAATTTTTAAAACATTATTTTATTTTATATAATTAATCACATTGAATTAACAGTTCAGGGTGAAACATCAAAAACAATTACGCAACCCTTATGTTCTGAAGCCATATCTGCAAACACTCCAGTCTTTTCACAGTGGGTAACTAAAACACAGGTTACAATGGTGATAATTCACATTTCTTGCTTTAATTAGAAGCATCGGCATAAAGGCATACACAGCCACCTAACTCATATACAACTCGCTTTTCTTCTCCTCTTCTTTTCCACCCAAAAGCATGTCCTGCCTTAAAGGGGCATGGGCATAAAATAACCTTCTCGTATATAAAACTTTACATTAGACAATTGAAAAAATAGAAAAAACATTTCCAAATAGATTATTAATATATAATATATAGTTTTCTTTTTTATTTCAAATAAATAATGAATTGACAAACAGCGAAATAAAATAACGAATGAACAAATTAAGGGTTACAATTATATTATTTTCCGATTAGCTAAATATGCGTGCAAAAGCTGTGTTCGTGTCTAGTTTGTTGTTAACTTATTGTGTTTAAATGTCAAACTCCCACATCCACACACACATACACACAGCTGCTGCCCTGATGACTTAGTGAAAGTGCCCTTCTTAAATACTTAATATGTTTCAAATGTATTCGGTGTACGAGAGTATCGAAATAAAAAAGCAGTACATGCGTAAACAAACAACTGTGTGACACATGTTGGAGTTCTTGGTGCTGTTTGTGCCTTTGGTTTTGCCCAATGCTTTCAAGCGGTTACCAAACGAACGAGTGTCGTGCGCGCACACACACAAAGTCTAACAAAGGTCTGCGAGATCAAACCACCGACTGAGTTTGATCATCTACAGACAGAGATTTGTCACTTCACAGCGATGCTAACAAGCTAGTGCAGCAGTGGCATTATTAAATGAATCAAAGATGGTCACCATTTTTCACAACATATTTTAATAGGTGGATCAGCTTTCAATTAGCCAATCAGACGCCTTCAATCTTGTGTTCGCAGGCAGACTTTCACATGTGTGGCCTTTGACAGTGTCAGGCTGTAATGGAAAGGTGGCCTGTTTTATATGCGTGTGGGTGTCTGTGTGTTAAAAACCTACCGGCAAGATGTTTGCCCATGTTCTCCAGTTCTTTGGAGAAAAGCGAGTCCTGGAGTTGCAGAGCACGTCTGGGCGTCTGGGGGCTCGTGCCTCTGATCGGCTTCACATCCGATGCCCAGACAGGGTGACGCTACAGCACACACACACACACACACAAGAAACAGTACAGAGAGTCACATTAGCTTTGAATTTCACTCCTTTTTTACATACTACTTATGGTTACAACACTGTGCCATATCTGTTATAATGAGGGCCAATTATTTTTTTAAGAGAAATTAGAAAAACACTGAAAACCACAGTTCTTTGGGATAAAAGTCTGGATGGCGGCAAGGACTGAACTTTTATTTGTGAACACTGCGCTAGACGCTCAGTAGTGGTTAAAGGATTTTGAAGTAACAATCAATAAACTCAAGGGATCCGAGAACGGATGACGATGGGCTGCATATCCTACTATTACTGTGTTTTGTGATAATAAACTTGCAGTTTGGGGGAATTAAGAATACAGCCTTTCAATTCAAGACTATGGTGAAAAAAACAATGATATACAAACAATAGATTAATCAAATTCACATTGGTTTGTAATGGTTTAGCTTATTGCGAACATGCTTGCCCAGAAACGTAACAAACACTGATTTTATTCCAAACACAAGTCTGGTTTACAGGATACAAATGTTAAATGTTGTAACAGCCAGACACTTAACCACTGATGTCATCACAGACAAAAAAAAACACACACACACACACAAAAAAAACCTATTTTAATCTCTTCATATTAAAGGTAACATTAGGTTTTATATTATCTGTCAAGTTCAAAGATCAAGTTGTTCGACCTTAAAAATGACATTTAGCAAGGTAAAACATGTTAAACAAAACTAAAATTCTACGTTCTTACTAGTTGCATCATTAAATTAGCCAAATTATTAGCCCCTCCCCCTCTGCTACATAATAAAAGCTGCGACAGTTGAGTCCATGAAGTGTCCAACATTCTACACTTTTTTTCCGTTAATTTAGTGCATCATCCGTATATTTAAAGTGCACTTTTTCTTTTTGGAATCTTCAGTGTGAACACACTACTCGTACTATTTGTACTTCAAACGTCATAGAATAGTGCATAAGTATGTGAAATGGGACGCACCTATAATTTTTGTTAAAGCATTACATCAAGCATTTTGTTTTCTACCAAGGGACAACATTGCGTTATGAGTCAAAACCTTGTTAGATCATAGACCATAAGCGGCATTATACATCCCAGTAAACACATACACCCATCCGCATCAGGAAATATTTGTCGTGCAGAACATTAATGAAGGCAAGTCAAGATGCTGCTCAGGCCTGACCACCTCCTACATCAGTTGCCGGCTGTCCTTCACTACCGCCTTCTGTGCTGGTTCTGGTTTGGTCTTGGTTGCAGCAGCTTAACAAATCTAGGCAGATCTGCAGCAGATATTTGTCATACACATCCTCCATGCCCCAAGGAGAACATATGGACTTCAGAAATCGGTGCATTTAAAATTGAGGGTGAATAAGAATACAACATGTTGGATCAGTTTTTGTTTCAATAACATTTTAAACCTCAATCTGGAGATCTTAATCTTATACGTACTGTACA
Organism: Zacco platypus; assembly: GCA_038088235.1. NCBI lineage: Eukaryota > Metazoa > Chordata > Actinopteri > Cypriniformes > Xenocyprididae > Zacco > Zacco platypus. The sequence continues at coordinate 11,760,355 of CM076065.1, forward strand.
TATCATGGGTGCAGATTTGGATAAGAGACAACTAAATAATCCCGATCAATATTTTTAGCCATTGCAGTTGTGACTGAAAGCAATGCATGCAAGTATTGAATGAAATAAACATTTTGCATCAAGTTTTTATTTGTAAAAATTAATTATTTTATTGCCCTTAATAAATGATATTAGGAACACCATCCAGCAAATAACTGTGCATGATTCTTTGTTTATGCTTGTCGATACATTCATACTTAAGAGCCGTTTTATACTGTTTCCACTCTCCATAGCAGTATTCTCAGAAATGACATAAGAAAAAAATATCTATAAATAATAAAAATCAGTAAGAAACAGCAGTGGGAGGTAAAATATTAATTTTTCACTTGTCATGACGGCAGACAAATAAACAAACACATGACAGCAGTATCTAGACTGGCTGTGCATCTCTGCTTCTAAACTGTGTTTAATTTATTTTCTTGAGGCTTTATCATTTTAAAACCTCAAGAGGTTGACCTCTACGTTTAAAATATTTTTTAAACCACCTGAAAACATTACAATGCTCTTTTATACTGAGCTTTACAAGAACCAATTATATTTATAAATAATATCCAACTTGTACTTTTTGGACATTTTCATTCAGTGTAAATTAGTAGTGGACTGTCCGTCTAGCCACCCTCAAACCCATCCATCCATCCATCCATCCATCCATCCATTCATCCATCCACCCACCCATTCATCCATCCATCCATTTATCCATACATCCATCCATCCATTCATCAATCCACCCACCCATTCATCCATCCATCCATCCATTCATCCATTTATCCATACATCCATACATCCATGCACCCACCCACCCACCCACCCATTCATCCATCCATGCACAAGCCCTCAAAGCGACATTCATCCAAATATTCCGGGAAGAAAACTCTTCCCTCACAAATGTTTTGACGTTTCTCTATAGACAAGCGTCTACATTTACTGTAACAACAAATAAATATGAATGACAGTTAACAGAAACAATTTCATAAACTATGAGGCTGCTGTAGAGAGATGCATGTCAGCATTAATATTCAAGTATGATTTATTTCTGATTCTGCCTTATTGGCCCAATCCTTTCTCTTGTGGTTTATTGGTTACACTTAAGACCATCACTGTCTATACAAACCCATAGTAGATCTTAGATACTTGCTAACTGAAGCAATACTTGGGAAGCGTAATGCTATTCCGTTCAGCACGACTGTGGTTTGCAACGACATTTGTCTTTATTGATCCTGATATGTGCGTGAGACTCGGACCAGAATGAGTCAAAATAGTTTCAACAAATCAATTTCCTATAAACCGATCAGAGACAAGCCGTATACTGGCCAAACGAAAAAAGCTGTTTTACATTTGCAATGAGCAATTGCGGATTAAGAGCAATCCGAGTGGTCCACCAAAGCTTGCAACCACTTTTAATGGGGATTCCGTCCACTCACAAACATGGATCCAATTGCTTCAGAAATGAAATGCAGATTGAGGATAAATATGGGACCACTCAACAACCGTTTGCATTTTAAGTACTCATGCTCATGCTGCGTGCTCCTTTTCAGAATCCCAGGCTGAACCACTGCCGACCGATCCACCATTCACCTCAATCCTCACAGGAAAAGCACAACACTTCATTCTCAAAGGCCATTAAACAGGCTATTAAAACTGCAGAGTTTCTCTTATGAACATCAAACGCCACTATAATTGTTCAGAAAAGTCCAGTTCATTGGAAGCAGGTTCAAAAACCACGAGGGAAAGTCGAGGATTTACATTTGCCATTGCAACTGGCCTGTGTCTATTTACCGCACAGGGACAACATTGCCTTGGCTCATTGCCTGCTGTCACATCTGCGTGCACTGGCTCTTTACGGCCATGTTGGAGGCCGCAGGCTCAAGCCACAGTGATGTTTAGCATGTACACAGAGCGCTGAGGCTTGTGTTCTGCCCACACCGACCTGCCACAAGGAAAGAGAGTCGCAATAAAGAGCGGTAGCCCACCCCGGCACAAGGAAGCAAACACCACAGACAGCATTGCGTCAATCCCTCTGGGCAAGGCTGCTAAAACCAGTTGAAAGCCTGTTTCATTGTTTGTTTGCTGGATGTAAGAGATGAAAAATGGTAATAAAACAGTCCAATATATTTTTTCTCTTTCTTATGTACTTTATCTTTGAGTTCAAAGTGAAAGGAAGTTACTGGATTAGATGTCTTGTTTTGTCTCAAGTTAATTCTGAAGCAAAACTTCTGTCCATTTCGATATGTCAGATTTGTTATTTAGCATTATTTATATACTATTATACTATTTTGAATAAGATTTTGTTTTTATAGTTTTAGCTTTCAGTTTAATTTTTAGTAAATTCGTTTTTTTTATTCGTTTTTTAAACATTTTTAATTACAATTAGTAGACGAAAATGTAGTAGACCGTTAGCTTAGGGTAAGTAGAATAAATTGACATGTAGTTGCGAAATAACTTATAGTCAGTAGAATATCTTAATATCTGCTAACCCAGTAGAAGTGTTAGCAGATATTAAGCAGACAGTCAACCAATACTCTAATAAAGAGTAAGTTGACATGTAGTTGCTGCAAATTTACTTATAGTTAGTAGAATATCTAAAGTGGACCAACAAAATAAAGTGTTACCTTACACTGTTATATAACGTGCATTTGAGACTATATAGACCTGGCTATGTGAGACTACAGTTTGAAAAATCCCTTTTCTTTACATGACACATTGACATTACAGTACAGAATAGTTTTTCACCCAACACTGTAAAAGCATTTCATGTGTCAATGAATGGAAGACAGTTTCTCAGGAACACACGTAAACGTCATATCCTTTTGATTTTTTGGGCTTTTCACATAAAAATCAGTCTACATGCTTTTTTAGACAAGTCGGGGAAGTTTTGTTAAAAAAATACAATAATGACCCAGAATCACGTCATTATGTGCATCTCTTAAAATCCATTAGAAACATCTGTGTTCATCCTTTTTATCCAACTTCCATTGACAAAATCAAATGTAATTTCAGCACCAACAGATTTCATTTGTGCACAAATACATGAGAGAACCTCCTCTGTGGTGCTTTGATGATAGAGTGCACTGCAGACTGAAATGAAGTCTAACACAAAGGTTTATTAAATCTACTTGAGTTGGCAGCATTCAAACGCACATTATGCATGTTCGCAGGCGCTGTGCCAAATTCAAAAGGGAAATGGACAATAACAAATTTATTATCTGATTAAACTCTAAACCCCTAAACCACAGGAGAAGGGCCCTACAGCATGACATACTGTGTGCACCTGGATTATATGTGAAAACAACATGAACCCGCAGAGCTCACACAAGCCACATGTAACCTGTTGAAATGACTTCATTCAACCAGTTCACTTCTGAATAATTTGTTTAGAACAAATTCAAACATGTGAAGCATGCTGAAAAACAACCGCCTACACACAGTGAATATTGTATATTTTCTATAACAGGCTTTATTCAAGTGTGTGACATTTAGGAGTGTGTTATTCTGCATCTTGCCTGACAAATATCTTTGTTCTAGAGGTCTGCTGAATAATTTGTTAATGCTATCGCTTTATTATGTTAGCTGGACGACATTTCAGAAATTTGTAATGAGTGAAAAACATGAACCAGATGGCTCGGTGGAATATATGGGAGAGTCTGTCAGCTCCTCTGGCATATATCTTATGAATCGCCTGAATTACATTGAGTGTTTGAATTGAAGGGGAGCTGCAGGGTCTCAGACTCCCACACGAGCTCAGGGACCCCATTCAGAAGAAGAAATTGGGGCCACCCCTGCTGTTTCACTCAAAAAACAATAACACTGTTTTCTTCAACTTGTCCAAACTGATTTAAGTAAATCAAAACTGGATCCTCATTTTGACGATAAGAGTAAAGATTTCATTTACGGTTCTTCCTGAGCGGATGTCATGCAGCACAAACCTCTACAAAAACTGACGCAAATAGAATGAGGATCTTCATACTGACATGCTTTTCTTCAAAGCAACTTTTGTCATTTAAAGTTATATTACTAAAATAACAATTTAAGTGAGTTTCTTGGTATTTGATTTCTCCCACTTTTGCTTTCATTTACTTTCACTTGACCTGGCATCTTCATTTCTTTGTTTAAAATCCTCCAATTTGTTTATTTTCAGGTTTTATTTCCAGATTTTTACTGTGGATTCAGACTTTTGGAACCCATTGAATATTAGAGGTATAATCACACATGGAGGTAAATTCACACTGCAGTTTAGAGGATTGAAAAAACAAATCCAGAACCAGAAATGTGGGGAAAAAGGATTTGTCTTCATGCAAAAATGTGTAATGACACAGACATCATCTGTGTCAAGAATAACTACATTCTTCCATGTTATAAATGAGCAGGTCCAATCAAAAAGATCAGGAAGGCCAATGCAAAGTCATTTCCAAACCTTACCGTTTTAGCCCACACAGTCAAAGCAAACTCTCCTCAAGGCTATTTTTTTTAATATCACCCCAGTACTAAGACAATCAAGACCGGAAACCACATGAGAGAGAGCCATTAATGTGCGATGGCTTATATTACAAGAAGGCCAATCATAAAAGAAAAGCTTTAAGCTGAAATATTTCAGATCTGCCAAGGTGGGAGGTTGTCACAACAAAAGTTAAGCCCATAGGAAAAAAGAAAACACATATCCTGATTTTCTAGCCGTACATAAACAAATCTTTCAGTAATACAGACATTATGTTTCATGGATGTAATTAGCATAAGCAGAAAAACATAAAATACTTCCTTCTCGATAACTTTAATAATGAAACATCCAGGTCAGACTCAAGAGGTTTCACTAAATTCTACCATCTGATTCTAGTTTATTAAAACAAAGCAGAATTATAGTCTAAATTGGTAGAAAGAGTAATTAGTTCTTAAACAGTTTCTGACTTCCTATTGTACAACTACTTAATAGTGCAATGTCAATTTAACACATTAATTCACTGATTAATTATAAAAAAAATTACACAATTAGAAAAAAAAACAACAACAAAACAATGAATCATGCCAGACTTGAGCAGAATTAACCACTGCCTATATAAAAATGTAATGTCTTGAAAAAAATCATTATTTGGGGTAATTAGTAATTAGTTGATAAGCACATCATAATTAATTAGATTTTTTTTAACCTACTGAAAATCTAAATATATATATATATATATATTCAGACTGATATATATATATATATATATATATATATATAATTGTTTAATTTATAAATGTTTAATTATTATGTTCAAACAGCAAAGTAACATTCAATGCTATAATATATTTAATGCTTCATATAACAAATAAAATAAAATACTAACTAACTAAAATAATATGACGTAATATAATACATAAGTTATTTATAGTAAAACATTCATAAAATTATCAGATTATAAAAATCATAAAAACAGATTGGATGTAAAAAAACAATAATAATACAGGTTGTCCTAAGGCCAACAACAAAACTAAATTCTCCCAAGTTGCTCCATGCAATCTGGAGCCCACAAGCAGCTCTGCCCATCACGATCATCATTTATGGCGCAAAGAACACGTGTTACAGCCAGGAGGAGAGCAGCACAGATACAGTGCCCATGACTATTGTTTTCCCAAGAAGTGACTCAGCTCATAAAAGTATTACGTTTTGTTTTCCGTGCCATTCTGGGCAGCAAGACGAGAGAACCCCTGAGGACCAGTTAAAGTAATAAGCTATTAGGAAGACAAATCGCATTTGCCTTTCAAATAGAGCCCAAAATAAGCAATTAACCAGAAAACAACCACATTAAGCTTTAAAAAGCAGCAGTAGGTGATCTGATCCTTTCACACTCGCCGCTTCATGTGGGAAACATTAGCCGTCTCGCTCTCCACTCACTGGCATGGTTTAATCTATAGATGATGGGGCCTCCTTTCACACTTGCTCTGTCTCCCTTTCTTTTTTTTCCTTTCAGAAAGAGAGACAGGTCTTAAAAATGCACGCCAAAGTAAAGAGCGTGTTTCTATGTGAATGAGAAAGCAGACCTAAGTGCGTGTGAGGCCCTATACGGTGTCCGGACGGCATTGTTTACTCTGTGGTATGGTTTCTCAGGGCAGTCACTGCTGCTTGGGTGTCCCCACTGGGCGACGAAGAAGAAGCCTCACACGCCTGGTGTTGCCACTCTGTCTGGAGTGTTCAGCCCATAAGCTCCACACACGACTCAGCCAGCGATTCCTAAAGAGGATTTTTCCAACACTTTCCTCTGTAATTATAGCTGCACTCTCTGTTCTACTGCTGATAGAAAAATAACCACTTCATGATGGGTTATAGGGAGTTTGGGTTTGCTGTAGTGACAGAAACCTCTATACAGTTAAATTCCCATGAGATTCTGAGAGTTAGACACAGAATGCAACATAGGTTGTTCACAAAAGTCTGAGCTGTCTTACTGTTTTTCAATGGCTTTGTTCCCACATGGCAAGAACACGGTCATCAGTGCAGTTGTAGAGTACTAAATTCCAGAGTTGTGTGCCTGCCAGAACTGAATTGAAAATGTTTTTAAATTCAATTAAACTCCTCAATTTAAATTCAAACTGAAGTCGCAAACAAGATGCATAATTGAACAGAACTAAAGAAAGACAGATAGAATGACAGACAGATCCATAGATGGGTAGATAAATAGAACAACAGACAGACATGTAGACGTCCAGATAAATAGAACGACAGAAAGATAGACAGACGGACACAAAGACAGATGGATAAATAGAACAACAGACAGACACACAGACACATAGATTAACAGAATGACTGACAGACAGACAGACAGACAGGCGATAAATAGAATGACAGAGAGAAAGACAGACGGACACACAGATGCATAGATAAATAGAAGACAGACAGACACAGACGGTAGAAAAATAGACGGTAGAAAAATAGACAGACAGACTGATAGATAGATAGATAGATAACAGACGGTAGACAGACAGACAGACAGACAGACACACAGACAGATGGTAGATGAATAGAATGACAGAAAGAGACAGACGGACACACAGATGCATAGATAAATAGAAGACAGACAGACACAGACGGTAGAAAAATAGACAGACAGACTGATAGATAGATAGATAACAGACGGTAGACAGACAGGCAGGCAGGCAGACAGACAGACAGACAGACAGACAGACAGACAGACAGACAGACAGACAGATAGATAGATAGATAGATAGATAGATAACAGATGGTAGATGAATAGACAGACAGCCAGACAGACTGATAGATAGATAGATAACAGACGGTAGACAGACAGACAGACAGACAGACAGACAGACAGACAGACAGACAGACAGACAGACAGACAGATAGATAGATAGATAGATAGATAGATAGATAGATAGATAGATAGATAGATAGATAGATAGATAGATAGATAGATAGATAGACAGACACAGACGGAAGATAAATATAACGACAGACAGACAGACACAGACGGTAGATAGACAGACAGACAGACAGACAGAGACGGAAGATAAATAGACAGACAAATAGAACGACAGACAGACACAGACAGTAGATAAACAAACAAACAAACAGACTGTCAGACAGACATGAAACCCTTGCGTTCTGCTCAGCTGTCTTTGAACATAAAATCATGTCCTGTGTGAACGGTTCCAGACTCCTGTTATTGTGTTCCATGTTGGAAGTCTGTTCTGCTCTCTGGTGGCTGTTGCTGACAGATTTGATGGAATGGGGGATTTCTACAACACAGGTGTCCTCATTGACCTCTCTCTCGAATGTAAACGAACACTTTTCCATCAACAATACGATACTCTGCGAGAAGAACGCAAGTTTTGCGTGCTTTCTCACCAGGTAAACAGCCAAGATTGTGTTCATCCAAAACCTGCACCTTTTTAATAGCTCCTTAATCAAACACAATGTACCTTTTACACATGATAAGCTCTTATTCATTGTTTGGCAAGGTAAGCATCCCTTCTAGCCTGACAAGCACGGAGACAAATAGACAAGTCACGCTGGGGCCAATACTCCCTGGAGAATGATGTAAGTGGTTTTAACTGTCCCTCTGACAGCGCTCACAATGGAGATGATGCTGTAAACATTAATGACTTGGGGAAAGTGATACAATGAACAATTTTGCTGGGTGAGGATCACCTACCTGCCCTGTCACCTGAGAGGCAGTCTGCAGATCTTCTGCTGCTGTCAGGGTTTCTGTCACCGTGGGTAATGGACCTGATCCAGAAGAACAAAAACACAATATGCCGTTACCACACGCACACACAGTCACAATATGCTCCCACACCAAAAGGGCCCCTCAAGAGACAATGGGTAGATTAAATTTCTCCTCGTTAAGAGTGAGTGAATCCCGAACAAAAAACTAATTTATAACTGCCTGCTCCTTTCAGCAGACTCCATAACATGATAGAGTACTCACATGAATCTGCTCTTACTGGATATGATCTGTGATTTAAGGGGATCGTCTGAGAGGAGAAAAGCAGGGTGGGCTTTTCAGTGATTCTGCTTGGGAGGTAGTACATGTCCCTGTGTCGAGAGGGACCCTCTCAAGTCCTTTACAGAGTTTATTTTAAAATACTAAAAGGAAATAAATAAATAAATAAATAATAACAATTAAATACTAAAAAGATAACAAGTAAATTTACAATGTAATTAAAAAAAATTAGAATGATCATTTTAAAAAAAGCAAAAAATTATATTTAAACAACGTAAAAAAAATGTGGCCTTTTGTACTTAATAAATAAATAATATTTATAATAGTTTATACAATTTTGGAATAAACTGAATTGGAATGAGCTGAATTTTAAGTGTTGATTTGGTGCTCAAGAAGCATTTCTTTTTATTATCAATATACAGTTGTGCTGCTTATGTGCGTTGTGCTTGTGGAAACCCTGATACACTACTATTTAAAAGTTTGGGGTAAGTTTAAAAAAATAAAGAAGAAATTTGTGCTTTTATTCTTCAAGAATGCATTAAATTCATCAAAAGTGACAGTAAAGACATTTATATTAATCCAAAAGATTTCTGTTTCAGATAAATGATGTTCAGTGAATGATGTTCATGAACAACTCTTAATGTTGTAAGGATTATATTTTATTAAAATATAATAATTATCTAGTTCTGGCATGAAACTCTAGATGGCGCAGGCTGATAGGTCTTTAACTCATTTCATAGCGATTACACCATTATCTACAATCAAACAAATACCAATTGTGTTGCTGTTAGAAGTCTTCAACGTGCTTTCAGAAACCCTTCACCTTCCCCAGCTCCACCTGTATAGATCTGCTACGGGGTTAATTCATGTATTTCACATGTGCAGCAGCAGCATGTCTTAAGTGTTCACAACAATGTCTGTGAATGTATTGGCAGTTAAGAATCTCGTAACTTGCTCTGCAGCAGCAGCAGCTGAGAATATCTATTTCGCCAAGACCAATTGCATTAACATTGCCATGCCCATTACTATACCAATCTTCCAAAAGTTGTCATGAAAGATTAATTGTAACTATGTTTCAAAATATTGCTTTTTTTACTGTATTTGATCCAATAAATGCAGCCTCGGTGAATATAAGAGGCTTCTTTCAAAAACATAAAAAGATTGATTTATTCCAAATATTTGAAAAGTAGTGGAAATAAGTGGAAAATATTTTATTTTGGACAGGATTGGCCTTCTTTGTGGCTTCATATCCCATTAAGAAATGTTGTCCCCAGGCCCCATGAATTTAAGTTATGCCTGTGGGTACTTACAAGGTATTTCTGGCACAGCTTGCTCTGGGACATGGGTTCCTGGTTCCTCTTCAGGCCTTGCAGTTAGACTGTCCCCTTGAAGCCTAAAAAATACAAAAATTGAGCATTAAAGGCTTTAATTTCAAATAAGTGGCTTGCATTTCTCCCCACAGTTATGATAGCTGTGAAAGATAACAGTGAAAATACTATCATGTTCTCCATTCAGAGCAAACTCTCTGCTGAGCCTATGAAAGAACTCTATGTAATGGATCAGTATCATATAAAATCTCTATTTATACCCAGTGTCTTTGCTAGATGAGAACAAGTGGAGACAGCGAGTCTCTATTCATAAAAGGTGATGAGACCGTGCCAAAGCAGTCTATTTGTCTTATCACTATCAGGGGAGGATGAGGATATGGGCAGGCTGGAATGTAGACAGAGCGTAACATAGGGGAACGCTTAAGACCTGACAACAATCTACTAATCGCCAAACAGTGCAGCTGTCTCAAACACCCATAATTTATGATGCCCTATCTCAGAGGATGCTAGGATTAGGAGCTTGCCCAAAGAGGGTTTGTTCTTTAAGGAAAAGTTCATCCAAAAAAGAAAATTCTCACAATATTTAATCACACACATGTCATTCAAAAACTCAATTTGATGCTACTCTTTACATAAAAGTGAATTTTTTTTAAAAAAATTCATAAGACATTGGATCATCTACAAACAAAAATGAAGATATTTTTAATGAAATCTGAGAGATTTCTGTCCCTCCATTGAAAGTCTATTTATCGGTTCATCATATAAAGCAACTGTATCTCTTTAGAAGACTTAAATTAAATATTAATTTATTTTACAATCTTTTTATGAACGCGTTGAAGCATCACAGTTTTGGGTGAATAGGCTTTCAATGGAGGGACAAATATTGGGTTTCGACGGTTTTGAAACAACATGAGGGTGAATAATTGATGACAGAATTTTCATATTGGGGTGAAGTAGCCCTTACATTTTTCCAAGATGCAGATGCATATTCAAATCACACAAATAAGATTATAGAGTCTGTTCCTTACACAAACAGGAGAATATAGAGAAAGAAGAATTCTGTTTAGAAGAATATAGTGAATGAGTAATATGTACATGGCAAAGAGTATCGTGAGCATGTGTAATAAGTCCTTTTATGGTCTATGAAAGAAATCCATTATCCATTTTGGGGTAAACTAGCCTTTTGTGACCATCTTATGGACTACCGTGATCCTTTTAGGCAGTGAAAACCAATAAAATGTGCTGTAAAAAAAAAAAAAGACCCACACTGTAAGAAAAAATTTTGTAGAAAAGCATAAATGCTAGTAATTTTCTGTTGATGGACATTTTCTTTAACCATAAAACTCAAAACAATGCAAAGCATAATTCAACATACGAGAAAAACATTTGTAAAAAGTCAATATGGAAAATTTTGACATATTACAACAGTACACTGGGCCTTATTTTTATAGACTTATCTTAGTGCGCACTTCAGTATTGTGTGGCCAGGATCATGTGATTTGAGTAGAAGCATCCAATTAAAACCTTCCAGTCTCGCAAATTTCCTAGAGGACTGGAAAATGAAGACCTACAGCACAGTAATTGTCATACCTTATTCTTCAACAATGCCGTATTCTCGAACTGTTATTTTGGAGTGGTTTCAAACTGTAAATCACCAAATGCTGCAGTTAGCAAATGATAGGCTTGATTCATTTCACATTTCTCAGCATTGCCATCGCGTGCCTTTTCCTGTAAGCAGTCAAGCTAGTTAATAAGCATGATGACAAAAGAAAACAATCCCTCCTCTTGCTTTACCTTGCTGTTTCATTGAAGTTTCTGTAACTTTCTCTCTCTAATTTATCCTCTTCATTCTTTCTCATATGTAGAGAAGCCAGTGAGAAAAAACAGATTGGGTTTAGCCCACCACCTGAGCAGTTCCTTTTCAAATATCATCATTATAAATGAGTAATTAAAACAATGATGGTCAATGACTCATACAACTGTGTTTGATCGGGTCAGTCCCCTCATAAAAGGGGTCAGATCTTGGATACATTTGGCAGCTGAACTCGGGTTTGCTATGAAAGGTCTGCTCTGTGCCTTATAAACATCACAACATTATATTTTCTCTATTTTGCCCCAATCCTGTCCTGCACTGGATCAGATGCACTTTTTTCACATTCACATTCCCCTATATGTAATGCAGAATCGTCATATTTGAAGCCAATTTGAGGAGCAGATGAAATCAGAGAGTGATTGTGCTGCTTCAAGATGAGCTGTTTTCCTAAGCATTTGTGGCTAGTCCACCACCTCATCCATCAAGTGAAGAGGACAGACACGAGCAGATAAGGAATAAATCCCATGACCTTTCCGACAGTGGTGAACTACGGGACAGCGGATCCCTGTACAAGATTTAGTATGGCTAAGAACACATACGTTTTTCACATTTCAGAGCCAGTTTAAGTTTCATTGTGACTGATGTTTGCAGGCATATTGCATCTTGAGAGAAAACGTTTGAGAATATATAAATAAAAAATATGAATAATTAAAAATTAAGAAAAAAAATAACTTGTTGCATTCACTATTTAGCTTTATTCATTAGTTATTTATTATATTTAATTTATTATTGCAATGCTTTGCATTAATAAAACAATGTGCTTTACTGAGTTAGATTTTAAATGAAAACGAGGATGTGAGAAATACATATTCAGTCCATTCTAAAAGTATTGGGCCTAATTTTCATATGTTTTGGTGTAAGATATTATATATATATATATATATATATTTATATTTACACACACATTTACATTTTGAACATTACATTTTGAAATAACCATTTTCTATTTTAATATATATATATATATATATCAACAATAAATCAGTGAATCCACTGAATGAACTTGAAGGGCTCAAGTATAATGTTACAATTTATGACTGTCTTAATGTTCGGACTTTCCGGTCTGTTGTTAAGAATGATGTTCTTCAATCAATGACCACTTGAGATAAATGTCCAGATAAAAGGATTCCTAAGTCTGAGCCTAAGAAAATGTGAAGAATGCTGCCTACGTCCTCCAAGTAGCCGCATGCCCAGGCAAAGAAATGGAATAGGAAAAACAGAGAGAGAGAGAGATGGGCATCAGTTTCCTCGCATTATATAGCTGCTACTGTTCGTCAAGTCTTAAGGCAAGTCTATATGGCACTGAAGAGTTTCCAGGTGTACAAACAGACACTTAGCGCCAGTTAGTGAATCACTGATAGAGACTGATTTATGAATGAATCATTCAGATGAATTGTTTAGGTTTTGTGAAGCTCAGAAGCAAAAGATTGATTCATTCATGAATCGGACATCACTAATGTGGAAAAAGAAGATCAACAAAATATGTAAGCAGGGTGGGCCATATCCACAATCCTGCACATTTAACCTGTGATATAAACAAATGAACTTCCACATCAATGTGATAAACAGTCAGCAAACAAACCGTGATCATGTGATAAGCATTCAGCAAACCTACAGCGAGAAGATATGTTCGGCATCTCGTAGACTGTGAAGAATGTCTAAAGTATCCATGGTGAATCTGATATGGAGCAGAAATGAAAAGAAAAAAAGAAAAGCCAAACAAAACAACATGCGGCAATATAGGAGCGTGGCAGCCATCTAACCCAGCAGATTTTTTTTTATCAGCCTGGCATCGGACATGAGCCCTGAGTCACCCTATCACAGCCAACAGTGTGAAATGTGATCACTTCATCCAGCCACAAACTATAAAACAGGAAATAAAAACAGAAAACAAGTGACAATGAAGATTATCTCTGTTTGTGATTCTTATGAATACAATCAGATTTCTAGAACGCTTTTAAGATATGTGTGCTTTCTCTCATCCACATATGGTGTTTCCTCAACTTTGGATACTTTCATGTCCTGGGGTGATTTTTATGTAACAGATTTGAAATTCTAAAGCTGCAGCCCATTACTTTTTTTTGGTTAAAAATGAATTTTGAGCAAGAATATAACCAGCCAGTGTTCAATACTATGTCCTTACCTTAGCCCGATTTACAACAGTAAGCGTGTAATGATGTGTTCTAATCCAAGTGGTACAAGTGGGATTCTGTGGAAAATTTGAGCATGCTGACATTCGTCTTTGCATCATGTCTGTTTACATAAAGGTATCCCAGCTAGTAGGCTATATGGCATCATTTTGATGGCGGATTATATGGTATGAAAAATTAACGTTAGAGATTAGACTTACGTAAAGATGATAAATAACTGCGCAAATTTTCAAAGTTTCAAAGATGGCGACAAAGAGGCAAAACTTACGGACTACAGCTTTAAGAAAGCATTTTATTCCAAAGACAAGAATGTCATTACCACAATCACTACTCCCAAAACAGAATGCTAATTTGAAATGTTTTGGAAATGACATTGTGGTGGAAATGTTTCTGACTTTATAAACAAAAAATCTTCTGTCACAGACATTTTTCATGGTCAAATTATTTAAACTAGAAGCCTAAATGAAATCTGTTCATCAAATAAAGTGATGAAGTCTCTTTTTCAAAAAATCCAAAGGGTCAAAACTGCCCAGAGTTGAAGAAACACCGAGAGTCTTACGAAAACTGCACGTCTCATAGTCACCTCAGTAAGATGAATGTTGTGCATTACCTCAGCGTGTAGTCATTCACCTTTAGTTCTAAGAGCATTAACTCTAGATTGTTAGAATGCCGCGTGTGGCCCTCATATCCGGCTGAAAGGGGTTTTCAGCAAACAGGGGTCAGGATACGTGACTCGTGACTTGACTAAGATATATGACAGTGCATTCTAGTGCGGACTTGATGATGACATTGTTCACATTGTGTGTACCGCTTGACTTGTTAAACGGAGGTTTGCAAAAATGGCAACCGTCACACGATGAGGGACAGCTCTAGGGGTCTAGTGAAGTCATTGAGTAGAGTAGAGTAGAGCTGTTGGTAAATACTGAGCTGTGTAAATATTTACCTTGCACACCTTGAGCAGATGTTGAGAGTGACTTTGGCCTGGGGTTCTGAACAGTAGGAGCTGCGGCCCTGGCTGAACTTACTGCCAGACGGCAACAGGCCAGTGACCCCTTCCATTCGCAGGTCATCCAGATCCTCTGAGAGAGAAACAGAGAGAGAGAAATAAATATGGTTTTAACCCTCATGTTATGATAAGCCTGGAGATTGCTTTTGTTTGGAGGCCCAAAGATCCTGATGATGTCTGTGTAAAAACAAACAAACACACAAACAAATACATCAATAAGCATGATATGATAATAAAAGAAAAAGTGAAAGTCGTGACATATTGTCAAGTATGGTGACCCATACTCGAAATTGGTGCTCTGCATTTAACCCATCCCAAGTGCACACACACAGCAGTGAGTAGTGAACAAGTGCACACACACACACACACCCGGAGCAGTGGGCGGCTATTGCGACAGCAATATAACCCAGATGATAATGATAATTTATTAATGTAAATTATTATTATCATTATTAGAAAAAGAAGAAGACTATTTTAACTGAATAAGAAAATTCACTGAATTTATTCTGATATTTTTATAGTGGATGTAAGTTGAAATCAGTCTTGAAGTATCAACTATTTATTTATTTATTTTAAATATTAAAAGGGGTTACACTGACTACAAACAGAACAGGGTTACTCAAGAGTCCTGTAGGGTGTCTATCTTTCTGAAAGATAGATAGAAAAAAGCACTTCTTTTCATAGGTCCAGCTTACCAACCAATTAAACCATCTTGAACCTCACTTCCATCTGGGTCACAGCACCAAATGTAACCGGTCGTACTCTACCCGCTCCAAGCGGGATTTGAACTGGCATCTTCAGCAAGGGAGGCGGGTGCGCTAACAAGGACCCCGAAGACTGCAGCCTCTAGTGTCAGTTGCCAGTGTGAGGCCAGGAGAGTGAGATTTACCCACAGAGCTCTTTACTAGCTGGCCTCCATTACACTTGCATTTCAAACAGACTGACAGAAGGAAAGCAGAGGAGATAAAATACATGAAAAGAGAAAAATAAAGTTAACAGCACTGAGATAGGCAACTCTACACTCTCTGAGGTCACTGGTGACCCCCCTCACAGCATATGCTTACAACATGGTCGCTTGCAGCCAGCTAACAGGTGCAGATGGCTGGATCTGAGAGATGTGCTTCACTTTACACGACAGCTGTTCCTCTAAAACACGCAACTGGGCCGCTGGATTAAAGTTGGGTTGTTTCCTAGAGTTCAGCTCAATTATATGTGTAAGCCAAGCGTTTTTTTAAGCTTTAAAAAAAAAATAAATAAATAAAATTAAATAGCCTAAAAGCAACCAGAAGTGATACTGTAGTCAATTTAACATTTTGTACCAATTAGGTGTATTTATTGTATAATTCAATAGATGTGAGGTCAGTTGTGCGTGTAATAGCTTTAACACGGCTCATCAAATCTGATTTCACTCAGATTTCAACTGTCTGTTTCATAATAACAATTTGACAAAGCATGTTTCTCACAGCGAGTTTCGTTCTCACGTCACAAACATCATGATCAAGCAAGAACGAGGAGCAGCAGGGTAAAGTGAGCTGCGCTCCGTGAGGTCAGCGCCTCCCACCCGTGCCTGTGGCGGTAGGTGTTATATACCAAATGTACCACTTACGCTGAGACCGCACAGCCAGCTGACTGCGTGTGGAAGGACACACACACAAAAAAGCACCTTGTAAGACAAGTAAGTGTAGCTAATGGCAGGAATTAGACTTGGCCTATTCATCCACGAAACTCTGACTCGACTCACTTTACATCTCTCAATTGCCTCGTCTTTCTGTTTGAGCTGCTAATGTGGGAAGAGGCCCAGTGGGAAACAACTCATCAGTCACAATTAAAAGCCCTGAAACGCACCTTTTTGTGTTCGAACGCTCCATGTTGTCAACATGAGATTTCTCCCATAAGGCTTCGTGCAAGCATGGAGAGCATGTGTTTGTGCAAAAGGGAGGTCCGCTTGGCACAGGAATGTGGACACTGCCTTGTTCGTGAAATACCAGAGAGTGTGGTGATATTACATGCCTCATTCATCATCACAGGTCTGGTCCAGCTGAGAGAGAGAGCCAGAGGCCACCTCATACACACACATGCAGCATTGTACATGAGAACACAGCTGTCCACCGTGGGAAAGCCTTTCTTTTCGGACTGGGCTGCAGGGTGTGTGGTTCAGGGCCGAGGGGGTAACTCTTGGCAATATGGCAGCTGCAATAATATTAATGCTGATATGAGTTGGCTGGGATGTATCATTCAAGATAAAGATATATAAAGGTAAACACAAAAAGAGTGAAGGCGAAATACATATTTTGGTCACACTTTAGATTAGGATCCAATTCTCACTAACTTAACTAACTATTAACTATGACTTTTTGCCTAAATAAACTCCTAATTACTGCTTATTAATAGTTAGTAAGGTAGTTTTTGTAGTGTTTAAGTTTAGGTATTGGGTAGGATTAAGGGATGTTGAATATGGTCATGCACAATAAGACATTAATACGTACTTTATAAGTACTAATGAACAGCCAATATCCTAGTAATATGCATGCTAATAATCAACTAGCTAATAGTCAGAATTGGACCCTAAAGTGTTACCATATTTTTTATGTATTTGAATTGCATACAAACTGTCCATCCATTTGGATTAAACAGTTACAATAACAACCCAATAAAATTGTTGTTAAACTGAGATGCATATTTGCCAGTCATACATTTATTTATGATAATTTATGATTATTAAATTAAATTGATTATTAATCTTTAGATTTGTTCAGTTAAAAGTATGAACATGTTTAAAATATGGCTGGCTGTTAAAGGAATATTCAGTGTGAGATTGGATTTATTGATGATAAATATATCAAGTTAATACACATTACATTTATTAGGTAATTTTCTGTCATTTTTATACAAAATATAAAAAAAAAATGGTTTTAAGCATTGATAATAATAATAAGAAATGTTTATTGAGCACCAAATCAATAATAAATGACTGTA
This sequence comes from Zacco platypus, assembly GCA_038088235.1. Lineage (NCBI taxonomy): Eukaryota > Metazoa > Chordata > Actinopteri > Cypriniformes > Xenocyprididae > Zacco > Zacco platypus. The sequence goes on from CM076065.1 coordinate 11,778,156, forward strand.
AAAAAATAAAACAAATTTACACAGCACAATACCGTTTTCCACCGAAACGGTAATAAACCATAAAATCAATGCATCCTGGGTAATTTGTCATTTTAAGAAAAGAGGCCTATAGTCTACTTTCTCATAAATGATAAATAATATTACCCTGAATGCACTGCAATATACAGTAGTAATATACTGTAAAAACAATTCATTGTGGGTAATATTTGTCATTTTTGTCATTTGTTGAAAACAACAATTAAAAATATTACCCAGAATGCATTGTTTTTATGGAATATGACCATTTCAATAGAAAACTGTATTTTACTGTGTAATTTTTTTTTTTTTTTTTTTTTTTTTAGTTTGGTTTTAGAGTGTAGATTAGATTGATTTCTGAAGTATCACGTGACACTAGTAGCGTTTACACGGACCATAATAATCTGTTTGTAGTAGCACAGTCAAAAAAAGTCACATGTAACCACGTCCTTGCTTCAGTCTCTCATCACCTGACGCCTTGTTTTGGGATTGGCTATGGGTGTTTTTACTGATAAATATAAGCAGCATGGCACAAAGTGTCATGTGCTCATCGTCTCCTAATTAGGACATGAAATAGATAAATATTAAGTCTTCCGACAACAGTGGGAAACTGTATATCCGTGCAGTGTGCGCATGTCAAAAGATCAATTCCAAATTGAAACTTGTACTTCAAACACGCGCACCAACACAATCATTTTATTTTGAGTTCTTGTAAACACGTTCGGATTCATCAGTTGGAATGTAACGTATAAAATTCAGCTTTGCTATAACAGGAATTAATTACATTTAAAAATATATTCAAAAACGGTTACTTTAAAGTGTAATATTTCACAATATTGCTATATTTTACTGTATTTTCGGTCAAATAAATGCAGCCTTTGTGAGAAGGAGAGACTTTGTTCAAAAACATTTAAAAATCTTAATTATTCCAAACTTTTGACTAGTAGTGTACCTGTTTCTTACCTTTTTTATTTATGTATGACTGACAAATATGCATCACATTAAGTTTAACAGTTTGATTGTGTTAAATCTGTGTAATCCAACTGGATATAAATTTTATATGCATAAATTTTAAATACATAAGTCTTAAATTTAGTGTATAACAGTCCCCTTTGAAACTCTATCAATGGTTGGGAAAGACTGAAAAAGCATTGGCTGATATTATCAATGTAAGTTCCCTGAGCACTTTTCCATAAGGAGGTCGATGTGCAAGAAACCAACTGTGCCCATAAAAACCCATCCTAATTAATTGGGCTTCTATTGAAAGTCCTTCTGTAAGTGTTTTCCCACAGAGCTTTGGCTAATTTCTTCTTTTATGTTGGCTTAAAGCTGCTTGTTTCACAAATGTGCCAATGCCTGAGCCAGAAGTGGACTTTAAGACTTGGAATAGCCCTTCATCGGCCTGACAGGGATCTGAACTCTTGCCATAGTAAAGCGAGAGACTGCAGAGTGGGCTTTTCTTCTGTTCCATTTGGAAAGAACTGACGCAGGGGGAAACAAAGGTGTCTGTAGGCTCTTTAAACGGTACACTGCCATTCCTTAATAAATCTACCAGGACTGCCGATCCAGCAAAGCTGAAAAATAAGACATGACATGAAGACACTAATTTCATTGTGATTTGTTAGTCTTCTCTGAGAATTTAGAACCTGCTGACAACGAGAGGGTGGCTTTGAAAATAACCTTGTTAACGGTGAACTCAATTTAGTCTGATGTATTTTGAACTCTTCAGCTGGACAATATAAAAAAGTGGACATCGCTAACTTAATGTGCTCTTGCAATATAAGATATAAAAGCCTTTAACATACAAAAAAAAAATAAAAAATAGGCATCATAGGGAAGCTCCCAGCATAAAGGCTGTTCCACCAAGCAACTTAATCTTGATGCTTCCTAAGATAACATCTTTTTCACAAATTCCAATCCCAGAAAGCACTGCAATAGGTGAGAAAATTCAATGTGGCATACAATGCTAAGAATTTTTTTTAGAAATACAGTATTATTGTGAAATATTAGAATGTAAAATAACTATTTGAACATATTTGAAAAAGGTATTTATTCCTGTGATAGCAAAACTGCATTTCCAGCATCATTACTCCAGTCTTTATAGTGTCACATGATCCTTTAGAAATCATTCTAATATGATGATTTGCTGTTCAAAAAATATTTCTTAATGTAACAAAGTCTTTACTGTCACTTTTGATCAATTGAATGCATCCTTGCTGAATAAAATTAATAATTTCTTTCAGTAAAGCCTTAGTGACCCCAAAACTTTGAACGGTAGATACATTTAACATGCAACAAAAAATTGGTCAATACTGATAATTGGCCTATTATTAAATGATTAAATGATATTAAGTGATAGATTAGGGCAGAAAAAAAAGCTCATGCACAAATATATCACACAAAATATCCAATATCTACACACTGAAAAGCAAAAATAAATAAAAAAATATAAAGGCTCATTCACATCAAGGACAATAACTATAATGATAAAGACATATTTATAAAAATCGTTCTAAATATAAAAGAATAGCAAAGTCCACACCACAACTATTACGTTAACAGCACAGAGAAATGCTAACTTTGGGATCGCTTTCAGAAAAAGATAGCTGATGAGTGATAAAAACATTGACAGCCAATCAAAAATCAAGTCCGCTTTAAAGAGCTTGAGCATTAAAAATGGCGGACAACAAACCTACAGCATTCGCTATAGGATAAACAGAGCGTTATCGTTCATTAGTGTGGACGCTAATGTATATTGCTATAGTTATCTTTATAGTTATTGTACTTGGTGTGAATGGGCCTTAAAATCTCTAATATTATATAATAGTATAACACTGAATGGAATTTTATCAACTGTTAAAAAAATAAGTCAAAACTGACTATACTAAAACTTAAAAAAATGTACATAACACACTTCTTTAATGTCTTAAAACAGATCCACTTCAATTAGCCTCCAGCCTTAAAAGGCAGCTGCCTATGTAGGCAGTAAGCAGCTCACTAGATCTAAATACTGCCAAAACAGTAAACGTTTACGTCTGTACGTAACCTGAGGCCCTGTACCATAAACATGCTGTTGCCTGAGTCACACTAGATGTTTTAGATGTAGAAGACTTTTGTTTAATCTCTTACAGTTCAGAGAATACCTCATCTACCTCACATGCACCATACAAATGATACCTTTATATTGCACAAAACATTTTTGATAACGTTGAAAAGCAAAATACCAGCAGCGGCACACATCCAGACAAAACAAGAGCACAGCGTCTGTGTGAGTGTGCGTTTGCAGCAGTCATGCGTTACTGTAGTGTCACTGCATACCTTCAGTGTGGAATAAATCAACTGCTGGGGATGCTGAGCCCCTGGAGTGAGGTGGAAAGTATTATCCAAACAAAGACGGGAGTGATGACAAGGAATTTCTGCCTGTAATTGTTCACACCAGCCGAAGCACTGCGAAAGCGTGTGTGCCTGTTCTAGACAAAGTTTCCATGTTGTATAATGCACCAAAGACAGTCTACACAACAGGGTTATTATAGTTAACCAAAACTACGAAACACACACACACATATACACACACACACACACACACGTTACTTAAAATAAAAAGAATGTTAAGTGAAATAAAATCTAAAAAAACCTAAACTTTCAGTTAGTTGCCAAGGGAACATTTTCTCATTTAACTTAATGTACCAAAATAACTCAAACTAAAACAGAAATATAAAATAATTTATAAAATTAAAGACTTATTAAAAAAAATAGTAATAATAAACATGACAAAATTCAAGAAATTCACTACACTTAAAAATTAACACAGAAACTAATTCACAATATTAATTAAAATTAATGTTAATTAATAAAACGATAATAGTATCTAGTTAGAGTTACACCAACAGTTTTAGTTACACCAAAAAATTAGTCAAAACCATTTTCACTCATAATTTTCTAGTAAATTCCAAAAATAATTATAAAGAAATGGCAAGTAACACGTTGAATTAAGTAGAAAACCATAAATGTTTTTTTCTAATAAATGCACTTCAATAATCCTTGTTTTATTTTATAACTTTTTTATTTACAAAATCTTTCTTACAGTGAGATTTGTGTACGTTGAGCTTGTTAGTCACTATTTGTAACTCCCAACTGAATAAAGTTCTTCAAACTGTTACATGAATCCCACCAAAAGTTACATATATTTGTTTTAATACATTTCAGAAGATGTTAAAGATGTAATTCCATAATCACATAGCCATGCACTGTAAACTATAATAAACGCAGACTATACAGGCAGACATGACGTTTCCCAATTTAGTTCAAAGTGCTCCATGGTTTATGTTCCATCTCTAGCTCATAATTATCAGAGCTGGATAATTGACAGAATTCACTGTAGAGAAGCTCTAGACGTCTCAGACTTTGCACACTTTCCGCATTTGTGTTTCATTAAGACTAAAATGCTACGTTCCAGCACTGTGGTTTAGTCCTCACATACATACACCACTTTGAAGTGAGTGGGAAAAGCAGTTTTGTTTTGCTTTGTAATGAAAACAATATTTTAACTACTTTCATAATTATGGCCCTGGGTTGCCCCTTTCGTTCTCTAAAAATATTTGCCTCCCGTGCTGCAAAAATTCACGTCTGTCACGGCAGGAGATGATGAATGATCTTTCAAAGTTTATGTAGAGTTAATAAAAGACGGTAATAAGTGGAGTTACACATGACGCCGAAGATGAAGATGATGATGATGAGGTGTAGCTGAGGACTAGAAGACTCTGAGGAGACAGTACACAATCTTCTTTAAGAATCAATGACTTAAGAAGTTTATGTACAATGGCAATTGTTAAAACTGTTTGTTATATTATGAATGAATGATCTGAATCCATAGCAGATATGTACAACATTGCCACCTGCTGGTTCATTACAAGTGATACATATAGGCCACATTTACACTGCTCTTGATGCCCAATTCTGATTTATTGACTATATCCAGCTTACATCTTTTAAAAGTGACCCATATCCAATATCTGTTAACACTTGGTGAAACAACTCAAGGAAATGATAATTCAAGCTTGTCCCAAAGGCTTAAAAGAAATAAAACTTCTGCATGTCTACACTGGCTTGAGCCTTTGTCCTCCATTGCAACACTGAAAAAGAGTCATGTGATTGCAGTTTTTGCCCACCTGAGTTGACAGCATTCTCCACCATTGCTTTTTTACTGACGTGACTCGTATTGATGGGAATATCCAATCAGTCCGCTTATATGGCAGATGTAAATGCAAGTATACAACTCATATCAGATTTATTTCCACACATGAATGAGGCCTGACACCAATCTGAGAATATCAGAATCCATTTTTTCCTGCTTACACGTTCGTGGGTCATATACGATCTGTGCCTCATGGGAGTAAAAAAACCTCACTATATATATATCTTTTGAATTTTCTATTAATCAAATAATCCGGAAAAAATATTAGGAGCAAAATCAGCATATTAGAATGACTTCTGAAGGACCCATCCACAATGAAGAAAATAATGATTCTTAAAATTCAGCTTTGCCATCACAGGAATAAATTGAATTTTAAAATATATTAAAATAGAAGCAAACAGTTATATATGCTTGCCAAGGCTGCATTTTATGTGATCAAAAGAGACTTCTTCAGGTTAAAAAATGTTATCGATTTTTTGTTTTTTGATACTATGTTTGCTGACTTTTTTTTTTTTGGGCGACCCCAGTTTGAAAACCCAGGCCTTAAAATGAAAAAAAAAAATAAAAATCTCAATAATCATTCATGCAACTACCAGACATATTCAGCAATTTCTGATGGTAAAGCTAAAAGAAAGTAAAGACCTCATAAATCCAGTAACTCATTCAACAACCCCTACATTTATGTTTCATCTCCAGTATATACACGCATGCTTGACTGCAAAGATGCTTGACTGTTGATAGCAGGGGTGATGTTCCTGTTATCACACCATGAGGACCAAGAAACAAATCTAAGGAAAAAACACACAAACTCTCTGATAAGGGCATTGTGTGCAGAATAACATTATCACAAGATTATGAAACAGGCCGTTCAAATCCATGGCTTCTTCAGGACATGATTCACTGTGTTTGTAACTAGTCTGATTTTTGGATATGTTTGTAGTTAGGTCTATGGGTTCATTCTTACAAATACATCATATTTTGAGGTTTTTGCTCTACTGTAAATCCCTAGGGGTCTGTGGGTTACTTCATACTCTCACTAGATTTTTTCAGCTGTCTTTCAGTTTTAATAAATGACTCACTTTGGGCTACACAATCAATCTTCGAGCTGTCTTGGCACAACTGCACACTTCCCGCGATTAGGTAATCCATCTGCAAGTGTGTGGTAAAAGCCATATAAGAGCAGTAATTTCTCACGAGGGACTTTCTATGCCTCTTATCAGTGTATCAAAAATACCACATAGTTGCCACAGCCAAGCCTCCTTGATGTGAAAGAATGAAGATCACTGTAATTTACACCAGCATGTTCCATCATCACCGGCATCCCTGAAAAACAACTGGGCATCCCGGGCAAAGTAGAGCATCTCTGTTATTTGTTTACGCCGTTGCCAGGGCAACTGTTGTGTCTCTGCATCCTGGAGAGAGTTCTTGGCGTCAGGGAAGAGAAGAGGGTGGCGGCAGCTGCCAAGACAGACAGCCATGACATCACAAACAAAAGGAGTGCCTTGATCGCTTAATCCACTGCGATCACACCACATCTATAAAATTCCAAGAGTTGGCGTCATCTGAGAGGTTAAAATGAAACAGATCAACATGATAACCCACAACTCAAAGCCGAAAAAAATGATGCCGCTTGCCATAAAATAGGGTGTAAAATAGGATTAATCGCAGCCTAATAAACAAGTGTTTCTTAAAGGCAAAGTATGTAATTTATTCAGTGTTGAAATACTTTCTCCTATTTTGGTTTAGTGTGAAGGGACTATACTGTAATAAAGCCATTTATTTGCCAAATATTATGCAATTGTTACAGTTGTCCTCATGGCCTCATGCAACAACATACAGCGTGACCAGTGTAGTCTGATTCATGAAGAAATGACTCTTATGAACTGGTTCTTTATAGGGAATCAAAAACAAACAAAGCACAATCAGTGCAGTCCCATTCAAAAACAAATGATGGTAAGACTTTAGAATGGGGAACAATTCTCACTTTTAACTAGCTGCCAATTAGATTGCATATTGGCTGTTTATTACTCCTTATTACACAGCTCTGTGGAATACTTGCTTCTGATTGGTGAATAGTGTGTAATAAGCGGGATAATGTATATCCAGCCGGTTGTTATTGCAATATTTCATCAGACGCTGCAACGGTCGTGATATGACGTCACGGTCTTTTTTTATAAACATGAATTTAACATATAACTTATAGTACTTCATTTAAAATGTAAAAGCGTACAACCTACTTGACTTTATTGCAAAAATATAATTCTTTTAATTCAGCCAAGAGGTCATGCTATAACGAGACAATCTTCTACTGGTCCCTTGGCTTCACGTGATGTGAATTTGAAGGTCAGAGGTCACCAAACTAGCACCTTGGAACGCATCGAAATGCGCAACTTTTCGAATTCACATGCGTATGAATGGAAGTCAATGGGACGAAAAGTCCAAGGTGACCGCACCTTTATTCTGAGATGACAACCGACTAAATGTACATTATCCGTTACTTATGAAGCACATTGTGACAAGTAGGTCGGGCGAGAGCCATGAGAGATACGACACCGGTGCAGTGTGCAGGTGGCGCTCCTTATCGATCACACCACCAGCATCGTGTTGTTCTCTCACGGCTCTCACCCTGCCCTACTTATCGCACACATATTAATGCCTTAATCAACTTGAACGCTACAGCAACTACCTTATTAACTATTATTAAGCAGTAAATTAAGAGTTTATTGAGGGAAAAGTTGCAGTTAACAGTGAATATGTGTTCCTCATATCAAAGTGTTACCAAATTATTTGTTCTGAGACTGTAAAAGAATCACAAACATCTTTGAATCATTCTGAAAAATCCACTGAATGAACTCAACGAATCTGTCAGAGAGTTAACTCAATTAACGTCAAGTTATCATTGCTTCCAATGATGGTCAATTTTTATATACAAGATGGAGCAAAATACATGGAATATTCCATATATGCATAGTAATATTACATATACAATAACGTTTGGGGTTGGTAGTTTATTTATAAAAAATGTTTTTGAAAGAAGTCTATTATGTTCACCAAGGCTCTTGTTTCTCATTTTCCTCTTGACAACACCTCATAGATTCTCTATGGGGTTCAGGTCTGGTAAGTTTGCTGGCCAGTCAAGCACACCAACACCATGGTCATTTAACCAACTTTTGGTGCTTTTGGCAGTGTGGGCAGGTACCAAATCCTGCTGGAAAATGAAATATTCAAAAAGCTGGTCAGCAGTGGGAAGCATGAAGTGCTCCAAAATTTCTTGATAAACGGGTGCAGTGACTTTGGTATTCAAAAAACACAACCATCACCAGTAGATGACATTGCACCCCAAATCACCACAGACTGTGGAAACTTAACACTGGACTTCAAGCAACTTGGACTATGAGCTTCTCCACCCTTCCTCCAGACTCTAGGACCTTGGTTTCCAAATGAAATACAAAACTTGCTCTCATCTGAAAAGATGACTTTGGACCACTGGGCAACAGCCCAGTTCTTCTTCTCCTTAGCTCAGGTAAGACGTCTCTGACGTTGACGTGGTTCAGGAGTGGTTTAACAAGTGGAATACGAATATTTGGAATACAAATTCCTTGACAAATCTGTGTGTGGTGTCTCTTGATGCCTTGACCCCAGCCCATTCCGTGTGAAGTTCACCCAAATTTTTGAATCAATTTTGCTTGACAATGCTCATAAGGCTGCGGTTCTCTCGGTTGGTTGTACATCTTTTTCTTCCACACTTTTTCCTTCCACTTAACTTTCTGTTAACATGCTTGGATACAGCACTCTGTGAACAGCCAGCTTCTTTGGCAATGAATGTTTGTGGCTTACCGTCCTTGTGAAGGGTGTCAACGATTGTTTTCTGGACAACTGTCAGATCAGCAGTCTTCCCCATGATTGTGTAGCTTAGTGAACCAAACTGAGAGACCATTTTGAAGGCTAAGGAAACATTTGCAGGTGTTTTGAGTTGATTAGCTGATTGGCATGTCACCATATTCTAATTTGTTGAGATAGTGAATTGGTAGGTTGTTGTTAAATGTGAGCCACTTTTGATCAATTTAATGTGTTCTTGCTAAGTAAGAGTCATAATGACATATCATAATGACTTCTGCATGATCAAGCATCACATATATTTTATTCACTATATATGATTTTTTCTTTTTTGATTTATTGCTATTTGAATTACTGTCCCATTAGAAGCACAGAAATTATACATGTCAGCATCAAGTCCCAACACTCATCTGCAAAAATCTCCACAGATACAAGTCAGACAAAAACCAATAAACCAGAGTGCAATATTTCCTTCAGCACTAGGAGATTCCCAAAAAATCCCACATTTTCACATTTTGTTATTGTCAGCCAAACCAAAAAACCACACTGGAGAGATTCACAGTTGCTATGTGATCTGGGGCTCTCTGAGCGAGACAGAGTGGGTGTCTCAGATGTGCCATACGGGTGGGCATCCAACACGAGAGAGCTTTATCCCCCACAGAACCCCTCCATATGTGCACCATCCTCCAGACAATTACAACTCAAGATCTGTGTGACACAAGAGCACCATTTATCAACTCTGTCCCATCATCCCACATGTATACTCCTTCATGAATCTATTTCTCATGTCTGAAAGGTGTCAGATGTGACCAGACTCATTTTCAGAGTCTATACCAGATAAAAGGCCTCCACCACAAAATCTGAAACCCTAAACCCTGGCAGAAACGGCTTACTCATCCCGCCGATCGGCCACAGCTCAGACATGTGAAACAACCTGAAAATTTCTTTTAGTCTCACTTACACACATCTGTCATCGCTAGGATTGACTAGCACAGCAAAAAAGCAATCAGTGTCCCGTGAGTCCCCTTTTCAGACATCATTTACTGTAAATGTGCGGCTTCATCTGTGTCTTCATCTGGTTCATGAGGCCATGAAAATCATGAAGGCAAACTTCAATATTGCTCTGTCATGGGAAAACACTCATGTCTTGGAAAAATGTTTTTTTTTTTTTACCATGTTGGTTTATTAACTAACCAAAAGACAACAACTTGCTGCCAAAAACAGGGGCTTTCTTCAAAAACCCCATTTGAAGAGTTTAAAATGTGGTAAACTGTGCACAGAGACTATATATGATAAGTGGCCCCACATATATTTTTCTCATATGCAAAAGTTGTGAGTCATTTTCCACTGAGACTGCTTTTGTTGATTTGTTTTTAGACAAAGAACTTAGTTTTTAGCGTCAATAAGCCCAGAATAAAAGGTGGTGTCAGGTCGGCAACAGATTTAAGATTTAAGGTATATATAATTTTCAAGATAACTAATTTCATATTTTCGTAACCCTATATAAACAATGTTACACATTCAATGCCAGCAAATGCACTTTGATTCATTTTACTTGAACAGTTCAAGAAGTTCAAATGAAGGAAAAAAAATTCTAAATAGCATTTCCCTCTAGTGGTAAACATCTGACAGTGACAAAGTCCATATTGTGTAGTAGAAGTAAAATACAAAAAACCTACCTAACAATAATATAATTAGGATCCATATTTATGACTAATATTTTGGCCTGTAATTTTATGCCTTGAATATCCAAACATATGGTATATCCAAACATAATTATCTGGCTGCCTCAGGGTGCCCTGCAAGTATGAAATTTAAAATGCCATCCTTGTTTGTGGGCGCTCGTTCTGGACAAATTATTTTTGAGCCACTCATCTTATTTGTAAATGCCATGTGACTAATCACTCTGGAGCCACAGAAATATTATATCATGACAGCATTGATTGGCTGATGGTACCACAAAAGTTACAGTAAATTTCATTTTTTTAAGAGCCACAGTAACATTCAAAATGAGCAGGCAATGAAGTCATGTGATGCTGGTCACATAGTTTTGATTACTTATATGGGGGACGGTATCTACTCTCAAACACAATCCTGTAGGGATTAAAAATCTGTTAAATTAAACATTGTGTCCAGTTGTGAGTGATATAAAAACCATGCTCTAGGGCAGTTGTGGCTTAATGGTTAGAGAGTCGGACTTGTGAGGTTGTGGGTTCGAGTCTCAGTACCAGCAGCTGGAAATGTATGTGTGGGGAATGAATGAACATTGCTCTCTTCCACTCTCATTACCCACAACTGAGCAAGGCGCCCAACCACCAATCACTCCACAGGTGCCGCAGCAAAAATGGCTGTGGAGTGTGTTCAATACTCACTGCTCTGTGTGTGCACTTGGATGGGTGAAATGCAGAGCATAAATTTTTAGTATGGGACACTACACTTGGCCACACATTATGTCACTCTTTTAACCTAGTAAAAATGTAAAATCTCAAATAACGTTAAACATCTAAACAAATAAATAACTCTATGCACATCAAAACCACACTCTCATATATAGCCTAATCACCCATACTAAAGTTGAAGCACAACACACAAATATAAAAAATAAAGGAGAAAAACAGTTTTCCCTGAAGCGGAGTTATAATAAAAATGGAAATTCATTGCAGTTTCACTGAACTGCCAGAGGAGCAAGACAATTAGAGCAGCACAGCCGTTGATTCCCTCAAGTGCCCAGTCAATATGTTCAGTAAACAGCCTGAGCAGCACCTCCACTGAATGCTTGATAAATTGAGAAAAATGAAAACATCAGGTACACAGTTTCTTCATTAGCATAATTACACTCTTTTGAATTGAGTTAATTTCTCTATAGAGCATTTAGCACGCCGGAGAGGGTTTAAACGCAATTACACTGTATTTTCTGCAGAGAGATGGACATCATTGACTGATGGTCGCACAAATGAATCGCATAGCAATACTGTACATATGAGAATGCTGTTTATTTCAAACAGGAGTAGAGAAGAGGGTAGACGAGGAGATTTAGAGCATAAAAATCGAACACCACAACTGAGATCTGTTGCTCTTATCTCCACCACTAGAGGACAGTATAAGCACATGCAAACTTCAGATTTCTTAGTTTGATCTTTATTACACTTCGAGTCATTGCACTCTGAATCCCACCTAACTAGTCTTACTAGTCCCATGTTACTTAATAAACCAGATTTTACTTTACTTTTAAACCTCTAGAAATTATGACTTGTATATGTGTAAGTGTTATAGATTTTTTTCTCTATTAATATTAATGATAACACTAAATGACATTCCAACATTATCAGATATTGTGACTACACTACTGATCAAAAGTTTGGAATAATAAAATTATTATTATTATTATGTTTTTGAAAGAAGTCTCTTTCAATGATGAAAAGAGTTGAGCTGCTTAATTTTTCTTCATCCACAAATTTAACAGTAAAGACATGTATAATGCTATTAAATGTTTCCATTTCAAATAAAAGCTTTTCTTTTTTCCCATGAAGAAAATGGGAAAACAATCTATCACGGTTTCAATAAAATATTAAGCAGCATAACTGTTTTACATAATAAAAATAATAATAATAATAATAAATGTTTCTTCAGCAGCAAATAAGCATATTAAAATGATTTGTGAAGGATCATGTGACACTGAAGACTGGAGTTATGATCCTGAAAATTTAGCTTTGTCATGACAAGAATAAATTACATTTTACAATAGATTAACATAGAGAACTTATTTTGAATTGTAATAATATTCCACAATATTACTGCTTTTACTGTATTTTTGATCAAATAAATGCAGCCTTGGTGAGCATAACAGATTTCTTTCAAAAACACAAAAAAAAATTTATTCCAAACTTGCATATCTAAAATGGAGGGAATTGAATAAATGCTACAATGTTTCTTATGTTCAGATAATATTTTAATAGGGACACATTTGTATTCTGATGTAATAATATTCCCAGCACAATCAAAAGGGATTAATTAACCACATGATAGCTGTTGTGACCTTTACAGCTCTCTGTGATGATGCTCTAATGAGACCGAGGGTCACACTGTTGTCTGGTTCAGGCCAAGAGGGACCACTGGACTGACACAAGAAATGAGATCCAAAGACACAGCATCTCACTCCTGTCCCGATGACTCTCTCCCATCTGTTCACTGTTTGTCTGACTTTGTCTGACAGGGTGTTCGATATGAATGATGAGCCCATGCCAGCACCAGACACCAGGAACTCCATCAGCCTGCAACTACTAAGAGCAGTTCATCAAAGAACCATATCTCCTTATTTCACTCTCTCCCATCAAATCAATAAGTCTCTCTAATCATTTGGAGTAAATGATCATTTACATGACCTATTGTCTACACACTGTAACGAAACATCTCTGCAAACTGTATCCAATATCTATTTAAAGCCATTCAGCAAGGGCTCCACAGTAAGAGGAGTGTGTTTCCTGCTAAGCAGGAAGTAGTGATGGAGAAATGAGGCATAGGCTATATTAAGAAGTATTACAATATTGTTGCACACTGTTTCATTGTTGCACACTCAATACATTTTTGTATATTTAATTTGTCAAGGGGATTTTAGCCATCTTGGATAAATCTGATCAATTATTAATCCACTTTTTTGTTAAAAAAAACACTTTTGCCAGGCAAAAGGGATGTCAACATTAATGTGACATGAAAGTAAATATACATAATTAATTTTCTTCTGTATTTTAATGATTAAAAAATATATATATAATAATAATAATAATATATATATATATATATATATATTTTTTTTTTTTTTTAATTCTGCTTCATAAAGATTATTGACAGCACTATCTTATTAACAGAAAAATCGGCATTTAAATTGAATAAAATACTAAATTAATTAGGAAACTATTTAGATTTGTTACCTTTAAAATATGATACTTATATTTTCACAGCATTAATGAGTCACACATATAGCTATACATTTATATATTATGTATGTGCAAATATATAGCTATTTTAGGAAGGGGATCATATTTGAAGTATATATACATATATACATAATGTGCACACAGTATACATACTATACTATATTCTTTAGTTATGTCCGATTTGCAAACAAATTGTTCTTTTGAACCAGTTCTTTTTAGTTCACCAAATCAGACTGAACCATTTGAAACAGTGCAAGGCTCAAGTCAGCATGGACTAGATCTGCAATTTACTCAATCAAAATGACTAGAAAGGAGCCAATATCCCTCATTATATGATCTCATGATGCCGGATTCTGCCATCTCATTCAGACATATCCCACATGCGAGCTGGCTGCCAATGGTTTCATAAATGGTGGGCGAAATATATGCTTCTGATGTCTTTTGCTGAACAGCATAAAGTGTAACAAAAACGTGTTAGGAATGTAACCAAATGGCAGTAGTTCTCGAGTCAATAGCAGTACACTGATATCAGCTCTCTCGAGTCGGTTAATGGTTACAACAGTTCTCGAGTTGCCAGAACACTAAACTGAGGAAATAGTTCGGACACTGACATATCCATGGAGAATTGATCAGCTGCTAATACAAGGATGTGTGAACCAAGCAGTTGACTTAAAATAGGAGACGACATGTAAGTTTATTTATGGTTTCTCATGGTTTATTTAAAAAGGTGAGTAAAGTAACACTAGTTTAATCACTTTAAATGTTTTACACATATAAATCATCTGCATTTCACTGCATTATTGGGTGCTTTTTTGTCTTCAATGTTTGAATAAATGTTTATATTTTCATTTTCAGTGCATTATTTTTTATCAAATGGTACATAAAACTGCAGGATGTTTCACATACAGTACAATAGAGATTTCAGAGTCATTATTGGGTGCTTTAATAATAATCAATCAAACGAACTGGTAAATCTTTTTTTTTGAACTGGTTCTTGGAAACAAACCGTTTGAAAGAACCAGCTTGCAGAAAAGAAACAGACTTTCAATCACTAACATACTTCAGGAAGAATACTAGTTGTATATAGTATACTATTTTGAACAAAGCCAGGCATCTCTTGCAGTTATTGGGAGTCAGTTTTCTAATGGGTATAGAGGCTTTCTAGAAGGCATTCAAGAGAGCATCTTTAATGATGACAAGTGCAAATGGAAAGTTTCAGAGAGCTCTACAAAATGCTCTCTCGGTCAAAGCAGTCAAACTAAATTTAATTAATGGGAGTTTTAATGAGCAATCACTAATAGTCAGAGAAATTACTCGTGGAATGACGGAGAACAGACAAAGGTTGTTGAAATATCACTAAAGTATTCCCATCCCAACATCCCAACTCTGCACGCGCTCTCTGCTGTTGCCTCAGAGCACACAAAATCTCATTATCTCCCAGCATCCTCTGCAGGAGAAAGCCTCAGTGCAGCAGATCAGCTCACCAGGTCGCTGCTAACAGACACACACAACCAAGGGCACACCGCGTCCCACAAAAAAGCACAAAACGAAATCAGCTCCTCAGACAGGTCTCTGTATGCAGTGTCAGAAGGCAAACTCGTACAAAGAGAACACAACCGACACTTGATGAAAAGCTTCTTTAGTACCACTTTCGGGAATAACCGCTGATGCTTGAAAAGTTTATTTAAAGGGATAGTTCACTTCTTCTATGGAACACAATATTAGATGCTATACAGCATGTCTAGACACATTTAAAGAGGGTGGATAGTGACCAGGGACTGTCAAGCTCCAAAAAAAAGTGATTTGTATGAATTGAAACCATACAATAGCTTTGTGTGAAAAGACACCAATATTAAAGAAAACCAATTATGCAAAATTCACTTTTACATGGTGTTTGAACATAAATGTGTGTCAGCAATGTGTACACAACCACCCTATAATGGTAAAAAACCTCCTTCCCACTTCTTTTTCTGTATACCCCCTAAATTTGCATTTTCTAAACATTGTGACATCACAATGTAAAGTTCAATTTACACTGCACCAACGAATGCAGCCGAAAGTCACCATATTACAGCATGTCACTTCTCAGACATTCTAATTCCAACTGAGCATGTTCAATCGGTGAAAACAAGCTCCGACAGACGCTAACAGACTCCGACAGGGTTACTATACTGATACGACAAAAGCCGGCAAGTGTCTGTTGCCTTTTGTCAGTATCTGACTGTGTGCAAGGTGAATTGGCCTTAACAGGCCCCACCAAAGCTGTACACAGTCCACAGTGCTAGAGCAGCTAGTGGAAACACAAGAATGTCTCAGCTACGTGATAAAAAATCTAAATGTTCTGTTGTTGGCTGTATCAATGAACACAGAATGCACTTTTGCCTTCCACTGCCCTATTTTTCCATTGCTTTTCGATGTAAACATGCTAGACAGATATGTTTGACCATTGCACTCTCATCTCTATAGTGTCTAGCACAGAAGACTTTGTTTTTAAAGTACAGTGCTCAACTTAAAGAAGTTATTATATATTATAAGCAATTTTAATGAACTTTGAGTGTTTTTTGACCCACTTAAGTAGGACTTAATGAACATATGTAATTTCATAATTAATTGAAATATGCTAAAATGTACTGCCGAATACTGACAAGCATTTACTGTAAACTAAAATATACTTTAATGACATTTCTATTGAAATTGTTTGTCATGTATTTAAATATATTTGTAGAATTAGAAGCAGGACAAAAGATTAGAACATGATCTAAAATGTACCGATGTTTAAAATAAAACTTCATTTGACATTATCACAATGTGTACTTTTTAAAAGTGTACTTTAGTGTATTAGGAAACATAGCTGTGAAAGTGTATACTTAAGTGGCTTTTTATTTCAATAATATTATATTATCCACAACTAAAGTTTATTTATATTAAATATCATATTATATAACAAACTTTTAAGATTTGGCAAACACTAAAAGTGCACATTCAATACAATTACGCACACTTCTTTTTTCACAAGGTTATCCCTTAAAAAGTGTCTTAAAACAACCAGAAATGCAAGTTCTGCTTTCTAAAAACTGGAACACATTATATAATCAAGCTTTAATTCTATCAAAGTTTTAAAATGACAGATTTGCCACATGCAAGCCCAGGTTGCATTTTGTGTGGGAGGTACTGGGTTACGTCTTACACCCATGCGGGGACCAACCTGCTAATACCACAGAGCTAAACTGCTACAAAGCTCTGGTACCTGAGGGGTGGTCTGGCACCAGCACAGAAGCAAGGACTTAGGATGTCACGCTCATGTAATCATTGAAGCAGCAAGGATAAATCATAGTGATTCATAGGGATTCTAAAATGTAACAATCTGTTGACAATAGTATAATTTAAACCATACTATTTGGTCTCTTTTTCCTTAGTATAATTTCATGAACGTGCTGCTCTCTGCTTCCATTCTGTAAATACTGGTTTATATACACATTTAAAGTATATAATGTGTTCTATTTTTTTATGTAAATACAATTGTGCTGTTCCAATAACAGTCCAACAGAGGAGGGAGGGTGGGGGCTCTGGAGCAGGATGCAGAATTGGAAGATAGGAGAACCCAGGTTGAAGGAGGAGCCAGGAAGGACATGACGGAGGCAGAAACCTTTGCGGGGCGATGATAGCGGGAGGAGCCAAAAGCAGGCAGAGCCAGGTTAGGGCCCAGAGCATAGCCAGGATGAAGGCCCAAAGCAGAGTCAAGGGAGGGAGGAGCCATGGTAGAGAATTGTCAGGCAGAACGAGGGGGACAATAGACTGAGACGGAGCTGATGGAGGAGGGGCCAAAGAGCCAATGAGACCTGACTGCACTGTAGGTTCTGGAGGACCAAGCCGAAGCCAGTGTAACCGAGGACCAAGGTGAAGCCGGAAAGGTGGAGGGATGATGCACAGCTCAAGGCCCGGAAGTCCACGGTACAGGCAAAGTGATGACTGACCACGGCAGAGCCGGAGAGATGAGGTAACGCAGTGGAGCCGTGAGGACGATGGTAGACCTGGCAACGGAATATTCAATGCGGATCAGTGCAGCAGAGCAGAGTCAACAAAGGGGGAGCCAAGGGACTGAAGAGAGCCAGTGGAGGTGGAGCCGAAGGACTGGCTGTCTTTAGTAGAGGAGATGGGAGAGGGAGGCTGCATGGGATCACTGGAGATGCAGGAGATTTGGAGCGGAGCAGGAACAGCAGAGATGCAGGAGACTTGGAGCTGAACGGGACCAGCGGAGACAGGAGACCATGAGCATAATTCTCTTCCAAATCCTCATCGTTACAGTTGCAGGCCAGTTGCAGCTCACGCTCGGCTAGGGAGTGTGGATGGGGCTCCATTCCTTCAAACTCCACGAACACGCCCACTGGGATGGACGGTGTTGCCGGCTCATGCACCTGGTCAGACTTTCCGTCAGACTTAGGCTCCGGGGCGATGTTCACCACAGGCATCGTTTTATTTCAGGTTTTAATCATTTTAGTACTTAAATACTTTTGTTAAAAAACAAATATTTAGAAATGTTGCCTTGGCAACTAACCAAACTAAAATGTAATATTTGTTTTTTTATTTCAGCTTTATTTCAATTTTTATTATAATTTTATTTTAAGCTAACCATAACAATACTAATTCTGTGTAGTATAGTAGATTACAGTACAGTAGAATAATGCAGATTTATCAACAACATCAATGTGTGTACACAGCTGAATCTTTTTAGCGAGATTTTTTTTCAATGCACAGCTTTTAGTGAATGACACCCTTTAAGTGTTATCTTTGCCATACTACTAATTTAAAACAGATTCACAAATGTCATTCAAAAACATGAAATTTATAACAAGAATATTATATTGGACTACATGTGAGCTCTCTTCATGAAAATATGAAATCTTGTTAGCAACAGCGCAGATATGAGGAGTAACCCTTTAGAAGATACTTAATGTGCTTCCGCAATCAAAAAGCCATTCAGGACACAATTTAGACTGCAAATGAAGCTTCAAAATCAGTGGTGATATAAGACCAAACACGTAACTCTGGGTATTGCTGTAGATTATGTGGTTATGAGGAGGGATAACTGAGAAACAAGCAAGCGTGATATTTTGATATCTCTGCATGTGTGTATTTTGTTATTACCTAGAAGCTCCATGGCATCATCCTCATCTTCCATCTCGTCTTCAGTGACTGAGGGGGCCGAGTCAGGCATGGAGTCAAACGAGTCCTGAGACAACATGGCTGCCAGAAGTTTCTTGTGATTCTGTTGCTGCTGTTTTAGTCCTTTACCCTTAGTCTCCATTTTCAAGCTGCAGACAAAGAGAAAGAGAAAATATTTTATAGTTTTTATAGCATCTAGAACAGTGGTTCTCAACCAGGTGCCCAGGGCCCACCAGGGGGCCTCGGCAAACTTCCAAGGGTGACCGTATTTCAAAGCACACCTCATTTCCAAGTCCATATGGAGGGGTGTAACTCCGCTTCCCCACGCTTTAGCATGAATTTGGGGTCTAACTTGGTGAGACAGAGATCTCTCTCCGACATGGGCAAAAAACTACAGTGCAAGCAATGGTCTGTGATAGTTTCTCCCAAATGCTGAATTCCCAAACAGAATGAACAGACATCATGGCTATTGTCAGGGAGAAGAGTATGTCATAGCTTACATGTCAATGGGAATCGAGTGGCAATAGAAACCTGAGCCATGAACACTTCAATAACAGAAACCAAAACGATGGAACCAAAAGTTGTGTCAGCAAGAACACTCACAGAAAAATTACAAAAATATATCTTACAACTGCATTCCGGATTGCATCAATGAGCACAATGTATTACAAAATCAACATAGAAATCATAAAATTAGCAGGAGACCGCCAACGTATCAGCGTGGTAAACACTAAGAGAAGCGCTACAGACAGAATGTAAAATTTTTGTCGTGGGGTTTCCAGGAAATGCATACATTCGTGTAATATAACCGTGTATTGTGCACGTTATTTTTTGACAGACATCAATGTCATGATATTCAAATGACGTGGATATGAAAAACAGATGGATCGTAAGGTAGTAATTATTTATTTCTTAGCCGGCAAGTATTCAGTGAAGTGACTGATTCCCATGAGTGTGATATGCCGATGTTTTTAGTTCTAATATTCCAATATTACACCTTGGCAGATTTTGACTCATAGGCATCTATTCTATGGTTCCATGAACCTTTAACATCCATGGAAACATTTCCTTGCAGTAGAAAAAGGCATTTTAGATTTCCAAGATATTTGATAATGTTAGTTTTATCTATATTAATCTTTAACACATTAAAAATAGGCAAGAAATAGGGTTCAGTCCTGGGCCAAAAATACCAGATCAATTATTCCATTTTGAGCAAATTGATGGAGAAATAAATTGAATGAATAATGAACATATGCCATTTGTCAGATATCAATACTGGCAAAATTATTCCCATGTCTCACTGATAAATAGTGACAAAAATAGTGTGCAGGGGTTTAATTTGATCGTTATCTTATTGGAATGACATTATTCACAGATAATCGAATGTTAAGGCGCTGTTTTAATATCCTGAGCTGAACATTACTATGCTAATGGCTATGCTAATACTGCTCATCCCTCTTCTATGGATCATTTAGCCCCCTTTACCCTTTTTTTTGCTAACTGGGCATCACTCAGCCAATTCCCAGCTCTCCTGTAGTGTACTACAGCATCAGCAATGCTGAGGCACATGTCCCAGTGCTCATAAACATTCATATGAACACCAGCTTCACTGTATGAAACAAAGCAAGAAACAGAGTATGCAGAACAGATACTGTTTTCATTATCACTGTATTGTGCACTTGCATGTTAATAGTTTTTGGGGCAAGGCTTTACAAGTAACACAAGTTACATAATCAGATTACTTTTTCGAGTAACTAGTAAAGTAATGCATTACTTTTAATTTTACAATAAAATATGTGAGGTGAATTTTCAGAAAAGTAACGTTAGTTAGTTTTTTTACCCATTTTTTTCCTGATACTTCTCTTGTCGCCATTATGAGAGATATAAGGAGTCAATGCAGAGGCCTTGTGTGCGCTGTATAAACATGATGATCATTGTAGTTCTATCTAGACTATATGTAAGCATGCATTTACTCATCTCACTTGAACAAAAACAGATTCAGTATTCCTCAAAATAAATAAAAACTGTGAAATTCAAGCTTATATTTTAAATTCAAATTAAATGTTAAATAATTCATACTTCATGTCGTTACTGACCTTTGATGATCCAGTTCAACGATACTAATAAGCAAAAATGATTAAACATCACATTTCTGTTTCATTTTCATTTGTTTTCATTGCTGAAGAGTGTTGAACTTTCTTCTCCTGCATTCTATTCTTCTGTAATCCAGAATGGCAGCACAGCTGAGAGGTTAGTTTGAGCTGCGCCCTCTACTGTAAATTTGTGGAGTCGTATTTCCTTCAGCCTGAGGCTTATTCGTATCACTTTTGGTGTGAAAGGGTACATTAGCCAAAAATTTGTTTGTTTTATTATTGAAAAACAAACAAGTAAGCCCAGCCAAGGTGAGAAAAAGTAACAAAACTCATTACTTTCCAAAAAAAGTAAATAAGTAATGCAATTAGTTACTTTTTTAGAGAGTAATGGAATATTGTAATGCATTACTTTTAAAAGTTGCTTTAACCAACACTGATGATTAGTGACTTAAAGATCACAAATAAACCTTTAATATTTCTTATTTTACTGTCAGAGTTCCATTTTTTTACTTTTTGTACAAACCTAAAACCTAAAGAGCCGCTAAAAGGACGTGTTGATGGGGGAAAAATGAGATGAGCGAAAAAATTATATTCTCTCATAAAACTTTTCCGTAAAAAAATTACGTAAACACACAAAACTGTTCCATTCACCTCAGAAACTTTACGTTCACTCACAAAACTTTTGAATTCTCTCGCAGATCTTTGCGTTCCGAGAAAAACGTAACATTCACTCACAAAACATCTCTCACAGAAGTTTTGTTTTGTGCCGAGAAACTATATTTCAGTGCTTTTCCGAGTGGACGCAAAGACTCCCGGGGAACACAATACTTCTGCCAGCAAACACAAAAATAAACATAATAAACATAAAAAACATAATAATTGTTCCTCCCATCTCCCATCTTTCATAACCATGATCCCCTTGTATTTCCACGTTTACATTAGATTATAAGTTATAGATTTAAATCTCAGACTTTTGGACCCCATTGTAATACCTTCAAAAAAAGCAAACAGGCAATCATAATAAGAGGTAGACAAAGACTCTGAAAACAAATCTGCTATTCGTTCTGTCGGCAGAGAGCTGTATGAATCAATCACTCCATTAAACCACTATGGCACAACATTAATTGTTTCATGCATGAGAGAAAATAATATTATTTCACAATAGCATTCAGAATACAATATCTCAGTGAAACATACATCTACAGGACCCAGGCAGTGTTTCAAATAAATACAAATGTTACAGTTACAGTAGTGACACCTCCAGCTCAGCTTGGCTTAATTACACAGAGGTGGAATTAGTGACCTAATTAATCCTGTCATTTTGCTTAATAAGGGTCTTGTTCTAGTGAAAGGGAATATGGTAAACAGAGTGCAGTGAAGCACAGCTAATACAAATAATGATTTAGGAACAAGCTGTATAAATGGAAACATTCAATTTACTAATTTCTGCTCCCGTCATGCAGAAGTGATTGTCTCTCAGATGGGGCCTGACCAGGGTTCAAATCATTACACTGTTTCAAACAATGAATCTGAGGCTGCGCTACTAAAATCAAATCAAAGTGGGAACATATTGCTTCAGTTGAATGCAGTTCATTGAAACTATGTAAGCCTGGCTAAAATATTGGATGGGTTGGTATGGCCATGTGAAGCCTTGTTAGACAGAACTAAAGCTGTACTGCTGCTGCGTTCCTGTGGGATGAGAAACTCTCCACAGCGTCCACCTGGCAGAACAGACTGTATCCACAGAAGCATTCACTGCCCCAAAAAAAGAAAAACAAGACCACAAAACCAAAACTAAGAATGAAGTAATATGGAATAACAGTGATGTAAATAACTTGAAATTGCACAGACCACAAGGAGTCAACCGGCTGTAAATGTGAAGGCCATCCAATAGAAATGGAGGAAAGATGGATGGTAATCTGGAAAGGTTAACTAAACAAAATGCTGCATAAGAGAATGACGCATGTCATTCTCCGGCTGCGGACTGAAACCTCAGGCCTCAAAATACACACAGCAAATCTGTGTTTTAAGTACGAAAGATCTGAGAAGTGTTATGCAAATAACATTAATTAATTAATTTCACAATTAATATGCGGATGTGTGGTGTGCGCAGGTTTACTGATCACAGGTTGGCTGGTGGTTTAGTAAATGCAGCTTTTACAGATGGCAGTGACACACAATGCTCATTAGCAGTGAACTCTCTGCCTTCTCTCTTGTATTTGCATATATAATGGCTACCGGCTTTATCTACATAAGAAAAGCAAAGACTCCAAAATCTCATTTTCCTCAACTTTAAAATTTTCTGTAACCAGGTTTTAAAGGATTATTTCACTTTAAAATGAAAATTACCCCAAGATTTACTCATCCTCAAGCCATCGTAGATGCATATGACTTTCTTCTTCAGAATCCCCCCCCCCATACCCCCCTCCTACATACATCCCCTACAAATCACCCATGCTCAGTTCTGCAGTCGGTCTTCTTTTTTTTCTCAGTCAGTCACCTGAGCTGTAATTGCCAAATGGCTAATCATTCTGGAGCCGCTGCAAATAAGGTCATCATAACAGTAAATGTCTGATGTCACCACAAGAACAGTCTGGGGATCGACCAGTCCTTAATCAAAACTAAAGCAGGCACATTAGGGCGGTGAGTGTCAAACGCTCTCAGCTGAGTACACTGTACATCTGAGCATGTCTTCAGCTGGAACCCTGCAGTGCAGAGTGGGTTGATGGGGATGTTTATGAATGTAAAGAAAGAAGAGAGACGTGAAGCGTAGGAGTTCGATGGAAACGGAAAGGGAGGAGGGGAGAAAAGAGAGAGAACGAGGGGGTTACGCTTTATAATATGTTGCCTGTGTGTAAATGGAATGGGAGCGGAGTCCCACACTGGGGCTTTATCATCTAGAAAATCAGTCACAATAACCCTTTCCAGCATCCACCTCTGCCTCCATCTAATTTCCCAGCAGCCTCAACACTCTCCCAGACATCCTCCACCGTCTGTGTGCAACACCCGAAGACTGACAGCTAAGGAGAGCTTTGCTGTTCTAGGGTGAGGTTATGAGGGAGCATTTTGTTCCAGAAGAGGGAAGGCGGTGGTCATTAAACAGAGCAGCTGCCATTTTCTTCCTCTATGTCAAATTACAGAACAGGTGTTGAATACAGCCATGCTGTGTTTCAGCACGTGTGCAAGGCTATTCGTTTCCCCTACTCATGGGACTCGAGAAGATAGACTTGCACATTCATGTCTTGAATGACGTAGCAAGGTTTGAACTAGAGCTGTCAATATAATGTGTTTATATTTCATAAATGCAATCTAAAACTCCAATGTCATATGAACAACCAGTCAGTAACTTCACTGACTTAAGTCTCACAATGAAATGTTATCTGTATGTGACTGATTCACTAAAAAGAATGGGTTGAGTCATTCATTCAGGGATTGGACTACACTGCTCATAAGAGGAATTCGTTTGGGATTTGCACTGCACTGGTTGTGCAGCATGTTACAGATTTACTAAATAAAATGGTTCATAAATGTCATTCATTTAGGAGTTGGACTATAATGGTTTGCATAATGTTTTTTATTCACTCTTATGGTTTTTAAGAGTAATTAGTTTGGGAATCGCACTATACTAGTTGGCATGTTTTTGATTCACTAAAAAGAACCGGCTCATAAGAGATATTTGCTTAGGAATCAAAGTATACTGATCATGCTGTATGTTTTTTATTCATCAAAAAAGAACTGAATCATAAGAGTCATTTGATTGGGTCGAACAACACTGTTTGTTCTGTATGTTTTTTGTTTTGTCTTGTTTTTTGTTTCGTTTTTAGTCATTGAAATGAACCAGGGCCGTAACCATAGTAGACATTGAGGGGGACAAGTCCCCCCGAATAATTAGAAATGGCCAAAATGGACCCTTCACAAAGACCCGCCCCCTTTAGTTACTGTTACTTTGTCCGACAAGACATGCGCTCTCATGCCACACATCATGTTCTCACACAGTAAAAAATACATCCCGGAGCAAAGAGGACACTGACAATGTGTCGACAGACAAGTCAGAGCAGGATACTTTTGATATGAAATTCTTGCACTGCTCTCCTGTACTTCATTACGCAGCACTCTGTATGTTAGGATGACAAAAAGGTTGAAAAGTTTTTAGTCTGGTTTGCCTCAGCAGTCTGACAGCGCTCGTCAATGTCAAAATGATTGAGCTGGCCAATCAAATCAAAGTACACAGCCTTCACACAGACAAATGCGTCAATCTATCGCTTACTGCTTAATGCTGTTGCGAAATCACAAAACAAATGCACACAAACATGTCCCAGCTCTTGATATACAATCATTGAACATCTTTGATGTTAATGAGGATATATATATATATAAAAAACTATACAAAGGCGGATTAGAACCTGGAACCTTTGACACGGTTAACAAAAATTCTACCACTCCTTTATAAAAAAAAAAAAAAAAAAAAAAAAAAAATTGGTCCTCTAAATGTATAAGACATGATTAGGGCCTTGAAATGAACCAACTCGTTAGAGTAATTCATTCAGGAGTCTGGCTACATGTCTTTGATTCACCAAAAACATCCAGTTCATAAGAGTCATTTGCTCAGGAATCGAAGTACACTGATCACTCCGTATGTTTTTGATTACCTAAAAATTCATATATTCAGTACAAATCAATTAAGAACTCAATCTTTTGTCATAAAAACCAAAATTATCTAGAATCAACTATAATGAACTGCTGTACCTTCAAATGTCTAAACATCTGTTATAAACAGTGAGAGAACAATGTAAGAGGGGAATGTGTTTACTCTTGTAATGATTCATTCACATTGATGAGGACTAAGGCTAGAGATCACAGCAACCCATTGCCTTCGTTCTCTGTAATGAAAGTCTCTAGCAGTGCTTCTACAGCTATGTGCACTGGGGACATCTGCGATATCGACCCGAGACTCCATAATTTACTGTAATCAAGTGAAAGAATATTTTAATGGAATGAAGTCTTTTCTGTCAGCTGGCTTCTGAATATGATTTATTATTTAATATCTGATCCTTTCTAATTAGCCGCATTCTCTGCGGTCAGCCTCTGCCCTCTACTCAAACACTAGCCAATTAAAATCACCCTAGTAACGTCTTTAAAGGGTCGAGGAGCTGCAACTGCTGTTTTAAAGATATAGTTATGGTGTGCGTACACATTCAAAGAACATCTCCCCTCAAGGGACTTATGTGGGGTTACCGGAGGCTACAACATCCTTTGATTAGAAACCTGACAAAAGCTTTATGGAGATATTTAGAGAAAGTCCATTATGGAGTATGACATATGCTTTATTAAACTCTGGCTCATATTATTATGGCGCTTTATGTAAATAAACTTCCTTTTCTTCTAGAACAAATAAGAATGTAATGAAATGTCAATCTTTCCTTACAACAACTTGGAAAGAGGAAGAAAAAGTCAGAGAAACACACTCTTAAGGCGTGTTTCCACCGCAGGAACTAAGGACTTTGGGTGGTACTCGGTGTGCAGGAACCAGAGTCTAAATGAAGTTCTGGTTAAAAACTTGCCCCTCAGAAAGTCCCTACTCGCAAGGTAGTACTTTTTCAAAGTTCAGGAACTTTTGGGTGTGGGACTTGCGTGCTGAACATGCTGATTGGTTGAGTTCACACAGCATTTTGATTGGTTGACGCACTTTATTTCAACCACCATTTTTAAAAGTCTGTTGCGGTGCGTGCAATAAGAGTTGTTTGCTTTTCGAATCAACAAATGCAATTTAAAAAATACAACTGATGAACCGTCAAGTTTTTATGCGGAGGATGAAATCCAGCGGGAACTGTAACGTTACGTGCAGTACTAAACTAAATGGAAATGTAGACAGCAACAGGACTGGGGGGAAAAAAAGTTCCTGGGACAAATTGTTCGGGGGTGTAACGATCGTCAGCTGAAGTGCCCAGGACAACCTCTAGAGGTCACTTCACTATGGACTATACACCACACACTCACACTCTCTCTCTCACTCACTCACTCACTCACTCACACAGACTACATTTCCCAAAAGTCCTATACCCAGTCACTGATTACCTCACCAGCTGCACCTCATCACCCACACCACATATAAACACTATTCTCACACAACACAAACTGTGAAGTCTTGATTAGGTTCCCTGTCAGTTCTGTTTCCTGCCTGTCTGTCCCGGTTTTTGATTGTTTGCTCCCTGCCCTGTTTGTTTGCCTGCCGCCTATGACCACGAACCTGCTTACTTCCGATATTCCTGTTTGCCACTGTTTGACCCTGCCTGTTAGGACCATTCTGTTTGGATTTGAAAAAGGGAGGATTTCATCCTGCAGTCTCCATTACAGGGGGTAATGTCGGTGGAAAAGCGGCTATATAAATACAACTTTCAAAAGGGTTAGCTCAATCACTTAAAAGGGTTAATTCACAAAAAAAATTTAAAAATTGTCATCACTTACTCACCCTCATGTTGTTCCAAACTCAAAAGATTTTCGTTCATCTTCGAAACACAAATGAAGATATTTTAAATTAAATCTGAGAAATATCTGTCCCTCCATTGCCAGCTACACAACTACTACTTTGTCGCTTTAAAAAGTTTATAAAGGGATTGTAAAACGAATCGAGCAGTTTAGTCCAAATTTTCGGAAGAAACACTACTGCTGTATATGAGAAACAGATTGAACTTAGGCTTTTTTATTCACATATAAACACTGATTAGCAAACAAACAGAAGCTCAACCATACATGCGTCATGTGCAAGAATTAACCTCATTGGTTCTCGTACATCAAGCATGCATGATTGAGCTTCCATTTACCATAACTCATGTGTGCATTGATAAATGTTTATATGTGAATAAAAGCTTAAATGAAATCTATTCATCATATAAAGCAATTGTGTCTCTTCAGAAAGTTAGTCTGAAAATTAGTCTTTGGACTAATTTGCATAATTCATATGGATTCGTTTTAGGAATTGTATGAACTTTTTGATGTGTCAAAATGGTAGTTGCATAGCTGTCAATGGAGGGAGAGAGAAATCGCTCAGATTTCATAAAAATACCTTCATTTGAAGATGAATGAAAGTCTCACGGGTTTGGAACAACATGAGGGTGAGTAAATGATGACAGAATTTTCAATTTTGACTGAACTAACCCTTTAAATTCAATGAAATTGGATGGGGACCAAGGGCTGTCAAGCTCCAAAAGGACAAAAATCCACCATAAAGTATCATAAAAATAATCCAATATAATAGTTTAAAGATACACTTTTAGTTGTTATTCAATGCAAGTATTGCTTAGAATTGCTAAAACTAGATCCTTTTTTATTAGGATGATCACTGTTCATTTCCATTGTATGGAAAACAACAGCTTGGACAGTTTGTTAAATATCCTCTTTTTGAATTCAATGAAGAAAAGTAAGTCATAAAGATGATGTTTTGTTATCTACTCCATCAATTTTTAGGTGTCGCTCACCTTCCAACAGGACTGTTGTCTTTGCTCGCCCAACCCTCAGTTTTGGCTCTTGGGATGGGGGGCTGAAGCATCTCAGCCGCAAGGGGGTCAGAATCTTCCTCCTCACGACCCACCCACTCACCCACCACCCGAGGCCTCAGTACAGAGTTATACGTCCGAGGGTCCTTTCAAAGGGAGGCCAATGTGTGAAAATCAGAAAAGGAGAGAGGAATGGGCAGAGCCGTAAACATAAAACATTCTGTGGTTATGCAAATAAGTAATCGATTACAGAAGTGGTAATTAAAGGGCTGATGTTGAAATATGACTCATTTGTGGCCAGTCATTTTTACAGTGAATAGATTTTAATAATGCAGGACGCACATGGTGAGCAGTAATAAAAATTCAGCTTTGACATTACACTTTTGCCATAGTTGATCAGCAACAGGCAGTTATGAGAAAACGTCCTCTATAACAGTAGTACAGCAGGAAATTCATTTGCATTAATAGGTAAATGTTTTAATATTCATTTAAAAAGCCAAACTGGGAATAGAGGGAAGCCTGGGCAAATGGCCAAAAACACACGGGTTATTAAAGTTTAAAAACTGTACTGTATTCAGAGAAATATGACTAGGCAGATGTTTTAGCTTGGTTCCCTTTCATCTTTTGGAATTTTTATTTGTGTCTTCAAACAAAATATAATCAAACTAGGATTTTTCTCAACTCCTAAACAAATCTATTACAATATTTAATTTCTATTACTGAAAGACAGCATACCAAATAAAAAAAGAAATAAAAAGCATCATACCAGGTCAAAGTCATCAGAAACAGCAATGCCTGGCAAAGGAAATAATTCACAGATCAATGCCATTAGAAATGGGTTTATTGGACACTCTAAATTAGAGGTTCTCAATTGGTTTTCAGGACTCCCAACACAGAAATACCCATTTGATGTTGTTTGAAGTTTTAGTATTTTTTTTAAAAGTATTATTATGTAGCTGAAAAGCTTATATATTTTACGTGGTTATAGTTAGTAACCAGTATTTTATTATCTGTTTTTGGGATGCTTTCTTCCTACTGTCAGAACTTGAGACTTTGAAGATTGAGGATTTAGGATATTAACCTACCAGTTGAGAACCTTTAGTTGCAACACAATGAATTTATTTTAAAATATTTTTTTTAAATTTAAATTTAAAATATTATTTAATATATTTATAATATGTATAAATTCCCAAAGCTAAGTATAAATGCTTCAACAGCAGATAAATTACAATATTCAGTTAATTTCTTAAAGGCCAATTCACACTGCAATCTGTCACTTGGCTGACAGATGCCAACGAACAGCGATAGTCACCACAGTACGTCACTTCTCAAACATTCCAAGACCATATTCAAAATGTTCAATCGGTGAACTCGAAAGCCGACAGACGACGACAAGGGTAACACACTGATCCGACAAAACCCGCCGAAGTGTCTGTCCGTGCAGTGTGAATTGGCTTTCCATTGCTGTATTGCACTGTATAGTTGTCGGTTCACTCACTGCGGGACAGATTCTCCAGCGCTTTGCCAAGCTTCTTGCTCTCCTGCAGTATGTGATTGAGCTCATTAAAGTCTCGACTCTCAGGTTTAGTCCTCCAGTCCCAGGTAGGACGCAGTATTGAACGAGGCACTGCAACATAAGAGAAATAAACTGCTTTCAACAAATGAAA
Organism: Zacco platypus; assembly: GCA_038088235.1. Lineage (NCBI taxonomy): Eukaryota > Metazoa > Chordata > Actinopteri > Cypriniformes > Xenocyprididae > Zacco > Zacco platypus. The sequence goes on from CM076065.1 coordinate 11,808,552, forward strand.
TAGCTCAACATCCTTCATGTACTGTTCAAACATTAAATTCACAATGTAACAGCTGTGTCATTTTTGCGCACAATATTTCAACTTTGTGTTTTATCAGGCATGCGATCAGATAAAGAAAACCAGTTTTTCACCCATTCAGTCTGACTTTAGAAGAACAATCACACCAAAAACAAAAACAATACACAATCTTCACAAATAAACAGCTGTCTCTCAACAGTAGTCACTGTTGAGACTTGAGCAGCTGCTGAGCATTTTCAAGACAATTTTAGTGTCCTCTAGGGGTACTACATGCACTCCTGCTGATAACCATTACAATATATATATATATATATATATATATATATATATATATATATATATATATATATATATGTAGTATATATATATATATATATATATATATATATATATACTACAAATGGTACTATTTTCCCGCTGTGCATAGCCAGTGCAAAAAAAAAATTCAAACGTGCAGATTTTCTGACTAAAAGCACTTGCGGCATTATTCAAGTGTAACACTGAATAATTTAAACTGCTCACAAAATCAAGCTAAATGTGTTTGCAACTGCTATGACTCAGAGGCATTTGCTTTCAGTGCAGTGCATGTTTTGCAAATGATTTTTTTGCACGGTGTTTTCCCATCCACCTCCAAACACACATTTCCCAAGCCTCTCTAATTGCTTTAAATGTGGCCTATGTGGACAAAAAGTACTGTAAGCAAGCAACAAGATGGCATGCAGTAAGAGTTGAATTTCCATCTCATACACACACACACAAATATTTTAGATATATAGTATAACTCCATAACACAGTGACAGCACAGGTTATCTCAGGTAACAGAACAAAACAGCTCATTAGCTTCTGCGATCAAGCGGCACAGCACTAAAGTTGGACGCCGGATACCCAGAACAACCAATTAGTGAATGTTATGATGATCTGGGAGATCATTTGGATTGTTCTGAAATGAGTATTCTGGTTTCTTAAGGACTGCGCTTATATGCATGAGCTTGATTAGCATAAAACCATGACAGAATCATGACAATAAATCAGGAAGATCTAAAGCATGTCAGAGTCTGAAGTGTCCTGTGCGATTTGTTGCTTAGGGAGAACGGATTTCTTTTCCATGTTAAGTATGTACTGCAGCATGTTTCCATCTGTAAATGACACTGTTTATTTTGCATGTGCTGCTGAGTAACCTCTGGACTCATTATGTAAAATATCACTGCCTGGAAACCAAAAGTCAACATTTTTCAAACGTAGCTGGCACTTGAAAGATGTTAAATGAATAATTTAAGCAAAAAAAAAGCAGCAAAGTTTACCGCAGCTCTCAAATTTCATATGCACTTGCGAACATCAAAACTTGACATCAAGAAGCGCATTTACAACCAAATTCTCATTATGAAAACACAAACCTGCATAAAATATGAAAGGAAATATTACGGTTCTTCTTCAATAAAAGGAATTTGGGAAGTTTAGATGCCCTTTTTCTTTTTGGCTATTAACCCTGTATAGCCTGACATAAAAAGTAATAGTCAGAAAAAAATCGATATAACATGAGCAAAACATAAAATGCAATGCAATACAATGATGATTGAGAGCTGTACAAAAACTAAAAGCCTGATGTATCGGATACTCACATTTTAACATGATTTTTCTAAAAAAATAACGTCAGGATAATCAAGTAAACCGAAGTTGCTTCAGTGCAATATCTAGAAATACTGCAAACAATGTTTATTCTATGAATATCAGCAAAAAACTTGTGTACCACAACCGAAATGAGAATGATGATAAAAAAATAATAACAAATAAGTAATAAAAATATAGAATATCAATCAGATGACAAAAGATGACATGGCGTAGATTGTGTACAAGAGATTTTTCAGCAAAGTTTTGATCCTGTTGACAATTTAGAGGCCTTCGAAATTTGCTTAACAAGTATTTTTGTTGTTTTTGGATGTTAACAGTGTCTACATTACTTTTATTTTAAGCAAAAGAGCAGGAAGGTTCAGAATGATATCAGGGTGAATAAATGAATAAAGAATTTAAATTTTGGTTGAGCTTTAAAGTATATGTACAAATGTACAAGGTTTTACAAACTCACTGATGTGAAAACCAACTAAATAAGTCAACTGGAAATGGGGTTACACACATTTACCATCTTCCTTCGTGCCACTTCCCCAGAACTGCCCGACAGCCTCCACTCAGGCAGAAATAGAACCGCTGTCAGTAACAGAGCATCATATTAAATTATTAAAGACTCTAATACGAGTTGCTCCCTCAGCAATACGTATAACTCAGAGCTCATGCTGATGGCCTCCATAATAGCACTATCTAAAGATAGAAGTCGTCATTGTTCGCTAATGTACAGGCAGTCTCCTCTATTTGTGATCTCTGAAAATGCATGGCTGATTTCAGATTAACATCCAACCAAATCACATAAAACTGATGTAATGACGCTAGCTGCTCTATTGCAGCGGGACTCACATGATTTAGACTCGGGAGAGGGAGGGGAAATATTGGACACAGCCAGGTCACTCTTTGATTTCTTGGGCTTCTTGGGATGGATCTGCCAGGGTTTTTCATTACCCCTGGAGTCCCGCCGTGTGCCTTTGTATTCTATGGAGAGAGATGGAAAAAACTGGTAGTGATCTACATTTTCTCTATGTGCAAAACAGCTTGAAGGATGCTGAACTATACTCACCTGAGGAGCTCTCAGCCCACAATGCAGCAGATCCTGACAGGGTCCTCTGAATCCTGCCGGGGCTTTCCTGCTTGGTTTGCAGATGGCCAATGAGGAAAGGAATGGGGTGGTCTGGTGTCTCAGTTATCAGCTTGGTCATCATCTCCTATCGGAGCCAAATAAAGAGTGATTTAGAGTACAGACATACAAAATGTGAGCAAATGCCAGAGAACTTGTGCTAAAGTAGCACATTGTCAAGCCAGCTTGCGTTGTGCCCAAACTGAATCAGCAGCGTTGGCCAGCTTTCAGCATCAGGAAAACTAATTAGGTAATTGGTCAGGGAAATTTTCTCACACTGATATTGAGCATTAAATGAGCTATTGCATGCAGGAGGATATTGCTGGAGGCAAAATGGCAATATGGAAGATATCTTCATTGTGAAACACTAAAAATGAGATTTATGAACAAAAAAAATAAATAAATTGCTAGTAGAAAATTTAATTTAAAATTCATCAAGCCTCATTTGGACATGTGTGTCTGAAATCGGATGCGGTCTACATTTTATTTTGAACTTACTTTGCAGCCGTTAAAAAAGTACGCTCTATATAGTATGAATATTAGCGATGCACTGATACCGCCCTCCGGCATCGGCCAATACCGATTTTAACAAAAACCTATCGCCCCATTCCGATATTTGTCACTTGCTTTCTTGTTTGAACTTTGTCATTGAAATAGATTAGAGTTTTTATCATGTTTTAAATTAGTAAAGTTCAAAAACGCATACATTAAGTTACATTAAAATAATTTCTATTGAACATGGATCCATTTAACATTCAACAGGCCACATAAATACATAAATGCAATAGAAAAAAGACGCATATGAAATAAAGAGTGCTTTTCAGGTCTAACAGTAGTTTTCAGGAACAGAAATAATCAATTGTAAAATATATTATTCGTTGTGTAAATTAATACACCAATTAATTCTTATTAAAGTTATAAAAGTTATTTAGTCAATGATATATTTTTTAAATATTTTAATGCTTTTTATAAATTAAATAAAATGTCCAGTGTGTTATATTTAGGAGAATCTATAGACAGAAATGCAATATAATATACATAACTATGTTTTCAGTGGTATATAAAGATCTTACATAATGAACCGTTATTTTATTATTACCTTAGAATGAGACATTTCCATCTACATCCACCGCGGGTCCCCTTACATCGAGGTCGCCATTTTGCGCCACCATGTTTCTACAGTAGCCCTTAACGGACAAACGATGACATCTTTGTCCTGTGTCGCCACCGTAGCCCTCTATGTGTTTGGGAGGGGTCTCATTTAAGACATAACGGACTATGCTTACAAGGATCTTCGCCAAGACGGGCATTTTGATATAATTTTGTATAAATTAGTTTGAAGAAGTGAAAGACAACTCAAACAGTATTATGTTAAAATCTACACTTTCCGACCACGAGCTTCTGATGTGTGCGCGCACAGTTTCACCCACAGTGAGTAGAATTTAGTTTTCACATCTCTTTCACGTCCACTTGTGCTTGAATATTGAAATTCGCAACGCTTAAAAACAGTTTCGTGAAGATGCAGCACTGTCTTGACTGGGGCAGTGACAGTTTGTCAATTGTCCCGAGCGTAGTTCATCCTTATTGTCGAGCCCTTGGTAAATATTTTACCCACAGAAAAACGTTGGATTACACTGGCTTCATGCAGTTAAATAATAAACCAGCGGTTTGTTATATATGCCTTTTCATGATACTGCTGATGGTAAAGTGTTGAAATCGCATACCTAGTGGAGGGGGTCCTACACTGTGGGGCCACAATTCGCCCAGGCCCATATGCACGTGCATACACTGCATAGCCTGACGCTACGCCACTGTTGCACACTCCAGAATTTCAGCGGAAGTAGGTCTTCCGGGTATTTTTCGCCTACTGTTTACTACAATGGATTCGGACATACTACTCTGCTGGTGTACTGTCATTCGCATACTATAGTTTTGAAACGAGGGTCTAATGAAAGTCCTATTACATAACTTTATAAAATGAAAACAAAAATACACTATTAAATTAAAATAAGGTAAATATTTTCTAGATAAGCAAATAAATATTAATTAAATAAAAGTATAAAATAACAGAAAATAATGAAATAATTAAACATTAAGTATTACATTAAAGTATATTAACTAGTAGAATATACTTCAGAAATATATTTATATACTTTATAAAATATTATATATTTTAGAAATGGGGTCTCTCGTAGGGAGCATCATATTTGGAGGGTTTTGCCATCAAAATGTTTGAAACAAGTAATATACCTCAATCACAAAAAGATTAAAACCACATACACGCCTGTAAAACACAAATTTACCCTCCTAACTAGTTTTGTCCAATGATGACGTTCAATTGTAAAAAAAAAAATGACAGCATTTCATAAATAAGTCTATTTAAAATAGTGCATGTAAAAACAACTGATAAAAGATTCATTCCGGCCCTTGTTTCTGATTGTTTGAGCCGCGTTCGAAGTCGTTGTAAATTAACGCTACTCTACAAACACTCCTGTGATCTCATCACATCAGTATTACAGCACTAGTGCGTCTGTGTGTTGCTGCAATTCCTTGTATTGTGTATTTCATGAAAATAACTGTTGTTTATTATTTATAAAATTTAATTTTTATAATATTTATAAAATAGTTCCAGATTGGTCAATAGCTGTGTTTTATTCACGATAAAGCCGCTATGACCGCAGTTCTGTGTAACTACTGCACAACTCCATTAGCAACCACTCTTAGCAACGTAAAAATGCTTGTTCATTGAAGCTTACTATGTAGAAGAGTATTGTGAGAGTGATATGGAGTAACCGAGTGTATTACCTGCATTCATATTTAGCATTTTTCTTCAGGTCAGTCCTATGTTCTTAATAAATAATCCATTTGAATATCCTCTGTGACCTTGTCCTTTTAACATTTAATAAGTTTTCCTGTTCCCTGCTGACTGACAGCACTAGTCAAAGCATTTGTCATTTACGTCTTATTTCTTGTTCACAACAATTTTCAATATAAAAGTCTTTGCGACTGAGTGACTCGCTCATAAAGACAATCTTTGCCGCCATCTAGAGGCATAATAAATATAACTTCTGCTGCTGTTCACGGTCAGGCACTATTTTTTCCAGCGGAAGGAAGCCTTTTTTGATTTTACTTCATGAAAGTTGCATTGATACGTATTTTTTGTCTTTAATACTTGAATTGTGTGGTAGCCGTTTTATAAAAGCAATAAACCCCATGAAGCCGTGGTTTACAGTGAATTTATTACAGCTAATTTATAACAGCTCCATGTCGTGACTAACAACACCCCTTAGCTGTTATAAATTCACTGTAAACCACAGTTTCTTGGGGCTTATTGCTTTATTTTACCAGTCAGAGCTTTAAGTGTAGTCCCACAAAACAAAGTGTCAGTTCTGTGTTACAAGCCAGACAATCACAAATCAACAAGACGGTAGATATAAATGCGGTAATTACGACACATATGCCTTGTTGGGTAATTAAACTAACTTAGCACCAGGGGGTACATAAAAGAGAGCTGTAATTTGCGGGTTTAGCAGCAAGTAAATTGAGCAGGGCTGTGTTAACTACCCCAGGCTCCCCTTTGAGTAATTGCCCTTGTGGTAAACAGGAAAGTACGATGTGGATTAGCACACATTCATGCTATCAGAGAGGGTTTTCCCTGCTTGCTTTATTGACCTCTTTAATACAGACGTCTACATGGCGATGATATGGTTGGAAGTCACAGCCAGTGAGAAAAGGATTTATAGTAAATAAGATACTGTATGATTGAGAGCCTGGAGACATACTCAAATTTAGGTCAAAATCCCAACACAGAAATAAGCTTTGCAGTTGATTTTCTTGGATCATCATGATGGAGAAACACAGGATCTCTCGATCATACTGACAGACTGGGGAAACTGGTAGGGGGAGGCAATTTCAGCCTCTCTAATTGACAAACTCACTGCAAGCCAAGTTCAGAGCAAGCTTTAAAGTACAAGCACTGTTATGGACCACACTTCCTTCAGCCATTGTCCGTCTATGTCAAAGAATGTTTGGAATAACATCCAGTGCTGCCATACTATGGTAATACTAATGCAAGTACAAAAAACATCCAGATGATTTACTACATCTGCTAAAATGTGCAGGATACAAAGAATACTGCATCTCAGAATGAAACATGATGAATAAACTTAAAGCAATATCAGTTGTGGTCAGTATACCTAACTAAATTATTCAATTTTTATTCAGCAAAGATGCATTAATTTGATAAAAATTGATATGCATATCACCACAGGCAGATAAATCCAAACATAGAGAACGGCTAATAACACATACTGTTGACAAGACCCGACCACCGCACACAAACTCGACTTAAGTAGTCAAGATAATGAGACACACATAATGATGAAATCAAATGAATAACCATGACAACTAACAGGGAGAGGGAAACATAAACAGAGTCCATGCGGCGTGACAAACTGACTAGTATATGGGTAGTATTTTGTAAAATTCTGTTTCAGAAGCATTTATCACATTTCTTGAATATTGTAACAATCTTCAGGATGTGATTAGGATTTACTTTCCACAAATTATCTTTAAAAAATGATAGTAAGGACTATTTGTTTACAATGTAAAACTGCAGCTAAATGTTGAAATAACATCCAGATGGTTTTTATTAAACATATTATCCTTGCGCTTGCTGACATAAATTCTCTTGATATCTTCTGTTCTGTTAGCATCCTTGAAGTGTCTTCCTTCATCTGAGTTCATGAGTGTTTTCAGCTGAACTATCATGAGTCATGATGAAAGCTGATACTGTCTGTTTATCAGAGTTTGTCTCAGTCACTGCCGTAAACTCTTCAGAAAAAAAAGCAACAATTCCTTGTTAACGGATTAAAATGAATTATTTACAGTTAGGGATGTAAAATTCCTGGAATTTTCAAAGTTGGAAACTTTCCATCGTTAACATATATAACATATCTTTATATGGGAATTAACGGGAATTAATGGGAATAAATTGGAAATTTTCAAAATTGCAGGTTAGCCTATAACAGGGAACTTAAATGTAGTTGGAAAAAAAAATCTTGCAGCATAATCTTGGTTAAAACAACCATATTTAATGCAAATTCATTGAATTTCTACCCTGCGCATTCCTCAATCACATGCACACGGCACACTACTTACTGCAGGGCTATTATGGCCACACCCCCTGCATGCACTGTGCATTCCTCCATCACAAGCACAGATAAGTTCTAAAATCCTGGGGCCTCATTTATAAAACGTCATACGTACAGATGTAAATAGAATGTGCATATGCTAAAATATACGTCAACATTAATATTTATAAAAAAGCGCCACGTCAGATTCTAAGCAGACATACAGAGTTTTTCTTATGGCAGAGTACTGCAGGTATTTGGAAATCCAAGCAATTCTCGCTGCTCGCCATAACGTGTCATTCTGAGAACGAGCTCATTCTCTGAATCACACGTCACACATTTGAGAAATGATCGTAAGATCAAATGTAGGACAGTGTCTACAACAGTTGATAAATGAAGCCCCTGGTCACTCTGGAATCAGAGGATTTTTTTTGTTTGTTTGTGTGTTTTGTTTTGTTTTTTGAACATTTCCAAAATTCCCCAGCTTAACTTCCCATGGAAAGTTTCTGGAAATTTTCCGCCCCTTTGCAACCCTATTTACAATATAGTTTTAAGACTCACTGTCTAGACACATTGGATTTTCAATAAGGTATTTTAATGTTGCCACAGCTGATCTCGCTGTATATACATACATATATATATATATATATATATATACACACATATGTATATGGTACGTTTTAAACCAGAGCTCAGCATTGCCAGAGGCTGCACTCTCATTATTCCTTTGATTCCATCACTCATGCCTTACGTCACAGCAGGGAGACGCTGACTGAAGACTGGGACAGAGATCTGGAAGGGTTCCAGCCCTTGAGACAACAGGAGGGTGAAAGGAAAGAAGAGGTACAGCTACAGAGAGCAAATGATTTCTGAAGAATATGGGTAACCAAATGGTTGATGGGCCCCATTGACTTCCTTAGTATGGAAAAAACAAAACAAAAAAAAACTATGAAGGTCAATGGGGCCCATGAACTGTTTGGTTACTGACATTCCTGAAAATATCTTCTTTAGTGTTTAGCAGAAGAATGGTGCACTTATAGGGTTTCAGTATTTATGAGAAGCACTGTGGAAAAAAATGCACAGTAGTCACAGACATTCCTATCTGGATTTCTAAAATAGGGAACACCACATGTTCAGACATGTTCCATTCTGCATAATTTGATCACAAGATTCATTTAATACTGTATTTATTCCATTTCAGACTGTCAGGTGAGCTCGTCTCGTACGCTGAGCGTTTAAGGGGAGCTCACACTGCGAAGACACCATGTCTGCAGGTCACTGCAACGTTAATTAGTACCTAGACCGCCAAGAAACCTCTATAAATAAAGGCAAGAGAGGGAATTCTCTCTTTCCTCTCCATTATCCAACGCTGCGGTGTGTGTGTGTGTGTCTCCTCAGGGTACAGATCTGTGTGATGTGTGCGCAGCCCCTCTGCTGTAATTAGCAAAGTCTTAATAAGACCTACACATCCTACACATTTTTGCCTCATTTATAGGTTGACTATTAATGACAGAAAATGGTTCGCTGTAATTCATGCCTCAACAATATCCCGTTAAGGACAGGTTCCCAGACCCATGTCAACTTTTTGGCTGAAACTCAGGGTGATAAACACAGCAATTTTAGCAACCCTGACTGAACAGTTCTTGAGGTTTCAATTGCCCGTGGTGCGTGTCATTTTCAATTACAAGCAGGAAATGCAATGATTCTCCAGCCAATTGATTTTATCGATATTCTGTGTGCTGATGTAGCATTCAATTTGTTACTTGTGCGACATTGAGGAGCTCCATAATGACAGTTTCAACTCAAGAATTCTACCACAGAGAATTGCCATGGTCAACGCGTGAAATCCAACGCGTAAAATTATTTGTTATTCAGTTTTTCAATGCATTTGTTTTTCATTTGGGCTATAAATCTACAATATATCAACAATATCACAAGTGCTGATATTCAGACCAACAGCAAGATTGTGAGTGATGTTGCTTTTATACAGCAGTTTAGTAAATAAGATGTTAACAATTAATAATGCCTCATTCCTGTTTCGTTCCTGAATGAATTATTGTTATTGAACAAATCAGTTGAGTAAATTATTCAGTGACTCACTCATAAATACATGCCGTGTCCCAGTTCGCCTATACTTATTCTAGGGCTGGGAAAATAATGAGATGCATCGCAAATTGAGAAACGATTCTGGATCAATTCTGAGATTTTTTGAATGCATCACGATTCTCTCTCGAATTAATTCTGAGCTTAGTTTTTAACAGCAGATGGAACTGTGTGCTTTAGAAACAGCCGTACTCTGCTTGCTTCCCATTCCGCACACACACCCCTTGAACCTTCTATAAAATAATCATTCATAAAGTTTGAAAAGGTTGAAGCGAATTTCAAGGGTATTTGCAGTGGGCTGTTTACATTAATCTCGCGTCATAAAAGCATTTTAAGTTGCAAGTATATTCTGAGACTCAGTCGAACACACACACGCTCTTCTTCATGAGCATTTGAGCGTGCGGTTAAAAACTAGCCTGGAGCGCCATCTGCTGTTTGAATCGATCCACAAATCAAGAAGCATCGTTTAATTGTCGCAGCCCCAACTTATACTAAACCTTAAAGGCATAGTATGTAAAATTTTTACATTAAAATGTCCAAAAGCCACTTGCACAGTGTTATATATTTCGCTCAGCTGTGTGCTTACATAATCCAAACTCTTTCCAAGAATTTGTAAATACAGAGAAATTCACAATTTTAAATAGTACCGCGTGCATCCCTTGTCACTTGTCGCCTGTCAATGATGTAATATCTGCGTTATCCCTGATTTCCGCTTGTACTGCATAGTAACCATGGCAACAGACGCGGACAGCTGCGTAACGTAAAACGAGGATCAATATCGGCGTGGCGTTTCCTAGATGGCGAGAGCTTTGCGGCAAACTTCGACTTGACAGAGACGCCGCTATTGCACGTTATTACACAAGGTAAGCAAATGTAGGCTACATAAGACTAATCAATGTTATATAGCTCAACACAACGAAGTGCTAGAATATCATCAGTATGATAATTTAATGTTGATCTAGCTTACTGTTAAGTCTCATACAGACAACAAACTAATACTAAACATTACAACTTTCAACACACTCAAATACAGTTTAGTATGTAAAGTTAGATCAAGTGAAAAAGCCCTGCGCTACCTCACAATTTTAATTTGTCAAATAAACTGACCTGTATTAGTAGTATTTGAGCGTTTGCGAGTAGTTTGGAAGAATGAAATGTCCTCATTTCTTTATATTCCCGGGACTCGTGTGCCACTGATATCTGTCTCTCGTTAGTAATCGCATGCGCGATTCTCGGTCACACCCTGCTTCACACCACAGTCATGTTAAAAACATGCATTCACTCATCCATTATTTCACCATAAATATTATTAGATCCATCAGCATGACAACAAGTTCCATGATTCCATATTCCCTGCGTCATCAATCAAAGTCTTTGTTATTGTAAGAGTTTAGCGACCTCTAGCGGCAAAAAATACAGATTGTACCATTAAAAGTATTTGAGATCTAAAAGTATTTTCTTTTCGTGAAGAACAAGTCAATACATTTGAGTGTGTATCTGAAGAGTAACAAGATTGGGGACATACTATCACATCACAAAATTGCACTCTGGACTCTGGACTTCTTTTTAAAAATTATCTTGCATGCAGCTTTTGACTATATACACTTTCCTTATACATCCCGTTTGGTGATGCTAGTAGTGCAGAAGTTGCAGCTTTAAGACAAAAGTACAGCAACCTAGGGAGAAACTGGACAAGCAGAAATGGCCAAACAACCTTTAACCCCCAGTCCCTTCACACCTAGAGTGAACATCAGCTGACACAATTTCCGAGAGGTCTAGGCTGTGATCCTCACACAGAGCCCTTGAGAAACTGAGCCGCACAAATTGCTCTATGCACTGAAATGACTTTTCAAGAAGTGAGCAGTGCACTCCGTGCAAGTGTACCCTTGACTCCGGATGAAATGCATTGGAATGGAGTTATGGCAAAAGGAAAATAGTTTTCTCATAAATCTTGCATTTTCATCCCATGTGATGTAACGGAATGCTCAGACCCTATCAAGAACCCTCCTTGCCATGATCTCAGTCAATAAATGTCAAAACTCTTAAATAAACAATGTTTCCCCCACTATGAGAGAAAGAAATCTTCTAAAAATAAAAGAAGGTTCTTGCCTGGTGCAATACTGTCTGTGACAGCCACAAATCAAACCTCCAGCCATAACAATAATACTCCAGTACACATATAAACACATACTGGCCGAATGAAAAATTTATTAACTGCATATATTCTGAATACAGAAAAGATTTCTGTGTTGAGCCTGTGGTTTTATTGCCTGAATGCATTAGTGTGTAACTGTATGCTAATCAAAGCTCCATTTGCTCAAGCTACAGTATATTTTGTGGGTGAATGCACAATTCTCACAACAGAGATCAATTATGCAGTTGCTTTACAAACATTTTACTCCCTTTATTGCACTGCCTCTAACCATTACACTGCAAGACGGCCACTTTGATTGGCTATTGATAGCCTGTTTTCCTGTTCCTGCACAAACTTGTGCTCGTTACAGCGAGTGGAGCAGATAATCGCAGCGGTTACCTGAGTCTATGAATTCTGCTGTCCACTTCTCTCTTTATATCCTTAAGTTTAGTGTAAGATTTGTTATTACCTGAAAATACTCCTCAATATTAATATTCTTTCCAAACTGTATAGAAGGAAACGAGAATCTTGGTACAAATCTTGGGTGTCATTAGAAGACGGTTCTTCTAGGAAAGTCTCAAGAAGATGTAAATTAGACTATCTCTTCACTAATGAATGCAAAAAAATGCACTCAGGCAATACAGTTAACGCTAATCAACGCAGCTATCTCGATCTTCAGCCCCCTCACAATATGTCACTCTACTGGAAAATTAAAATAAGCAAAGCCCTAATTTAGTGCAGGTGGATTTAATTATATTAATTCAAAGTCATATAAGCATGCTGCAAGTGTTCCCTGCACTGTTACATTTATTCCGTTTTTTTGTTTGTTTGTTTTTTCCTTTGCAGGAGAACTTCCTCATGAATTCTGGGCTGCCAGAGGGCTGATCGCCAGTTAACTATGTCGACTCCCATTCTATCTGGAGAAACTATAAGGTCGTAAAAATTTTAACAAATTGCTCTTCTGTCTTTGCTGCTGCTGACAAGGAATATGTTGTGATAAGTCAGTTTAATAAGAGAAAAAAAAATACTTTTATAGCATAAATATTTATGTAAGTGGCCAAATTCTGTGGCCTATAAAATATTACAGTTCTGTGTTGCTATGCCTTGGTGAGCAGCAGCTACAGCCATCATTTTATTCCCCAGCCCCATGCATATTGCATTCATAGTGACCTCAATTTAGGTTTACTTGTCAACTTCGTTTTTTCAAGAACCGGTAAAGTAGCTGACAATTGGGTCATTTATCTTATTTTTTTATTTTTTACAGTATGTCTCTGTTTCTGTCTAAGCGTTCGCAGTGAGCACAGTTACAGCTTACAGTGGAAACACACCAGGCAAACACACCTGGAAAGAGATACTGATAATAGTTATGATGTGCAAACAAACTGAGGCTCAATATCAGCTGTTTGCAGTGACATTATAAAATAACAGAGGCAGACTCTGATAGAGAAACAGGCCTCCCTGTTTAATACGATAATATTTGTGACACATTTTTTATATGAATGGATATGAAAGTGCTGTGCAAATTAAAATGTACATTACAGAATTTGTGCAGGCTATAATATTAATGAACATACAAGCACAACTGGGGCAAGATGTCACACTTTTTACTTGTATATGACAAAAATGATGCCTGAAATAATGTCACAATGGAACAGCTTATTACATGCTTTTGTGTAAAATTCAAACAGTAGTAAAATAAAATAAAATAAAATAATTCCTGTCTATGGCTCACTGTGGCCCTACAATCCGTTTGGAGAATAGATGGATAGGTGGAAAATAAAAAAATTAAATTAAATAAAATAATTCCTGTCTATGGCTCACTGCCACCCTAAAATCCGTTTGGAAAATAGATGGATAGGTGGAAAATAAAAAAATAAAAAATAAAATAAAATAAAACAATTCCTGTCTATGGCTCACTGCCGCCCTAAAATCCGTTTGGAAAATAGATGGATAGGTGGAAAATAAAAAAATTAAATTAAATAAAATAATTCCTGTCTGTGGCTCACTGCCGCCCTACAATCCCTTTGGAAAATAGATGGATAGGTTGAAAATAAAAAAATAAAAAAATAAAAAATAAAATTAAATAAAATAATTCCTGTCTATGGCTCACTGCCGCCCTACAATCCGTTTGGAAAATAGATGGATAGGTGGAAAATAACATAAAATAATAATAAAAAAAATGTAACGGTAACCATTATCAAAATATTATAATTAATGATCAATGTATAGTATTAAAAACACATGTGACAATTCTCCTTTCAGTTAAAAACTACCTTCAAAAACATATAACTTTTAGTTTCACAAGAAAAAAAAAAATCTTTGAAACAAACATATTAAAGGAACTTTTGACTCAAAACCTCCTATTTACTGAAATACATCAACAACTAGCCGCGTTCTAATCTACTTTCAATTAAATTCATTACAAACACGTACATGTGAAGGCCAATACTGTAATATAAATGACCATATTTAGCAGGACTTGTCAGACTAATTTCAAGAGACTGTTCATTCTCAGATATGAAAAACTCCAAAACTAAAACGATTCACAACGTGGAAGCGACAGACACTCGCGCAACAATCCGCTCACAGCGCTCGCCCCAAGGGGAAACGCGTTCATGTGGCAGATCTCTGCGCGGCGCCGCTGTCCATGGTACTAGGTCACACACGCGCTGCTTTTAGCTTTATTGCTGTTTAATATTCAGCCCATGCACACAGTCCCTGCTACAAGACAGTTGATACATCAGCAGTTTGACTCGTATAGACTGTGCCTCTTACTACAGATGCCTCATGGAGGTAATAGCGGTGGTGGATGACTACGCTATTTTGGTTCATTATGGTGTGGAGCAGGAAATTCATATTTCTCAAGGTGACTGGTGTGTCCAGTTTCTATTGTTTCAGACATATTGACCAGCTAGAATATAACATACACTGTACGTATAGTCGAATACTATCTTTGCATTAATTGCATGCTTTTATTTAGTCCACCACATCGTCCAACTGATCATCCAATGTTGCTGACAGTGCAAAACAGAGGAGGCTGGGGAATGTAACATTTTATTTACAACGTCTGTAACTCAGTACGCATCTCAAACTTTAAGATTATGTTCCCACATTATGTTAATGTGAGAAATAATTCCTAAACTCTGTATATTAATGGGAAATATAAAGATTGCCGCTGTTACATACCAGATACGTTGTAACACTAATATTTAAAATATTGGGTAACACTTTATTTTACAGTGTCATTGTATTTACTGTAGCAATAACTAGTAATTATGCATAATTACATGCAATTAACCCTAAACCAAACCCTACAGTAAGTACATGTATTGTTATTACTCAGTACTTATTACACTATAATACTGAAAGTGTAACCAAATATTGTGCATTAAATAATTGTAGTATTAAAATGAAACATTTTGTTTTACTGTCCCATTTTGTGGGTCCACTATAAAGTATAGTACATATAGTACATCTCATTATATTTCTGTTTGAAACATTACCTCAAAATCTGTTTTGGTCCAGCAAATCCTAAACATTTTTACTCACAACTTCTGTTGTGACTTCATAAGGCTCTTGTATGATAGCAATGTTACGATTTGCAGTCTGGCATTACAACTCACCCTGTGTTACAGCATTCCCAGGTCTTCTGTACAGTATTTACAGTGAGGTGTGCATTAAATGAGCCAAAACACACTAACTATGTTACAAATGTGAGGTAATATCTTTTGAAGGGAGCTTTTCCCAAATACAGTATACTTAAATACGAAAATCTTCACAGAAGAAATGGCACCAGCTTGTTTTGCTGCTAGAAATCGTCCAGTCAGCAGAAACAGCTTCTCTCACATCACTTCAGATGATTTCTATAGAGGAGGCTATAATGAGAGGCAAATGTTTCACAAATCACGTCCAACATCTCTAGTGTCAGACTGACTGAATGAAGAGAAGTTGTTTGACACGAATTCAAACGAACTAAAATGAAATATGTTCCTAAAATGTCCTGTGCCGTTATCATTCACTTCCAATTCAACTCTACTTCACATGTAAATCTGCGTTCGAGCTTCATTCATGTACAATGCAGCAAAATCCCGCGGTGCATCTTATGTGAAAAAGTTGTAGCATACCTCAAACAGGGGTCCGATTTTATTCTTCTCCAGGTATGACTGAATTCTTGACTGCTGTACAGACGCCATGAGAATGCGTTGCATTTAACAAGCAAAGGGTTTAGATATCGTCAAATATCACCAGGCATCTTCAAACGTGCGAGATTGCGGAGGGATCTCTAGCGGGAAGTGAGCGGAGATCCAGCGCCGAGAGCTCGTCTGCTGCTCCAGCACATGCTGAAAGTAACAGGGTTTGCGTCCTCACTCGGTTTGGTCACTATCTGATGGGACTATCCCTCCTCCGGTCTCGGCAGAGTAGCTGGCGACGGCTTCTTCTTAAAGCCAATGAAAAAGATTACACTTTACATCGATGTCTTTTCATTGGCTGTTCAGGTCAGAGAGACCCGCCTTCGTTGTTTACACAGAGTAAGTGTCGTTAAACTCATTTGCACGTATAATTTCTTCAAAACTTATTATAATGCATTATTAAAGGACTCCTTTCTGGGTTTATCGTGCCTAATCTTGTATAAACACATCTACAATGTATTATATTGCTCACCTATTCAAGTTTCAAGCCTACATCAACAACATTTCATTCAACATTGGGATCATGTGAGGGGTCATATGATGCTATAAAGTTCATTACTTTATTTATTGGTGTAATAAACATGCTTTATTATTTTTCACTGTGCATTATTGCAGTATACCTCTATTGCCACTTTGTCTTAAACACGCTGATTTCAATAAAGCCCCGCCTTCTGAAAAGCCCAGTGATTTGATTGGCTAAACACCTCCAGTGTGTGTCGGAAATGTAACGCTTTACCGTTAAAACATTAAAGGGATAGTTCACCAAAAAATGACATTTCTGTCATCATTTATTCATGCTCATACCAAACCTGTAAGACTTTCGTTCATCTTTGGAACACAAATGAAGATATTTTAAATAAAATCTGAGAGATTTCTGTCCCTCCGTTGACAGCTACGTAACTAGCACTCTGACGCTTCAAAAAGTTAACAAAATGATCGTAAAACTAACAAATTGAGTGGTTAGTCCATATTTTCTGAAAAGACACAGGCGCAGTATATGCTGAACAGATTGAATGTATAGGCTTTCATTCACGTATAAATATTCATCAACCACACATCAATTATGGTAAGCAGAAGTTTAAGAATGTTCACTTGACACCGTACTCGAAGTTTGTTCTCACGCATCAAGCAGGTTCGCTTGAGCTTCTGTTTATGTTCGCTGATCGTAGTTTATATGTAAACAATATCTTAACTTTTTGAAGTGTCAAAGTGGTAGATGCGTAGCTGTCAATGGAGGGAAATAAATCGCTCGGATTTAATTAAAAATATCTTTATTTTGTTCCGAAGATGAACGTAAGTCTTACGGATTTAGGAAACACGAGTGTGCGTAAATGATGAGAATTTTCATTTTTGGGTGAACTATCCCTTTAAGAACATTAAAACGCATCATATGACCCTTTTTTAACTTTAGATCTTCATTTTTAGAATGCAGTGTCATAGACCCGAGTGCAACAATCTCATTCATATAGCTCATGGTCACACTGAAAAGCATAGGACTGCAAAAATGCCTTCTGTGTGAACGGCCATAATCGAATAGTTCCGGAGCTGGCTTCTGATTGGTCAATACAGCATTCAGGACGTGCTGATACTCTCGTTCACCACATCACTGCGTAGTTCCCATTAACGTCATGTAAAGTGCAATATCTTTCTAGCAAGAGGCTTTTGATTTGCTTAGTAAAATAAAATTTCATAATAATATAATTATAATTGTGATCAGCTATGTCTTTTCATATATATATATATATATATATATATATATATATATATATATGTTGTTTTAATATATAATTTATTTACTTTGGGCTATTTTGAAAGTGTTCTTCACTGGCCCTTATTTACTGACAAGATGTTAGGGATCAGAAAAATATTAATATTAGTAAATAATAATTTTTAAAGAGGTTGTAATATAAACATAGGTACCTATAAGTACATTATTGTCACTATTTAAGTTATTACAGAACGTCAGAAACCATTTACTCCATAAAAAACTGCAAGTGACAGTGTGCCTGGGAAATTATGAAAGGGTAAACAATGTTTGTCAAAGACAGTTGCCTACATGCAGAGGCCATTAGTGAGATTCCTGAAGACTTTAACTGGTCTGATACCAGCTGCACATTTGATGGATGATAGCACAGCACATAAAGCAGCTGGGAGTTTGTGTGCAGTCAGCACATGCATACTGTCAAATGCAGACTAAATACATTCACTGGAGAGACCTGTGACAGATTTACAGCACAAATTTAAATCAAAATCACTTTTAAAGTCTTTTGCATAAATATTTACAGTCACAGTTCCACCCTGTAAAATCGGTTAAAAATATTACATTTAAGAAAAAAAAAAAAAAATAGAATAAAATTATATATATAAAAATATATTTATATATATATATAATATAATTTTTTTTAACAATTTTTTAATTGATTTTCCATGGTGGAACTGTGACTATATATATATATATATATATAAATATAAATATGACTGCAGAATTTTCTTTTAAACATTTTTATTTGAAATGAATGAAAATTTGACATTACAATTTATTGTAATAATGGGAAAATCAACCTGGTTTTCAGGTTAAAAATAAGATTTGGAAAATCTCAAAATGGGTTAGTTTTAAGACAAAATAAATAACTGTTGTTTTTTTTTAACTAAAAACCTTTTTACAGTAATATCTTCACATGAATTTATGTTCCCTTCTGGCTGCTTTTATCAAGAGCATGTATAATTCAAAGATGCATTGTATAACATAACATAAAAATATCTTCTGTTTCTCAAAATGGAACTTATGGAGTTAATTTCTCAATATTGCATAGACTGATTAATTTGTTATTTTAGGCAGCACTAATATAACATGTAACACAATAACTCCTGAGTACTGAATATTTTAAATGTGGCGAGACAAAATCATTTATATACCTATGTAAGTGTGACAAATATATAAACCTACAGTATAACACTGATGACTGTGTCGAATGAACTTTCCAGTACTGTATCTAGATCGCTCCAGATTCACTGAGACTGCAACATGTAGCTTAATGAACTATGGTGTTAATAAACTCTAAACAACCTTCAAGAGCTGAAAGCTAATAATGTGAAAGCTAAACCTATACATATGTCAAAGATGTATATGAGAATAGATGAAATAAAAAAACATACATACAGTTGCTTTTGTATGCTATGCCCAACACTATAAACAACAGTCACGCTTTAACACACAAGACTAAAGCACTGTGCAAATTCTTTTACAGGAGGAAAAAAAGTTATTTGAAACAGACATTGTGATTGACACTCTATTGATGTGAATGACTTGACAGCAGCTGCGAGATCAGACATCCTGTTTGTTTGATCTTCGGTCTAGAATGAGATGCGCTGTAGCAAAGCATGAAATAAAAAAATAATGGTGCCTTTAAAAAGCTATAACAAAAGTCAATAGATATTACGACATGGACCCTTGAGAGGTGACACATGCCTCTCAGCAGGAGAGAGGCTGGACGTCCAGACAGTCTTTACTTGGACAGTGTATGTGTGTCGTCTGGAGTTGAAGATCTGGTCCAGATCTGTTGAAGACATGGGTTCAGGGGTCGCTGTCGGGAGGTGGAGGCTGACACAGTTTGTACAATCTGTTAATAGAAATTTAAAATATATGTAAATCATATATTAAATTTGTGTGTGTGTGTGTGTGTGTGTGTGTGTGTTTCAGGTATTCCCTACATTATGGGGACAAAATGTCCCTAAATGATGGCAATACCAGAAATCTTTGACCTTGTGGGAACATTTTTTGGGAACAGCTTGTAAATCATGCCAGGTGATGTTTTTTGAAAGTTTAAAAATGCAGAAAGTCTTCTTTGATGGGTAGATTTGGAGGTAGGTGATAGATTATATAGTTTGTACAGTATAAAAATCATTATGTCTATGGAATGTCCCCATAAAACATGGAAAACCTCAATGTAACAAAGTATCTTTTAAAATTTAAAAAGATTTTATGCTTTTGAAAGAAGTCTCATATTCTCATCAATGCTGCATTTATTTGAACAAAAATACAGTAAAAACTGTAATATTGTGATTTATTATTGCAATTAAATTAATTACAATAATTATTAATGTATTTTAAAATGTATTCCTGCAATGGGAAAGTTTTCAGCATCATTACTCTTCAGTGTCACATGATCCTTCAGAAATGCTGAAACGTTTCTTATTAATATAAATGTTGAAAACAGTTATGCTGATTAATATTGTTGCAGAAACAATAACTGCGTTTCCATTACCCGTAAAATCGCGTAAATTGAAATTACGAATTGAAAATACACCCAATGGAAACAAAATTTCGCAAAAACTCCCATATATTGCAACTAAAGTTTTGGGAGTTTTGGTGGTTTTTCAGGCAATTCAAAAAAGGAATATTTCACAAAACTGCACAGAAACAGGTCACAGGTCATCTGGCGCCATGCTTTAAAGAAGGTGCGGTATGTTTGGACAGAAGACGAGACAGTTCTTTATTATATTCATAAAAGACAAACTAATACTGAAATATACTGGAAAAATACTGGATTCTAAACAACAAAGAAATGGATTATTGCTTGAAATACACGCCTACGTCTTCTTTGACTAAAATAATTTCTAGTGCAGTGGCTGTGATATATTTAAACCTACTAACATCCGTTGGGATGATTTTTGGAACGATTTATCGTTTAATTACGTTTAGTTAGTCGCATAACATCAGTTTACGGAAACGCTGTGATTTTGCAATAGTTTTTTAATCGACATTTAGAAAATACTGCAAAATATTTGCGCAAATCTGCAATGGAAACCTGGCTACATTTTTTTGCAGGATACTTTGATGAATAAAAAGTTCAAAAGAACAGCATTTATTTGAAATAAATAGATTATCAATGTTTTTTAAACAATTTAAAGCATCCTCACTAAATAAAAGTAATAATTTCTTAAAAAAGAAGTGTAATTTCTTTGCTCCACAGCAATGGTGTCACGTTGTATTTTCTCATACAGTGTGTTAACACATGATATAATACTATATTTGTCATTTATTTTATTATCATTTCTTTTAAAAAGCAACTTGCTAGTGTAAATGATGTAAAACAGTCAAGACATAGACTTAGATTTGTGGAATAAGCAAGCTAATAACTTTCCTTCTGAGCTGCAGTGAATTTCAAAAAGGTAAAACACAAATTCTTGAATTTAGGCAGCATTTGTTATATGCCAAATAAACATACGCCACGCAGCAATGATCACATGCAGCACGCTATGAAAAGCGATGAGTCATTGTCTTGAGGGTCACGCTATAGTACATCTCCCTACGGACCGTAAGTGACTGTGACAGATTAGAGTTTACACTGGAGTTTTCAGGCTGCTGAGAGAGAATGAGTAAGTCTGCTTTTTAATGCGTTTCATTCTATTTTCCTGCAGGAAATATAGTTTGGCTCCCATTCATGTTCTCTCTCTTTCATGCACACACCTGCAGTAATGTGATGGCTGTTCTCATAGAGGACGTGCACTTTATGTTGAAGAATGTTTTGTGAATTTTACTACCCTACAGGTTTCTGTTCGATTTCATTGTGTAGAGGAAAACAACATAATGCGCACATTTGCAATAATGCTGTGTCTTTTGTTTCATACGGCTATACTGCAGGGGTTTATTTGAATAATAAATGTCGAACTGCCATTCCTGAGTTTCTGTCTCAAGTAAAACTGTGGGCCACTTATTACTAGATTTCCATTTTCAGAAAGAAATACCAGCCCTTGCAAGGCAGCATTAAAAGTGTTATATAGTAGCTGTAGATGCGCTATACTGTACACTGATTAAACCAGTTAATTTATATAATTTTACCTTTTTTTCAAAGTCAAAAATATTTCTGAATCATCTTAAATACATTAGTTTATACCAACACTTTTTATAGGTTAAATCAAGTAAAAAAAAAATTCTTTAAGGTAACAATTGACCCTTCTCAAAGACCCGCCCCCTTTAGTTACTGTTGCTTTGTCCGACAAGCCATGCGCTCTCACGCCACACATCATGTTCTCACACAGTGAAAAATACATCCCGGAGCAAAGAACACACTGATAATGCGTCGACAGACATATGAAACAGTTTCATATTTAATATATCGTAATTTTTTAACGAAGTGTAAACAATAAATACTTTATAGTGTCTCTTTAATGTGTCGTGACAGATCGCTGTAGCTCCTTCAAGCGGCTCGTGAACCGATCATCTCTTCATACTAGTTCATTTAAAGCATCAAATAAACATGAATGGACAAAATGGCGGATTATGGGTTATGATTGGTCAGATCACCTGTCAATCAAACTGTTTGCGAAGGGTCAATTCCAGGGAACCACTTTTTCCAGTGTATGTTTTAGGCTTTTCCACAATTCAGTATGCGAACAGATACAACAAAGAAGCCTAATCCCAATTCAGTATGCAGATATTGGAATGTTTTGTATTTTAAATGCTTAACATTCCATCATGAAGTCAGAGAGATTTTCAAATCTTACATTTAACCTTAAACTTACATTTTAAAAGTAGACCAAAAAAAACAGCCCACATGAAGCTGAAATTACTTACAAAAACAAGTTTGCACATTAAAGCGCTTTAACGTGTTCGCACTTACAAATAATCAGATAATTAGTATGCATATTTGGCGTGCTGTCAGAGGAGAGGGCTCCGAGCTCGGTATTTGGCTCGAGCCCAGAGTACTCCTCCCGTATTCCGGTTTAGGAAAGTAACCAGGCAAGTGTGAGAAGACGGGGTGGTGGAGGGATGCTGAAAACTGAGTCGACTGCGTCAATAAATACAGGTGTCCGCTCATGCTGATTGGGTAGACAGGTTGATTGCTGATTAATGACTGCTGGTAGGAGTGATGTGATGATTAGTTCGATCATTTGAATGTGCTCCTCCTGAACTTTGTTAATAAAACATCATTTAAAGCCCGGGAGACACCAAGCCATCGGTCGACCGTCGGGCAATGTCGGGCTGTTTTTGATCGTCGGTTGGCTTAGTTTTTTTCGTTGCAGTTGGCTCTAGTTAGTTCGTCGGTGAGAGAGCGAGAGAGCCGTTCAACACATGTGAATGAGTCTAAAAGTCAAGACGGTGCAGATAGAAGCCCGTTATAATTTTACGTCCTCTTACCTAAGCATTCGAATGTGCAAATATTTTCACAATAACATAACCTGACTGGAATGAAGAAAGTGATCAGCCTGATTGATATTCAAAATGGTAAGCAAGCGCTGCTTTCTTTACAGTTTGTATACCTGCAGTCCTAATTTTGGTTTCCATTTTTCAATGACGAAAATAGACTACTGATACCTGATGATAATGACAGTTATTTCCTTGCAAACAGGCACGGAACGCACATGCTAGTTGACAGTGGCCAGTAGTCATTTTGGTGTGTTCAAGCACAGCTTATTGGCCGAGACGCAGCAGACGAGAGGCGACGGTCAGCTTTCATCGCCCCGTTTCTTGACATCGGTTTGGTGTGTTCCAGGGTTTAGAGGTTTACAGCAAACCCCTCATCAGAATGTTTGAGGCATATATATATAGTGCTCTAATAATTCTGGAGGCCTAAACAATTTTCTGAAATGTGTAAATCTTTGAACCGTGGCATTTAGGTCTAAATTTATTTCATGCACATTTTCTGAAAGGTTACTGAAAACCACAGTGTGAATGTGAGGGGATTGAAGAAATGATGTGTGTGTGTGTGTGTGCTTGTTTTCATGATTTATGAGGACATGAATTTGTATAATGACATGGGTATTACACTGGTATTATGACGTAAACATGAATTATGAGGACATTTCATGAATCCTCATATTTAAAATACTTTAAAAACATACTAAACAATGTTTTATTATAAATGTAAAAATGCAGAATGTTTTCTGTGAAGGCTAGGTTTAGGAGTAGAGTTCGTGTAGGGGGAAAGGATGTACAGTTTGTACAGTATAAAAACCAATACACCAATGGAATGTCCTCACTAAGATAGCAAAACAAACTTGTGTGTGTGTGTGTGTGTGTGTGTGTGTGTGTAGTCATTGAGGAAAGTGGTGTGAGGACCGCTCTGGTTACCTTGGCACTGTTGACGGAGTGCGGTCTCTCACTCCCAGGTTCTTGGCTGAGTTCTGCACTCTTGCTCCCTAAAAAAGAGCCATAATTATAAATGACTTGCAGGCCTGTCAGAACAGTTATTCTTTAAATAAGCATGAACATATTCTGTGTCCAGTCGGTCAAAGGTGAGAAGTGGCGTCATTCACAGAAGCTGTGTTGTATATGGAAGTAATATGAAATATCAACTCTAAGAGGCAAAACAAATAAATAAAAAATAAAGAGGGGAGTACAACAATAAAATCACCTAAAATGTCTGGGATTATATATTTTAGTTGAATTAATTACATGATATACCAAATAATTAATCTAAGATTAATTAACCTAATATTAATTGATCTTTGATGAGGTAAGTTTGCAAATGTTTTGCATTTACGTGATATTTCAAGCATGAATTGCTCTGACTTATGAAGCGGTCAGGAGACTTGATTAATTGCATTAATGTTTCCATTATGACACAAAATAAATTCATGTAATAAATGAAATAACTGAATAAATTAACATAATTAGCATAAATTAATGTTAAACTATGTTTTCAAACTGTATAAAGTATAACAAATTTAAATCTATAATTACACACATTTATACAACTTAAATATAAAATAAAAATATGTAACAAAATAGACATTTATACTACGTCGAGCTATCGTATAAAAAGATATATTATATATCAGCACTTATTCAGATATATATTATATAACAAATGTATTTATATTTGACAACACATTATATCAAATATATACCAGTGTTGTTTTAGAATAATTGAGATACTATTATAATTTTTATTAATAGTTTGAATTAATTTTTTTAAAAATATGTCAATGTAGTTTTTTATTAATTTTATTTCAGTTTTAGTTGTAGTAATGCAAAATGTTTGCATGGCAACTAGACAAAATAAATTTAACAGGTTTAATACAGAATTTTTTAATATTTTATTTCATTTCAGTTAACATAAGAAAATGTTTTTTAATTTAGTTTCAGTAAACATAATAACCCTGATATATTTATATTATTATATACATTTAATAATAATTTAATATAATACACCCAACACCAAACATCTTTTGAAATGAAACCATCCGATTCCTTTTCTATTTCTGTACCATGAAAAAATTACTTTAAAAAAAAAAAATGCACCAGATGGCTCTTCTATTTTTAAATAATTTATATAATCATTTCCTATTCTATTCATAGACGCAGTGCCTCATATTTCATAGGAAAAGAGCACAGGTAGAAGGTCCTGCAGCCAGCTGAACCTGTGACAAGCTGCATTTTCCGTCA
Organism: Zacco platypus; assembly: GCA_038088235.1. Classification (NCBI taxonomy): domain Eukaryota; kingdom Metazoa; phylum Chordata; class Actinopteri; order Cypriniformes; family Xenocyprididae; genus Zacco; species Zacco platypus. Next base: position 11,834,260 of record CM076065.1, read on the forward strand.
CAGTTCACCAACGCTGGCCTTGTCAGATGTGTTAGATGGACTTGTTTGTGATCGTAAATTACAATTTAAAACATTCATGCTCATAGAACATCCAAAGTTGTCACCTGTGAGTTAGAGGCGCCCAACATCCCGTCCCACGCTAAATGAATCAAAGGCCTGTTTAAATGAACAGAGTTTTTAATCTGAGCGGAATTCTATCATGGCAGAATGAAAAATGGCCATCTGCGACCTGACGTAGGGCCGAAAATGTGTATCTTGCACATTTTACAAACATTAGCTGTTTCCGCAAATAGCTCTGCAGGTTGGTTTGACGTGAGGCGTCTCGGCAGGTGCGTCTGGATCAGCAGCGGGGGACGTTAGTGCCGCATAAACACTGCTGGAGGACATCTGTGATTGTGAGTGCAGCGCTTCAGTGTACAGGTACTCTGTCTCTCTGACGACTGCTGGCCGGTGAGTGCATCAGGCATGGGCGGCACCATGGTCAGTCCCTTATCATGTCATGATAACATCAGCAATTACACCACCAGAGTCACGCCGTTCACCTGCTGCTTTCCTGGGACTTTAAAAGATACAGTTGGACGTAGAGGAGAAGGACTGAGATACGAGAGGGCAAGAACACAAAGATCCGTTGTCTACAGACACGGAGAAGATTATCCAACTTCTTGATAACCTTTTTTCAACAATCGCTTCTCTAAAAATATGGTTAACGCACTTTAGCAGTTCAGCAGTTTGGTGTTTATACACAGAAACTACATAATGGAGCAATTCGTCAGTGTCCCTTTCCCTTCCTCAATGAGTTCCAGGCATTATGATGGATGAGTCTCTTTTAACTCTCGCTGTGAGGTACGAATCACCGTGAATAATAATAAATAGCCAGCCAGGGGGAGCTCTGACGATAGTCATTCATATTGATATTCATAAAGTCATTTTGGAGCCTGGACCGGGGCAGGTATGGACTCATCACCCACAGGCGGCCCAGAATATAACATATTCATGAATTATGAATTCAGCAGATTTAAAATAAGAGGTAATGCTGAAATGCAAATATACATTAAAAAAGTATGGCTATAGCCTATAATATTAAATTAAATACAATGTGTTAATTTTTTTTTTATTAATTTAAGTATTAATAAATAACATAACAAGAGACATGGAACATCTATCGATCTATCTATCTTTAAAGTAATTTTAAATGAAAAAAAAAATCAATTAATTAAAATAAATAAATTATTGATATTATTAATAATAAATTGATGCATTTATAAATTATTGTTTTGCATATATCATAATACATAATGTATAAATGCCTACATTTATTAATAATATTTTTATAATAATTTATTATTAATCATTTTATTTTAATTAATTTAAATTGTATTTATTTAAAATGACTTTAAATACATTAATAAAATTCATTTATATAATAATTAATTTATTATTTTATTGATTTTAATACTACTTTTATTATTAAATAATGATTAAAAATGATAGTAAATGCTTAACAGCAGAAGTGGAACACATGGAACAATAATTTATATGCATATGTGCAAATCAATCATTTATATATGCATCAATTTATTCTACACATAAATCAAATTTACTTCATTTTACTTATATTATTATTTTTACTACTACTTTCATTATTAAATAATTATTACAATTTGTAACACATGGCTGACCCAGGAGATGAGGAACACTGCCCTACTGAAAGTTATCTTCCTCAATGTGACTGAGCAACTGTCAAGGGCTCTCTGGTCTTTACCTCTCATGACTCAGGGCCACCTTGAAGTTTCATTCCTTCTGAGCTGACACAGCAACTGTCCTAGCCTTCTATTATACAAGTCTCACAGTGCTTAATAATATAAAAAGAGCAGACCCTGTCAGTTTCATCCATAACCTCGTGAAGGACTCTTCAAGGCTAGTCTGAAAATGGGTAGAAAAAGACTAACAATCTTCCACTTTCTAAATGAAAGGTAGGGAGACTTAATTTCATGAGCGTATATCCTCCTGCTTCCAGACTAGCTAACCGGAGGGGGGAAGAGCTTATGCTAATAGCCATGTAGAGAAACCAAAATGGGAGAAAGCAAACCAAGGCAGTTAAGCTTGTTACATTTCCCAAAATAATTAAACAGGCCTTTGATAAATATAAATCCTCCGAGAAATGAACACGGTGGCCTAATGTTTGGATTTTTTTGCAACTGTAATTTCAAATAAATTAACTGGGTCAGTAAAATTCACAAAACATTCAAAGCAGAAGTAGATATTAGCTCATCTTTTCTCTGCTGTAATTGGCACTTCAAAACTGAACCATATAAATTAATTTCCAAGTTGAAACTTTGTTTATTTTTTGTTCTATGAAGATCACATTAAAAGTGACTTGAGTGAAAAGTATAATTAAGCAAAGAAATATATCTTTGTACATAGGAGGATACAATTAGCCATTTCCATCACAAAATGTTATAAAACACAGTTCCTCATTTGAGATGTGGAGGAAAGGACATGGTGTTGGGAATTTTTATGACTTTTTTTCTTTTTAGAAGAAAAAAAACATCTGGAATAAGACTGTGGTAATGATACTGAAAATTCAGCTATGCCAACACAAGAATAAAGTACATTTTGAAATACAGTGGGGAGAACACGTATTTGATACACTGCCGATTTTGTAGGTTTGCCCACCTACAAAGCATGTAGAAGTCTGTCATTTTTATCACAGGTACTCTTCAAATGTGAGTGACGGAATCTAAAACAAACATCCAGAAAATCACATTGTATGATTTTTAAATAATTAATTTGCATTTTATTGCATGACATAAGTATTTGATCACCCACCAACCAGTAAGAATTCCGGCTCTCACAGACCTGTTAGTTTTTCTTTAAGAAGCCCTCCTGTTCTCCACTCATTACCTGTATTAACTGCACCTGTTTGAACTCAATACCTGTATAAAAGACACCTGTCCACACACTCAATCAAACAGACTCCAACCTCTCCACAATGGCCAAGACCAGAGAGCTGTGTAAGGACATCAGGGATAAAATTGTAGACCTGCACAAGGCTGGGATGGGCTACAGGACATTAGGCAAGCAGCTTGATGAGAAGGTAACAGCTGTTGGCGCAATTATTAGAAAATGGAAGAAGTTCAAGATGACGGTCAGTCTCCCTCGGTCTGGGGAACCATGCAAGATCTCACCTCGTGGGGCATCAGTGATCCTGAGGAAGGTGAGGGATCAGCCCAGAACTACACGGCAGAACGTGGTCAATGACCTGAAGAGAGCTGGGACCACAGTCTCAAAGAAAACCATTAGTAACACACTACGCCGTCATGGATTAAAATCCTGCAGCGCACACAAGGTCCCCCTGCTCAAGCCAGCGCATGTCCAGGCCCGTCTGAAGTTTGCCAATGACCATCTGGATGATCCAGAGGAGGAATGAGAGAAGGTCATGTGGTCTGTTGAGACAAACTCCACTCGCCGTGTTTGGAGGAAGAAGGATGAGTACAACCCCAAGAACACCATCCCAACCGTGAAGCATGGAGGTGGAAACATCATTCTTTGGAGATGCTTTTATGCAAAGGGGACAGGATGACTGCACCGTATTAAGGGGAGGATGGATGGGGCCATGTATCGCACGATCTTGGCCAACAACCTAATTCCCTCAGTAAGAGCATTGAAGATGGGTCGTGGCTGGGTCTTCCAGCATGGCAACGACCCGAAACACACAGCCAGGGCAACTAAGGAGTAGCTCCGTAAGAAGCATCTCAAGGTCCTGGAGTGGCCTAGTCAGTCTCCAGACCTGAACCCAATAGAAAATCTTTGGAGGGAGCTGAAAGTCGGAATTGCCCAGCAACAGCCCCGAAACCTGAAGGATCTGGAGAAGGTCTGTATGGAGGAGTGGGCCAAAATCCCTGCTGCAGTGTGTGCAAACCTGGTCAAGAACTACAGGAAACATATGATCTTTGTAATTGCAAACAAAGGTTTCTGTACCAAATATTAAGTTCTGCTTTTCTGATGTGTCAAATACTTATGTCATGCAATAAAATGCAAATTGATTACTCAAAAATCATACAATGTGATTTTCTGGATTTGTTTTAGATTCCGTCACTCACAGTTGAAGAGTACCTATGATAAAAACTTACAGACTTCTACATGCTTTGTAAGTGGGCAAACCTGCAAAATCGCCAGTGTATCAAATACTTGTTCTCCCCACTGTATATTATAGGGGTCATTAGATGGATTTTTTATTATCTTAAAGGTGCAGTGTGTACATTTTAGGAGAATCTATAGACAGAAAAGCAATATAATATACATAACTATGTTTTCAGTGGTGTATAAAGACCTTACATAATGAACCGTTATTTTATTATTACCTTAGAATGAGCCATTTCTATCTACATACACATGTTAAGTCGCCATTTGCGCCACTATGTTTCTACTGCAGCTCTAAGCGGACAAACTGCTCTACAGAGTGTTTCATCACTTTGTTCTTCTTCATTGGTGTTTTTAGAGGCAGCTTACATCGTCACTACGTTGAATACGGATAAAGAATAAGTAGTAGTAGTAGTAGTCATCTGGTTTATTAGAAGCAGAGACCGTTCTTTGTTAGAAGTAAGAAGGCTTCTCTCAGCTGTCTCAGACGACAACATCTTTGTAATTAATTCTTCATGCCTTAAAATAGCTCGAATGTAACTACACCTTTGCTTCATTTAGTGTACGCGGAGTTATGAATATGCTAAATAGCCCCGCCTCTACTCACTCGTGCCAGCTCAGAGATCCACTCGGTCAACTTACTGAGGTAAACTAAACGGTATCGCTTTTTACAACATCGGACACATAATGATAATTAATATGATTAGCCTTTTGATTAGCGGTTATATTTAATGATATGCTAAAGCCTGCCGGCTTGTTGAGGTGATTGGTTACAAGGTAGTTTGTGACTTCAGAAACACCTGCGATTTCAAACCGAGTTTTCAAATCTGTATTTTTTTTCACTGAAGTTTTAAAGATAAAATCTTCAGCAATGGTGTTAACTTATGAATTTGCACATGTTCCTTGAGTTTAACTTATAATGATGTAGTGTCAGTGTGTGACATCATAGATCCTATAAAATTTAAACGAGCCCTTTTTGGAGCTCGGTTAAATGCTTTACTTGAGATGGACGAATTAGGCTATGAAACTTGCAGGATGTTTTGATGATACAAAAGATTAAGGAAAATTTTATTTTAACATAAGTTATATTAAAATATAAAATATATTAGTTCAATTATATAATATTTACTGTATTTTTGATCAAATTAATGCAGCCTTGATGAGCATAAGAGACTTCTTTCATAAACATTAAAAAACCTGTATATACACTTTTGGACATTGTTAGTGGACAAATTAAATAAACTAGAGAGAGTGTAAAAAGTGTGCTAAAAGTCCACAGGGTCAAAAGTGTTGAAGAAACATCCAATAACAGAACATACCTGCTTCCTCATGACATCAGTGGCTTGCATGATGCATCGTGGGGGCAAGCCGTGATTCCGGGCCAGAAGAATGGCCTGTTCCAACGTGACACTTAGCGTACAACTGCAACACAGAGAATACAGGTCCACATTTAGCACCATACACTCCACATTATAATGTAAAATCAGAACTGTTTATCAAATACATCAAGTATTTCATAAAGTATTCGGACGCTGATTGCAAGAATGAGGGGGGAAATGAAAAACAGACCCCCCCATCCCTCAAGTGTATTGAGAGGGAAAAAAATCTGTTTTTCATTTCCCTTTATCAGAGATCACTTTCCGCCAGCCATGTTCTAATTTAATTAATTATGCTGAGATGCTTTTAATTAATAATTTAATTAAAAAACAGAGAAGCTAAATAAATCAGACTAAATTTTGATTACAGCACTGAGGAGGTGGACAGATTCTGGCTCTACAGGAAAAAGCCGAGGCATTTAACAAGCTTGTGCGGCCCAGGCTGGTGTCTCATCTGTCTGTGTCAGTGCCCGGCTAACATGAAGACCTGTCAGATGTGCTGTCATTCCAGCGTGATGAAGCATGACATGCGCTTTCATTCTCTGAGAACATGTGTCTGCCACTCACGTCCCATTAACATTTGAAGAGACAGTCAAAGGGCAGCGTGGCCAAACAGGTGTGAGAGTCATACACTCGACTGCATCGTTCTGAAATTGCACAGTCCCAAGAGACCAATAAACATCCCCCAAGGTGAGCTATAAGCATGTAGTCTCTAAAAGAGGCACAGACTGTGACCACAAGATATGAGTGGGAAAGGAGCCAATCAGGACAAAAGATCTGATAAACAAACTCATCCCAATTAAGAGGCCAATATAACTTTATGAGCTAGTACTAGACATGTCGATGCACAGTGTCTGGGTCAATACCCACAGTCCTTTCCATAACCATCTGATGTACAAATCTGGAAAACACCTCCTTAACCTCTTTAATCTGGCTAGCTGACTTTATAGAAATATATAGGGTTTTTGGTTAATCATGTTCCTGGGAAAAAACTGACACTAAACTAAAATACATTTTCATCACTCCAGATCTAAAATAAAATAAAAATGACAATAAATTAACTGTAGCATCTTGATACAGAGCATGGCATAATATAAAACATGAAACCTTTACAACTCACTTCCAATTATCCTGAAAATGCCATTAGATAGCGGAAACTGTACATAGCAATTAAATCAATATACCAGTTTATTAACTAGTAACATATAAATAATATAAATATAAATATATAAATATATAAAAAAATAAATATATATATGACTAGATTTTTTTTAGTTTAATTTAATGCATTAACTTTCACGATTTAGTAAAATGAGTGAACGAATTATATGGAGTGCATGATTTAGTAAAACGAAGGAACAAATGGTTATGTCGTGTGCACAATTTAGTAAAACGAGAGAACAAATTATTATATCATGCACACGATTTAATAAAACAAAGTAACAAATTCTATTGTGTTCATGATTTAGTAAAACTAGAGAACTAATTATTACATCGTGTGCACAATTTAGTAAAACAAGGTAACAAAGTATTGTATCGTGCACACAATTTACTTAAAATCGAAGGGTACGTTTACACGACAAATATGTACTAAAAACTGAAACTTTATTCCTTTGCATTTTTTTTCATACGTACGACAATGTTGCCAAAGCGATCCCCATTCACATGGAAATGGCTAAAAACGCTGTATTATTCATGCCAGGCCAGTAGTTGGCGATTTCACTTTGTAAAGAAACACTACGAGCCTTTAGACTGAACACATAACACACATGCTCATGATGTCATTGTTTTCACAAATTCACGTTTTTGTAGTTTACACGGGGACGATAGTTTTCAAAAACTTTTCAGGCCCCCAAAACGCTGTTGTCGTGTGAATGAACAGCCAAAATGCATAAAAAGTTTGCTGTTTTTAGTTGAAAAAGGTGTCGTGTAAACAGACCCTAAATTCATTTATTTAGATTTAAAAATTTATATTACTGAGAACAAGACGGAAGATCTGATAAACAATGAAGAAATCATAAAAAGTCACTGCTAATTTTATTCCTGTGGGGAAACTAGTGAGCTGTAACACAATGACTACACAAAATCCATCAAAAAGATATTTGGATATTTAATAGCTTGTCCACTGTCAAGCTGTCTATATCCATGATGCATCAGCCTGACATTTCCATCTCGTTTTTGGTGATATACGCGTTCACGGGCTTTTTACCGGCAGAGGTGTCAGATATGTTATATGGCTCTCTTCTGTGAATTCAATCATTCAGTTCTGAACTGAGAACAGCACTGACCTTTGGTTCAAGAAAAAGGGATTTTCTTAGTTGATCTCCGTATGCAGATAGTGAAAAGTGAAGCTATCACACTAGAATATGAAACTTACGTAGTGATGGATTTGTTTTCTGTGCCTTTGTAATAAGTGCATCTGAATTCGATGCTTGTTTCGCTCTTTGATTGTTTGCCCTTGGCAACAAATCGGTTACTTTCTAGCAAACTGCTGACTATGTTGAAATACACCTGACGCTAAGGTGTATTTTACCCCCAATTGCATTTCTCAGATCGATTCTCTTGATTTATAATAGAGAGGGGAAAAAAAACATGATATAAAGATTTTAGAGTCACCAATCACCAGTGTTCCTCACATCGACCGTTGATGTTGAACATTCATAGTCATTTTAAACTTCAAGGACACGTCATGACGCCGCAAAGTGAGGTGAATCTCACTAAAGTGTGTCTTGATTCATGTCTTTCCGTTACGCTGATAGACACACACATACTGAGTGTCAAGGGCACTGCGTGACCTCTTAACTACACCTCGATATTGATCCTCTTCGCAGTGTTTTACGGCTGTCTCTTCTCTTCTCAGCCATAGCGTTACTTAATTGCTTGAGGGAATGCTGCTCGAACGCAAGCGTAAAAGCCCCTACACACTCGTGTCAAACGTCACGTTGACCTCCACATGACAAGCATTGAAGAAAGCAACACAGAAGTATAATTTTCTGAGGTTATGAGATTGTTAGCAAGAATATGGGAAGAGCACGCTACATGGTAAAAATAAGTGAAGTATTTTAGTATATCTATACTATTGTAGTATTTATTTCAAATTATCTTACATTTTTATGCTTAAGCTTATGCTTGTCATTTTATTGTGTTTTTGTAATTTTTATTAGTTAAAAAAAAAAAAAAAAAAAAAAAAAAAAATTATATATATATATATATATATATATATATATATATATATATATATATATATATATATATATACACAATTCTGTATAGCTTTAGCTTACTTTTATTTCAGTTATAGTTTCAATCATTTTAGTATATCAACTTATTTCCATTAGTTGCCAAGCAAACATTTCCAGTGGTGGACAGTAAGAATTTCTACTTCTTTACATTTACATCAACTTCATAAGTAGTTTATCAGAGTATTTTTATTTTATGAAACTTTTACTTCACTACATTCCAAAGAATAATAATAATTTCTTCTCACGTCACTGAATTCACCATTAACTATTCACCTGAACAGTTTATGATGTTTTGTATGGTATCATTATAATCATTGACCATCAAAACATAGGGGTAGACATCACCTCTTGTGTGTTATCATGTTTGATTCAGAAGATATGATACAAAGTACATAATTTGGCGGAAAGTAAAATGCCAAACGGGACCAAATGCCATGTCTCTATGGCGACCATGAGCCATTTTGTGATGGCTCCATTTCTGAAAATGTTCAGGGCCCCAAACTGTAAAGGTGTACCAAATTTCACTTTTTTATGGGCTTGACAGTAACACCCGCCAAATGTGGGTAAATGTGTAACACAGTCACTCCTACTAGCCACTTTGGCAGGTTGAATTTTATATACAATATATACATTTTGAGTTGTAGTCTTTTATAAAGGCGTATGAAATAATAAACTAAGTGCAATAGTGTTGTCAAAAATATAGATTTTCCGATGCATATCGATACTGAAATATCTGAAATGCTTCCAGTACTCATTTTCCGCAGAATAGATGTACGATACCAGCTGTTGGTTTTGCAGGACTTGAATTTCGGCATCATATTGCATGCATATTTTTACTCAATTTTACCGAGATTTTGTGCTCACACCCAAAGTGCACGCACATAAAGGTGGATCTCAATACCAAATAGAGTCAAAAACACACAAAATAATGTCAAAACGGCAGTCTTGGTGAGTATTCATTCAAACACAGTCGGTTTAAACTCAAGTGAAGTCAAAGTAAATGCATGTGAAACAGAATAATGGATCCGTGTGTCAGGTGTTAAAGTGACAGCTGCCAAATTATGAGATAGTATTAAAAATATCTATATGGCAGTTTTTCCTCATGGTTTCGATGTCAAAATTGTGGCCAGTGAAAATGCTGAGTTGGAAGTAACTTTGGAAAGCCACGAGTCACAATGACTGGTGAGCAAAAAAGTTAATGACAAGCACTTCTTAAGTATATTACAAATCAAGTACTTTTGTACTTTTACTCAAGTAAATCCATAAATGAGTACTTATATTTATGAATATTTCAATTTTTTTTATTTCAGCTTTTGTTTTAATTACCGAAAGTCTTAGTTTTAAGTTTTGATAATGAGAAAATTTTTATTTAAATGTTTTTACACACACACACACACACATATATATATATATATATATATAGAATAACCAATGGAAGACTCAATGGGCGAACCAAATGATTCATAACAGCACTCAACATAATTCTCAAACTAAGGGACAGTTCACTGAAAAATGAAAATTATGTTCTCCTTTGAAACACAAAACTAGATATTTTGAAGAATGTCCGGGTCAAAACAACATTGGACCCCACTGACTTTTAACGTTTATGTATGGGAAAAAACAAAATTTCTTACAAAATATTTTCATTTTTGGGTAAATGAAACTGTGGCGAGGGGGGCGTGGTTCAGCGAGGTCTGCAGCGGGAGAACGAATCGGGAGAAAAGCGGGGAGTAAGTGGGTTAAGCACAAATAACGAACACCTGCGTCTAATTGCAGTGATTGGCGTGGAGAGATCAGATATAAGGGAAGCAGAGGCGGCGGAAGAGCGAGAGAGAGACGGACTGCTGCTGTCGCCTGACTACCCTGCCTGCTCCCAGCCTGCTGGAGATAAACTGAAGTCTACAGTGTTATATGTAGAATATGCGCATTGGCGCCGTTGTGACATGTACCTTTTCTTTGTTGTGTGGAAATAAAACGTGAATACGCAGCAGCAGTCCTACCCGACCCTGTCCTCTTCCTTTACAAACAACACTGCCCGTTGAACCCCGTTACACTGGTGCCGAAACCCGGGAAAAGGAAGAGGAAGCCGCCGCCATGCAAAATCCTCCGTCGCCGCCACTTACGGACATCATCACATCCCTCGCGGCCCTCCATCAAGAACACCACCAGGCGTTACTGGAGATGCGCCAGGATCAGGAGCGCCGTTTTCAGCTGGTTCTCCAGGTGCAGAAAGAGGACCGCGAGAGGTTCCGGAGCTGGATGGACCGGGAGGTTCCGGCCGCGCCAGCACCTCCCCCTCCCCCGGCCCTGCACTTGCCGCTGAGCAAAATGGGGCCCCAGGACGATCCGGAGGCTTTCCTGGAATTGTTTGAAAAGACCGCGGTGGCCGGGGGGTGGCCCAAGGACCAATGGCCATTAAAACTGATTCCGCTACTGTCGGGGGAGGCACAGCTGGCAGCTCAACAACTGCCGGTTCAGAACCTCCTGGTCTTCGACGATCTGAAGAAGGCCATCCTGCAGCGGGTCGGCCGCAGCCCTGAGCAACACCGACAACGCTTTCGCTCACTGGATTTGAGCATGTGCGGTCGACCCTTTGTGATGGCCCAGCAGCTCCGGGACTCCTGCCGTAAATGGCTGCAGGCCGAGACCAGCGGCATCGACGACATCATCGACCGGGTGGTGCTGGAACAATTCATCTCCCGCTTGCCGAAGAAAACGGCCGAGTGGGTCCAGTGCCACCGACCAACGTCGCTGGACTCGGCCGTCCAACTTGCGGAGGACCAGATGGTGGCGTGCTCCGGGGTCGGGGAGTCCCTCCCCGCAGTCTCTCTCTCCTCTCCTCCCTCTTCTCTCTCTCGCTCTCCTCCTGTCTCTCGCCCTGTCCCTTTCCCCAGGTCGCGGGTTCCAGGCCCACCGCGAGTCCCGCCCCGAGGGCGGGGTGGGAATGGGCAAGACTACACCACTGTCCCCAGAGCTCCGCCCCGGAGGGCGGGGCCACCCGCTACTGACCCTGATCCTCTGGCCAGTTCTTCCCTCTCTCCACGCCAATCCCTTAGCCCACTTCCTGCCACTGGAGTGGCGGGAAAGTCTGGGCCGGCCTGTTGGCGTTGCGGGGACCCGGATCATTTCATTGACCGGTGTCCCGTGATGGAGGTGGGAACAATGATCCGGGTCCCGGATGCCCCGCAGGCTGCCCTCGATCAGGCTGGCCTGTACCAAATACCTGTGAGTATTGAGGGGGGTACTTATCAAGCCTTGGTGGATTCAGGTTGTAACCAGACCTCGATTCACCAAAGTTTGATTCAATCCGGGGCATTGAATACAAGCCGCATGGTTCAGGTACGGTGTGTGCACGGGGATGTGGTGAAATATCCTTTAATCCCTGCTGTGGTTAAATTTAGGGGGAGAAAACATAGAATAGAGATGGCAGTTAACCCGCATCTCCGACATCCGTTAATTCTGGGAACGAATTGGCCCGATTTCAATAAATTATTGGGGTATTTATGCACGGATGTTTCTTGGGGGGAAGAGAAGCAAGGGGGGGGGGCGCACGTCCAGGTGGGGGGAGTCAGAACCGGGACCACGGGGGATTGAGCCAGAGGGAAGGAGCGCAACGGAGAGATTAATTCTCTCGGAGCGCGATGACTTTCCTCTGGAACAATCCCAGGACGAAACGCTTAAAAACGCGTTTAACCAGGTCCAGAGTATAGACGGTCAGCCTCTCCAACCGGGACGTCCGCTCTCCTACCCGTATTTTGCGATAATAAAAGATCGGTTGTATCGAGTGACCCAAGACGCTCAGACAAAAGAAGATACAACGCAATTATTAGTACCCAAAAGCCGTCGGGAAATGCTGTTTCAGGCGGCTCATTGTAATCCCATGGCAGGGCATTTAGGACAAACCACAACACTCAATCGTCTCATGGCCCGATTTTTTTGGCCAGGCATTCACGAGAATGTTCGCAGGTGGTGCGCGTCATGTCGTGAATGTCAGCTGGTGAATCCAGCGGCCTCGCCAAAAGCGCCATTGCGCCCTCTACCGTTGATGCAGGTCCCCTTTGAAAGGATTGCGATGGACCTCATCGGGCCATTAGAACGATCCGCAAGAGGGCATCGATTTGCATTAGTCATTGTGGATTATGCAACCCGATACCCCGAAGCAGTGGCTCTCCGCAACATTTCAGCTAAAAGTGTGGCGGACGCACTGTTTCGCTTAATCTCCCGGGTGGGGATACCTAAAGAGATCCTCACTGATCAAGGCACGGCGTTTATGTCACGCACTTTACGCGAACTATATGAATTATTGGGCGTTAAATCGATTCGCACCAGCATCTACCACCCACAAACAGATGGTCTGGTGGAAAGGTTTAATCGCACGTTGAAAACCATGATTCGTAAGTTCGTTCTCGAAGACGCCAAAAATTGGGATAGATGGCTGGATCCCCTCTTGTTCGCTGTGCGGGAGGTCCCCCAAGCCTCTACGGGGTTTTCCCCTTTCGAGTTGCTCTATGGCCGGCAGCCCCGAGGGGTGTTGGACGTCCTAAGAGAAACTTGGGAGGACGGACCTTCGCAAAGCAAAAATGAAATTCAGTATGTCATGGACCTGAGAGCAAAACTCCACACGTTGGGGCGGCTGTCTATGGAGAATTTGCTCCAGGCTCAGGACAAACAAAGCCGGCTGTACAACAGGGGAACCAGTTTACGTAAATTCACACCGGGAGAGAAAGTGCTTGTATTACTGCCATCCTCGAGCTCTAAATTACTCGCGAAGTGGCAAGGGCCCTTTGAGGTTACACGGCGAGTCGGAGATCTCGATTATGAGGTGATTCGGACGGATAGGGGTGGGGCACGTCAAATATATCACCTCAACCTCCTTAAAAAATGGAATGAGGCAGAGTCAGTGATGCTGGTGTCGGCGGTGTGTGAGGAAGATGATCTTGGGCCAGAGGCAAGCGTCAAACCGCCTTCCCTCGCCCTGGCTCCGGGGGGGGATCATCTTTCGCCCACACAGCTCACTGACGTGGCTAAATTACAGGCGGAGTTTGCCGATGTGTTCTCACCCTTACCGGGCCGAACGACGCTCATTCAGCACCATATCGAGACGGAGCCAGGCGTGGTAGTGCGCAGTCGGCCGTATCGCTTGCCTGAACATAAGAAAAAAGTAGTTCAGACAGAATTAGAGGCGATGCTCGAGATGGGTGTAATAGAAGAGTCCAACAGTAATTGGGCAAGCCCGATAGTTTTAGTTCCGAAAACCGACGGCTCTGTTCGATTCTGTGTGGATTATCGCAAGCTAAATGCGGTATCAAAATTTGACGCGTATCCAATGCCGCGGATTGACGAACTGCTTGATCGGCTAGGCACAGCTCGTTTTTACTCGACACTGGATTTAACAAAAGGGTATTGGCAGATCCCCTTAACGCCAGTATCTAAAGAAAAGACAGCCTTCACGACGCCGTTCGGATTACACCAATTTGTTACACTTCCGTTCGGATTGTTCGGGGCACCGGCCACTTTTCAGCGGCTTATGGACCGCATATTACGGCCCCATGCTGCATATGCCGCCGCTTATTTGGATGACATCATCATTTATAGTAATGACTGGCGGCGGCATGTGGAGCATTTGAGGGCCGTGCTAAGGGCGCTGAGGGTGGCTGGGCTCACGGCGAATCCGAAGAAGTGTGCGATTGGGCGCGTGGAGGTCAGGTATCTGGGCTTTCACTTAGGTCACGGGCAAGTGCGTCCCCAAATTGATAAGACAGCAGCAGTTGCGACTTGCCCGAGACCAAAGACCAAAAAGGAGGTTAGACAATTCCTGGGGCTGGCGGGATATTACAGAAGGTTTGTACCTAATTATTCGGACCTCACCAGCCCTTTGACTGATCTAACTAAAAAGGAAGCACCAGATCCGGTCCAGTGGTCAGAGCAGTGTCAGCAGGCTTTTACCCAGGTTAAGGCTGCTCTCTGTGGCGGACCCATTTTACATTCTCCTGATTTTTCTCTTCCCTTTGTGTTGCAGACTGACGCGTCGGACAGGGGGCTGGGTGCGGTCCTGTCCCAGGAGATGGGGGGGGAGGAACGCCCGGTGCTGTACATTAGTCGTAAGCTCTCGAAGAGAGAGACTAAGTACAGCACCATTGAGAAGGAGTGTTTGGCCATCAGGTGGGCGGTCCTCACCCTTAGATACTATCTCCTGGGGCGGGAATTCACCCTCTGTTCGGACCATGCCCCCCTGCAGTGGCTCCACCGCATGAAGGATACCAACGCGCGGATCACTCGGTGGTATCTGGCATTACAGCCTTTTAAGTTCCAGGTGATCCACAGGCCGGGTGCACAGATGGCTGTGGCAGACTTCCTCTCCAGAAATGGGGGGGGGGCCGCAGGCCGGACGGCTCCCCGGCCTGAGTCGGGCGGTGGGGGTATGTGGCGAGGGGGGCGTGGTTCAGCGAGGTCTGCAGCGGGAGAACGAATCGGGAGAAAAGCGGGGAGTAAGTGGGTTAAGCACAAATAACGAACACCTGCGTCTAATTGCAGTGATTGGCGTGGAGAGATCAGATATAAGGGAAGCAGAGGCGGCGGAAGAGCGAGAGAGAGACGGACTGCTGCTGTCGCCTGACTACCCTGCCTGCTCCCAGCCTGCTGGAGATAAACTGAAGTCTACAGTGTTATATGTAGAATATGCGCATTGGCGCCGTTGTGACATGTACCTTTTCTTTGTTGTGTGGAAATAAAACGTGAATACGCAGCAGCAGTCCTACCCGACCCTGTCCTCTTCCTTTACAAACAACACTGCCCGTTGAACCCCGTTACAGAAACCTTAAATTGTGTAATCCATCAGTACAAGCCCTTTAAAGCAAGACACAATTACAGAGCAGATCAGAGACGCTTTGCCATCACAGCAGAGGTGGGAGCCACAGCAGGAACTGCACACTATGGAGAATCAAAGCTGGCTTAATACTGAGCCAACTGGCCTGAGGCAAAACCTGTGTGAAGGCATTTATTGGCTCTTTATAAAATAAGCACTCTGAACTCTTCTGCTGATGAATAAAATGTGGAAGAGACTCATCAAAAGTGTCTGGTATTCTTAAGGGAGGACGCTTATATGCCGCACTGTCAGCAACTTACAGCCAGCAGATGTGAATGTCGGATTTTCACACTTAAATGTGACTCTGGGAATGGACAGATGGACTAGAGAGACAATAAATGGGAGAGAAAGCAGATATTGGTCTTAATAGATGAATATAATGAAAGATCAAATATCCTGAGTTGGGGATGATGGTTTCTAAGAACAATTATTGAGCTCTGTAGAGACCAATGAATGTTTCATTGGAATATTCATGTTTCAAGAGTAGGACAGATGGTTAAAAACACACACACAAAAAAGAATGTTACTGAAATTAACCGTCACATTTTTGCCCAGTGGGGTCCACTTATGAGGTTAGTCAAGGCTTTTTGTGCCAAAAAATATAGTTTGTAGTTGGGTTCAATAAAGTTTGCACAGCTTCATCTTCAATAAAAGTCAAAGCCTGCATTGCATTGAGTCAGATCCACAACATAAATGTACTTCATAAACTGTTAAAGTTTAACTGAAAAGATTGAGGACCTATTTACTTCATATTACCTCATTGTGACCAGGTGGACCATGATTCTGAACAATGCATGGCATCATTGACATATAAATACATTAAAGGTGCAGTAAGCAATTTCTGACAAACGCTGTGGAAAGTGGATCGGACCGAGCACCAAAACACACTTGTAGCCAATCAGCAGTAAGCGGCGTGTCCACTTATGAGGGGGGAGGTGCCTGTGCTGCACAGCATGTTTGTGAATTTGGGGGCAGAGTCCGTTTGGGTAGGGCCGTGTTTGATTTGGTGACTTCAAATATCAAGAGTTCCTCTGAAATCGCACCTTTAATCTTAAAGTTAAGGAAGTTCAGACTGAGCTGGACTGGAAATCTGTGGTTGTGAAAGTCACAGTGTTTATAGAGCACTGGACTCATTTACAGTACTTCAAAACGTCAAGGAAAATGTGATTTCTCATTATACGACCATTTTAAACTGTGTACTTACGCTCCCTCTTCGGGAGGAACCAGTAAATTTAGAACAACTTTGTATTGAAACTGGACCTCCGCAACACCTTGGCGAAAGAAATTTAGCCATAAAATAAATATCAGCTCTCACTTAACTTCAGCCACATTTGGCAGGTGAGCACTTTAGAGCAAAGCTTGTGCCTCAATTTAATTTTATTAAAAGCAGGAACTGGCACATTTTGGCTGTTGATTGAGGCCGTTTGGCAGACAAAGGGATATATATAAATAGGAGCGCATAATGAAATGCTGATGCATACTGGTTTTAGTATGCCAGGATAACCACATCTGACATTCTACTCCATGGAACTAATTTCATCAACTCTCACATGCTTTAAACATCACATATTAAAGAAACTTTTATAAGGCTACTATTGATAAAAAATAAATGTCCATGTTTTACACAGAATTATCCAGAACTATCATTTGGTTATGAGCAAACACAGGTTAAATAGAGAGTGTGTTTGATGGAGGCATGTTTATAGGGGTAAGCAGGACAGAATTCACCGTATCCGTGGCAGGTCTGAGCACCTGCGGCTTCACTAAAGCTGAGATGTGGCCTGTAATTGCCCTGGCGTACAAATGTGAGTTAGTCACACCCAAACCAACACACACAATGCTGAAAACATTTCATGCTGCTTTGTCCAATACACTACAGTAAAGAGCCACTCAAAGAGCAGCATGTGTGTGCTTCTGTTACCATTTGTAAGGGCTTGAAATTGAGATCGAAATACCGTTCCAGCAGCATGCAGTGCCAATAAAAAGTAAACACCTTCCTGTTCTTTTCAACATCCTGAAAATTATTACCTATTCCAAAACAAAAACACATGGACATTTTACAAAATAAATTACAAATGAAAGCTAATTTCTCTCAAGAAAAAAGCTATGATTTCAAGGTGTTGTGGATGGTTGCCAGGGTGTTGCTATGCAGTTGCTTAAAGGTTCTGCTTCTTTTAAGTTATAAGCACAGTATTCACTGGCTCTCCCTCACAGGGAACACCCCATTTTGTCAAATGAAGGTGAAAGAGCTTTCCAAGCAGATTTGTGACATTTTGGTATTCAAAATTCTCAGCCAGGGCAAGAATATAAAAAATAATGCCAATGACTATATTGCAAAGCACTGTAAAACCCCCTATTACAAACGAGACCAAATGTAAATCTTTTCAGAACTGGCTGTCCTCCAAAACTCAGTATCCAGGCAATAAGAGCTGGAGTAAGTGACGCCACCAAGAGGCCTATAAAATTTAGATAGAGTTACAGTCCTCCTGACAGTGATGTGAGAAACACCAGGAAAAAAAACCTCATAAGATGAGAAAAATAGATAACAAAAAAATCTCAGGGGGAAATGTGAATCTTTCCAGAGAAAAATAGCACAAAACATACAAGAATACCCACACTGAACCAACAAGGATGATTTCCTGGAGTGGCCCAAGATTTAAAATCCAATTGGGCATCTTTGGAATGACTCTGCACTTCAAAAAGCGGTTCTCATCCCACTTGGGAAATTTTGCTAAGAAAAATGGGCACAAATCTGCCAAAGGAGATTGTGAAATAATAGTGCCATGGTTGTGCATCATTGAGAATGCTTTTCCTAAGTTTGAATTGAACTTGAAATTATGCAGAAATTAGATTTGAAATTCAAATATAAATTTAAGAAAGAAGAATTCAAATTTAACTTTCATAATAAGTGTAATTAAAAAAGGATTTAAAGCCTTTATGGACTAGGATAAAAGAACACTTACACTTCCTGTCATTCAAATTCCATTTCAACTTCCTTTGGGATGTGATCATTCAATTAAAATTCCATTTAAATTTCATTAAATTGATCAAAAATGGCAGTAAAGACTTTTACATTGTTAAAAAAAAACTATCTATTTCAAATAAATGCTGTTTTGGGTTACAATTAATTTTATGATGTACTTGTTACAATGTAATTACATTTAAGTACTGATTAATTACAATTAACAACATGTACTTACAATAGGGTTAGGATTAGGGTTTGGTTAAGGGTTAATTGCAAGCAAACTGTTACCAAACACATAAACGCTGTCTGGTGCAGTCATAACAACCTGGAGCTGAACATGCAACTTCAGGAGAAACCCCCTAGCACTCCTCCCATTCACCATCACAAACTGCTCTGTGGCAGCAGTGGAGTCATCCGGCCTCCTGGGCTCTACCATCGCTCAGAACCTGATGTGGGACAATCACATTGACCAGCAGAGGTTGTACTTCCTTCCCTTGCTGAGGAAGTTCAACTTGGCACAGTCGCTGATGATACAGTTCTACTCAGCCATCACTGAGTCTGTCCTCTACACTTCAATTACTGTCTGATTTGGCTCGGCTACAAAATCAGACATCAGAAGACTACAGAGAACGGTTCCGACTGCTGAAAGTTTTATCGATGCTAACCTGCACACCCCCAAGAACTGAATATATCCTGAGTGAGAAAAAGGACTCCGAAAATCACTCTGAATCCTTGACATCCAAGCCACCTTGTCTTTGAACTTCTGCTGCCTGGCTGGTGCTATAGGGCACTGAGCATCAGAACAGTGAGACACAAGAAAAGATTTTTCCCTCAGGCAATCTACCTCATGAACACTGAAAGGGTTAGTTCACCCAAAACTGAAAATTATCCCATGATTTTCTCACCCTCAAGCCATCCTAGGTGTATGTGACTATCTTCTTTCAGACGAACACAATTCGAGATATGTTTAAAAATAACCTTGCTCCTCCAAGCTTTATAATGGTTGAAGCCAAAAAAAAAAAAAGAATCCATACATAATGGATGAAACAAAGCAATGGGTGAGAAAAATATCCATATTGAAATTTATTTAAAACTTTATCAACTATAATAACTAGCTTCCAGCAGACAGCCGTACACATCGATTTGTGGCGAAAGAGTAACCTATGACCCGACGCATGACGTTATGACAAACACGGAATCGCAGAGGATAGAGCAAAACAAAACACCAATCACGAATTATAAGTCTAAAACGATCATTTTTTTAAAGAGAAATGTCAGAGGATTTCAATATAAGAGAAGAGGAGCTTGAGTTTGTTGCACAGCCCTATTTGTTTAAATAGGAAGCTAGTTATTTGAATTTATAAAGTTTTAAATGTGGATATTTTTCTTACAAAAATCCATCGCTTCGCTTCAAGAGGCATTTTTTAAACCCCCGGAGCCGTATGGATTATTTTTTATAATGGACAGACAAATTTTTTGGGGCTTCAAAATCTGGCCCCCCTTCACTACCATTATAAGGCTTGGAAGAGCAAGGATATTTTTAAATATATCTCTGATTGTGTTCGTCTTAAAGAAGATAGTCATATACACCTAGAATGGCTTGAGGGTGAGTAAATCATGAGATAATTTTCATTTTTGGGTGAATTATTCCTTTATATGTTCTCCACACTGCAATGATAACTATATGCAATATCACATGTATTTATTTGACAATACCCTACATCTTCTTATTCCATCCGCTGTTAATTCAATTCAAGAAATTGAAAATAAATGAGAAAAGCATGAACTGTTGATTTTGTGAAATATGTATGTCAGCTCTGGCTGATACTAAAAGAGACCTTGAGATGAATAACATCCGTTCCTTCAGTTGAGAATCACAAATGAACCTTCAGAGAAATGGAGCTGTCTGGATCATTTCTAAAATTATGGATTAAGCGAGACCTTCTAAATGTAGAACTGAGATGCTAAATATTCATAATTGCATTGGATGAATGATTAGTGCAGAGAAAGGTATTTATGGAATGATACATGAGCATGTAATGAGGATTATTACCTATTCATGCAGAAGAGGAAATTGAATATTAGATGGTATGAGGAAGAGAGATCGGAGAGAGGAAAACTGCAACAGAACTATCAAGATAAACCCCCCAAAAAACACCAAAACAGAAGAAAGATTGAGGCTTCAGCGAAGAAAACAGGATAAAAGACATAAGTGACAGGAAGTAAATTGCTCCGAGCAACAGACAGAAAGGAAAAAAGACAGAGGAGGAAAAAACAGAAGCGTTCCACTTAGACAGAGTCCCTGGCGAATGCCTGATGCCTGTCGGACAGAAGGGAAAGGAGGAGTTTGAGTGCATGTGTGTGTAACCCAGGCTGACCGGTGTACTCCGCTGTTACACATGACGATGTGACACGCTCCCAGGCGGCTGCACAGCTCGGAGGCCACGGTGAGCAGCCCCACTCCAGACGCTCCGCAGGCCGTGAACTGACAAGCAGCCGTCCGCCGACACGAGATAAAACTTTCCATCAATCTGTACAACTCATCCAGAGCATTCAGAGGACGCATCAGCTACAAAAAGAGAGAATAAAAGAAAGATTCCATGTTAAAGGGATAGTACAGGCAATAAAAAGATAACTTTGTCATTATTTACTCACTCTCATTATGTTCCAAACCCATACATTTCTGTGCCTGGAAGAATTTTTTCTCAGTTGAAGTACTAGGTCATCATGGGGACTTTTCCCCTACTGTTTTTCGAATACTATAAAGTAGGGAAGTATTCGATTTCAGATGCAGCAAGTGACTTGAACTTGAGGACCAATCGGTCTAATTCATGAATGAATCATTCAAACTGATTTGTGAACTGGTTCAACTAGTTCATTTAAAAGAATTGACTCAAAAGAACAAATTGTTCACAAATAGGACTGATTTGACTCGTCAACTCAAGAATGATTCTTGATTGAGTCAATCTTGACTGAACAGTTCAGAGGCTGTGAAAAGATTCTTGAAAATTCTCCTTTTGTGTTTCACAGATAAAAAAACACGGGTTTGGAACAACATGAGTTATTAAAGGGTTAGTTCACACAATAATTGTCATTAATTACTCACCCTCATGTCGTTCCAAACCCTTAAGACTTTTGTTCATCTTTGAATGAAGATATTTTAAATGAAATCTGAGAGCTTTCTGTTCCTCCATTGGCAGCCACTAAAGTACCACTTTGTCCGTTCAAAAAGTTCATTAAGAGATCGTAAAACTAATCCATATGAGGAAGAAACACAAATACTTTATAAGATGAACAGATTAACACTCCACTGCTTAACATTCATCAATGCACAAATACGGTAAACGGAAGCTCAAGCATGTTTGATTGATGTGCGAGAACCAGATTCATTCTTGTATTAAGCGGCACGTTTGAGCTTCTGGAAAACCAATGAGGTGTGTTTTTATGCATTAAGTAGTACAGCTGAGCTTCGATTTATGTTCACTTATCAATGTTCATGTGTGAATAAAAGCCTAAATTAAATCTGTGCATCATATAAACTGCTCATCTATTTCCTCAGAAAATGTGGGCTAAACCACTCAATTCTTATGGATTAGTTTTACAATCTCTTTATGAACTTTCTGAAGCATTAAAGTGGTAGTTGCATAGAGTGTCAAAGGAGGGGCAGAAAGCTCTCAGAGTACATTAAAAATATCTTCATTTGTGTTCCGAAGATAAATGGAAAGTCTTATAGATTTGGAACAACATGAGGGTGAGTAAATGAGACAGAATTTTCATTTTTGTGTGAACTAACCCTTTAATGACAGAAATGCCATGTTAAACTCTTCTGGTTACTTTTGACAAATGCTATTTATAAATAACTAGGTACTCTCATAATCACAGATTTTCCACGAGTCCCTGCAGACAGTATGATGGCACATACCTTGTCTATAAAAGCTGCTTTGGGAGCCGAGCTGGGGGTAAGGTTCGATTTATCCAGATAAAAGGCCCTACGGAGGAATAATAAAGACATTTTTGTGTAAGCAGTGAATATACATAGACAAATGATTGCATACACAAGAACACAGGATGTGCTGTTAAACTTAATTTGGGATTTGATTTATCTCTTACATAAAAAGAAAGATAAAGATTCTTCGTTCTACAAACAAAGCAGCTGGGAACTCTATTTTGAAACAACACATATCTGCAGTACTTTGGGATTCATTCCAGATGTCAATTACTGCCTGCAGTAACAATAACAGACAGAGGTGGCAGTAGAGGAGTTGAAAGAGAATGAATGTGATGGTAGTTCATTCAGTCTGCCCATATTTATGTATATGGGGAATGTAATCAAGCAATCAATCTTATATATATATAGTAAATCACAATATTTTATTGTAAAAGAGGGATGGCAGAACTGTCTGCTCTGTAGTTTTGTTTTTGTGGCATATCGCAACACATGCTTATTGTCAGGTAAATTAATCCACCATCTGCACCCTAGACAGGGAGAGATTTATCACGATAATACTCTCATTTGACATAGCATTATTATTACTGTAAATTAGTCAAAGATATTAATCCTTCACTGATTGGAGCAGATGATATGAAAATGTGAAGCAAGAAGTGTGGAACTATTACAGACTATTAAAAAAGCCAAACAGACTCAGGTCTCTCTCCCTCTCTCTCAAAGAAACACACGCACAAATACTTGGGAGTCTTGAACTGCCATCATAAGATCCAACTCTCCCTGCATACTAATTGAGGCAGTTCACGTTAGCATAATGGGAAGAATTAAGCAAAATTCTTTGGAAACACCCAGAGGCCATCAGCTTAAAGCACTAAGAGGTTAAATCACTAATTCCACTGATTTACAAAAGGATTTTCATCTTCATTTCATTAAGCAGTACCCAACATATCCTGCAAAGTGCAAACAAACACGATTGGAGGTTAATTGGCTTAGAAACATCCATCAAGGCCTCTAAGCTCTGATTCAGCAGCTGGTGGAGTTCAATAGCATGTGGCCATTTCAATGCAGTGTGATACACAGGGATCTCTGTGATTGCGGTATATTATTGTTTCAAATGCCATATCTAAAGCTAAATCTCAATTTAGACCTTTGGCAGCTTTCTGGGTTAAATAACAGTCCAAGGTTTACCATCTAATGTAAAAGAAAATTTTGAACGTCGAAATATGCATCATGGTTTCCACAAAAATATTAAGCAGCATAACTGATTTAAACATTGATAACAATAAGAAATGTTTCTTAAGCAGCCAATCAGAAAATTAGAATGAATTCTGAAGAATCGTGTGACACTGAAGATTCCTGAACCATCTTACCAACCCCAAACCTTTGAACGTCTGTGTATTTTAGCATTACTATTATATTAATATTAATTAATATCATTATTCTTTATTTTGCATTTGTAAATTTTCATTCTTACATGTAAAACAGTGACGAGATATGATCAAACCTTTCTAAATTCTAATATTTACTGACCCTGAATACAACAAGTGTGTTGAAAAGACAGAGAAAAGGACACAAGGATACAAGAAAATGAACTCTGTAATTTCAGTCAAGAAGACAAATGCCTCACAGACTGCCGACACAAGACCTTCACAATCCAGTAGTTCTGTGCTGGCTGCTTGATCATTTATGTGAAGTCTCAGTCTCTGAAGTTGTCACCCTTCCTGCAGATGGCCTAAAGTCTCAGAATAAGCCATGGCCACATCCATCAGCAAAGTCTCCAAAGATGTCCTAGCCTGGCTATTTCAGAGCAGGATTTAAAAAGTGCTCTGTAACCAGCGCCACACTCAGTTTGACTGAAATCTACCAAGACAAGACTAGACGTTCTTTATGAAAGAAAACTACGAAAGCTGTTCTACACCAGTAAAAAAAAAAGTTAAAAGTTTAAATGCTACACCAGTTAAAGTTCATGTTTAGGTCACTATGGTTCATGTCCTGGTTTATCTACACCAGTACAGTTTCATGTAATGTGCCCCTCACTTCAACATGTGACTAAAGAGTCCACTGATTTAAAACAATAGCCTGCTGTGCTTCTCAAAGTACCACGCACCAGATGGGCAGAACAGGTCTTCATGCATCGTAGAACCAAACAGCCAAGTTTATCAGGCTCAAACAGCACCAGATGGAGCTGACGATTTATGTCACTAGATCAATCGCCCATCCACTGTTCAGTTTCACGACAAAGACAACAACTCTCTGTTGAGAAACACTGAACTGACAGGGGGTGTGTGTTAACTTATATTTAGGGCCATGAGTTTTTGCCTCAAAATCCCATCCTGAATGTTATTTAGAAAACTATGGTGCATCTCTAAAAAAATATTTTGGCACTTCTCAAAGAAAGATGGAAAGAAAAAAATATTGTGTACCTTGGTACAATGATGGCATCAGATGGTGCATGAGGTTTTGAAATTTTAACATATGAATATGAAATATAACCTAATTCATGTAGCATCACATTTATATGTACACTATCATTCAAACGTTTGGTGTCAGTAACTATTTTTGTTTGTTTGTTTTGAAAGAAAGAAATTAATATTTTTATTCAGAAAGGACATAAACTGATCAAAAGTGACAGTAAAATACTGTTACTGTTTCAAATAAATACTGTTCATTAAACTTCCTATTCATCTAAGCATAATCAGTTTCTCAGAAAATATTAAACAACACAACTGTTATAATAATTAGAATAATAACAATGTTTCTTGAGCATCAAATCAGCATATTACAATGATTTCTGGAGGATCATGTGACACTGAAGACTGGAGTAATGATGCTGAAAATTCAGCTTTGCCATCACTTGCCATAAATTACATTTTAAAATACATTCAAACTGAAAAATATTAAATTCTAAATTGTAAAAATAGTTCACAATATATTAATGTGTTTACTGTATTATCAAATGAATGCAGCCTTGATATTAAAACATAAAAAACATAGTATCATTTATCATTAACTTTTTTGTAATAATTAGCATTCATTCATGCATTGAAAGAAAGAAAGAAAGAAAGAAAGAAAGAAAATGTCAAGTAGTGTAAAATTTCATCAAAGTTAAAGCATAACAACAAACTCCCCACGCTGTGAAAATGGTTTCTGGTTCTGATGGACTTACTGCAATTAAGGGCCACTATTCGAGCAGGCAAATATAATCCATTAAAACAGAGGGCAGTGTTTTCTTAGAATGCGCTCTGGTGTATTTGTCTGTGTGGGGACCGTCCTGCAGGAATCGTAACTCTGCAGTGGTCTATCCTTTAAGGCACACTGTGCAGTAACTGATGGCCTGTGTTTTCTCTACATGGGCTCTTATGAGAGACTTTAATGGATATGCTGGACAGGATCCAAGGATGGGCCAATTTCATTGTGCCTCTGTTTGGTGGGCCTAAAAGCAAATTGCAGCTACTGTTTCATCTTAAGACCTAAAAAAAACACACCACTTCTGGCCCTATTTCACAAGCATTAGTGTGCTTTGGGGTCTTCAGGCATGATTAGACACTGATGCACGAATACAGCGTACCTCAATGGGACCATGATAGTATGGAGTTGTATTTAGATGAAAAAAGTAGTAGTTTAATGGATCAAAATAATGTTTTTAATTCTTTTATTGAAATTAGTTTTCCTTACTTTTCAATAATTTAATATTAGGCCCACAGATGCTAGCAAAATGATATATAAAAATAATAATAATAATAATTATAAAATAAAATAAAAAAATATAAACTAAAATAATTAAAAACTAATCAAATCAAATAAAAAATATGTAAAATAAAATGATTCAAAATTATTACAAAAAATCATTTAAAAATATAAAATAGAATAACTAAATATAAAATAATTAAACAATAAAATTAAATTAAATATTCCACAAAATAGATTTGTCATGCTCATGCGTGTAAACTCTGGAGAAGGGAAATGTGTATTTTTGTGCAACAGCAGTGTGAAGTTTAAAGGGTTTTTTATCTGCTCTGACTTATGTGTCATTTAAATAATGCAGTTAAGTCATTTGCAGGACACAGGCTATAAAAATTAGGAAACAAGAGCTTGGGTTTCAAAGGGCCTTAAACTTCATGAAGCTCTTCAGTGCTAAGTAGAATAGCCAGATGTTCATGATCTTCTCACCAAGAAGCAACGCTCATTGAAAATACATAGTCAATACTTGTTAAAATAAATTCAATTAAATAAAATAAAATTGTCCAAACATGCATCATTTATTTTTATTTTTTCCTTGACACTGGTCCAACATTTACTTTTAGTTGGACTTTTAGTACACTAATAGTGCACCCTTGGTTTGTTTTTATTTGGTTTCTTTGAGGTTCAGCATTATCAGACCATCACGCCTTTAAATCTACAAATAAGATAGGCCTCAGCTGCCACCATGACCCAAAACATGACCTCAACAAACCTCGACCAATTACAAACAGATTCACAAAAATGACGTCATGCTGGTTCCATCAAAGCTGCCATAAAAGCACTCTAACACACACACATATATATATTTTATCCCATGTTTAGGCATCTTCCCATTGGGACCAGATTGCTCAACCAATTTCTGTTCTTACGGCAACTTCTAGACATGCGACTAGCCAAGCATTGAGTTTTTACCGACTGATAAGTATGCCCATTAATCCTGCTGTCTAACGCACACATCCCACAATGCAGAAACCTAACACAGGGTCAGAGCGCTACAAGAACGAGCTACCCATCTGTATCAAACACACCACATCCACATGACTCGAACCGCAGAGACCACTACAAACAAATCTCACTTCAGTAACTCTGGAAAAAGCAAACAACTTGTGGGCATGTGGAGTTTAGAATTGAAATCAGCTGTGAATGTCTTGTTTAGGAGAACAATCAAAAAACAAGTGTATTTTTAGTCAACAAAGCTGTAGAATTAATCTAACAATCCGCAAAACTTGAAATGAAAGAAGCTGGCTGGAGTTTTTTGGCAGTTCATCATCAGAAAAGTCAGCCACCGCGTCTGATGCCACATCAAGGTCTCGACTGTATTACTGACTTACTGGGTGTATTAGAAGCAGTTTCTATCCCACCATTTGAAGTCTTATTTATGAAGAGAGATGAACTGGACGTGAACTGGACAGAAATTTGAGCAGCCTTAAAACTACCAGATGAGTCATGGATTTGATTAAATGAGCCAACTGTAATCAAACTATTTTAATTTCCAGTCCACATGAAAAGGGGTACTGTGCTGTCTCCAAAAGTGCTTTCCATTAAAATACACAACTGGAGCCGACATCAACTCGATAAAGACCACATTAACACTGCATACTCATTTGAACTTCTTCCAGAGCAGTGAGCTAATGTAGAGCTGAATGTGATACAAATACATACAAAAATAGCTTAGTTACACAAATAAAGCAACAGCTCTGAACCATCTCACATATCCATGTCTGCCAGGATACATGTGCCTCTCTATTCTAGCTGTACCTCTCTTTCACACCATCTCTTTTGTCAATTCT
The DNA here is from genome assembly GCA_038088235.1 of Zacco platypus. Classification (NCBI taxonomy): domain Eukaryota; kingdom Metazoa; phylum Chordata; class Actinopteri; order Cypriniformes; family Xenocyprididae; genus Zacco; species Zacco platypus. Next base: position 11,862,328 of record CM076065.1, read on the forward strand.
AATTCTTTCTATTTCTGCCATTTGTGTCTTTCTCTCTTTGTCCCTGCAAAACATCTAGGACTTTGTGTATAAACTGCGCTCTTCATTTGTTTTTAACTTTTCCACTTGTTTTGAACTTGTACTTACAGCAAGCCAAAATAATCGCTTTAGTTTAAGGTGTCAGTGTTACAGTGAAGTTATACATTTAAGTACCGAGTAATAATTATTAACTACATGTACTTACTATAGGGTTAAGGTTAGGTTGAGGATGAGGGTTTGGTTTAGGGTTAATTGCATGTAATTGTGCATAATTTATAGTAATTACTGCAGTAACTACATGTAACATGAAACAATGACATTATAAAATAAAGTGTTAATACAAGTATATTAAAAATGCAATTTATGAAATTAAATAAAAAAATAAAAAAAGATTTGTAAAACAAGTTAACACAAAGAATGTTGGGTTTTCATGTTTTTATACCATATATATATATATATATATATATATATATATATATATATATATAGATAGATATATATACTGCACTCACAGAGACCAAAAAATGTCCCCACAAGGACAAGGATTTCTGGTATTGCCATCCTTGTGGGGACATTTTGTCTGCATAATGTAGGGAATATCTATCATAAAATGTTTATTTTCTTAAAAGTTTATATTTCTTTTAATAGTAATTTGTCTCTGTCCTATCACCCTATCGTCCACTCCCATGATTTTAAGGAAACTTAATGACCAAATAAAAAGTTCATTAAAATCATCATCAATCATTAATAATTATGTATACACAAATTAGACTTTATAGATGTCAGATATAGAAAGACAGGACAGTAAGCCAACTGTATAAAGAAACTACCCAAGAATTAAGTGTCTGCTCTATGTCAGAATTCCCAGGGTGACACAATGTAGTGGTTAATGATCTGGGAAGGTATACAAAAGGTTTCAGGTTCAAACCTTTCACCATTCTAGCCATAAGCAACTAAGTATGGCAGGGAGGGATGTGATATACTTATATGACTTGAAATTGAAAGGCACATAAATGCAAAATTCATTCACATGAGGCCAGACATGTGTTTGTTATTTTCAGATCAGGTTTGTTTCATGATGATTCTAATGACCTCATCAGTCAGAATAGATTGACTTAAAGGAGGAGACATATACAGTGTAGCTGAAATCATAGCCCAAAGTTATCCTGGCATGTGCTAAAGATTGTCTTTTTTAAAGGCAAATGGTGTCTTTGTGGCAAGACCACTGAGTCAGTCTCCTGGCTTTACTCTGATGAGCAACATCACTAAAGTTAGAAGTAATTCATTTCAGATTTGAACAGTAACATAATGTTTCATCTGGGTTTATTGCACATGCCCCTTATTTTCATCTTATCTTATATTTTCATCTATATATATATATATATATATATATATATATTACACACACACACACACACACATACATATTTCTAATAGAGGTAAATAGGAACAATAATTGTCTTTAGTAATTAAAGCATATGACAAGCAACATATTGTATCTTATTCAGTGCTCCCATCACATTATGATTGTACTATTAAAATTAGCTATGAAAAATAAGTAGTCTACAGACATCCCTCTATTCCTTAGAGACTTCCCACATTTCAGTATTGTTTTCCAGTAATCTTTGCAGTATTATATCAATTTTACTTGTCAGTGAGCTCAGAATGTGATTTGATTAAAGATGCAAAACAGCAAATCAATACTGTCAATCATTTGCAAAGGTCAAAGACGTAAAGAGCACAGTCTACCTTGGCTTTGATCTCACAGGGGTCATTCTCTAGGATCTGTCAAGTTTTAAACAAATAAATATGCAGTATATACAACACCAGTTTTGTGACAAATAAAAACTTAACAAATAAAACTTTAAAAAAAATAAATAAATAAAACTGCCAATCCTACATTTGTCCTTTGGGGATTAAGATTGACTTATTCATATATTTCTCTTTCTGCCTCCACAACCTTCTAGTTCTTCTTTGTCCGCTCTCTCAGTTTACATCTGCTCCATATTACACCAGAAGGCTCCCTGTCAATTCATTTCAAGCTTATCTTGTCTTACAGTGACCAAGCTGAATCACATTACCTGCAGGGCCTTTCAACACCTGGAAAAAAAAACACTCAAATCTCAACAAAAACCACAAACCCTGGAGAAAAATAAAATATATATAACATCCATACAATACAGCAGGATGAGAACTTCTGTGCAAATGCACTCAAAGGGATGGGTTATGCATCATACACACATTATTTATAAATATATATATATATATATATATATATATATGTATATATATATATAAAATATACAATTAAAAAAATACAATTATATATGAAATAAATATTAAAAATGTCAATTATACATGTATTAAATTTATATTGAATATATGTAAAATTAATTTAAAATATAATCATTAATTAATATAAATATTAACATAAAATACAATTATTTGACAGTTTATATATAGTTATGATCATTATTATATATGACAATATGGCTTCCTTTGTCAACTAATCATTTAGATAACCCACTGACTAGTTAATTTTAAAATTATATGGTTTTTCACATCCTTAGGCACCATCAAAAAAAAAAAAAAAACAAAGGAAAGGAAAGGAAAGGAAAGGAAACTGTGGACAGCGTGTTTAGAATGATGAAGACTAGCATCAAGCACACTGAGTCGCCTCATTGTCATATCCATGTCGGAACAGTGACATTTTGAAGAAGGAGCGGATTTGCCTTTTCCTCATTCAATGTTCGCACTTCACATTCAGTCGATACAAATGCATCAAGCTCGGCTTAAAATGCCAATACCAATGTTCAGATAGCAAGGGCATGAAAAAGGCTTTGAAGGATCGTGTTATTAGTGGAATAGAGATAGACTTTTTTAAAATGCCAATATGCCAGAGAGCACAGTGTAGATAATTGTCAGCATTACACCCCGAATGTTGGCAAGCCAAACCAAAACAGTGTTTGCACATAATGAGACAATATTTCTTGAGTAACCCGTCATACATTTTCCTCTGGCCTCAAACCAAGCCAAGGCTGTTCTTGATCTCTGGTACAATTGGCAGGCTCGCTTCCATTCAAATCCCAACAGTAATATGCCCCTATGGCACGCGTAACACAATGAAACTTGGCTGACCTCAGCACACTATAACCAATTACGGGCGAGATCTACACCAGATGCTTACCTTGTGTGCTATAAAGCAAACATCAGCTGCATGGAGACCATGTTATTAGGGTCCTGCATGATGATTATTTTCCATAAACATATCAAATTCACTCATATCAATGCTGATGTTCAGGGTTTGGAAACAACTTACATGTTTCAACAGCCATTTTAATATCCCAAGAGGCCTCTGGAAGACTTAAACATACAACTAAAGAACTGAAGGAACATGAAGCCGGCGTAAAACCCTGCTCTGGAGTTAACTAGATAGGAATATTCCCATAATATACTGCAGTATTATTCCTGGAATACCTTCCCAAAATGTTTGGATGCCCACATACTTTTGGCTATATAGCTCATCTGAGACGTCAGTTGTGGCTATGAAATAAAGTCAGTTTTGACAGACTGATGAACTGAACTCATCTTGAGGTCTGGTGGCAAATTAATCTTCATCTCAACAACAACGACAACAACAACAACAAAAACATTATACAAACAGACTGACATAATTATGGCCAAGGAACCAGATCTCTACATCTTTGAACTTGAATTAAAGCAGTTTCAAATGTTTATGCATTTGTCAGTTTTTTACATTTTAATTTTTGTAACTTATTAACTTTATAATTTAATGCCGTCATTTTATTTTATTTTAAATGGTGCTTCTACCCCCCACCCCACAGGGAAGAGATCCAACTGAGCAACCATAACCACTTCTTAAAATCTCAACTCCCAACTCTACCTCATCAGGAAATACAGTGACAGCTTTACACTGAGGTGTGAAGGTATAGAGAGACAACTGTGAAGTTTCAGAGATGAACTTTGACTGACAGGTGAAGCAGACTTACCGGAGTCTCTTGTAGTACTGCTTGACCTTCTCCAGAGATCCAGCATTGATTTGGGCCTGGTACTCCTCTACTGACACGTTTTCTCGGTAATAATATCCCTCCATGCTCTCCAAGGCTATGAAAATTAAATTTTTTAGACATTTAGCTATGTATCAGATACATTATTATTTTTAAAAAGTTGAGCCGATAACTGGCTTCACTTTGAAAGAGCATAATTCAGCACTTTTTGGCATGCTTCAGGCTAACTATGTCCATTCAAACACATCGTACCCTGGGTGAACAGGACGGGGTAGATTTTGAAGCTACCACCATGTCTTAGTCTCTGGGGTAACTGCTGGAAGTAGAACGCCTCAAGGTAAAAACAGACCTTCAAAGCCTGCCGTGTGCCCTCGACTTGGTATGAAATGGGCATGTCTGGAGAGAAAGACACAAAGCCATCATCATAATGGAGCCAGAGGATTTATGAAAAAAATATTTCATGCAAACACACTGGTTCTAAGTGACTTTTTGAATACAAACACTGCCAATATTGTAAATATTATCAATAATAATGTAACAATTATTTAGTTTGTACTAATTTAATCATATGAAATTAAAAATTATAAAATGAATACATGTAGGTCTAGTCTTTGATTATGATTGGTTGAGCTGCTACCATTACCCTTAGCTGTTCTAAATTTACTGTAAACCACGGCTTCTTGGGGCTTATTGCTTTTTTGTATATTAACAATTTATATTTTATATAAAATTATATAAAAATACAAAAAAAAATATGAATAAATATTTGATATAGGAATATCTAAATATATGATATATTAACATCCAGAAAGTGTCCAGATAATTTCTGAAAATATCTTTCATCATCTGGTTTATCATTTGGAGCAAAAAAAACCAGACAAATAAACCTTCTTCTGTGCGCTTTTGCTTTATTCATTTATACAAATGCCACTTGGATTTATATTTTGTTGTAAATAAATATATTTTTAAGTTTAGTTTAAGTGTTCGAATACCTTTTGGGGACACTTGAAACATACTGTAAATAATACTAGTAATTTAGCTTATATTATTTACAGTTCAAAAAGGTTGCTTCTTCCAAGAATACTCACTGGCAACAAGAGGTTCTCCCTCAAACTGCCGGAAGTAAAAGGTGACCTTCTCCAGGTCTATGAGAGCAACTTGTGTATCTTCTAGCATGGCCTGTTCATCAGTCTAAAGAAAAACATGTACAAAACCATTAATAAACTACAACGTCCTCTAATGTGAATATGTGTGTGTGTGTTTAATGAAAAAGTGTGTTTAAGTTCTGATAGCATGAGTGGAATATTACAAAATTGGGGGTTTGCAGCGTGCTTAGGTACAGTACATAAACAAAATACAATTATAACTTCCTGTTGGCAGACATACTAAGGAGAAGAAGAAGCAGTAGAGAGATTCCTCTTTTTTTGTTCTCTACTTCATCTTCTGCCTGCATACACACAGTATGCCCATGGCTGCAGATGAGACCATCCACATACAATTCTGAACAAGTCTGGTGTGAGAATTGCGGGACCAGTCCTCACACATCTGAAAGCAACACCTCTGTCTGATACGTGGGCTGATTCTCTCGAAGATTCCCATGTGCCAGATGCCACAATCCTTTCATCTGGGGGGCCTACAAAAGCTGCCAAGCGATATCATGTCAAGAAATTACCTTCGGGTTGCTTGCTGCCGCCTGCTCTCCTTCCCCTGAGTGTGTTCGGGGGTGGAGGGGGAAGAGCGTCAGTGCTGCGGTGATAAGACTAAAGTCTAAAATGCTGGAAATCTTCATATTACATGAGGGTTTAGTCTCTGCGGAAACTCGACCTGACTACATGCTTGATTTAAACATGTCTGTCTTAACATACTCCGCATCTAAACCTCCTGCTGTATCTCTTTATGTTCCTCAAATAACAATTTCAAAAATCTACCAACATAATAGGGAATGTTCTCAGAACATTCTAGCAAGGTTCTCTCAAAGTTCTGAACAAACATTCGACAGCAACATTAAAACAACATTTGTTCTTTGGTTATCTGGTCTTTAATAACATACCCAGAATGTATAGAGCATTCATGGAAAGCTTTTCTGAAATAATTTAGTTGGATGTTTATGTAACATTTTTTAAATGTTGCTGTTTCCTACTTGTTTCAGAATGTTCAGAGAACATTCAAAAGTAACGTTGTCATAATGTTTGCAAAATTATAAAATTGACATTTCCCCCAATGATTTGTCTAATGGCAGAAAGAAAACTGCCAAGATTTATTTTGATGTTTTGAACATTCAGAAAACATTGAGAAGTTTTCATATTTTAAAGGGGACCTATTGTGCCACTTTTCTGGTGTCCCCAGAATGTGTCTGTGAAGTTACAGCTCAAAATAATTTACTATAGCTTGTCACATTTGCTTCTATTTGGGTGTGAGCATAAACATACTGTTTTTGTGTGTGTCCCTTTAAATGCAAATGAGCTGCGGCCCCCTTTCCAGAAGAGGGCGGAGCTTTAACAGCTCAAGCTTTGGTTGCTCAACAACAAAAAAGCTGGAGAGTCCCACGCAGCCAAAATGACGATTGTCAGTAACGGTGTTCAGCGTTTCGTTGTTCAAACCGGAGTTGGTCACTGATGGAGAAACCCAGGAAATAATTACAACTTTTAGAAAGCATCTGGACGTTTCTGAATGGTTAGTATAGATATGTATATAGATATATATAGATAAAGTTATGTAGTTGCTGTGGAGCTGATTCAACTCATCGAATAGCATGTGCCATCATGTTAATCTTCTGTGCAAATCCAGTGTTGGCAACAACATTCTTCTACAGCAACTCTCTAAAAGAAGCCCAACATGGCCTCACCCCCTTTGTTGTGTTCTCGGGTGCAGGGTTTATGTAAATTTTGGGGTATGTGAGCATGCTTTGCTCGATTAAGGGGCAGTAATATTATAATAAGGTCCTCTTCTACATCACAAGGGGAGAGAAATCTGCGTGGCTCTTTTTTCACATGCTTGCAGAGAATTTGGCTAACCAAAACAAAGTTACTGGGTTGTCCTTTTTCACGTTTTCTGGGTTGGTAGATGCACCGGAGACACTGATTATAGAACTTAAACATGGAAAATGTCAGATTTTCATGAGATGTCCCCTTTAATGGGACTGTTAGCAACACGTTCTCAGAACATATTTTTTTTCTAGCTGGGTATTACATTTTTCTAAATTTTCCGCTTGTGTCCGACTGAAGATAGAAAGTCATACAGGCTTGGAATGAAATGTGGGTAAGTAAATTGTGTCAGAATTGTAATTTTTGAATGAAATATTCATTTAAATATGAACAGCCAAGAAAAATAATCATCTCTTATATCCTCCGGCTGAGAAACATTCACATTTTACCTCTGTCATAAAGTGACTCTGGGTGCAAATAAATCTTTCACATAAAGAACATCCCCAGGCACACAAATAAAGAAATGTAATCCTCTGGCCTCAATCACAGCCAGGTGAAATCTGATCTGTAGTCGAAGCCAGAGACAGAAACACTTTACAAGACATGATAATCCTGAATTATCCCCTGGTCTGTCGGTTTGCCCGCAGATTGTGTAAATTGCCAGTGTTTGGGAGAACACTCATGGCTACAGTCATCAATTCAATAAGACAGCAAACTCCACTGAGTCACAATACACAGACGTGGATCTGATCTTGCAGCTGGTTGCGGTAAACAAAAAGCAGATGTAATCTGCAGGGAGGAGGACAAGCAAATGAAGAAAGTAGCTCAGGGATAGTGTTGGTCTCTCCACACAGTTTTCTGTTAAATGAAGAGTTATCTCACTCATTAAATGCGTAAAATAATGGACTTTAGGTCAGATGCTGATCCTCACCACCATTGGAAGATATCCTCACCACAGCCTAGTGCATCAGACTTTGAAACTGAAATTTTTTTTTCATAATTTTTTTTTTTTGAAATTCAGTAAATTCCTGTCATTTTATTCAAATTCAAACAAAACAAACACATCAAAGCAAAGCAAAGCAAAGCAAAACAAAACAAAATGCAGGGGAAAAACAAAAACAAAGTTTTAAAATAAACGAAAGCAAAATAAACTTTTAAAGTAGAATAAAACAAAACTTAAAACACTGGAATTGAGCAAGCTTTAATTCTGAAATGCTATTAACAAATTCTAATTATTGTTATTAATACTTTTTTTACTATTTTTTTAACATTATTAAGTATTTATTGATTGTATGTCTTTTGTTATGTATTTGTTGCCATCATTTTATAAACACATAATATTTCGCATCACTCTCATGGCTTATTACTTTAACAATTACATTTTACAGGTTACTCATCACAGACTCAAACACCATAATGCTGTAACTAAGAAGGCTGTGATAAATCCTACTGGGGTGTGAGATTCTGGCCCCACTGAGCAGGATTTTAGCAAACATTCGAGTGTCATACATGGCCCTCGGTCTAAAATATATCCGACCCAAAGGAGAAAGGCTGGTGAGGCTTATTTTAAGCCCACTGACCGTGCCAGGTACTCACCAAGTTGGGGGAGAGCAAGGATTGGAAATGGAACAGAAGACCAGCAGAGGAGATCTGCTCCAGCCAGCGGCGACTGGCTTCCTGACTTTCACTCTCAGAGCCGAGAGCTTGATTTAACACGGCCAACAACTGCTCTGAGAAAGAGCAAACCGCCGCCACCAGACTCTGACTGAACACCATATCCCTCCTCAGCTGAATCTCTGAGTCTGAGAGAGAAAGAGAGTTAAATTAGCGCAATATAATGGTGAATATAAGCCATTAGCTTAGTTAGCTCTTTTGTATGACATGTGAAAGAGTAAAAGATGACATGGTCATTCTCCACAATTTTCCAGTGTAAATCTATGGTGAAAAATGGAACTGCAGCACGCTCTAATTGAGAGCCATTGGGGTAGACTGCCCCGCTTACTTTCACGTTACCTTGCATAAATCTGCTTCAGCTATATTAGTTTGCATCAGGTCAGTTACTAGTTGGGTTACTGAACTAGTAATGTGCTAATGCTAATGCGAGTAGCCTTATATCGTTCTGTGGTGCTTGTTTTATGTTTGTTCTGAGAATAGAAATGACTTTCTTTACATCACCGGAATTCCTCCACAACTTGTAACATCCTAAAACAACATTCGGGGGCAATAAATACTACAAAAGTTGGGTCCCAAATGACACACTATATACTATGCACTAATACACTACGTACTTGTGCACTCAACTTTATAAGGTTATTTTGTCATTCAACCTCGGCGTCTGTTAGCCCCTTCCTCTCCGCTTCGTAATTAAAGCTGTGAAAGTTGAGTGCATGAAGAGTTCGACATTCCACACTTCGTTTTATCAGATTATCAAGTGCATCATTCGGGTATTTAAAGAGCACTTTTTCTTTTTGGAATTTTCAGTGTGAACACACTACTTGCACTATTTATACTACAAAACTAGAACATTAGGGGCCGTTCACATATGGCGCCTAAAAAAGCGTGGATAGTGCGGCTGAATAACGCAAGTACGATAGACCTCTGACAAAGGTGTGTCTGCATGTGTTCAGCAATTACATTATAAAGCTTACAAAATGTTTATCATAAACTAGCACTAAGACCCAGAATCTGCTCTATATCTAATTTTACATTCGGGAGCCACTACTGATCAGAACAAAAGAGTGCTGACAAATGATGTGAAGACACATTAAACCATCTTCTCCCTTCCCAATGAACTCAAAACACATTAGATATCATAACAAAAGGTTTTTCTTTTCTTCTCAGCCAAATGTGTTTAATTTAGCTGCATTTTCTAATCATAACCTTGAGAAACTGTGTCTTTATGTTAAATTATATTCCCTTAAGGGGATTACAAATGTCTCTAAGGGCTCTGCTCATGTGGATAATTTTTCTCGAAGGATGCTGGGCTGCTGTTGCAGGTGTAAGAGAACTGCTGTGTGGAGAAATTCTCCACTGAGAGTAATTTATTCAGGGTGACCTCAAAAGACTGGTGTGACAGATTATAGTGCATAAGAAATGAACAAGTGTGTGGTGGAGAGACCGTAAATGATGAATGTTCATTATGTGTCATGTATATTTATAGTATTTGAATAATATGCATAAGTGAATTTGCTTTAATCGACACCCACCGGTGTATTGCAGTAGGACCAACAGTAGCCGTGTTTTCACCTCTGAGAGAACATAAAAAGTAATGTCAATCATCAGATAAGTTCACTTAATAAAAATCAGTACATGCTTAGTCTCCGTAGATTCAGATTTAGCACATTTAACACTGGTGGATGACATGAAGATGACGCATGGAGAGTGAAAAATAAAATAAAATAAAATAATACAATAAAAATAAAATAAATGATAAAAGTTTTTTCCCCAATGCTAGTAACATTTCAATTATCATTTTTATTATTAATGAATTGAAGATTTCTTTTCTTGCTGTTATAGTCTTGTAAGCACATCAGACTGGATTGTTTATCAGCTTGTTTTTCCTGCAAATTCATCACATTTAGCACTTACAGACACATACAGCAACGTAAGGAAGTTAAATAGTCGGAGAGTGCTTTTTCAGCCATTGCTGACTACTGACCTGTGGGAATTTATGCCAAATATTCGCTCTCTTTCCTCCATAAACTCACATTTAGCAGTGTGTGCTGGAATAATTCCCTTCAGCTTCTCCTGCGGCTGCATCTAGACCTATCAAGAGCTGCCCGAATGGTTGTTTTTGGCCAAGTTTGTACGTATGTGGTGTGTGTCTGGTTTGAAACCACTGACCTTCCGCAAACTTGGCAATAGTATGTGTGAGAGCCTGAACGCTGCTGGGAAGGTTCCACGGATCCTGCTTGACATGAAGACGCAGTTTCTTGGTGCAGTTGAGCTTGGGCTCCATGTCCTGGTGAAACTCTGTCCAAAAACAATCACAGGTTCATTGGAGTCAAACATGCATGACAGTACATGACCAACACTGACAGAAAACTTCTGTCCGCACACTAAACCGAGGAATACACATTTACGCAACACACAAGACTTTGTGGAGTGAGATCAGTAGGGTCTAGCGCTTTGAAAACATGTTAGCTCCAATGTCCTTAAAGTGGAAGGCTCTGGCCGTAAAAGGTGTCAACGCTTGTTACCATGCTGATGATAGAAATGTATAGTGCAGTGACACAGTTATACCATTTCTCACACACACACACCTATTCGCTTCCTGCTCCGTTCGAGGAAAAGGAGGGAGGGTGAAATGGTCTTACATCATTCAAATAATTTCAGCAATTATATAATCATTTCCTTTGAGCACTCTGTGGTGATGTAAAACATTTTCAGGAATCCATCTACCACACACAGAGAAAGAAAAGGTCCACAACTGAGACAGCAAAATCATGATAATTTTTGAAGAAAACAGAATGGCACATAATAACATTGAACATATAACCATAATTTATTAGTAGTAATTATATGGATACAAATGTATTGCATTTAAATAATAACTATTAACTGGTTGCTTATTAGCATTCATATTACTAGAATATTGTCTGTTTATTAGTACTTATAAAGCACATATTAATGCCTTATTCTCTTAATCCTACTCAATACCTAAACTTAATAACTACCTTCTTAATAAGCAGTACTTAGGAGTTTATTGAGACAAACGTCGTAGTTAATAGTTCATTAATAGTGAGAAATGGACCCTAATTAAAAGTGTGACCTTTTTCTTTCTTTTTTCTTTTTTTTTGTGCCACACACAGAATAATAATTTAGAAGATTTAAAAATGGGCCATAGTCATGTCACTAGCTCCATAATAAACAGCTTAATATCTAATTCTTAAATCCAATTTTCTCACTTGCATGCATGTGAGAGCTTAAATAAACAAATCGCATGCACAGGCACACAAGTTATAATCAACCGTTAAACTGTGAGGATTACGTAGTAATCTGCTCATCTCCTTACAACAGCAAAGCAGCAATATTTTGTGGAGGTATAAAACTAGATTCAGACCACACACACAGAGAGCTCCAGCATTCGCTGACTCATCACTTCATATACGATTTATTTCCCAGGCAAGAGCCCCTGCTTTCAAATATCACTAGAACAATGCCTTCTCTGTTTATTAACCTACCGAATGACCTTGAGCCACATCCTGTGTGAAACTGTACCTTTGGGAATAAACTTTATTATCACATAAACCAGTGAATCTGGAGTTACTGCAGGTTGCATTAAAGTTTGTTTCTACTGACAACACTCTGAGGGGTTCATACCTGGAGCTGTTTATCTCCCATTCAGCTTCAGGCTCCTTAAATTAAACATTTTAATGTTTAAAGAGATTAAATCATTCAGGGTATTATGGGTGAAACTCATTTAAAACTGAGCATCACTATACTCTGTTCTACTGGAGTGCACTTGAAGTGAGAACTCAGTGTTAAGTATTATGTAAATAAAAAATAGTGTCAGATATTTCCTTTTTGTTTAATTCAAATTGCATATCTTTCCATGTGGTGTAAAATAAAATAAAATAAAATAAAAAATAAATAAATAAAAAAGGCACCATAATAAAAAATAATTACATTAAAAAGCAGAGTAAAATACAATAACAAAATAAAATAGTAAAATAGGTACCGTAATAAAAAATAAATAAAATTAGAAGGCACAGTAAAATAAAATAAAATAAAAATAATAAAATAAAAATAGGCAAGAAATAAAAAGAAATGAAATTAAATCAAAAGTCACAGTAAAATAATAAAAAAATAAAAAAATAAAATAGGCACTGTAATGAACAATAAATTAAATTAAAGGCACAGTAAAATAAAACAAAATTAAAAAAAAATTTAATAAATTTAACTAAAAATTTTTGTAAGAAATGATTATAAAAGAGAGATTTTTTTTCTGATAAGCGTTGGATATATGAGAGGATTTATGGTAATTTTTGGATTATACTGTTTGTTTAGAATGACCCTAAGAACAGTGTTCCTTTCAAGGGTGCAAAAACGTCACAAAATCTAGAATGAGACAGAGGAAGTGACCCAGACAATCTCTATGAGTCCAATGTCCTAGTGTCCTCAGATCAGAGAGAGGAAATGTCCTAGACTATCTCTAGCAGCCTGGTGTTCTTTATCTGTCGCAGATAAAATGAATTGTACAGATTTGATTAGGATGATTTGTGGTAAAGGACAAAGCTGATGTTGGAGCAGTCAATCACCGAAACCCTACACACCGCTCGGAGGAAACCCCCACCTTTAGCCACACTTCCTTTTGTCAACCACCCTGAAATACACATGAAACACAGGCCCAGATTTATGTCACTCATTTTTTCCCTCTTCCTTCTCTCTCTTGCATACACATAACGGACTTCACAAGGAGATGTTTCAGAGTGGCAGTTCAAGAAAGAGTTTGAAAATCCATTGCCGGAGATCCCTGGAGATATTATTGAGAACACAATCTCATAAACATATATAGTTCGGGTTTTTAGCACTTTTGAGTGAAGTGCTCATAAGTCTGACTTAAGTTATGCAAACCATAACAAAAAGTGCACTGAGCCATGAAACTCACTTTAATGAATATTGTCTGTGTGAATAAGTCTGTGCCAACAGTGCCAACAGGAATGAAACACAATTTAGTTCATTAACATGACGATCTCTTGATACCTTGAAGTCCTCGTCCCGGAGTGAAACACTTTGTCTGTTCAAAGGCTCGTGTCACGGTTGCCCCTTTCAACAAACTGGTGATGGACTCCACCTGAAAATGAGATTAGTACATCTTAGGAAATTCATTCATTTTTAATTTGTTTCAAAACTCAGTCCCATTGGTGTTAGTAAACCTAAAGTGCCCAAGGAGGCAGTTTGCACAAACAAAGCCCCCTTGAACTCCCACCCCATCAGCCGGAAAACATTTGTGTTGCATGTGAACTGGGAGTGTTGTTCTCCCGGAAACCTGCGTGCTATAAAGCAAACAGCAGACAAGAGGGACGCAGTGAGCCGCACATTCTCCATTTAACTGGTGATTGAGACATCCTCACTAAAAAGTGTGGAGAGGGAGACAGAACAGATTGATCTCTGGGGGGAAATGACCACAGCCATGGGGCGTTATGTGAGGGGCTTCAGCCTGTTTTTAGGTGTCAAAGAGGTCAAAGGTGAAGCTAAGCCTTAAGAGCAGATGGGATAAAGAGATATTAAAACTAGATATTTTTTTAAATGATAAATAATAAACTTTAATTATTTTTGTTTTTTTTTAAATAATAATTCAAATTAATAATATTTAATATTTTAATTTAAAGTAATTATTCGAAATTCAAATGATTAGTCGACTCAAAGGTCACCCTCCCCCGGAACTCGACTCTCTGGTGAGCGTGCGTACGGCAGTTGCCGGAACCCAGTGATTATAGTTTATGAAGTTTTAAATATGGATATTCGTCCATATTTACCGCTTCACTTCAGAAGGCATTTATTAACCCAGTGGAGTTGTATGGATTACTTTTATGATGGATGGACATGCTTTTTGGAGCTTCAAAAACTCAAACACTATTCAATGCCATTACAAAGCTGGGAAGAGCCAAGATATTATATAATATAACACCGATTGTGTTTGGCTAATAGAAGAAAGTCCTATACACCAAAGATGGCTTGAGGGCTTGAATTTTAATTTTTGGCTGAACTATCCCTTTAAAAAATGACTTGCTGTAGGTCAAACTATTTTAAATAATGTTATCGATAATTCTAATTCAATACATGCTGTTTTCATGACCACAAATTAATTGATTACATGTAAAACTTGTACTTCAATCATGTCACACTGCCAGACCATATGAAAGAGCTGTTAAAAACACCAGTGCAAACAACGAGGTAAAACTCTTACTTAATGGAGAAGGGCATCAAGAACTTAAAATGAAAACAATTTTATTGAATATTAATATAAATTCATAATTGACCCTTCGCAGATCCTTCAAACGGCTCGTGAACCGATCATCTCTTCATACTAGTTCATTTATAGCATCAAATAAACATGAATAGATATGAGAAGGAACGTTGTTTCAACTGCGGAAAGACGTGAGTACGCACAATATCTCAAGTTAACCAACGTTGATCTACTATAGGCTACTCCCTGACTGCTTTATCGCATAAGATGGCGGATTCGGCGTTATCATTGGTTAGATTGCCTGTCAATCAAATTGTTTGCGAAGGGTCAATTGAATAGATTAATGTTAATTTACACAACTTGAAAAGATGAAAATGTATTAAACTAACTGTTATTATTGTTGTTGTTAACATTATTATATATACCAAATTTTATATATAGAGTTCTAACAGCAAACACACACCTGACTGAAGAGATGCTCCAGGAAGCCATGTAGCTTCTTTTGTTTGTCGTGAGATATCCACACACTGGTCGGCATCTCATCACCTGTATGTGTTTGTGGGTGAGTGGAGAAAGGGTAAAGCGGTAATCATTAGAGGATATATACATTTAACACAAAGCCCTCAACACATTGGTTTCATTAGTGCGGTATTGCCATAACAATGCACACACTTCTCTCCACTCCTCTCAGTCTTTCCTGTCCTTCTCTTCCTCCATCTGTTCAGCAGTTAGCATCAAATGGCCGTCAACTTGGCAGACACTGTGTTTTGGCGGGTTCTGTTTGACTAAGTGGAAAATGTGTGCTTGATGTGCAGTGCAACTGAGATAAGAATCAGTCTGAAAGGCATATCCAAGCTCTTGCCAAATTTGATTAGAGTCATGGAGGATGTATCAGGGGAGTGAACTAACAATGGTGTTAGCTCAGATGTGTGCAGGATGATATCTGGTTGCGTTACCTGAGTCCATCTCGTCGCTGTGCACATAAGAGCTGCAGTGACTGCTGCAGATGCTGGTGAAGGATGCTATGGAGTTTCTGTTGCTGTTACAATCACTGGAAGCAATCAGATGAACATTTATGTGTTATGAGCAAATTACGACTTTACGACTACAAATACCCAACCATGGTACTGAAGCCGCAAACAACACAAATTAAACAACATTCCCAAATACTTATGTATTTTGAGTTTGAAATCACAAAACATCTGTTAAAGTGCACCTATTATGCTTTTTAGAATATTATCTTTCATGAAGTGTTACACGTATAGCTGTTTGTGAATGTAAAATGTCTGCAAAGTTTCAAAGATCAAAGTGCACAATAAACAGAGTTATTGTCTCCCAAAATAAAGAACCAATTCTAAACTGCCTGAAATGAGTCGTCAGTGGTTCCAGTTTTACTTTCTGCTCGAACCTACGCAGGTTTGAAACAAATTTGCATAATGCCCATCTATAGTCTTCATTGGCTTCGAACAACGTCTACTTTGACCTGCCTTCAAACACTGTCTTTGCAGCTGAGGCCTGGAAGAGTTTGGTTCGTGTTGTCGACATGTCGAGAAGACGCTGCTTTTTGCTGCAAAATCAGATCCATGTTGCATACACTTTCAAAGAATTTGAACTCTGGCTCGAATTGATACGGTAAAACCGTAACAATCGTTACTGTTCGTATCACTGTGTATCAAGTGCTAAGGAAGCCTCCGTAACTGAAATTCAGTTATTTCCAACACGCGCAGTAAGTGGAATTTTGTGAGGGTAGTTGTAAATAAAGCCAGAAACATATTCTAAAAGTCATAACATACACCATGTGATAAGAAGAAAAGTCTTTCTCCATAGGTGGCCACTGCATTTCTTATTTGGAGTGTCTATTTACACTATGTGTAAATAGCGTCCGTTGCTGGCAAATGCTATTTACACTAGCTCCGCCCACCAATGTTTGATTGGGCCGCTCAAGTTTTAAAAAAAGACTCGGAATTCAGCATCCTCAGTGGTGCAGTAGTAGTAGGCTTTTGCTGAGCTCAGATTTATTATCAGTAAAAATTAAAATAATTTTCTAAAAGTGGAAATGAACTGCAAAAGAGTGTTTAATAATATTAAAAGAGTTTATTGGGTAGGGTTAGGGGAAGGTGTAGGGAGCATCTGTTTAATAATTTTAATAATTATAATCATTTACTCTCTATGATATTATTGCATCCTATTAATGTACAAAAATACTGAGGTGCAAATAGTATCTGCCAATATAAAGCATAGATAGCATCTAATTACTGTTTACTCTTATTGCAAAGAACTGATCCTTTTTACATGGTGTAAATAAAATATATTGCTATTTTCACTTAGTACAGCCTTTATTTTTTGGCGATACGTTTTTGAAAAAAATCTTTTATGCTCATCAAGGCTGTATTTAATAGATCAAAAACACAGTAAAGGCAGGAATATTGTGACACAGTTTTACAAATTAAAATTATTGTTTTATATTTTAATATATTTTAAAATGTCATTTATTCCTGTGAAACTTTTCAGCATCATTACTCCAGTCTTCAGTGTCACGCGATCCTTCAGAATTCATTCCAATATGCTGATTTAGAAACATTTGTTATTATTATCAATGTTGAAAACAGTTGTTCTCTTAATATTTCGGTGGAAACTGTAATACAGTTTTTAACAACCTTTCGTAAAAATATAAAAGTCTTTAAGTGTCACTTTTGATAAATCTGTTGCATCCTTACTGAATAAAAGTATACATATCTTTAGAAAAGAATTGTACTGACACCAAACTTTTGTACGTTGTGCCAAACAAAGTTGCTTCAGTCGTGACTGCATACACAATATATAGAGTTACCGCATTGCTTACATAAATTAATCACAACATACAAAGCAATTTAAAAATGTAACTAATCTGTATACTGTACGACACCACACCTGTAGGAGTCTCTGTTGCTGATAGTGTCGTGACCCGAGTCCTCCTGCTCATCTCCGGTCACATTAAAACATACTTTCTTCCCGTTGCGTTCAGTTTTCTCACTCTCACTCTCAGCTGAAATATAGCTCTCAGTGGGCTTCCCTTCAGACCCGGTGGGATGTGTGATAGAGGAGAGCAAACTGTGGGAAATACAGAGAGCGAGACAAGGAGAACCGCAGAGAGATTAATCACACATTGATCACACTGCAATCTATGTGCAATAAAAGAGTCAGAATCTGCACTTCCAGAAACACGTTTATGACTCGCATAAACAGAGGGAAAGACACATCGCTCTACGACTCTGTTACACTGAACCAGGGTTGAACAACACAATAAATACTAGCAGTTAAAAGCATAATCGCAATATGACACAACAAATGAAATTATTGAAAATAACAATAAATTAAATAAATATGTCTGGGTTGTTATTTAAATAAATAAATAAATAAAATTCTGCATTCAAACTGCTGATAACAGAAATAGAAATTACACCAAACATATAGCAACCTGGTAAAATGGAAAAGGTAAAAAGGTGCAATGTGTAAAATTTAGGATCCATTGATAGAAATGCAATATGTTTTGAGTGGAGTATAAAGACCTTACATAATGAACCGTTTATTTTCTGTTAAAGGTGCTGTATGTTTTTGTTTTTTTTAAATACCATAATATTATTGCTTATATTTAGGAAAAGTGCTAAGTTCATATGAAAAACAATGCTACAGGCAGTTATTCCATTTTGAAATGTGCGTTCCGTGTCAGAATGTCTGTTTTTGTTTTGGACTGTGTGATCCAGCCCACTGCCAATTTACCTAATAATAATTCGACACCCCGGGTTGCCAGTTGGCAGAAAACACATCGTACTGCAGGCATGGAATAGAGCTATAAACTGGATCAGATATCGCAGATTCTAAGGGTGTGTTCACACTTGTCATGTTTGGTTCAATTAAAACGAACCCTGGTGCAATTGCTCTGTTAGTGCGGTTCATTTGAACATGTGTGAATGCTGCCATCCGAACCGTGCTGCACACTAAACAAAGAAAAGATTGGTCTCGGTAAGCTTCTAAACGAACTCTGGTCCAGTTCGAATGATATATGAATGCAACACGGACCAAAGACATGTAAACGAACCAAAAACAGGAAGATGAGACCCTAAAAAGTACAGAATCCTCACGCTTATCACTTTTTCTCGTCATAGTCGCGAGTTTGCCCATCACAGGCATCAGCCATGCGTCTCCATGAAGCAGAACGTTTGTGTGTGTGACGGAGGGATTCCTGCCGCTGTTTTGACTCCTTTACACATTTTATAAGCTCTTCACAAGTTCACAGCTGGCCAAAATACCATCATATGCAGGCTTCGTACACACAACAAGCGCATTTGTCTCAGCACACTGCACTGTTTTGGATGTTCGTTAAATTCCATCTGAAAATAGGCAATACGTCATAAAATCTGACCAATCGGCTTGAGAATGTATCCCTATGCCTTTAGGTTCGGTGATAAAATTGCCAATCTGAAAGCTAATTTAGCCAGGGCTAAATGTTTTTTGGGGTTTTTTGGTCCAGACCAAACTGTGTGAACTACAAGTGTGAACTATAAATGAATAAATTAACTGATCAATTTACAGTTTAAAACGCTTCCCCTTGCATTGTCAGTTAAGTTTGTTCCTAGTGAGTGTCCTCTGTCTGGCAAACAGCGTGAGCATCGAGTCTGAGGAGGAGGGGGCGGGGAAAACAACTCTCTCCAATACTTTGAATTTAGACTGCAGTACCCATTTCAACCACTAGCTGTTAATATTACATACTGCACCTTTAAAATCCCAGAAGATTAGCAACCGACTTTATGTCAGTGTTGTGATGTATTTCCAAGTGAAAGGGAATATTAAATAGAGGGCAGGATTTTATTTTAGTGCACCTCCTCTCCATCCATCTCTCATAGCAGACTGATGGTTGGAGGGGAGTGGTTAAGGATATTCAACCCAGGCTATCAAACTGACGACATCAGAGAGGAAATGCCATTCCAAAGCAGAAGCAAATTTTCAGATTTTTATTAAAGGTTACTATGATAAACAACATTTTTTTCTGTGTATTAACATAACTTAACTATTAACGGCATGGAATAATTGTTCACCAAAAGACCAGTAATCTGCACTAACAAAGTAAATGGCGTCAATTTTGATTTCATGACCACTTTGTGTGTTTATTGTCTTATTGTATTTGTCTTATTCCTGTTGTTTGTGGATTAATTTCTATTGTTTGCAGTTTTTTTTAGTTGTGTTGTTCCTTTTTTCCATTATTTTGTAGGTTTCTCTGTTGCACTGTGGTTCATTTCCTTTGTATCGTGCTTTTTTATTGGATTTTCAACTTTTATTTGCATTTATTGTGTATCCCTGGGTCTCGAACAACTGTCATATCCCAAACACTATCATGGTATTAAGATATATTTCAAATATGTTTTGGGAGGATCAGGCACAACATGTCAGAGTGTTGAATGTGAGAAGATGACCAGAGCCAAACAAAATCACAACCTGTTTGTTCTTGGCTTCCGGACAACAACTCAAGGAAGTTAGAGGTCCTCAAAATATGAATAACATCAAAACACGCATATACAGCTGTGTCAACAGTCATAACTCCTCTAGGTTCCCCACCAGGAGAATGGCAAAGAAAATTTAGACGATGCTGGTCAATGTATTCTCACACATGGGGACATTTAGGTCATATTTTCAGTCTGGTTTTGAGGCCCAGTCTTGCCACACATGAACACACTAACATGTCAAGCCTTGTTTGAGTTTCAGACAATCCCCTCAGGGTTCTTTTTATGAGAGTGGACACATAAACATTCTTTCGTGGAATGTGCTCCCTTATGAGCCCAAACCGTAACTCTAATTCTCATCCTAACAATAAACAAAACCTCAATGAAATCATTTCCAACCCAAACCAATTCTCTGAGTGAAAAACGCAGGAAACTTTCCAGCGATACCTCACTTGTGAGAGTGCCTGAAGGCCTCTCAAGCTGCCCCAGTTCTCCAGCTGCAGTTTAGGGCTGTTTGATTCTGAATTTTTTAGAACTGACTCCAATTCTGATTCCTGGTTGTGGAATCAACAGAGTTAATTTTAAGAATTGATTTCTCGCTGTTGTTTACGATCCTTTTTTTTAAATTTTTTTTTAAAGAAGCCATATTATCCCATTTTACAAATTCTTGGTTTTGTTTTTGCGGTCTACTGGGATAGGTTGTTATGCTTGAATGTTAAAAAAAACACATTTTTCACATATTTTGCGGCACCTCTCTTTCCAGTCTGACAGTAACGCTCTGTTTAGTTCCTGTCTCTATGAAAATCAAAAAAAATTTTGTATCTGTGTGCATACGCCTTGAGCAGGAATTATTTAAATGAGGAATATTGTGACGTGTACGTTCCTGGAAGAAAACCAAAGACTACAATTGAGACGTTTCAGGGTATATAGAGAAAACCTCCCTTTGGAGTGGACTTTGAGCATGAAAAAGGACTGCAAAGTTACAAAGAACGAACAGCCACATTACACACTAAAGTTGAAAATGTAAAAAAGCATAATAGATCCTCTTTAAAGATTAGAGGAACATGTTTACCCTAATTTTGCAGTGATTACATGATATGAATGCTTCCCTGCTCTTAAACTTCTTTAGACTTCATTGATTATAATCAGCATCTATTATCTCTTCATGTAGTCTTCCATTGTGGACAACATAACAAGCCAGTTCATTTTCACCATAAATTATGGAGATTATACGACTAGTTTTTTCTTTTTATATTTAGACACCAAGAACATGTCTGCGTTTGTGCATCATTGCCTGTATTACGCGTTTCAGGCACAATTTTTATATAGGCTATATAAACTTTATAGTATATAGTTATATAGATATAAGCAAATCAGTATTTGTCAGTTGTATACTATTCAACATTCAGGACCACAGAATAAAAGACAGACAACAAATATTAATTAACTTAGTGAATGAAAGGTAATAATAGGCAATGCATTCATGCATATGCCTTTATTTGAATGTTTCAGCGTGACATACCTGGAGTTGTTAGAGATGTCTACTACATTCTTAAAAATAAAGGTCCCAAAAGGGAGTTTTCACAGTGATGCTATAGAAGAACCACTTTAGGTTTTCCAAAGAACCTTTCAGTGAAAAGTTCTTAAAAGAACCATTTGTTTAGAGTGAACAACATGTTAATATTCTAAAGAAACTTTTTCCAAAGAAGCTTTTGTGCAATGGAGAGTTTCTATGGACGTTGAACGTTCTTCATTGAATAATCAATACCAATAAACGATTGTAGTGACATAATTACATGACGACGTAAAAGAATCGCTGCAATTGTTTTTTTTAACTGATTCATTGAAACAAACCATCTATTAAGGAGGAGTCGATTCCATTTTGAATCAATTTATTTTTGGAAATGACTCCCAGCCCTAACAGTGTTCCTTCCTGGTAAAGCACCATGGAGTACCATTCAGTCGCCACAGAAAAGAGCACCCACTGACTCTATTGGCTGGAGCTTAATAAGGAAGTGAGCACAGCATGGGGCCTCGAGGGGCACAGAGCATCAAAGTGAGAAGAAATGGAGGAGGGGAACAATGATGAGATCTTGGTTCGGGTCCACGGGTCTCTCTGCCTCTGGTCCTTTATACATGAGTGCTTTCATGTGACATATGAGGCTCTTTACATTCAGCTAATGTCGTGCAGCTGACTCGGCACTTTCAACTATGATCAGAATGTGACTTCTGGTCAAATCACACGTTCAAATATAAAGAGATCACTATCTGAAACATCTGACAAGATAGATCTGAAACATCTGCATTGCACTAGAAAGACTAGTATAGAAATCCAAAGCCAGAGCGAAACAGATTGTGAAATGGGGTTTGTGATATATGCATACACATTATATGTGTATGCATATATCATAAATGTTCTTTGATTCTTCTGAGAAAAAGTGAAGCTGTCTAAAAAGAGGCTGCCACCACTTAAAGTCAAAAGTAAAATCCATATGCAAACCATTTGAGATAAGGTTAGCTGATTCACGATTTTTAATAATGCTAGGAACATCTATTTGTAGTGAGCGGGAGTAGGAGAAAATATGGATCTAAATGCAAGGTTATTAATATAAATAATATAATAAACAAATAACAAAAACCATGCAGAACAAAGAAACAAAACCACAAGGAGAACAGCAACCATTACATTCAACAACTGACAAAGCAATGAGAGAAATACAAGGACTATATATACACAGGGGTTAACAAGCTTAACATGATAAAAGTTAACAAGACAAATGGAAAGAATTATAGAGGACTTCAACATATAACCCAGCACAGGAAGTAACAAAAGTCCAGGGACAAACACAGAGGACATATGACAGAGCCCCCCACGACAGAGACCACCACGGCAGAGCTTGCGGAGCAGGACACAACCACGGCGGAACTGACCATGGTGGAGCTGGGCGCCATGGAGGAGCAGAAATTAGGGGATTAATCAGGGGATTCTTAGTTCATAGTCGTCCTCTGTTGCCATTACAGGCGGCATAGAGGGTTCAGATAGCCTCCATGGTCATGACAGAGAGCATGGAGAGTCAATAATCGGCCTCCGTGGCCATAGCAGAACTGTCAGGGGGCACAGAAAGTTCTGTGATGGCCTCCACAGCCATGGTGGACACCAGCACCACCTTGGGAGAAGCAGTAGCAGACACCGCGGCTTTGGGAGGAGCTACAGCGGAAGCCACCACCTGAGGAGGAATAGTAGTGGACGCTGCCGCCTCGGGAGGAGCAATAGCAGACACAGCGGCCTCAGGAGAAGCTGTAGCAGATGTGGTGGCCTCAGGAGAAGCTGTAGTGGATGCCGCGGCCTCGGAAGGAGCAGTAGTGGATGCCGCCGCCTCGGGAGGAGCAGTAGTGGATGCCGCCGCCTCAGGAGGAGCAGTAGCGGACACCGCTGCCCCGGGAGGAGCAGCAGCGGCCGGCACCGCCTCGGGTGGAGCAGAAGAGGACGGCATCACCTCGGGAGGAGCAGTAGTGGAATCCGTAGCCTCAGGCAGGAACTGTAGTGGACTTTTATTTTATGACCAAAAACCAGAGAATTTTGCGAATTTTTCAAAATATCTTCTTTTGTGTTTCACAAAAGATGAAGTCATATAAAGTTATACAGGTTTGAAACTAAATGAAGGTGATAAAAGGATTTTAAATTTTTGGGTCAACTGTCCCTTTTAGATGGTCATACAGTACCAACAACCACCAGGCAAAAGTCCGTCTGAAACCATCCACTTCTTATCTCCTCATGCTTTTCCTTTCTTAGTCTTTTATTCATCCCCTCCAACTGTAGAAATCAATGCACTTCTTAATCCACAGCAGAGTCAGAGGCTTCCAGAAGTGGCTCCAATGAGCTACTCGGTTGCTATTTGCCCCATTATTGCTGTATGACAGGGATGGCTGTCTAACAACCACCTCCAGGCAGTCATTACAGCACTCTCTCTTGCCCAGGGCGGAGAGGAAGGTCATTATCTCCCCACCAGATCAAGGACGGCCTTGCCAATAAGCACACTCACAGACCTTCAGCCAGCAATCGGCACTGACAAGCACATGGCAGCAGCAGTGAAAGGTGCCGCCCCCACCCTAGATCAAGACTAGCTGAAATTGCCATCTTGTCCACAGAGAATCTGACCATGTGATTTCAACCAAATGATGAAAACTCAAATGCTGTTAGTGATGATGGATGTTTTTTTATTTAAACTATAGGTGGTATGACTTGAATTGGAAAGGAGGGCGGGACAGAGAAAGAAAGAGAAAGAGGAGTTTCATAATGCAGTCTTGTTAGGCACTTGTGCCACTTTGCAAATTACTCAGTGAGAGTGACATTTACAGTGTACTGCCTGAGTTCAATGCTCTTGTGGCATTTTTTCATTTTTGCAGATTTCCATTTTGAAATACGGCGGCCGACCTCAGAGTGTCCCATTTCCTTCAAGGTGTTAATGTGCTTCCAGAAAATGAAACTATCAACAGTTCAGCTCAGACAGGAAGTACCCCACCCACCCCCTTTCAGCTTAAATGTGTCCCACACACACACACAACATATGCAGTTGTTGGAGAAAAAAAAAAAAACATAATTAGAAACATAATGCAAATTCCAGATGTTGGGTCATGTGAAAGGCACAAAGATTAAACTCTTCCTGATATAGCAACATCCCACAGAGACTCTAAGTATTGTCACATTTAGGAAAAGCATGCGTAATTTCTTACGTTGTTTGATTTCTGAATCCAACTTCATGCAAACATCTTATGAATAATGTAGTTAAAAAGCACATTCGAGAAAATATTACAGTCAAGGGAGTTAATAATACTGCAAATTAGCTAACCTTCAAATGTATATATATATATAGCTGTTTTTGTTTGTTTCTTAATAATAATGATAATAATAATACTAAATTGTGTTACCATCTCAATAATTTAATTTAGTTTAGTTAGCAAAAGAAATATAAAAATGAATAAAAACTACATAAAAATCAATTATTATTATTATTATTATTATTATTATGAATAGTAATAGTAATAACAACAATACTACTACTACTACTACTACTACTAATAATAATAATAATAATAAAAACAATAACCATAAATTATATTACTTACTTTCTAACCTATTGGTCTTGATCGGGGTTTGTTTACATCATCACTGTATCTCTAATCTAGGTTAAGATTGTTTTGCACAAAGCACACTCGTCATATTTTGTTTTTGTTTTTTTTCTCATTTCTTTCCACCATCTCTCTGACCCTTAACATGAAACAGTTTTTTGATGATGTTTTTAAGACATGGTTTGTGGTCTGGTCCAATTTGGTTGCCGCTACCCCATCCTTAAATAAGGTGACGTTGGTGTCATTGACAAACTGGATGTCATCTATCTAATACATTAACTTTTAGGTAATTTCAAAAGATCATGAAATGTATAATTTTTCATGATTTGACCCCTTCTGAATTGCTAAAGCCTGATAACCAGGTAGACCAGTTTGTTTCAGAGGGTAAGGCTCAAATAAAAGAATGAAGAAAATAATGCATAAACCACAATGAAGGCTCCTCGAATTAAAGATCTTAAACTCATCTAAACGGTTGAGTTATAGAGTTCTCTTGAAGCAAAGGGCAATGGCACGCACTTCAGTCACACTAGATAACTTCAGCTTAAATAAGTTTTAAATCACTTCAAAAAATTGAATTTCTGACAGTTTAAGTATTGATTTTTTAGACGGATGTTGTACTAGGCTAAACCAGCACCCCTGATGATGAGAAATCAGATAGGCCTATATATTTATATATCAAACACGTTCATATGACAAAACAGATATTACCAAATAAAAATGTCATACTCATGAATCTGGGCGGCGTAGCACTCCATCTCTTTGACGACAGTGGTGAGTTTGGTCAGAAGTTTGTGGTAGGCGTCCAGGATGAGCAGGTCGTCCTCTCGTAGCAGGAATCGCAGACCGTGACCTTCAGCCCTGCTCAGACTGTGTCCAGATGGGGCAGCCATGCTGGTGATACCATGCTGGACGTAAACCATGGGGTTCAGCTTACCTAAATGCACAAACCAGCAGAAAAAAAATCTAATAGACATGAACTCATTGCTCCCTATAACATATGGAAGCTTGTTTCTGCCAGGAAATAAAACAATTTAAAAGATAATTGCAACTTTTTAGAATTTCAACAAAGTCAGAATTTCGTGATATAAAAATGCAATTGCAGGAAATAAAGTCAGAATTGTGCAATATAAACTCACTTGTTTCCACCAGGAAATTAAACAATTAAAAAAATAATTGCAATTTTTATCTCACAAATGCACAAAAGATATAAACTTGCAATTCCAAGAAATGAAGTTAGAATTGCGAGAAAACCGCCATATAAACTCACAATTCTGATTTTTTGTCTCGCAATTGCAAGTTTATATTGCGGTTTTCTGACTTCTTTTCTCAGAATTTGCAATTACAAGTTATAAAGTCCAATTCTGAGGAAAAAAAAGGTGACTTTCTCAATTGTGAGTTTATATTTGCAATTATGACTTTATAGCACGCAATTCAAGTTTATATCTCACAATTATGACTTTATAGCTCGCAACTACAAGTTTATATCTGACAATTCTGACTTAATAACTCGCAATTTGAGTTTATATCAGACAATTCTGACTTTATAACTCGCAATTTGAGTTTATATCAGACAATTCTGACTTTATAACTTGCAATTCGAGTTTATAACACACAATTCTGACTTTATAACTCGAGATTCGAGTTTGTATCTCACAATTCTGACTTTATAACTTGCAATTGTGAGTTTATGTCACACAATTCTGAGAAAAAAAGTGTAAACTCACATTTGCAAGAAAAAAGTCTGAATTGTGAAATAAAAAGTTGCAATTACTCATTCAGTGGTTGGAACAAGCTTCCATAATAATGGGCCATCTCTAATTGTACATTAAATTTAGAAATCTATTTTCACTCACCCTGCTCTGAATTGCGGCCTCCTTTCTCCAGAGTATTTTTCCTGTTGTCTAGCTGGACTCCGAATGCACTTCCAAGGGAAGTAGTGGTCTTGGGATAAGACACCTCCATTACGTTGATGTGACAGTTGGTGGGGCAGAAGTCACTGCTGTGTAAAGGGGAAACCTTGGTTTTCGCCTGCTTGAATGTAGGCCAGGCCCGGTTCTTCAAAACTCGTGAAAACTGAGAGCAGAGAGGGATTAGTGTAAGATACAGTAAATATTTTTTGTGAATATGAACAAGAGTTTATTGTTTTTCCTATCTAAATCATCTAAACCAGTACTACAGTACTAAAAACAACTCAAACAAATGTGTTGCTTTAACCAGGCTGGTTTCAGTAAGGGTTAGCCATAGAGTATCATTGGATTGAGTCTGGTATGCTAAAATTCAAAGTACATTACGGCTCTTTCCCATCAAGCCCTGGTCCAGTTTTATCTTCAGATCTAAAAAAGCTTTTACGAAAGCTCAATCTATACAAAACAGACTATAAAAACACCAGTTCATCAATCACCTACTCATCCTGGCAATGGATGTTCCTGTTTAATAGACAGTATTTTAGACAGTGCTGAAAAAAGGTCTGGTTCTCATCAACTGTAATCATGAACAACTAGAAAATTCATTGTAATGCGTAAACATTGAAGAACATTCTGCTATTAAAACTTCTGAAATGATGGGATATAATCATTTATATTGTTTTATTTAACTAGTTTAATATATCAACCCTCCTAGTTTCTGTAAATAAAAAAAGTTTCAAAATGAGCAACTTTGTCATTACAACAGTAACACCAGAAAAAGTCTTGGGGGAACCCCAGCTGAACCAGCTGAGATTAGAAAACCACCTTAGGCTGGTTTAATGGATTAGTTCACTTTAAACTGAAAATTTACCCCAAAATTTACTCGTCCTAAAGCCATCCTAGGTGTATGACTTTCTTTATTTCTGATGAACACAATCACAGTTATATTAATAAATATCCTGACGCATCCAGGCTTTATAATGGCAGTGAACGGAACCAACGAGTTTGAAGCTCAAGAAAGTGAATCCTCCATTCCTTCTGAAGCGAAATGATGCGTTTGTGTAAGAAAAATATCCATAAGTTATAAAAGTAAAATATCTAGACTGCCTTCCATATTAAACTTATGAAAGTGAGTTAAATAGGGAAGGCCTAGGATGTAGCGTTTTGAACTGCGAGAGGTGTTACACTTCCGGCAGTCTGGCGGAAGCTAGATATTTTACTTTGTAACTTGTTAAATGTGGATATTTTTCTTACACAAACAAATCGGTTCACTTTAGAAGGCCTTTATTAATCCCCTGGAGCCGTGTGGAGTATGTTTATGATGGATGGACACACTTTCTTGAGCTTCGGACTCCGTTCACTGCCATTATAAAGTCTGGATGCGTCAGGATATTTATTAAAACAACTCCGATTGTGCTCATCAGAAAGAAGAAAGTCATATACACCTAGGATGGCTTGAGGGTGAGTAAATCATGGGGTAATTTTCATTTGAAAGGGAACTAATCCTTTAAAATGGGGGATGCTGCACATCATTCATTAAATGCAACTGCAGAGTCAGTTTGCACCCTCATTCATTGTCTGTAGAGTGACGTCCATCGATATCAGTCACACATAATGCAACACTTGTAGAAAAATCAATCAATCAGGGGTAATTTATTTATAAAGCAGGATTGTTCGTGAATAGATCCATATTGCATCTGAAATTACAACAATTTTGAACTGTTTGCATTCAGGCATAGGATCATGTAATTAAATCACCTGACAAGAATTCAATGTTCCCCTTGAGCTGTGATTTGAACCTTGTCTCTTTCTGACAATGACCTAACAATTCTATGGCTGCGGTCACAGACTACACTGGATGGATTACAGCTGCACTGGACACATAGCTTCCCTTCAGACCGGACTTCCCACATTCCTGGATAGCTTTGACAAACAGGGAGCTTCCGTGTCCGGGGTCCGGACCCTGCCAGACCTCTCACGGGACCCTACTGGGAACGCAGCAGAAGGGAAATTATGCAACGTGACGGGATGTTCAGAGCTATTTATAGCCGGTGAAGCAACGGCTAATTAATCCAGTGCCGAGTGGGATGTTGAATGAGATCACAGGGAAAAACAAGGGAAACTGTCAGATGCTTGCAGACATATTTTCTTTTTCTTGCTCCAAATAAAAGCAGCTGATGGAAATTAAAAATGACATTTTGCACAATCCCGTTTCCCTTGGTACTGGTGGACTTGCATATTTCATCAATCAAGTCCAGCTGGTGTTAAAAAGGACAGGGTGGGACGGTTTCCTGTTCTATAACCTAAATAGAAGTGCTACAAGTTAAACGAAGTTACTCAGCTGCAGCCACCAACCAAAGAAATGAATCAAGACATTCAAAATAAGTTTTCATAAGTTTTTAAGCACAGACTAAGATCCAGCCTGCATAAAACACCAGCATTTAGCTGTGTTTTGGATGTGGGTGTGCAGGTTTCACCACTAGGTTTATTTAGCTAACATAACCAGCAAGACCGCTGGCTAGACCAGCACTAACCAGTCCAGACACATTTTAAGAAGAAGTGTTTCACACAATTTGTGCTGACCTTCCTGTAATTGGTGATTCTTCGATTGATATGCTCTAGTCTCTCGCCGCACATGGCACTGAATCTAGTCTGCAGGTCCTCTGGGATGAGCTCTGTGCTGGAGCTCAGTCGACTGCAGGTCTGCACCAACTGCTCATCGTTCCTGGCCAAGGACTCTAAAATCTGACAAACCACACAACGAAAGACATAGAGCATGAGTTCTGGCAGAAAAAAAGTGCTTTTGTCATATAACAGATGTGCTTTCCACCATTCATTTGTTAGTAATGAAGATGAAGTGAGCAAATCTGCTGTAGGTCAAGTGAGTTAGAAACACTGCATGCGTTTCCAAAAACAGATAAACAGAATTTTGTTGTTCCCTTGTGGTTATCACAGGGACATGCTGCATGTAACCTTTATTTCCTTAATACTTTTTTGACTGTAAAAACAGTATAACTTTACACTAAAACAAGAGTAGTTGTCCTGTGATACATTAAAGGAGTGTTTATTAGTTAGATGCGATTATTTGCAATTATTCGATTCAACAGCAGTAATTAAATATATTATATTATATTATACATTCTGAATGTACGCAATTTAATTGGTTTAATTATGAATGAACATTTTATGGAGAAAATATATTTTATTAATTTTGTTAATTGTATTAGCTATAACTATTCACTTTTAAATTAATATATATCAATATTCATGTGATACAACTAAATAAACTAACAAAATTATCATATATATATATACATATATACATATATATATATATACACACTAATGTTATAAAAAACTTTTTTATAACTATGTTATAAATGTTTATTAAAAAAAAAATGTAAGTTAATAATATAATATAATATAATATAATATAATATAATATGAAAAATAACCCTCGATAATCAATTACCACTTTTACCGCTGTGTCTATGCAAAAAGTAGAATGGTATAGAGCAATAAAAAATAAAACCCAAGTACAGCATCAATCCGAGTGAACATTTACACACACACGGTGGTAGAAGTATTTTCTCTTAAGAGAGAGAAGGTTCTGCCTGTGAGACTGTGGAAGAGAAAAAAAATTAAGAGCACGCTGAGACCATAACAACTGCATGTAATCTGCCGAACAGCAAGGAAATATGAAAATTCATCTGAGGAAAGTTTTCTCAGAGGAAGTGCAGACCTACACAAACAGATGTTTGTAATGAGGCAGAAATTGCTGGCAGTTAAGGGGATTAAAAACAAAACAGTCTTAATATGTAGAACATGTCAATACATCAGAGTCCCATTAGGTGCGTTTCAGAGACGTCAATGTCAAGCTGTGATGCCCCCATCGTTGAACGCTGAACAGTCTTGCCTGACAGCTGTTGGTTCATTAACGCAGATTGTAAATCTCAGAAATCAATTCAGTTAAAGGAAATATGGTGTTCATTTGTAAACAAGCATGATAAACAGCTTTTCTGAACAGTTGAGATCACACAGGATGCTGCATGCAATGCTAAATATATTTAAGCAAACATTAATCAACAGCAGATATCACACTTCACATATCAGTATCTTTTTCCCTCGCTCTCAATTGCTGACTCAAAAATGGAGAGATGTCAGAACTGCACATGAACGCTTGCAAAACTTGGAGAATGACTGAATACAAAAACATCTGACAGCCACAAACAAGATTGCTCCAATATTAAACTGCACAATACATGATTGTCACAATATCACGGTTATATATATATATATATATATATTTATATTTTATGATGTAATATTGCACAATGCATTGCTGTCCAGTAAAAATGTGTTTATGAATTTCTAGATGTCATTAAGTTACTATACATTATAGATTTTTAAAGGAAATCTTAACACTTAATGAAAAATGTTTGTATTAACAACTCTGACAATCATAAACATTACTGAAAAATATTATACTTGTAGTGGATCCAATGAAAATGTTGGCAGAGTAAATAAAAATAAGTAGAAATATCCTTATGTAAGAACAATAGTTCTATAAGAGTCATTTATGTCGCTTCCCTTCCTTATTCTCCACTCAGCGACAAGCTCGGTGATTTAAAGTGTTTATCCTTTCATTCCGCAGCAGGGGGTCGTAAAGACCATTTTTTATTTGTCACACATACTTGGTTTAATATACTCTGCTGTCAGCTTCTATCAGTGGCTGTGTGTTATGTGTGAACTGTGAAGAGGCCCTCACAAATGTACAAGACAATCCCTGTGGTCTCCTCTTCTTCTGTATGAATTAATTCACTGGTGTTCTACAGCAGAGATAATGGCTGGTGTGAGTCTGTGGGAACTCATGTTACTCTACCTTGGCCGTGAGGCTGAAAAAGCCTTTTGGTTCCACCATTTTCTCCAAAACGTGACACTTCATCCCGGCCGTGCTGTCATACTCGTACATGACGCCGTACTCCAGATACACGTTATCCACCGTCAGGCTAACGTGGTCTTTTTTTCCGTCTATTATGGCGATGGTGTTGAACTTGTCCATGACTTCTGTTGAACACATAAGCCAGTTGTTTCATTGTTACCAGTCAGAGCAGATGTGTCCAATAATGTTTAAAACCAGAGAAATAAGAAATTTTAACTAAGACACAGACCATGTCTGTGTGTCCCCTACCCGAGTTACCCATGTTACCCTTGATTTCTGGTTTTATTTTGTTGATGCTTTAATATATTGTGTGTTTTATTAGACAGGTGAGCAACTGTTTGGATGCATTCATCGACAGAAAACTAATCATTGTTATATAGCTCAACAAAGTAAGTCATATTGTTTAAATGTCGTTTTCTTGATTAACCACGACTACCATGTTTTACCATGTCTAATATTGATCTATCTTACAGCAGTGTGCAACAAGAGTCTCGAAGCCACTGAGCGAAAGCGCATAGTAGCATTATAATAACTTTCAACACACAAATGTGTCTAATATGATAAAACAGCGCTGAGTTACCCCACATAAGCTTGACTGGAAGAAGCGGAAACGGTGTCTGTGGCATAAAAAAAGTCCCGCTGCTCTCAGGCCATGTGACGCGCTTGTCTCTCATTATCAATCACTCCAGCGGCCTCGTTTCACTCCAACGGCTTTCAGCCACACCCTGCTTCACACTACAGTAATGTTAATAAATCTTTAATACATTAGCTCAACCATGGATATGATTTCCCATCAAATTTTTTTCCACCGGCTGTAAACGTGAAGACAACACCTCCCATGATTCCACAAAATCAAGGCGTCATCAAGCCACGCCTTTGTTTTGAATAAGCCACCTCTAGCTGTCACATGTCTCTGTGTTTTGGACTTCTGTTTTCCCTGAAACATGTCGGTTTGTATTCAGTTTTTCCCTCCAGTCCTTAGTTTCTATGGTTACCATTATTAGTTCATTGTCATCAGCTGTGTATCATTAATTAGTCTCATTTTCTCCTAGTGTTCCTTGTATATACGCCCTCTTTTTCTGTCTAGTCCTTGTCAGTTCTCGTTTATGTTTCTAAGTGTGTGGTTTGCCTGGATCCCTTGCTTTTGTTCAGTAAAGTCTGCATTTTCATATGCTGCTTTGTCTGGAGTGTTCTATAGCACAACACACGTTACACTAGCAGCAAATAAATATATATTGTGCCTTTAAGGCAAAGAGCAATGTTAATTTTGTCAATGAAATTAGAAAAATGCAATAAATTAGTAAAGTAAAATAAAAGTCAAGACATTGTGATAATCCTGATAATATTTTACATTTTATAATGATGTATAATTTTACTTGTCCTATGAATTCTGCATGATGCTACTATTATGTATAATTTTACTTAAATGTAAGTTTGGTCTGTTATAGTTTCACACATTTTCATTTCATTGTCAACTAATATATCATTTTAAAAACCAAATAATAATAATAATGATAATACAATTAACTAAAATAATTAAATTAATTTAAATTAAATTAAAATTACAATGAAAAATATATTGTGACAAAATATTGACTATATTTTCAATGTTGTCAACTACAAAATCAATGCTGTCAATAAACCATGAGACATGAGCTGTTTCCATGTCCGGGGAATTCTGCTACTCAGAGGACAAAAAAAAAAAAAGACTAAATATCAATGCTAGTGTGGGAGGATGAAAAAGTGTATACTTGTGTTGTGTGTACAGTATGTGTTTGCACTGATGTGTGTAACAGCACCTTCAACTTTACACTCAAACACATCTCCGTTCTCCCCTGCGGCAGGCTTCTGATTGGTTCTCTGGTGGTCTTCCTGTGCGCTCTCGCTGTTGTTATATACCCATTTAATGGAGTCTTGCTGCAATAAGGAACAACAAAACAACCTTTTCAGAACAAGGATTGCAAGTTGATCATACACTCCCATAGGACACAAACTAAGCAAAGGTAAAACCTTTTTTTTCAACGAGACAGGATGTAAACCAAACGAAGAAGATTCCTCTAAGGAAAAAACCCTGTTAATCTACCATGTTTCACCTCTATTTTCACAACAGATCTCAACAGTGTCTCTGACATTTGATACCAATACAATATCCAAGTCTGCTATCAAATATCAAAGATTTAAACATTTCTCAGCAAACAAATTATCCAGATTTTATAGGTCTGTACATTTACTTTGTGTCTGTTTTTATTTCTTTTTAGGAATTTTAGGGGGGGGGGGGTGATTAATACTTAAATGATATATAGCTGAGAACTCCAATAAGTTTCCTAAATTATGAAAAATCAACCTCAGGTTTGTGTTTTCACTGAACATGGATTCCCATTAAGGCCGATATATTTCTAGAGAAATCAAAAGACAAAATGGTGTGACATCATTTTAAACAAAATCAGGCCAAAATGAAAGGAGTTTGAAACAAGTTTGAAAAAGCTTGCCAAAGCAAACTTTCAACTTTTCATTGTGCCTGGAAAACACCTTCAAAATACCATGCAGAGCTGGCGCAAACATCGCTATAATCAGATGCTTTGGTTTTAAAGTGACTTTTAAAGTGTGAGCTGTGCTACATACATTGCTACACTACTGATAATAGACTATGGACCTTTTCTGTCTGGAAAATTTCACCATGTCACTAACGTGACTGTATCTTAAAAGTATACCGCTACTCAGATATTTTGAACTTCTTTTTACCCCTAAGAGAGGAATGAAAAAGAACTTTGCCGTGAGTATATCGCAGCCTTTATGCATTTAACAGACTGAAGCACATCTACCCCACAACCTCTTCTGTCTATGTCTCTCCACAACATTTCCCTCCGCTGTTTTAACTAGACTCCTCTTGATGGTGGGCTGCAAATCCCTGCTCAGTAGGAGAGCGGGCACCCCCTCACTTTCTTTTTCCATGCCTGATGGAAACCAGAGACAAACCAGTGTGCCAACCACACCGTTTGTGCCAAGCCTGTCCTTTATTACCTCAAACACAGACCTGCCTGTCCCATTACTTAATCCATATCCCTCAAACCCCTATCCAGCTTCCTAGCCCTCTTCTGGATAATGACCCAGACGGGATCACAAAGGGTTCTGCTATGCATTTTGTAGTGCTTTATAGAGAGAGATTTACTATTCAGTAAGGTCAGGAATAGTGCACTTATGGAGTGGCTGAGGGAAGCTCGCACTCTCACCTGTGTGGGTCGCCGGAACTTCCTGCAGGCCGTGACATGGGCAATTACACTGGCATGGCTCTCTTTGCTCACATTGATACCATTCACTTTAATGATGCACTGGCCTGGGTGAAGGCCAGCAACTGCTGCAACGGTGCCTTTTGAAAAACAGGAAGAGAAGTGACAGCTGTTTGAAAAGGTGGACAACTTAATTGTGTTGCCTGCTAAGATATCTAATTTGGTCAGATTATAAAGATAGAATAGCATAATGCCAGAAGTATTAATCTGCCAACGAGACTATAGAGCTGTTAGCTTAGCAACATGCTAACTACTGATTATCCTTTGAGTGCTATTTGTTTACTATTTTACTCATATCTGTTTGTGCTACATATTATTTTAACTAGAGCATCAAGCATTAGCTTAGCAAAATGCTAACTTAGCAACATGCAAACTACATTGATTCTCCTACGCTGAATGCTATTTGTGTGACATTTGCGGTTGTTGTAAAGCATCCCAAATTGTCACTTAATTATAAGGTTTTATGTAAGATTGTATGTTTTTGGAACAGAGCCATGATTTTGAGTGTGCAAACACAAAGGAGGGGAGAAACACAAATCTCCTAAACAGAATCTCATTTTTACAACCAGACACATAAATAGCCACTAGATATATGTATAAGCAGGGCATAAATAATGGCCAAAATTTTCTAGGCTATGTGGTTACTCTTCTTTTAAAGTTCACATCCAAATGCTAGTCAAGCAAATCACATAAACAGTTTGACCCCAAGGTTAGGATCCATCTAGCATAGACAGACCCACTTGGCAAGGGCGCCACTTTCTGCATTATGCAGTAGGTGGAAATGTAAACTGAAATGAGTGTGACTTCAGTTAGTTTTCAGAAAAGAAAAACACATCAGTAAAAGCAGGAGCTGTTTATCTGTAAATGATGTGTGGTTCCTATAAAAGATGTCTGAAGGTCAGGCCAACTGGAGAGACTAAATATTCATAGATTGTTTGCATAATCTTCTAAACAAACACAGGGCAATTCAATTTCTCTTTCTGTATTAAACGTGTAATGGTCTGTAAAAAAAAAAAAAAAAAAAAAAACCTCCTGTGCTTCTTTAATCACATTTCATGGTCTGAAGTCTTTATGCTGCATTTTGTTGTTTTTTTCCCTGAGTAAACACTCTCTCACTTCTACAGCCAGTGAAACTCAGGCAAAAGCAATTTTTAAGAACAAGCAAGCACATTAGGCAGGGTAATAATTATCAAAACTCCCCGCTGAGCTTATGAACAGCAATCACTTGAAGGAGCAGCTGACCTTCTAAATGTGGGAGGAGAAACTAAAATCCGTATTGTATTACCGTGCTGAATAGAATAGCTTAGGCTAGCATAAATGTCTATACCTTCCACGATTAATGCTAGTTATTGCTGGTCTGATTGCTGGCAAAATCTAGCTAAAGATGGTTGACAAATCAGAATAGTCTTGCTAGCAAAAATAGTAGACCAAGGAAGTCTTAATAAGCTAGTAAACGCTGCTGTAAGCGATGTTAGCATTGTTGCTAACTTCCATAACAGTTAACAAGCCTTCAAAACCTTCAAACACATGGCAAAACCTCATCCTCCAAAGACATGTCAGCCATCAAAATAACCTTTCTAGTGAAGCTAGTTAACAAATTTTGTCTTGCTGATTAAGCAAGTTAAACCTTTTGGTCAACCGATATGGGTTGTTTTGATGCCTGATGCTGATATATTCGAGAGCATGGTGCCTGCTGGCCAATAAATGATATCACAATATATATTTATAACACAATATTAAATTTAAAACCAGTAAATAATGCATGCATAATTTATGTAATTAAATATATACCTATTTTAGACAATATTTACTAAAATAATTAGGAATAATTTGAAAATTAATAAATTTGAAAAAAATTATTTTAACTTGATTTAAAAAAAATCTGAAAAATAAGAGGATAGGAACTTCTTAATTCTGTAATTTTATTCTAGTATTTTTCATAAATAATGTTTAAAACACACATAAAAAAGAAAGTAAACACTACCCAACAGTGCAATCAATAATCTGGTAAGGTTGTGCTGGGGATCATTATCTTTTTTCCCCAAATAAAGAACAGGTTCTTAGCATTGTTGAAAGAAATGCCCCGCATCTGAGCAGCCGATGCCGATAATAGAAAATATCAGTTGAAATAATGGCTTTAGCAATATATCAGAAGACTAGTTAAAACAGCTGTAAGAGAATTTAGCCTTCTTGCTAATTTACACCAGAATTTGTCCGGCTTCAAATCCTTCAAGTAAACGATCTCTCATCCCTAAAATAATCAAATAAATTGGATTAATTTAGAATTTGGATTTGTGCAAATCATGTAATGACACATTCTGGATGCAAGCAGGTTCTGTTTGGTGTGAAGCGAGGATTGTTCTTTTATCTCTTGTTCTCTTTAGGCGTGACAGTGTAAGCTGGATTGGTTTTCTTTTCTCATTCATCTCTCACCATGTTTAATAAAAATGCACCTCGGACACAGTAGGAAGTGAGAGTTGTGCGGGTCTTTCTATTTATATATAGATGTGTGTGTGTTTTGCACTTTCCAGGCTGGCTCATGTCCAGTCCTGTACCTACAGCTCCAGCTGTGATCCAGCTGAGGTTCAAAAACACAGTAGGATAAAGGGCATAAGTAACTTCCTGTAGCCCAGCCCAGTTTTGCTCTCTTCCTTTCTCTCTGTTTGCTCTTACCTCTGCCAACCGCATGCACCACAGATGGGCCGAATCCCCGGATCTGAAAGCCCAAACCGTCTGCAGAGTCTGGGATCTTCACAGTCCTGTGGAGCAAATAGACACACAGACCTCAATTTGGCGGCTAAACACGCCACATTTTCCAGCCGCTGCTAAGTGTGTTGTGTATTCTGTGTTGCAGTTAAATATCATGCTGAAAGGAGGTTTATCTGGCAGGGTTCCTTTATAAATTGATATCAGGCTTTGTAGCCTGTATAGCAACATAGATCAGGTGTTATGAAGTCTTAAGATCATAGAAGATGAGAGGTTTTCCACTCACTCTCTGGGTTTGGTGCTGACCAGTACTCTGAGGGGACCTTTGCTGTGGAAGCACTGCTTTAGGATGTTCTCCACCTCCTGGAAAGGTCTTAAGAAGACCAGGTCCCCATTAATGGCAAAAATCTTTTTCCCCACTTCCAGACCAGCCATCTGCACAAGAGACACACTGGAATATCAAATAAGCTCTCAACCTACAGTAGATTTACAATGGCACTCTTAGACCACAGTTAAATGTGGGAATGTCATTAGATAGCAAACATAAAGCTGATTATTATTATTTATTTAAAATAAACAGATAGCACAAACACTTTTTAAAGTAAAACATTTCACATTGCTCTTTGGCACACAAATAGCTCTCCACAAATAGCAGAGGCCTCCACTCACAGGTGATGTAAATAGAGTCTGGTGTCATGTTTAGTTATAATCATAGTTTTCATTATCTATGTCATTGCCTGAGTTAGTCATTCATTTGTTGTCTGTTCCCTGTATTTCCTCTTTGTATTTAAGCCCTCGGTTCCTTCAATTTAGTGTTTCTTGTTAACGTTATGTTGGTTCGTATGTGGTATTATTGCGCTTCGTGTTCATTAAAAGTCTATATTAATCGTTCATCCTGCGTCATACATCCTCCTTTGGAACTAATACAAGTAACCTGTGACACTGACATTAGCATGTTGCTAAGCTAACAGCACAATAACTACAAATACTGAGTAAAATAAAATCCTGTCACATTAGATGAGGGTGATGTGATGAACTATAAACCTGTGTTCATTCATTCTGCTTTGTAAATTTGAAGGGAACTAACTTCATACATCCACTAAAATAATCCTGACACCAGTTGCTTTAAAGTAATTTAAAAAGGGTGTGACATTTGTTCTGAGAAATCTAAAAAAACAAAACAAAATTAATTTCTTTGCATCCAATTAAATATTCATACATTTTTAAGCGTGATCTTTTTTAGGTTTCAGGGTTAATCTATATATCTTCTGGATGGATAAATACATAGATTTTAATTTCATTTTCACAGGTGCAAAGTTCAATCCTTTCATCCATATTTGCAACTTCCTACTCTGAGCTCTCAAGTGGATGTAATTCATTCACTCTGTGCCTCACTGAATGAATT
Source organism: Zacco platypus (assembly GCA_038088235.1). NCBI lineage: Eukaryota > Metazoa > Chordata > Actinopteri > Cypriniformes > Xenocyprididae > Zacco > Zacco platypus. The sequence continues at coordinate 11,902,061 of CM076065.1, forward strand.
GGACACGTCTCTTGACTGCTATAAATATAACCATTCTTCTCCAACAATAAAATGCACAGTCCTCTGTTTCCGGATTATGTTTTTCATCTGCATTGAGAAAAATGTTTGGGCAGCTTTTCTTATTTTCTCTTGCTTTCTCCTTCCTTTTTTTCATTCACTTTCCTCTATTATACCTCTTTCCTTTATCCGCTCTCTCCTTCTCGGCCACTGTCTTTCTATCAGTTACAAACACTTTTTGCTATTTTTATGAGACAGCTTTTCATTTATGTAAGTGCACAGCTGGATTTTATTTCCTATTTCTTTTTTTCTCTCTTCTCTACATTGGAAACATGCAATGCAGCATGGATGGGACTGTGACGCACAAGTTACTTCAGGTCTGGGTAGCATTACTCTCTCTACGTCAAGCAGTTCAATTCACCACATTTACCAGAGTTTGATCTAACAGATCATACATATTAAAGCACTAAAAGGGAACCTCAAGAATGGCGTAACTTGATGTCTATTTCTGTTATAAGCCTACAAAGGCACACATCAAAATGCTAATTATCACAAAGCAAGCTCAATTAGAGAGTCTTAATTGATAATAGTGAAGGTTTAGGGATTCAATTGATGTTTTAATTGATGCCTAATTGGTCACATCGAGCACAACCTAAGATGATCAGTTTGTTTTTTTCCTTTTCTTTTTTTTCTAATTTTACCATGCTTAGACTTGTTGAATATAAAGTAAAGCTTCTCAAATGCATTTCTGAGTAGAAATGCTGAAAGGAAAACTGGTGGGTCATGACCCAAAAAATGGGCAGCAGGTCTATTCTGATAGAGTCACGGTGCTTAATATAAGACTGTTTTTTATAAAAATATTAAAACTGTGCTTAATATAGCAAAATTCAAACAAATCAAGCTTAGTTATAAAAAGTATAATGAATTTTCAACCTGTAAAGATAGGAGAGAACACTTCTAATATGCAAACACGGACTTTATGCCAACAGGTTGCACCACATGCCATTTTTAAAAACTGAAGAAAAAAAAAACATTTTTTAGAAAATAGTCACTTTTCAGTCACTTTTACAATTCAGTCTATAGCATAACAATAACTAAGCATTAAAATAAATCAATATTAAAATGATTAATAACAAAATGGATAGTTCTGGTCCTCGATTATGATTGGCTATACTGAAGAACTACATGTCTTGGGAAAAGAATTATTATTCATTATGAAATAAATTATTAACTGTTGCTGTGTGTTTATTTTATAAAATCTCATTAAACCTTAGCCAGATATATTTTAAAAGTAAAAAGCCGTGGTTTACAATGATTTTACAACAGCTAAACCACTGCTTCTTGGGCTTAATGTTTGTGACGAGCAGGGCGGGCGAGAGCCGTGAGGGAACGGCGCGAGGCCGGTGACGCGAGTGTTAACGAGCTTCAGGTGCTCGGCGCACCGGTCTCGTATCTCTCACGGAGGAGCTCCGGAAGCATAAAGGAGGAGCGACGACAGTGAAGGACGAGAGAGGACCAGGCCTGGACTTTATGTTGTGTTTTATTTCGCCGTGAGGAACTGCCGCCCTTCTACTTTCGTTTCATTGTTTGTTTATTTTGTTATTAAAAGTGGTAAATGTTAAAAAAAAATTAAAAAATAAATAAATAAATAAATAAAACACAACATAACTTCCAGGCCTGGTCCTCTCTCGTTAAGACAAGTTAAGTTGACAAAAAGTGCAATCCTGCTGTTTTTTATCTATATGTTTGCTCTCATGTATCAATCGCAGAGTCTGGTAGCTGTAAACAGTGAGAGATATTGAGGCTGGAGCGACGCTTGGTAAAAGGAAAAGCGTTTGGTTAATGGTGAATATTAACCTATTGTGCGTACCGTTCTGGCCACCGTTGGCTACAGGGGATAGGAGCGGCATTTTGTTTAAAAACCTCTTACATATTGTGTAAGGTTGCTAAGCAGGCGCATATATCTGTGACGGGTCCCGAAGCAGGCGCATATAACTGTGGCGGGTCGAGTGGCAGGCGCATATAACAGTGGCGGGTCGAGTGGCAGGCGCATCTAACTGTGGCGGGTCGAGTGGCAGGCGCATATAACAGTGGCGGGTCGAGTGGCAGGCGCATCTAACTGTGGCGGGTCGAGTGGCAGGTCGCACGGCAGCTCCCCCTGCCACGCAAAGATTTTACTCCCTCTCCACTCGCGTCACCGGCCTCGCGCCGTTCCCTCACGGCTCTCGCCCGCCCTGCTCGTCACAATGTTGTATTGCATAATTTCAAAGACATTATGTTTTGGGTCACCTCTTACTGTCCAAAGTAACATCTAGGAGAACCACAGAGAACCAATTGAGAACCACCGTGAAAGTGTTTGCATGCACGTTCTTAACCCAGTTATGCTTAATAAGCTGACTATACCTATTATAATGGTCATGTATAGTACACTTTTACTTGGCTTCCTTTATCAGAGTAAGATTATAAATGGCTTAAGCATTAACCATTCGACACAGCGAGATTTTTGGCCCTTACCCCCGAATTCACTTGGCATATAAACACATTAGCCTGTGTTCTGTCGGCATATTGAAATGTGCATGTGTGATAGGTAACAGAAAAGCACACTTACTGCTTATTTAAGCGTATCCAGACAGAGAGAGCATTTCGCGGTAGGGTGAGGAGGAAATATATCACCAACTCTAAATCTTTCTTGATCCAAGAAATTATAAAATGTGTTCTCATCTTGTACAGTCAAAATACTGCTTATTTATTAAACATGACATCTCACATAACTAATGGAATGAATAATGATTAATAATTCGATTTTGATATCACTGCTGGGGAATAAACAGATATTTTTTTTTTTCAATAAAGTCTTGTCAACTTTAATTGTGTTGCCGGGTTATTGGTTTGCATGTAAACTGGGAAAACAGGTTAATTCAATAAGCTGACTGTTGGGAGTTATCAGTGTATCGAAGGGGTGTCCAATCCAGCTCCTGGAAGGCCACTGTCCTGCAGAGTTCAGCTCCAACCCCAATTAAACACACCTGGACCAGCCAATCAATGTCTTACTAGACATGAGCTGCATCCGAAAATGTTAAAATGCTGCCTTCGGAGGACACAAAGCCATGTGTGTCAAGGCACGTCCAAATCAAATGTTAGCCTCACTTCCTGTCTCCTGAGATACCTTCATCTGATCGATATTTGAAGGCAGCATAGATGTATCCTTCGCTGCCTTTGATATCCCACAATCCTATGTGTTCCATTCAGTGACAGCTGAGCTAGAAAAAGAAAGATGGCATCTGAAAGTTGAAGTTGGTGGTCAGTTTGAGTATAAATGTATGTTTTTGACCAATGCTTTCCACTTCAGATGTCATTTCTAGCGGGAAATTACTACTGTAGTAATAAAATAGTTAGTTCTCACCAAAGCTCACTCTATTTTGCTGTAGATCATTAAACTGTTACGCTGCCTCAGAAGTCTGTCTGAAATCAGTTTCGTGAGGTACCTTCGTGCGCAAAAGCTACCTGCAGTGTCATTGCCTATACGGCAATAAGTCAGTTTTGGATGCGGCCATACTAGAAACTTCCAGGCAGGTGTGTTGAAGCAATCTGGAGCAAAACTCTGCAGGATAGTGGCCCTCCAGGATCAAGTTTTGACACTCCTGGCATATCGGATTGTGTCTGTCAGGCTCAGTGACCTTATGACCCATGCCTGTTTTTTTAAAATCACCCACACAAGGGTAACACACACACACCTCAGCATGGGAACCTTTCTCCACTGATTTGACGATGAGAACTCTGTTTCGATCTTCTAGAGTGAAGCCATAACCTCCTTCACATGGCTTTATCTGAAATCAGAGTACACATTTCACAGTTATCATAACTTAATAGTGTTAGCTGTTGTTGTGTCATGCACTGATATTTTGTTACAATTAATGCTTTGGAGGCGCTCCTAGAATGTGAAGTTCAATCTCTCGCAGGCCAAGACTGTCAAACCAGTTGACTTCATGTTTAATTGTAATGAGAGGCTGGTTTAGGAACAGTCAAGCATAATTACTGGTGAAGACTCTAGAGTCAGAGCTGGCCCGAGTTCAGACCCCCCGTACGTGCCGAAGCAGAAAAGCCCCATGCGAGTGGATGAAAACCACATGGGCTCACGCCAACGTGCGCTATTGTAAGTGCCATCAGCTGTAGGCGATTACAGACGACATCTCTCACCAGCAGCAACTTGGCGATGACATTCTCCACTATTTTTAGATCATGTTTTATAGGCTTGTGTTTGGTGTTGGAACCTTCCATCTCCTCGTCAGCGAAGAAGCGGAACAGAAGAGGTTCATCCTTAAATTCACTTTTTTCCAAAACTGCGAAAAGACAGAAGCATGGTGTTTTAGAACAAATAATAGCTGATGCTCATTCAGTAGTGAAAATATTACATTATATTATATTATATTATAGCTCTTTCTGGTTCTTGAATCTAATTGGCTGAGAGCCGTGCAATATTCCACAAGTATCAGCGCTGGAATCATTTCACCATTTGTATCACTCCATTTGTGGTGAATGTCATTGAGGTCAGGCACATTCACCATATTTTTTTCAAAAACAACTGCTGTTGTGTCACGGAATGTAGTTTTAAGTTTTTTTTAGGTGAGAATGTAGTTATTTAGACCTCAAATAAGTGACTCATATATAAACATAGCACCTATTTTACAATTTGTTTAGATGCTTTCGCAGATGTGAGCTCTTGGTCGTCAGCGGCCGTTCAGTGCTCATGTACTCGCAGAGAAAAGCTTCATTCTTGTCAGTCCAGTCACTCTGGACTTTATATTATATTATATTATAATATAATAAAATATAATGTAATATATACAATTTCTTTGTTGTTATGAGGATCAAATTGATTTGTGAATTGAATTTGTGTACCACACAGAAGAGAATATCACATAATGTACTGGAATGACAAGAGCTGTACAGAGAGTTTCAGGGGGGAAGCCTTTTCTTTGGAAAGTGGGTCCCGTGAAAAGGAACAGACCAGGATTTCAATCTGTCACCAGGGCAACACGGGCTCTAAACAATCCCTTCATTTTTGTAGTAAAAATACCCCCAAGGAGAAAAAGAGGTCCAGTGTTCTCCACACTTCTACGGGCAAGATTAGATAACACTGAATTAGCTTTAATGGTCACATAACCAAGTGAACCAGCTTAAATGGATGAATGCCTTGATCACATACATGGCCAAAAAATGAAAGCGCCAATCTTGTTATTACGTTCCATAAATTTGTTGGTAGTTAGCCACGTATTAAACTCAATTGCAGGCTGTAGGGAACAGCCCATGTTAGACTATAAATGAGTCACACGAGCATGATGTGGACTTTGGCATCAGTGAGACCAGAATCCTGTAAACAAACAGTTGCCATGACAACAAGCCAATCAAACTTGGATTGTAGAGAAGGTCAAGGCTGTTGTCAACAGAGAGAATGTGCAGAATCCAGTAAGAAGATAAGTTTTGCAATGTGAATTTAGCTTGATCACTTCAAAAAATAAATCATTTTCTAATCTAAAATTGTTTTTATTCAAAACATTCTAAAAAACAAAATAAAGAAGCAAAATCGTGTAAGATGTTATTATAAAACGGATAGTTCCCGCCTTTGATTCTGATTGGTTGCGCCGCTTTGTAAAATTCCAGAAAACACACATTACATAAGTATCGCTGCGCCACTGAATGTGTGTTTCTTGGGGCTTATTGCTTTATTTTGTGGCAGTAGGCCTATTTAGTGAACATATCATTCTTTGTGTGATTGCTTTTTGAGTTGTGAAAGATTACTATTTTAGTGAATGATTGAGTTAGTTTTACTCAAAACACAAAAAGTCACTTTTGTCACGACCACCTAAAGTCACTGAATGAATCAGAAAATGAATCAAAAATGAATCATTGAACACATCAATGAATGAATCCATGAACAAATCAGTAAATTAATTTGAACAATCCTTTTCTTTCACTTCAGTGCACTGACTCATAGTCCTTTGCATAATTGTTTTTTTTTAATGAACGCCAGCTTGTTTTTTTGGGGTTTTTTTTAATGAATCAAGTTGTTGAATCAGTGAATAAATCCAAATGAGAAAGAATATGAATTTTTAAATCTTTTTTTCTTTCATTTTCAAAAAAGTCACTGAGATGAATCAAAACCACTTTTACTAGCATAATGATTTTAATCCCATTTTCAGATTGCATTTTTGTCATTGTTGCTGTTGTTTTAAAGTATAAACCTCACTATATTTTATTTGATTCATGCTTAAAACATCCTGGTTGACACATGGTATGAGATAAGATATGACAAAATAAATAAATAAATAGACAACGCTGACAGAGATACAGTGTCAAAGAAACAAACAGAACAGGTATAATCAAACAGAAACAGAAACAAAGAGAGGAAATAAAAAAAGAGAGACAATGAAACAAACAGCTATCATACCGTGATGCATGAATCCATTGTCACACAGTTCCACCCCCAAGATCAGTGCCTCTTCTCTGCTTCGGCAGTCACCCTGCAGAGGAGAAAAAGACAAGTGCCACTCTCTTTATCTGCTTACAAGCAGACAAAATGTCACACACCCTACCTTGAGCTCCACAAAAACATTTAATTCTGAAAATTATGAAGTGGAATGTTCCTTTAACATTCACATAACAAAGAAAAATGCATTTTTAAAACTGGACATTTGAGAGAACACTCAGAAATAATGTTTTTATAACTTAACATTCGCAAAATGTACTTAGAATGTATTTTTGTTAGCTGGGTTGACAGCCTGGTAATAATTTCATGGTCAAACGCAATACATCATCTTATTGAATACTGGCATGCATGAAAGTGAAAGATGCCTCTAGATACCTGAACCACACTTCAAATCTGCAGTCTCATAGTGACAGAACTAGACTCTGGCTAGAAGATGGCTTATTGTTACAGTTCACTTCCATCTCGGTATATATATATATATATATATATATATATATATATATAAGATTATGGCTACTACTTTTTCTCCATTCTTTCTTCTTGTCTCGTTTCCTATGGCAGTCACTGTGTTTCCAATCTGTCTATGAAACAGTATCAAATATTACCTGTGCTATCAGCCAGTCGATCAGCTTGTTGGCCATTACCACCGATTTATACGTTCGTAGATGATAATCCTTATCCCTGTGTGGAAAACAAGTAACGTTTGACTTGACCAGTTCTCTTTACAGTAGCCCCAAGAGACACACATTTCAACTTGACTGTTAACCTTTGCTTTGACTTGCATCCGCTTGAAAAGCTCTTGAGAGAGCTGTTCTGGGCTTTCGCATCACAACAACCCTTTCCCCTCAATTTTTCGAAGCCCAAACAAGTGCTTTACCTTGAATTTATTTCAGAGTTTCACAGGGGTCACAACGTTTGACCGAATAAGGACCCTCTACACATATTCTGTTCTTGCTGACACAAAGCAGACATTTCTCTCTCTACACAGTGAATTTAGGGTTACACTTCATTTTGATGGTCCCCTATAGACTTTCTGTTGTTCACAACGTCGCACCTACAGTACATGTCAACTAACACTCCCCGCCATTTTTTGCCAGGGTTGATATTGTCCCCACCACTTTTTGAAACATCTCGCGGCACAGATCTAATACAAAAGAAACATCTATATTTGATTATCAATTTGGCGCTGGGATGTGTTGTTTTTGAAATCATGCTGAGTGCTCGTTGCTGCTGTTATCAGGGGCGCAACAGTTTTCTCTTGGCGCTCGTGCACACTGCACAGTCTTCACACGGATGAGCGCTTCAATTTATCGCTTACCTGTTGCGGAGACTCTGTTTTCTTGAGAGTAAAAACCCTGCTCTTGATATACAATCACTGATGAACATCTTCGGTTTATTTTTAATGAGAAAAAATAAAATAAATGATACAAGGCTGGGTTACCTCTGGCACGCAAAATAAAAATTCTACCGTAAGTCCATTAGGATAATCTTGATGTAGATCCATGTATTTATTGAGTAATGTCAATACTCTCAAAACTAACAACATTGTATTGTAGTAAATGTAAGGATGAAACTATCATATTAAACATGAGGTCTATATCAATAAATTTTGTGCATTAATGTAATAATGCAATTACAATACACTTCCACCCACACATTCCTGTCCCACACCCTTTTTAAAACAAAAGTTCCACCACCGAGTTCTGTGGCAAATCGGAGTTTGAGTAGAATATCTTCTCCGAGCCCCTTCATAGCGGACAGCAAGTCAAAACTGTTTATCATGTACTCTAAGATTATAAACTCATGAAAGCCATTGAATAATTCAGTGAATGAATCCCTGAATAAATCAGTAAATGAATCTTAATTTTTGTTCAGTTGTGAATGACTTATATTTAATGAATCATTGAGTTAATGATTCAATGGCTCGCTCAAAACACAAAAGAAACACTTTGACAGCCATTGACTGAATCAGTGAAAGAATACATGAACAAATCAGTAAATGAATTTGAACAATTTTTTTGTTGTTGTTGCACAGAACATATTGGTTGTCACTTATTGGATGCATGAAGATATGAAAAACGCTGACCGTGGTTGGATCCGCATGCTGACAGTTTGAATATTACACGCTAAAACCCTCCTGGAAAAGTAGATTCAAAATCAGGCCCTTCAAAAAGACACTGCTAAAGCCAGAAACATTTAGACAGGGATCTTGGCCACTGTGTGCAGCTAAGACTGTTTCTTGAGTGCCCTGCAACTGGTGTTGCATATTTAAGATGGTGTATCAAGCTAAAAATAGTTTAATTGTATTAAAAAATGTGTTTCAAGATGCCTATATTCTGGAGATAAAATGTGTTTCTCTGCGCCAGTAGAGGTCAGCAGGTGTCTCTTAGCCCACTTTGGTCCAGCTCCAGGGCCTGGAGCGGGTCAAATTGATGCACTGTGGCTGCTTCCAGACCACGGGAAATGAAATGGAGCAATGATTTTCCCATGAAGCCAGGGGTCTCTTGGGGGACACTCACTGCGCTAGGTCAGAGTGCTAGAGTAGAGCCCACACCCTACAACTCACACACACTCAATGCCAAACTTAGCTGTTTGCAGTTCTGAGAATTCCAAAAACATCCCCACTCTGTTTTTACACAACCAAACACCTCCAGATGACAGGAAATGTGCCTTTTCTCTCGAAGAAATCCTACTGTAACTCTCTCAACATGCACCTCGAGTGTTTGTGATGGGTTCTGTCTGATTATATAAAGATTTGTTTTAATCACAGAGCAGAAGTGTGAGGCTGGACAGGCCTCGCCATGATTTAACCGCTTCAGACATGGAGCCAGCCCTTTCCTCTGTAGCTGTACCCAGAACTGTCACCATGACAAATGAGGGTAAACAGCGTCACCACAGGCAGTCATATGCCTGGCACAAGAGCACTGCAATCTGTAGGACAAGTGTGTGCGAAGTCAACCAAACCTTTCAAATCCTTTTCAGTCTCAAATCTTGGTCATTTGGTCATTTTTTAAAACTCTTAGATATTTACTTTCTTTTTGTTTTACTTCTCTTAGTATGTCAGGAACGTTACTCATTCTGGATTTCAGGGAGCAGAAGTTTTTTTTTCTTTATATGGGTAAGGCAGGGGCGTGAAACCCACCCAGAACCCCTCCAACCAGCAGGAAATACCAGATAATTAAACTAGAGCTGGATTCTCCAATTATAGCTCCACAAGGAAGACATTCTCAGTACATAGTAGAGGAATGTGGGCATATAGGCATTCTTAAGTCCTATTCGGACAGAAATTGTTTCTCATGGGGACGTCTGTAAAAATCAATTTGCATGGAACATCAGTGATAAAACTCATGCATTTGAATGGTGATTTATTCATAGTGGAGAAACAAGTTCTGTGATCCTATGCACCTGGGAATGTGCTTGCTTACAGGTGCTGGTCATATAATTAGAATATCAAAAAGTTGATTTATTTCACTAATTCCATTCAAAAAGTGAAACTTGTATATTATATTCATTCATTACATAGAGACTGATATATTTCAAATGTTTATTTCTTTTAATTTTGATGATTATAGCTGACAACTAAGGAAAATCTCAAATTCAGTATCTCAGAAAATTAGACTATTACTTAAGACCAAAACAAAGAAAGGATTTTTAGAAATCTTGGCCAACTGAAAAGTATGAACATGAAAAGTATGAGCATGTACAGCACTCAATACTTAGCAGGGGCTCCTTTTGCCTGAATTACTGCAGCAATGCGGCGTTGTATGGAGTCGATCAGTCTGTGGCACTGCTCAGGTGTTATGAGAGCCCAGGTTGCTCTGATAGTGGCCTTCAGCTCTTCTACATTGTTGGTTCTGGCATATCGCATCTTCAATCTTCACAATACCCCATAGATTTTCTTTGGGGTTAAGGTCAGGTGAGTTTGCCGGCCAATTAAGAACAGGGATACCATGGTCCTTAAACCAGGTACTGGTTGCTTTGGCACTGTGTGCAGGTGCCAAGTCCTGTTGGAAAATGAAATCTGCATCTCCATAAAGTTGTTCAGCAGCAAGAAGCATGAAGTGCTCTAAAACTTCCTGGTATACGGCTGTGTTGACCTTGGACCTCAGAAAACACAGTGGACCAACACCAGCAGATGACATGGCACCCCAAACCATCACTGACTGTAGAAACTTTACACTGGACCTCAAGCAACATGGATTGTGTGCCTCTCCTCTCTTCCTCCAGACTCTGGGACCCTGATTTCCAAAGGAAATGCAAAATTTACTTTCATCAGAGAACATAACTTTGTACCACTCAGCAGCAGTCCAGTCCTTTTTGTCTTTAGCCCAGGCGAGACACTTCTGACGCGGTCTGTTGTTCAAGAGTAGCTTGACAAGGAATGCGACAGCTGAAACCCATGTATTGCATACGTCTGTGCGTAGTGGTTCTTGAAGCACTGACCCCAGCTGCAGTCCACTCTTTGTGAATCTCGCCCACATTTTTGAATGGTTTTTGTTTCATAATCCTCTCCAGGGTGCGGTCATCCCTATTGCTTGTACACTTTTTTCTACCACATCTTTTCCTTCCCTTCGCCTCTCTATTAATGTGCTTGGACACAGAGCTCTGTGAACAGCCAGCCTCTTTTGCAATGACCTTTTGTGTCTTGCCCTCCTTGTGCAAGGTGTCAATGGTCGTCTTTTGGACAACTGTCAAGTCAGCAGTCTTCCCCGTGATTGTGTAGCCTACAGAACTAGACTGAGAGACCATTTAAAGGCCTTTGCAGGTGTTTTGAGTTAATTAGCTGATTAGAGTGTGGCCCCATGTGTCTCCAATATTGAACCTTTTCACAATATTCTAATTTTTTGAGAGACTGAATTTGAGATTTTCCTTAGTTTTCAGTTATAATCATCAAATTTAAAAGAAATAAAAATTTGAAATATATCAGTCTGTGTGTAATGACTGAATATAATATACAAGTTTCACTTTTTAAATGGAATTAAAGAAATAAATCAACTTTTTGATGATATTCTAATTATATGACCAGCACCTGTATATAGTCAGTCACATGATTGTCAGCTGAACAAAATTTAAGTTATTGCTTGTACAATAAAAAAATCCATATTTAAATAAATGATAAAAAAGTATTTACGTTTCCTAGTTAAAAATAGGAAAATTTATGCATATCAATGGATATATATATATATATATATATATATATATATATATATATATATATATATATATATATATATATATACATATATCCAGCCTTACAGACGTAGACAACATTTAGGAATGCAAATGCACAGGTGCACACACAAAGTAAACATTTTTTGCTTTGACAGACTGAAATGAGAGCTGTTTCATGCATTTTACCTTCCAGAAAATGGCTTGCAACGCTTAAGAATGCGTTTGAGGGATTGCATATTTGCAGTACAACCCAACAGTCCTTCAACAACCGTGGCAGAATCTAGCAGAAAATGGATTCATCCGATCATCCGAACAAGAAAACGTGTTTAATGTCCTGTGGCCTGTCAGCTGCCAAAACCTCAAATTGCACCTGTTTCACATTTATGGCTTCCAGTCATTTTTAGTTCAATTCTGACACTGATTACACACATATGAGTATGACACAACATTGTGCCTAACTCTATAAACTGAGACAGTGATTACAAAATGATGGTGTTATGTGCCCAAACATACATAAAAGAATCAATAACTGATCTAATTCTGGTTAGACCTCTTGTATAGTGATTTCTTATCACTTATCAGCCTCCTATTTTTTCCTGTAGGTGCTATCTTTAGAGCGGAAGGAGAAACGGTAGGGGTGCGAACGCACCTGGCAGAGCTGGTGTGACTAGAGACAGCTGTAATGAGGTGGAACTAAGATACTGGCTCCTTACCTGATCACTGGTGTGAATAAACTATGGAGTCGACAGAACAGCCTCACACCCTGAGGGAAGAAGGACATTTGTTATTGTATGCCGAACTTTTCCAAGGGGCAGAAAGAGTGAGAGTGAAACCAGCCATTTAGCAGAGCACAGCCGGTTGAGTTACCTTGGAGATGACATCCTGCATGTCACTGCGAGGGTGGTATGTGCCGTCATCATAGCGGAACCTATAGAGCACCGGCTCCGGTTTAAACTGGTGCTTGTCTGTAACTGGAATGAGTTTAAAGGGTTAGTTCACTTCTGAATTAAAATTTCATGATAATTTACTCATCCCCATGTCATCCAAGATATTGATGTCTTTCTTTCTTCAGTAGAAAAGAATTTAAGGTTTTTGAGGAAAACATTCCAGGGTTTTTCTCTGTATAGTGGACTTCAGAGAGGTTCAATAGGTGGAAGGTCTAAATTGCAGTTTCAGTGCAGCTTTAAAGCACTACATGGAATCCCAGATGAGGAATAAGGGTCTTATCTAGCGAAACGATCGGCCATTTTATTAAAAAAAATATATTTATCTACTTTCTAACCACAAATGCTTCTCTTGCACTAGGGCTCTTCTTCTTCTTCTTCTTGTAGAATTCCGGCAGTGTAGATGCCGCTAAATGTGTTACTGCCCTCCACAGGTCACAATTTGAACTAAATTGTCATATACAAAATGCTAGCGCAAGTATATAAGAATTAGTTCAAACTTTGACCTGTGGAGAGCAGTAACACACTTAGCAGCGTGTACACTTCCGAAATTCTACAAGAAGACGAAGAAGAAGAACGCTAGTGCAAGTTCAGTGTTTGTGGTTAAAACGCATACATTTTTTATTTATTTATTTTTTTTTAGAAAATGCCACATCGTTTCGCTAGAATGCTGAAGCTATGCTGTAGAATGCTGTAGAATTCTGTGAAGCTACACTGAAACCTTCCCATTGAACCTCTTTGAAGTCCACTATACAGAGAAAAACCCTGGAATGCTTTCCTCAAAAACCTTAATTTCTTTTCACCTGAAGAAAGAAAGTCATGAACATCTTGGATGACATGGGGGTGAGTAAATTATCAGGAAATTTTCATTAAGAAGTGAACTAACCCTTTAAGAGGGTGGAGATTTAATTAAGACTACAACAAAAGGCATCCAAATAATACATTTAAATTCTACATAAATTTATGTTTACACCACTCAAGTAGTCAGGTCACTTGAGGTCAGTATGTTTTTTGAAAGAAATTAACACTTTTATTCATCCAAAGATGCTTTTAAATTGGTAACAGTAACAGTAAAGACATTTACAATGTTACAAAAGATGTTCTTTTGAACTTTTTATGCACCAAGGTTTATACAAAAATATTAAGCAGAACAACTGTTTTTTAATAATATTTCACAATCTTATTATTTTTACTTTTTTATTAAATAAATACAGCCTTGTTGAGCATGAGGCTTCTTTCAAAAACATATTAAAATATTTAGTAATAATTATTTAGTAGACAAATAGTAACAAATAGTTGTTAGTTAAAGCTGTAATTTATTCCATTATCAGAAGTGTCTAATAACAATAACGCTATAGATGCATTAGAGAAGCATTTGACTCACTTTATGAAGAATAAAGTCTACTTATAAGACTGAACACATTTCGTGATTTTTTGGTATTAAAAGTATTATAACAATGATAGAAAAGGCAACAAAAACTCTTAAGGACCTTCATAATCTGTTAAATGTTATTTAGAGGCTTTCATGCAAGCACAAATGTAATGTGCAAGTAACACCAACATGCTTATGAAAAGTAATCCCGCTGATTCTGCCAAATGAATTCATCCTTCTCAGCGAACAGTACAGGCTTAAATATCTTTCTCACCAAAGCTGTAAATGCAAGCGAGTGGACTGAGAGCCCTAATGCTCGAATTTATTTCTCCCTGTTAGGAAGCGGTGAAGTGAAAAGTGATTTAGCATGAAGTCCTGGCTCAAAGCCAGTCCGTCTCCTTTAAAGACCAAAAAAAAAAAAAAACAGTCCAAACTGTGAGCCTGTATTAAGCAGAACCCCCACCCCCCACCCCCCAAAAAAGAAAAAGTAGGCAGAAAACCAGCCATTTCCCTTAGTATTAAACAAACAGAAGGGTGTGAAGCAATGAATATTTGTAACACTTTACATAAACATAGACAAAGTTATAAAAAGCCATCTGCTCTTGGACGATCCCAGAGTTCTTCAGGGTACAATGATGAACAATGATGTCAGGGCTCTTGAAATATTAAGAGGCTATTTGTCCAATCAGCCATCTGCATTAACAAATGAATAGAGTACAAATGGTGTTGATGAAACTCATCAACTGACTATTTGAGCTAAGCTGATTATAAAATAAACATGACGATAGTCACGCCGACTGGTTATGACTGGAAAAAAAATCCAACTGCCTTTAGTTCAATATGGTGTACACTACATTTTTACATAATTCTAAAAGTTGGATATGTGTTATCTGACTCAATTATTGCTCTAATTTTTACACTGTTATTATAAATAAGGGTGGAAAATGTCACTGTTTGTGCTCTACACATAGAAGATATTTTGATGAATGCTTTAACTGTTTTGTCCATTCAATGTAAGTCAGTGAGGTCCAAAACTACATTGGTCTCTATTGACATCCATTTCATGAACAAATAAACACTGAGGGTTTCTGAAATAATTTTTTTGTGTTATTCAGAAGAAAGTGATATAGTTTGGAATGACATGATGGTAGGTAAACGATGGATTTTTATTTTATTTTTTCATTTCCTCTATTTCTGAGAGTCAACTGTTTGTATACCGCAGGGATCCCCAAGTTTTTTCATCAACCAAACCCCTTTGACCTAAAATATTTACTTAATATCTAAATGTCTCTTAGATTTTAAGTTTATATTTTAATAATTTAACAATATACTTGCATGTTAATTGTCACACATGATGCAGGTAAACAAATAAAATGTAATCTGTTTAGTCTTTATTTTAAAAATAAAAATGCAGTTCCTCGAGAATCTCAGTTTTGGGTTTTTTTGTACACAGCATAGTCTGTAAAACTTTTCAGCCAGTACTAACATGTAGAAAGTCAGAATATGTAGTCAAAGATATATAATATGATAGCATATAAAGTAGAACTGGAACTAACCGTGGTGGATGATGCCATTTTCCAGGAGCGCTTGACCCAAATGAACCCCCTCCTCGGGGTTATTGGTCTCTCCAATCTCCATCAGCCATGACACAAACTCACTAAGGAAAAGACAGACAGAGGACAATAAAATAATATAAGGACAAACAAAGAGAGACCCATAAATTATATAAATCCATTATCCATTAAAACTGAGCGATCACACCATCAGAGATGGTGAGATTAATATTATTGCTTTGCAGTGTGGTGGAGTTTAAGTCTGTCTATCTGTCTGTCTATCTATCTATCCATCTAAAATACATAAGGCTTAAATATCCCTCAAACTTCAAGTCTTAAAAAAACTTTTACACTATTTCTATATTCTATATTTCTATATTTGAGTCTGTTTCTCCCCTGATCTTCCTCTGGTCTTTTTCTCCAGATGAAGTTAAACTGACTGCCCTGTATAATATATATCTGATTCTTCTCCCACAACTCCCTACCCAGGTCTCCTTCCCATGCATCCACCTCTCCTCAAAACCAAAACAAACATGCCAAGCTCCACCAGTGTAATCCTGCGACTCTTCCCAGAGTTTATGGAACCCATGGTGATACAGCATGAGACACATCTCAGACTACAGCAGAAGAGGTTTTAGGTGATTGAATGAATGATGAATATGGAGAAAGAGAAAGAGAAAGCAAAACTGACAGTGAACAAATTGACTAAAGAAAATAGGTAGATGGAGACAAAGAGACAGAATGTACAAACGTAAAGCAAAACATAAGTGCGAATGAAATTCAATGATTGAAAGAGAAAGATTGAAAACACAGGAAATAATGCAGGGTTTGTCAGCCTGGTGTCACTTTGGTAATTGATTTCAAATTGTTACCTGCATTTCTGCACAGTTGAACTGCACTGTCCTCCTAACTACATTACTGAGATTAATTCCTCCGGCTCCAGAACACAAAAAAGCAGGTTTTTAATCAAGAAACACAGATGTTCCTATAGCTCAAGTGGCACAACATAATGTTGTTACTATTAAGGTCATGGGACTGAATACACTAGAGATGCACTGTTACTTAAAATGTCGATAAATATTGTTAAAGCATCACAGATAAGTGAAAAATTGCTGGTCTATACCATTTTATATATATAAAAAAACAATAAGTGCAAATGAGTGTCCATATTTAAATAATAAAGCTCACATGATATGAATATCTAATACTTACAAATACTGTAATAAAACCAATCAATCACAAATAACAGCCGATAACCAATATGGCCATGATAATAATGCATCCAACACATACACTATATTAATACATGTGAATGCATTGTAAGTTGCTTTGGAAAAAAGCATCTGCCAAATGCAAAAATATAAATGATGCATATCTTATGCTAGTCCTAAGGCAAAACAAAAACTACATACATTTTTTTTTTTTGAGTTGCTTGTTCTAAAAAAAATGAGGTTTAATTAAATATACTGATTACTTGTTATGGAACCTGTTTTCAGGAAGACGCGCACGAAGAAGGATGTCTTGAACATATAACTTTTAATGACGTCAGGAGGATAAAGGGAAAAGGTACGGACACCAGAAAACAATGTTAACGCAAGACAAGAACTGAATGAAACACAGAGCTTATATAACAGGAACACAGGGAGCAAACAAGACTAATTAATGACCAACACCTGACATAAATGAACTAATGATGATTAGATAAGTGGTAGGAGAAAACCAACACAAGGAGCACATGTGACGGATGACACGACAGGCACACAGAAAAACAAACAGAACCTTGACATTACTCCCCCCTCCCAGAAGGCGCGACCACGCGCCAAAAGGAGTCCAATCCGAGAGGGAGGGGAGGCACGCTGGAGGTCGTGAGCAGGAGCTGGCAGGTCAGGTGACCACCAGGGCGGTAGCCAGGGTGGAACCGGGATCTCAGGTGACCAGGGCGGAGTCCAGGGAGGAGTCAAGGGCGGAGTCAAGTTAGGTGTGGCCTTTGTGCCCATACCCCCTATGGCCACAACCACCACGGACATATTCCATCCACCCCCCACCCCCGCCCCAAATTTTAATGGGCGGATACAGTATGGGGGATACTGCAGCGGGCTCTGGAGGAAAATCTGGAAGATCTGTAGCGGGTTCCGCGGGTTTTAGAAGATCTGGAAGATCTGGAGAGGGTTCTGGAAGATCAGGAAGATCAGAAACGGGCTTAGTGGAAGACGCTGGAGCGGGCTCAGGTGAAACTGGAGTGGATCCAGGGAGCTCTGGAGCAGATTCAGGGAGCTCTGGAGCAGATTCAAGGAGCTCTGGAGCGGATCCAGGCGGAACTGGAGTGGAGCCAGGCAGAACTGGAGCGGATCCAGGGAGCTCTGAAGCGGATCCAGGCAGAACTAGAGCGGATTCAGGGAGCTCTGGAGTGGCTTCAGGGAGCTCTGGAGTGGATCCAGGCGGATCAGATGAGACTGGAGCAAGCTGTTGAGAGACTGGAGCTGATTCAAGAGAGACTGGAGCAGGCTCATGAGTTACAGGAGAGGGCTCAGAAGGGAGCACTGGAGGAAACACGGGAGAAAGATCCGAAGCGAATTCGGGAATCACTGGAGCGGGCTCGAGAATCTCTGGCTCAGTCCAAAAGTCTATTAGCCACTGTCCGTCGTTGACCATATTTGGAATGGCGGTGGTCGGTTGGGGTTGTGGCAATGGGTGCAGCCGCATTCTCATGCTGAGGCTCACGCTTAACGGCCATCACGCATCGTGGCTCGGGAGCGGCGGCCATGACGATAGATGGGCAGAAATGGACGGATCCATTGGGGTGGCATGTAGAGGGTGCTGGTTTAAGCTGAGCTGGAGCGCCCACATGCTTCCGGGTAGGGACTGGGCGATAATTTAGATTGTCCTCATTAGCTACATCAACAAAGAAATCGGAATTCTCTAAATCGAGGACATAATTAATAAAGTCCACTACGGACCGATAACAATTGCCAGAAGAAATGGAATGAAATAAATTATCACCCAGTCCCATCCGGAAGCATGCATTAATCATAGGATTCTTCCAGCTCACCTGATGGGAAACATCCAAAAACTCCTCCACATACCACCCATCCTGTTGGATTTGGAGGAAGTAGTCTTCTGCCCACTTCATCTTTCAGTTAAGGTCTTGTGTTGTGTTATGGAACCTGTGTCCAGGAAGACGTGCACAAAGAAGGATGTCTTGAACATATAACTTTTAATGATTTCAGGAGGATAAACAAGGTAAAAGGTACGGACACCAGGAAACAACGTAAATGCAAGACAAGGACTGAATGAAATACAGGGCTTTTATAACAGGAACACAACGTTTTTGTGTGTCCCTTTAGATGCAAATGAGCTGGTGCTCCTGGCCCCCTTTCAAGAAGAGGGCGTAGCGTCAAGAGCTCATGCTTTGGCATATTGGCAACAACAAAACAGGACAATCTCATGCACTAAATCAGAAACTATCAGTGGCGGTGTTCAGCCTTATATGTTTGAACCGGAGTTGGACAATGATGGAGAGACTCAAGTAGAAGTGACAACTTGTATAATGCAACAGGACATTTCTGAATAGCAAAATGATTGACCTAAATGAAGACTTTACTGATTTTCTTTGGGACATTTCCTCATAAAAATTAGTGAGTGGATTTTTACCATTACAGACTAGTTGTTCTCGCACTCTCGGACACACATCAGTGTTCAAACACATTATAAAAGTACATTTTGCATATTAGGCCCCCTTTAAGTGCTAGCAATCAAATTTAGCACACATAGCAAAGAGAGAGACACTTATTGTGAGGGGGGAACTATATGAAAGCAGAACAGATTGAAATGATATTAAAATAGTGGAGACAGAGAGACATGAAGCAAACAGAGAAGAGATTGATCAAAAATACTACTAGTTACGAATCACACATTAAATTAATGACAAACTCGTGGCCAGAGCACCACATTGTTTCAACACGCTCACCCAGACAGAGATATATTTGTTCGCAGGTTCTGCTGTCATATGTTTCTTCAGTCCATCTGGCTTTCTGAGACGCACAAACCACCCACTCATGAACATTATCTGCTGTCTGTGATCTCTATCCTTAATGAATCAATTCCCGCTCCAGACCTTTCTGTCTGTGTTTTGTCTGGAAACGCTAGGGGAAACAAGTTGTGTCCCTAAATCCATTTACAATATAATCTGGCCACAAGTATGAGCAGTTGTTCTTTGAGGAGGTTTTTTTTCTTTTGAACAGACAAATCCCAACCAAGAATGGCATTATAAAGAGTGAAAGTCTTGCTTGTGGTTGAGCATCGTAGGGTTTTGAAAGTCTTATTTTAGCGTACAGTGAGGTTGTCGTATTGACATCTCAGAGGGTTTAAATTATGAATGCCAGCTGCAGAGACTTCAGGATTGCCAGGCGAGTTGAGTTAATCTGAGTTCATTCTGAGGATTTCCCAACCACACTTAAAACAAAAGAGATCAGAGCAGGAAAGATCCAACACATCTTGGAACAATCAGCTTTATATTTTCTGGTCTGGGTGCTGAAGCATAATGCAGATTGCAGATGTTCACACTTACAGTTTCAAAGGTAGGCGTCAACATTTCTATCGCATCAAACTTACTGAAACGACGAAAACTTGTGTAGAAAACTACCTTGTGGTAACCCTCTAAGATTGCAAACCTTAGGTTAACATAATCCTGGGTTACCTTGTTTCATGTTTCCATGGTTTGTTTAGTCCTTAATCCTGGGTAGTCACGTTTCAAGGTTTTTACGGGTTTACATTCTTATTAGCATATTTATGAGTTTAAAAATGTTGATTTGTTTCAACACCTCCTTGTCTATACAGTATGTGGAAATGTTGCCAGATAAATTTGCTCTGGTTTAAGTTTCAGCTTTTTTACTGTTCCCTTAAAATGCTGAAATTAAACACAAGGCATGAATATTTAATAAGGCAAGCACTGAAGCAGTACATGTTTGGCTGGTTGATGCTGCATACCGCTGCACTGCAATTTGAGGTTAACAATGCAAAAGTGGTGCATGGTTTCATAACCCAATTAAAAGGGAGTCAACTGCCTTAAAAAAAATATGACAACACTTTATAATACAGTGTCCTTGCTACACGTTACATGTAGTTACTATAGCAATAACTATAAATTATGTTGTTGCTATAAAAAGTGTGTGAAAAGTGGTATTAACCCAGGGTTAGTGAATTAGGTTGCTAATATAGTGAGATAGTTCCATACTCTGAATTTGTACTCTGCATTTCATCCATCCAAATGCACACACACAGCAGTAAACACACACCCAGAGCAGTGGGCACCTGTTTTTTCTGTGGCACCCAGGAAGCAATTGGGGGTTAGGTGCCTTGCTCAAGGGCACCTCAGTTTTGGGTAATGTGAGTGGAAGAGAGTACTGTTCACTCCCGCTTTGCTCGCCCACCTACATTTCCAGCCAGTTCTGAGGCTCAAACTCACAACCTTCGGGTTACAAGACTCTCTAACCATTAGGTCACTGCCTGTTCAAAGTTTGGGGTAAGTTACTTCAGCAAGTACTCATTAAACTCATCAAAAGTGACTGTAAAGACATTCATAATGTTTCAAATAAATAAAGCTTTCTATTCATCAAAGAATACTGGAGAAAAATGTTTCACGATTTCCACAAAAATAATAAGTAGTACAACTGTTTTAAACACTGAAAAAAATAAGAAATGATTCTTAAACATTTCTGAAGGATCATATGACATTGAAGACTGGAGTAATTGCACCCGGTTCAAGCTGAAAATTAAGTTTTGCCATCATAGGAATAAATTACATTTTAAAATATAGCTATTTTCAATTGAATTGATATTTCACAATATTACTTTTTTTTTAATCAAATAAATGCAGCCTTGGTGAGCATAAGAGAATCCCCCCCCCCCCCCCAAAAAAATATAAATAAATAAAATAAATAAATACAATTTTTACCGACCCCAAACTTATGAATGGCAGTGTACCATAAGTGTTTGTGACAATAGCAATGCTGCTCAAATTATCTTCATTGTACATCATGACTATGAAAAGCATCAGATTTTTGAGGCAGTTAAGTACATCTGACCAAATGCATCTCATTCAACACGTACATTATGTCTCATAGCCTGGGCCATACAGAATGTTTGGCCCCAGAACTTCTTGCATGTCTGTTTATTAATATGACTAATGTGCTTAGGATTTCAGCTGCAAACAACACAGTAAAACTCTCAATAAAATACTGCAAAATACTCTCAGTTCCCTTTAACTTGTGACCACTTTTAATTAATTAGTCATAATTTCTCTCAAATCAGTGCAGATAATGCCAAAAAAAGTCTGCGGGTCTGTTACCCCTGTGGTGTCTCTGAACAGCAGGAAACTCTGTGTACCATTCAAAACAGACCAGTTTTACTGTATATTTCTAAATAACAAGCGCATATATAGGCATAAGTCAAACTCTTCAAGAAAAACAAGAGGCAGTTGAACTCCACAGGAAAGGCCAGATTTAAAAGGACAGAAATGGACCATTTCTGTGCTTTTATTATTTGAGACCCATTCATCATGTACAGTACACTGAGATCTGTTCACCCGAATGCTATCCATCTGTAGTTCCATTATACTCCAGTGCTCTGTTATTTATGAGTGACCAAAGGTGCTCAAAATGAAATGTTATGCGCTCCCGTCACTACACTTACTCCCACAGCTACACACTCTCATTCTCAGCGTGTCACTCGCTCTCCCATGATACTACAGGCCATGACCCCTATTGTAATCTCTCCTGGAGTCTATCACAGCCATTATCTGCACAGACAGAGCACAGGAAGATGGCTCTCGCTGACCTACCTTCCAAGGAAGCACTTTGGGAAGGTGGTGAGTTTGCGCTTGCGGTCCTTAATGAGGTGGCCCTGTTTGCTCATGAGGTTATAAAACTTCTCGCCTTTCTCAGAGATCATCACCCAGGTGTCCTGCTCCATGCCCAGTCTCAGTGCTGAAAAAGCAAATAAGAGATGAAAGATTTCACTTTCTGAACCCAGAATTACACAGATTGTTTATGTGTTGTATGTACTGTGCAGTGTGTGTGTGTGTGTGTGTGTGTGTGTGTGTGTGTGTATATATATATATATATATATATACATATACAGTGTATGTATATAACATGATGCATGACAAAAACTCACTGCGTGATGTAGCCTATAGAATGCCGTTAGAATTCCCCTAAAATTCAAGATATCAGAGCAAAAATGCCCGTGTATGAATTTTTGTCTCATATTTATATCATAAGATATAGTTAAGCAATATCACACGAGTAAAGAGCACAACAGTGCAGTGCTGTTTTTGTCCAGAATAGCACAAATGCAAATGTGACGATCATTTTATTCAACAGACCAATTAATAAGAAGTTATTTTATAAGGTGTGATTTTAGGCATGATATTGTTTGTTTTTGCTCAATTTTGCACTTTGCACAATATTACCTGTAAAGGTTCGGGGATGCACCAGAACTGTGCATCTCCAAACAACACACAGCGGTATTTAGTTTCTGAATTAATTCAGAAGAAATAAATAGGGGGAATCAATGATTCAATGGTTGCTATGGTCCGTTCATAAAGCGAGCCATTTAATTCATTCTTGAATGAATCAGCCGATTGAATGAATCAAAATAACTCAATAATTTACTCATTTAAACATTTACCACCACCTACTGACACTTTTAGTTTCTTCTTTATAAAAAGATAAATGAAAACTCTGCTTATTTACATTTACTCACCGTTATGTAGTTTCAAACCTGTATGACTTTCTTTTGCGGAACATACGTAAAACAATATTTTGAAGAATGTTGGTAACCAAACTGTTTTTGTCTGAAAATATACTGTCTCTAAATACCGATTCAGATGCAACTTCTGAAAAAAAAAAATTAATTATGGTCTTTGTAGCCTAAAAGTTTATGTGTAATAAATTCTGTTGAATCAAATAAAATATTTCTTTCTAAAGCTACTTTTTGTAATGTCTGTTTGAAGCTTTTCTCATTTAACACAATAATGACTTTAAAGTATCTTTTAGGGGTTCTCAGCCAAATTTCATGTGCGAAAATTAGATTAATTAATCGGCACATCATGTAATTAATTCGATTAGAAATGTTGAATCGCTTGACAGCCCTAATATATAATTATATAATTATGAAGTATAAAACTATTGAATTAAATTAAATGGAGGCTTTTAATGTTGGATGAACATAATTACTCATTTTATCCTTTGAAATTATATATATATATATATATATATATATATATATATATATATATGTATATATGATAATATATAAGATGATACATTAATTTTGAGAATCAATGTGTCAATATATTTCTTTTTAATTTGTTTATTCATAATAATCATAATATACAATATAATAATAATAATAATAATACCCAAAAAATACATTACACGGTAGACTTTTTAACTTATTTGTACACTTAATGAGCCCTAATGTAACATTTTTGTGCCTCAGCAGATATAATACTATCACTACTCACTTTTTCGTCTTTCTCTCTCTTTTAAAATGGCCTCCAGCCATTCCTGCTTCTCCTCCGGCGTCTTTGCCATGCAGACGAACCACTTGTTCTTCGCTGTATTGTGGATCTTCCAGCCGTTGTTCACGATGTTCCCGCTGCTGTGGTAATCCGCTGAGGAAAAACACCGACAAGTAATCAATGTCTGCCTGTCAGAGACGCCTTTTATAGCTCTCTCAGGCCACTTCCTTGGATTTTCCAAAACATATTTTCCTTTTGTCTTTGTTGCCCATTTGTCTACATGTGGCACAACCAGTGATGTTCTCCGTTCTGCATTCTTGCCTTCCCTCCACATTTGTATGCCAGGCTATCTATCAAAGCGGCCCAGATGACAAAATAGATGTCCATAAACAAAGCAGTGTGAACAACCCATGAGAGCAGTAAAGTTCAGAGCAAATGAAAAATTCCCACATGAAACAGGCAACAAACAAAACAGCCCATGAATGAAATGGATCACAGGCAGACGAGGAATCAATTGCTCTAATTACAAGGCCGTGAAGAATCGACATGCTATTTGAACAGTCCTGAAGAACAGGCAGGAATTAAAACCCATCTTGAAATACTGATTGTATCAATGTCTCAAAGGAACAAAATCCTTTAGAACATTTTTTGAAACTTTCTTGATCATTTTCATGCATTGTTTTGAGACAAGTTCTTCTCTACATTGTTCAAAATGTAACTGCGCTTTGCTTAGCAAGCAAGTTGGGTCGTCGTAATAATGAATCATTTTTTTCTATATTTGCTTAAACCTTATTTCAATGATGATTATGCAATAATCATAATAGACCTACAAGCAAGGTCTGACAGAGTGTAACTCTGAAAACCATATGCGAATAAACACCTCAGCAAAAAAACAAATAAGGTGAGATGTATTCATCAGTTTCTTTTCTCATGCATTAGAAATGGGCCATTCTTTCGCACCATAATAAGTCAATATGTGTTTCCCTCCCTCATGAATGGCTTGTGTGTTGCAATGAATACGCCTCTCAGTTCAGCACAGGAACTGGACAAATTACAGGCATCCATCTGTGCAGCCACTGGTGTTTTAACGCCCCCACAGGCTGTATCTTCCTTCCATTCAATTGAATCAATTTCCAAATTGCTCTCAACTTTCATGTGAAGTACCATCCATTTAAAACCGCTTCATTAGCCCTTGCAGTTTTTTAATTCATACTATAATGCTACAAGCTTTTACGTGAGTGTTCTTTCTTTAATTTAAACAATTGAAACCCAAGTCAAAGACAAACACTCCATCTATGACTTAGAGTGCACTTTTACAGCAATGCACAGGAAGTCTCCATCAGCCTAACAGCTTTCATTACAGGCGAATAATAGTCTATGTCTGGATTTTACACGGAGCCATTGGGGAGAATGGGAAAACACCCACAAGCAAATGCGGTGGTGTTGGCTTTGTTTAGATTCTGTGGACTGAAACCCATCCATCTCCAGAGTAGCCAGATATTAGGTCCGCCAGGGAGCAAATGATTGCCTCTACAAATATAACTGATAATCAGGGCCTCTCCTTCGCCAAGACACACTCCACTCCAGAGTTCATCCAGTCACCGGGCTCCAAGTGCTTGTCATTCTGCCCAGAAAATGCCATTTGTCTAACCTTTAGCTGTTAAAGTAGTTAAACGCTTACCCCACACACTTTGAAACAGCGTATCTGTAGAAATTAAAGCTATACGGTTTATTAGTTTCCTCGTGAGGGTGCAAAGATTATTCAGTTATTTTAAAAGAAATGGATAGATTTCCATTAAAGCCCATTATGTATGTCACACGACTTATTTGAGCTACTTTTATGGTGGTATTTTGTTACATTTGGAGCTTAATATTAACTTTCATTACACAGAAAAGGGCAGCCAGGACATTCTGCTAAAAACCTTCTTTTGTGCTCTATGGAAGAAATAATCATTATATAAAACTATAAAACTGTTCAAGCATAACATTATGATCACTGACAGGTAAAGTGAATAACACTGATAATCTCTTCATCACGGCACCAGTTAGTGGGACGGATATATTAGGCAGCAAGTGAACATTTTGTGCTCAAAGTTGATGAGTTAGAAGCAGGAAAAATGGGCAAGTGTAAGGATTTGAGAGAGTCTGACAAGGGCCAAATTGTGATGGTTAGACGACTGGGTCAGAGCATCTCCAAAACTGCAGATCTTGTGGGGTGTTCCCGGTCTACAGTGGTCAGTATCTATCAAAAGTGGTCCAAGGAAGGAACAGCCAGGCAGGGTCATGGGCGGCCAAGACTCATTGATGCACGTGGGGAGCAAAGACTGGCCTGTGTGGTCCGATTCAACAGAACGAGATACTGTAGCTCAAATTGCTCGTCAGAATACACAGTGCATCGCAGTTTGTTGCGTATAGGGCTGCATAGCCGCAGACCAGTCAGGGTGCCGATCCTGACTCCTGTCCACCTCCCAAAGAGCCAACAGTGGGCACATGAGCATGACAGCTGGACCACGGAGCAATGGAAGAAGGTGGCCTGGTCTGACAAGTCACGTTTTCTTTTACATCCCATGTAAAATGTCTAGTGGAGTCCATGCCTCAACGGGACAAGGCTATTTTGGCAGCTAAACGGGGACCAACACAATATCAGGAAGGTGGTCATAATGTTATGCTGCTGGAACGGTGTATCGGTGTAATATCATTAGTGTATACAATGTATATAATTACATGTATGTGTGTGTGTATATATATATATATATATATATATATATATATAATAGTGTATATCATTATTATTGTATATAATAGTGTATATCAGTTTTAATACTATATTAGTGATGCAATAACATATTGGCGGTGATAGAATTGGGGAGAGTTATTTGATAGAATAATACACACCTGTTCCATCATCCACATTCTCCACCTCCATGACCTCAGTGTTGATTCTGCCTCGGAACAGGTAACGAGGACCCTCATTGGCCGTCTTACTGTTTTTCAAACGCCTGTAACAGAGCGCAGCACAGAACCATTACTTTGAGCTTCTCTGTTATCTCATTAAAAGCCAACACAGCTGGCAGCTGAAAGGTTTGACAGGTGATAGTGAAAGCTCACCTGTTCTTCTTCTTACAGTACACCAGCAAGTTGTCAAAGAGGAAGAAGATGCGTTCCTGGATGTTCCCCGCAGAGATCTTCAGCAGAACTCCCTGCATGAGCATCTCCGTACAGCTGTCTGTGATGTTGGAGCCCTGAGTGTGGAAAACAGAGCAAACAAAGTTAAAATGTAAATCATAAAAAAACACTATTAAAAGCAGAATTTAACGTAATTTTAAAATGAATAAAATAAAAAATCTATGTGATGTCAGAGTCAGTATTATTTTAGCATCTTTGATATGCTATTGTATTTTTTGTGAATATTTTTAATTAGATTTTATCTTCACATTTCACTTTAATTTTTTTTATTGTGATTTTGTCATTTTATTAGTTATTTTTTAATATGTCTATATAGTTTTCATGTATTAGTTTTAGTTTAGTTAGTTTTAATTATTTTATTTTATATTTTTTTATATATTTTGTACATTACTTTTTTATATTTACTTCAGATAACGTTGATTTTGTTTCAAAACATATTTTTTGTTTTAGTTAACAATAATAACACAGGTTAGAGTCCTGAGTAAGGAAAATAAAGAGAAAAATAATAATTGAAAAATAAAAAGCACGACCAAAAATGAAGGTTTTATAAGATAAATCATTTTTCAGCTTTCTGTAATGTTGGGCCCCCGAGTAAAGACAATAGTATATATATATTTATATATATATATAAAATTCTTATTATTATTATTATTTATTTTTTTTGCCATAATACAGTAGCTGAAAATTATTATGCTTCCTAACTATCACAAGTAATATTGACAAAAACTCCTCCCATTTATTTGCCTACAAGCTGTCCATCCTGATCAGTAGTCTCATGAACACTGCATTATCGCTGCTTCACAAGACCTGCTGTGAAGGACACACAGCTGCACAGGAGGTCAACAATAACGAGCAATCAGTCACTTCTGGACACTACTGTGGAAAAAAAAAACCTCTCATCCCATCTCCACCCACAGCCTGTGAGAACAGACAACACTTTCCTCTCCCTCCACTTCCAGAACACACATATTAATGCAATGATGTATTTCACATTTAATGGGATGAAGTTCACGATTACATCGCAAATCTTTGATTTTTTGTTGTCTTTGTGCGTGCGAGTCCCGTCAAAAGCTTTGTTTCCTGGATATGAAGTAACAGGAAGGCAAAAGGCCAGTAATGAAGCACAGAGGGTAAAAACAGATTTGAGAACTGCTTCCAAAAGGTCATTCTGTACTTCATAAAAGCGGTTTTGGAAGAGTCACTGCACTCAGAACAGTATGTACCACTAAATGTGCACAGAAATTTCCTCATAATATTCATTATCATCCTCTGTGAAACTTATGGTGACAGCTCTGGCCACACAAACCAAATGTACAGTGTATAATTTCTCGCCTACCAGAAGGGTGTGACAGCTCAGATATGTGTTGCAGACAGAAACAATCTTGCAGGGAAATTGTAGATCCTAAAACAAAATTCAGTCAACATCATTTTCAAAACCCATGTCTGTCTTTTTAAAACATTCCACTATATTTCCCTCATAAAAATCTGACCGCCTGTTTTTCATTCTGCGGTATGTTTTTACAATGGTTGATGTGGACAGAGAAACCTGGCTAGGATCATTTCAACACGCACCCTGAATACTAAAACAGCATTCCCTTTGTTTTGCAAAATTTCCTTTTAAAACACAAGGACATATGCAAGGCTGTCGGGATCAAACGCAAAAGTCCACTTAAGCATTTAAAAATAGCTGCAGTCATTGCGGTTTAATATCTAAACATGTGAGGCTCAAACTTGATTGTTTACAAATACATTACATGCATTCTTGAATATGTGATGGCTCAGTGACTCATGGAGCAGATGGGTAAACAGATTCTAAGGATGTAAGCATAAATAGATGCTTACAAAATAGATCTAAAGCATGTTGTGAAGTATTCATACCGTTGAGGCTGATTCCCAGTGATACAGGAAGTCGTACGTGAGACAGTTCAACTCAACATTCAGAGAGTCCTTCGTGGTTAACACACTGACCACAACCGTTAACTCAGTCTAGTGCCACCATGACAAAATGACTCACATCTACCGCAGCATCACATCAACACAAAAATGTCATTAGCAACACCACCCACACTCACAAATTCCAGACTTTTAGACTCTGTTGAAGTCTTAAAAGTAAATAAATAAGGGATAGTACATTCAAAAATGCAATGCCATCAGTTACTCTACCTACCTGATTTTCTTATTGTGTAACACAAAAATATAAATTAGGAATACAGAGAAAGTGAATGGTATACAGGGTCTGTCAAGCTCCAAAAATGGCAAAGAAAACACCCTAACAGACATGTAAAAGCTGTCCATCCAACTTGTGCACTATGTATATTCTAAATGTTCATACACTGGATTTTTGCGAATATATATATATATATATATATATATATATATATACATAAACGCATGCAAGTCTGTTATTAAATGCCGCGTTTCTCAAATCTCATTCAAATATGTGACCAAGTTTGACATCAATGATGCCAAATGTAAAACATTTTCATGTCTTGTAACTGATACATTTGAATACGTGCATATGCAAAACAGACTAATGAGCTAAAATTCAAAAGTTTTGGTAAGATTTTTTACTTTTTTTGGAAGAAATCTCTTCCAAGGACACATATATTTGATCAAAGAAGAAATAAAAAGAGTAATACTGGGAAATATTATTACAATTTAAAACAACCGTTTTGTATTTTAATAAACTTTAAGATGTATTTTATTTCCTGTGATGGCAAAGATAAATATTTAGCATCATTACTCCAGTCATTAATGTCACATGGTCCTTCAGAAATCATTCTAATATGCTGATTTTGCTCTCAATAAACATTTCTAATTATTATCAATGATAAAAAATAGTTGGGCTGCTTATATTTTTGTAGAAACCAAATACTTTTTTCAGGATTCTTTGATTAAAAAGTTCAAAAGAACTGCCTTTATTTGAAATAGAAACCTTTTGTAACCTTTTGTAAAATTCTTTACTTTTAATTCAGCCAGTTCTTATCAATTTCATGCATTTTTTCTAAATAAAAGTATTAATTAAAAAAATGGTAGTGCATATTTAAATCTATATTAATAATAGAAATTATTAACGTAAACATTCTGCCAAATTTTTCATTTTGTCTTCAACGGAAGAGAAAAGTAATACAGGAGTTTTTCTTCCTTCATTGTCTGAACTAATTCATGTCCTCGTCAACTTCCTCGTACATCCTAATGAGTATGAGTTCACCATGCTTGTGTCTTTTATTTCACTTCTTTCTATCTTTCTCCAAAGCCACAGAGCAAACCTCATTGGACGGGTCTTTTACATAAACCCCAAGCACAAAACCCACACTGCCCACACAATCACCGCCATTGTTACCCTTGGCTGGCAGCCGCATGCCCAGTCACACGTTATTAAGGGGGAAGTCTGGAGGATAAATGAGTTTCGAACTGCAGTCTGCGATACCTGCTGCTTATTTGATGGGTCACGTGATGCATGCAAAATAATGTGATGGGGGTAGAACAAGTCTGCATGTTAGATGTAGTTTGTGGTTAGTTTATAGAGCACTTTTGAAAGTATTTCTGCCCTAATCAGCCATCTGAATATGAATAATGGCAGAGTTAATTTTGTGCTGGTCAAGCGGCCGCTACCGTACAAAGTGGGTCTAATTAAAGGCATTGAAGCAAAGAGCAGACAGTGCTCAGTAGTCTAAAGAGCACTCATATGAGCTGGTGGGTGGAGGGAGAGGTTGTTCAGAGGCTGAAAGAACAGACGAACAAAAGCATGAAGTTCAATTAGGACTTAAGATTTTAGGGTTTTGATCATTTACATCAAAGACACTGACAAGAATGGAGTTTTGGGGATTAGTGATGGCGCTTCTTACTGTATCTTACTGACGTCAAACTAACTCGCCTGAAGGAGTTTACACTACCGTTCAAAAGTTTAGAAAGTCTATGGGATTTTTGCACATTTGTATATTAAAGGGAAATCATTAGCCTGAAAAGTAAAAGCACATGTCTCCTCAACAAGCCAAATGCTTTGAGGTATCTTTCTGGTCCTTTAAGGTATCTTTCTTGTGTGTGTGTGGTCCTGATAAACCATACATTGTATGTCCTTGTGGGGACATATTTTAGACCCCATGAGGAAAACAACTTAGAAATCATACTAAGTAATGTTTTTTAGGTAAAACTGTAAAAATGCAGAAAGATTTCTGTGATGAGCAGGTTTAGGGTTAGGTATGAAAGGTTGTTTCTGCCATGGAACAAAAAACAATAAAAGATAATTCTGACTTTTTTTTCTCACAATTGCAAGTTTACATTCCGCAATTCTGACTTTTTTCTCATAATTGCATAATATAAAGTCGCAATTGTGAGTTATAATGTCATATTTGAGAGATATAAACTTGCAATTAAGAGTTATAAAGTCCAATTCTAAGGGAGAAAAAACTTGACTTGACTTTTTCCTCAGAATTGAGTAGGAGAGTTTATATCTCACAATTCTGAAATTATAACTCGCAAAGTTTGAGTTTGTCACACAATTCTGAAAAAAAGAGTCAGAATTGTGAAATAAAAAGTCGCAATTACCTTTTTCATTTTTTATTCAGTGGCCAAAACAAGCTTCCATAGGTGAATATACAGTTTGTACAGTATAAAAATCCTTATGTCTATGTAAAGTCCCCATAAAACATGGAAACTCATTGTGTGTGTGTGTTTACCTCCCAGCCCTCAATATGAGACTGCCACTCTTCCAGCACCTCCAGTTTCTCCATCTGCCTTTTGGCCTCATTGATACTGGAGCAAACGGCTTTCATCACCTGCAGCGACTCCTGCACCATCAAGTAGTCATTGTGTTTCTTTGGGGTTCTTTTCAGCAGCTCCTAAACATCCACAGAAAACACAAACATTAAGCATTACATAAATGGAAAGTGGTTTAATTTTAACAAAACATGATCCTATCATAAAACATTACGAAGTGAACTTAACTTTGAAATAATGCTTGACACTGATGGAATTATCAAAGCTAGTGGCTATGTTTTCTGAACTGAATTACGGCAAAAATTGTGTTTGTAGTATGTTCAATAATGTTGCTACTGCAAGACAGATCTGCTGGGGAAGATGCTAATCTCTAAACCAAGTCTAAACACAAGGGTTCTGCCTCATCGACTTAATTCCGTCGCTCACATTTACGTGTCTAAGATATCTGAGTAACCACAGATGCCTATCGCTGGTATTTAGCGAGAGGGGTCGCGGTGACTGACTGTGAGAAGCTCGGTGAAGAAATTATGCTAGAAATTATGGTCTTATTACGTGAACTAGAGCTTGTGGGTGTTTACAGTAAACCATTTAAATTTCAGTGTTTTGGGTTCAAGAACAGCCATGAAACATTAGCAATGGGCCTGGCAATTGATGAAACTCTAAGTCTAATTAATGGCTTGTAAAATTGTTGTTTATTTTCCATGTAAATGTACAATAAAATCTGTAACACTCTTGTACCCCATTATGGATATTACCTTTCATGTAATGTGTAACATAGCTGTTTGTGAACGTAAAAGTTCTGCAAAGTTTCAAAGGTCAAAGTGCATGATAAATGGAGTTATTGTCTCTCAAAAGAAAGAACCAATTCTGAACTGCCTGAAACAAGTCGTTTGTAATTCTAGTATTATTTTCAGCTCAAACCTATTTAGATTTGTAACAAATTTGCTTTGGCTGCCGGCGGACAACCGCCCTCAAACACTAGTCGTAACTGAGGACTGGACAAGATTGGTTTATGTAGTCGGCATGCCGAGAAGACACTGTTTTCTGTGCTGCGAAAGCAAATGCACTTCAAAATGATGAGGAATCGGTCTCGAATGGACTGGGCCATCTGACCAATCAGAGTAGAGTAGGCTCGAGGAAAGAGAGACTGATCATTTTATTACTGATTATTTCCAGTAATAATCATTCATGCAAAATGATGAGGTCATGTTACATTGTTCAACATGTCTATAGTTGAATAATTTGTACTCACTCTCAGGAGTAATGGGTATTTACAGATCCTCTGGATGGGTGCAACCAGGTAGCCCTCCAAAGGAACCTCTGTGTTCTTCCTGCCGCCCAGTAGCATGCAGTTCTTCAGAGATCAATAAAAATGCAAAAGAGGTCAGAAAATAAAAGAAAATCCTCTGTGCAGTCTTTACTAACACTCTATACTTGAACTTGAGTCTCATAGGGATGATAGAATGGCACGTTTCCCCTCAAGGTCACGGCTATAAAACTGCCATTAAATCAAATTCAGTTACGACCGTATAGCCACCACAGCACGGGTTCAAAGACTTAGGAAGCAGTAAATCTAAGAGCGCTCACAATCTCCACCGTATAGATTACCAACGATATCCTTTACTACTGAGAACATCAGTGTTTATATTTCTGTTTTTCAGCTTAACACCTTAATTCATCTTATTTTTTATAGCAAACAACCATTAAGAACTTTAAATACAATAAAGAAATAAAAATCAGCCTCTGCTACTGATTATCTTAATAAAACCAACCATGTTTACAGTAATGCACTTACAACAGAAGCCTATATATCAACTGCACTTGAATAAAAGTTAAAATATACACATATTTTTACATTTCTTAAATAAATCCACAAGATGTAACCATTAACATAAAGCTTTACAAATCTGAGTGTGCAGCTTGTCTTTAATGTATGTATTTTAGTGTTATAGAGGGGTCAGTGCTTTCTTGCATTACATTACAAGAGAGTTGAAGGGCACTGCTGTCAGCTCGGCCAGAGGAAATGAATTCGCGTCGGACTCTCCAAGGAGCTCACATGTACCGTAGGAGGTCATAAGATATAGTATTACACACACATGCCACTGGCCCCTCAGTGTTAGACCTGACCTTGGCCCGGTCCTGCCCATTACCATGCCCATTAATGAGCTCACCGTCCAGGAATAGGAAATGTGTCCAACAAAAACATGAATCTTTATCATGTGTATTAATGCAAATGAAAGGTCTGACAGTGGTTCGGATTATGAGCATTATTTCTAGCGTGTATGTGTATGAATATTGTAAATTCACACCAAAATTATATATAGTGTAGTAACAAGTGTCTTACCAGCAGAAGCGTGCGTACTGTCCTGATCTTATTGAGCTCCAGCAGAAGCCTCTGAGCTTTCTCGTGGTTCCCACAGTACTCGTCGTAAATCTGAAACCTTCCTCTCTGAGGAGATACATGGACACAAAAACACACAAATACACAGCCAGTCACATAAAGGAAGCCAGCTCTGGTAAGTTCTTTTGAATCTGCCTATATGACCAACTGCTTATTTTGGGATTTCACTCCTCATGCCCTTCAGGAATCCAGCATCTCTTGAGGTTTTGCCCAGACACAGACGGAAGGCTGCCGGTCGATTACTAGCGCAAACAAAGTAGTGCCTCCATCCCAAAACCACAAAACAGCACCTCACTCAAAGGCCCCCTGCAGCTCTTCCCTCACAACTATAAATCCACCTTTTTGATTCAAATATAAAAAAGTTGGCACAGGAAAACAAAGGTGAAGTCCCATTTATTCATACTTTTGTTGTACGTAACAACATAATATCTAATTTATAATGTATATATGTGTCTACATATATATGTGTGTGTGTACATATATATACAAAATATTTTCAATCTATATGATCTATAAAAGACCACAAAATATTACAAATATTGTCATTTTGTAATTTTGTGAGAGGTCTCTTATGCTTACCAAGGCTGCTTTTTTATCAAATCATTATTTTTAAGGATTCTTTAATTAATAGAAAGTTCAAAAGAACAATATTTATTGGAAATATAATCTATAATACAAGTATTTATTTCTTTAAAAAAAATATATAATTAATGACCCCAAATTGACCCCTATATACACTGCCCGGCTAAAAAAAAAGTCGCTGTTTGGATTTTAATAGGCAAAAACTTTAGAGTCTATGACTGGATCATTATTACAGTGATTAATATGCTTTGAGCATGTTTTATGTTTGGAAATGGTTCTTTTAACCCTAAAATATGAATGTGTAGCTTTTCATGTCTTAAACAACCATGTAGGAAGATGTATCATATTCCTGGATGACAATGCCAATATTCATCAGGTTTAAATTTGTGAAAAAAGTGGTTCAGAGAGCATGAAGAATCATTTTCACACATGAATTGGCACCTTAATCTCAGTATAACATTTATTTCCATCAAAAGCTTTATTAATGTTTGGTCAAGATCTTGACTTGATTGATAATGCAAGAGGTGAGCACTCTGTAAAGTCTACTCCAGCACATCCCAAAGACATAAGGTTAAGGTCAGGACTCAGAAGTGCCAATGCATGTGTTCTTTTCGGTTTAAAAGAACTGTTTCCAATAATGCTAGAAACAAAATAATCACTGTAATAATGATCCAGTCACAGACTCTTTTATTTGGCCGGGCAGTGTATATAGAGAGAGTATCCTTGTGACAAAAAAAAATCTCTTTTAGCAGTCTAAGTGTAACGTAATGACTGACGGAGGACGAAGGCATAAACTAAGCAGGGAGGTTTATTCACAGATTCACAGAACGGACACGCAACAGTGTGCATAGCACAAACAATAACCGACAACTGAATCAGATATGGACAGGAACTTAAATACACAGATAATGATTACTAAATGATAATAGGTGATAACACTTTAACTAATAGGACAAACAAGGACAGGTCCAGACATGACGTAACAGAATGAAACAAGACTGAACTGAACTAAACAAGACATAACTATGACACTAAGCAGGTTTGCAGGCTGGTCTGTTGGTTGGTTTTAGAGGAGTTTTGGGCACTTTTCAGCTGGTCAGGCTGGGAGACCAGCTAAAACCAGCTGAGACAAGCTTAAGCCAAGCGAGGGGGGGGGGGTGTTCAGCAGGGATGTGTGTAATACAGTGAGAAAAAGAAAGAGTGGCAGACAGAGACTCACAAAGTGCAGGAAGCAGCGGCCCACTTCGTGATACGGGCTGGGGTCAGGCTGCAGAAGCTCTTCGACCATGGACAGGAAGTCCCTATGCACAGACAGGATCTCTTCCAGGTTAGAAAACAGCACCTGTTGTACGAACGCATGGAAACACTGACTTAATGACAGAGGGAGTCAGAGGGACATTGTCTGGATCTGGAAATCCGACAATGCACTTCAAAAAAAAAAAGAGGAAAGATCTGGAAGTGGCTGTAACAGTGCACTCTCTTTAAAACACATGAATATATATTTTTCGGATTGGATAGAAAAATATCAAACTAAGAAATGCAGCACAAAACATTTTTTCATCTAAAACATTTCACAAAAAGTTTGTTAGGGGTAAAAGATATAAAGTTAAAATTAAGACAATTATTAAGACATTTGGTTTGATATTTTTTCCCTAATTATACCTAATCACACAAAGACATACTGTATAAAAAAAAAAAAACTGTATATGAAGACATGTCCACTGTGTGCTGCTGTATGGTTCATATATTCATAACTCTGACCTCTGAATGACCCATGGCCAGTGAGCATCCCACACACACACGTCGACAAACACATATGTTCAGAGATGCTCTAAAACAAGCAGACAGCAGTCTGAGCTTGTTTACATGACTGAGTATTCAAGCACTCACTGTCCCTCCACAGAATTCCCATTAAAAATGTACTGAGCTTACTGTCACGCACTGCCAACCAGGCTGAAAATGTATTGTTTAAAGAAATAGTTTGAATTTAGCAAATCATAAATATGCAAATTTTGTCAGTTTACTCACCCTCATGTCTGGTACATCATGACTCATCACAAGAGATGAGAGAACAATGACGTTTAACATCACTGGTGTCAAACCTCAGAACTATGGCAACGTATAACAACTTAAATTATGGTCTGTTCCTCACACAAACCTATTGTATGACTTACAATATAGTGCAAACGTTTAATGCAGTGCTATTTTACTATTATAATACTATTATTGTAAAATTGAAGTTTTTATTTTGAATTAGCTTTCATTTTTATATTTTCTGTTTTCAGTTCCCTGCAGTGCTCTACACATATTTCTACACATATTCAGACTAGAGTCGAGTACAGTAGGCAAGGATCTATTTGTAAGCAGTCATTTTATTAAATAAACAAAGAAAGAAGATAATCCAAAAAACAAAGGGGAACACCAAACACAACAGCTTCACAGACAAAAAAAGACATTTAAAGACAATGACCAACAAACAACTACTAAAACAGGGGTAAAGGGATATCAAAGGCACAGGTGAAGGTAATAAGTAACTAGAGAACAAACAAGGGCAAATTAGGGACCATGGCAACAAGGGAAATAGGAAATAAACACAAGAAATGAAACCAGAAACAATGGAATAGAAGTAAGTTTCAAAATAAGAGTCCAGGAACATAAACAAAGGGGAAAATGAGACATCTAATCTTATTCTTAGCTTAGTTTTATTTCAATTCTCAAAAAAGATTTTTAATAGTTTTAGTGAATAATAACAAAATCGCTTGTTTTTTTATTTTTGAAGCTTATTCGCTTTCATGGTATGGAAAAGAGCGGCCTGGACACTGCTATCCAGCTATCCAATATATCTCCTTTTATATTTCATTAAAGAAAGAAAAGTCTAATAGTGTGTTGACAACTCACCTTGACAGTCTCCTCTGTGATATTCTTATCAATTTTAGACACAGCATACTGATTGAGGCGATGAAGAAGTACCTGTTGGGGACACAGGAAAGAGGAGAATGTAAATAGTCAGCAAATAGGCCAAAATGTCTTTCTCCTTTGCACGGTCATCCATCTGAGAAAAAGACTGAGTTGAATATCCAATTGCAGCATGCTGGATGGAGGGGCTCTGGCCGACTGAAAGTACAGCAAACCACAGCCAACACTAATGATCCAACATGAAATCCAATTTCTCCTCCGGATCACAGACAGCAGGGAATACATAACAAATGCAATTTACAACCTTCCCAAGGAGAAGGGGAAAGATGCCACAATACTGGGGGTCTGACAAAACAGGACTTGAGATAAAAACAACAGGAAGGAAGAGTGACTGCATATGCCAAGAGACAGAAATAATAAATACAGTAAATCTCAGGCACTGAGGTTTGATGAATAGCTGTGTCCACAAGTCACTATGCATGGAGGAAATTTCAGTGAACACAAATAAATCCAATCACACAGTAAGATCTCTATTTGGAATGCTGATGGGGAGAATCGTTTCAATAAAAACTAAACTATTCAAATCTTATCTGAATCACACTGTCACACTTGCTTTTTCTATTATAAAACAGCCTGAGGTAATTGGGCTGTCATGTCTGGATTATAAACATTGCAATGCTATCTAAATAAAAATGTGGTATCTTAGTTGTGGTTGTACATCTTGTTGATTTGTTAAAACAAGCGAGGCAAAGGCTTTCAGAAACTCATTCAGAATGGTTTGGATTGTTTAATACGCATGCTAAATACATGGTACGCGTTCAAACAAAGACTGAAAGAGCATCTTGCATCATGGATTCAACACTGTTGAATTGCTATACACTTCTCAATGTTTTTAAAGACAGTTCAAATAGGTCGATATTAGGAATGATTTTGCTGGTAAAAAAAAAAAAAATTAAGAAACATTGCTAAGATCACAATGATCTTTCAAAAGAATGATTAGACAATTTCCGCTGCATTTCTTTATCACACAAATCACAAGTATGAGAGCTTTAGTGCTTCATTTTGGTGAATCAGTTCAAACTCTTTAATTGAATCGATTGAATCAAATTCTGATTCACGTCAATACTCAAATGCGTTCACAAAAGTCCAGTTGGTATTGTTCCTGTGCTTTCCCAAATAAAAATACAGGTAAATAGGTAAGGATTGCTGTTTATTATGAAATTGGTACACATACATTATTGATCAAAAGTTTGGTACAATATTTAATGTAGTGCTCATCAAGGCTGCATTTATTTGATCAAAAATACAGTAAAGGCAGTAATATTGTGAAATATTATTACAATTTATAAATAACTGTTTTCTATTTGAATATATTTAAAAAAGTAATTTACTCCCTGTGATGACAAAGCTGAATTTTCAGCAGCCATTACTCCAGTTTTCATATTGTCAAAATACTGAAAATAATATACTGTAAAAGTGCGCAATGGAATAATATAAAAGTACCAAGATATTACTGTCTGATTCCCTTATACTGTACCATAACACTCCCACTTGTTAGAGCAAACCCAGTCCTGTAATGTATATTTTCTTGGCATAAAATGAGTGAAGCACCTTGATGTTAATACATTAAATGTTAAATAAGTTTATTTTTGTAAGTTTTTAACTTGATCTTGAGCTGTATCACTCTTCATATGGATGAAGCGATTCAAGAAGGGCTGTTTCACTAAAAATGCAAACTATTAAAACTACAATTTAATGATAGAACAGAAAACAAGGTATTTCCTGTTAGCATATCTGTCTAAATGGCTGTGCTGTAAACAGTTAGTCCACATTGCAGATTGAGTGGGTCAAATATCCAAAGAGAGGCTCTCAACCGTCATGATAATCACATGCAAACTGAATGTGCTGATTACAAGGCTGAGAACTAACCACTTATATATTTCATCAACTGAAATTAAACAGTTCCAGAACTCTCTCTAAACGAAAATCCAAACGAAAGGGTGAATAAGGAAGGAGGTAATCAAACCGGGCTCTTGATTGCAGCTCGGCTGTGCAGCTAAAGCCTTGGAGCTGATTATGTTTCTGTAACTGTGCTCCACAGCTACACGATTAGCAAGTATAATGAACATGTGTGTGGAGTGTCAGGAACAGCACCTTGCATTGGTTTGATGGGCTGCTGGCCTGTGCTAATTGCACGTACCTTCAGTTTACATTTGCATATGGTTTCAAGCTTTAGAACAGAATTCATTCCACTGAAATGAGTGCCTGATATAACCGAGGTTTAGCAGTTTTTAACCTAGCACACTTATAACATTTCAATCCTAGCCAATTTACATTTAACAGCAAATCTCATTAGATGCCTATGGAACTACATGACCAATGTTGCCTCTAATTTCTGTTTTTGCTTTGTAACAATATAAAATAATATTCTCATGGTCAAAACAAATAGACTTTTCATATCAATCATGACAATTCTCAGAATTATTTTGAGCATGTTATTGAATATGGGAATGTTAATGTATTTGGTCTTGATGGACTAGATTTGATATGCTGCTGCTGCTGCTGCTACTGATTAGATACACAGACATGCAGCTGTGAGCATGTAAGATATGATGCTGCTGCATAAATAGAACATGCATAAACCCCATAGCAGATGTAGGAGGGTGGAGCTGGGGGAGGTGGAGGGTTTCAGAGGAAATAGGACTAGCTCAAAGCAAACAATGAATCAACTAGCCATACTTAAATGTTGAGCAAGTAATCTCATTGGCTTAACACTCAATTCCAAAGAATATGAAGATGATGAAAATATAACACAAGGTTTATTAAATACTCCAAACTAGAAAGCCAACATGCGAGACAGCGTGTAAACATAAACACAAGCATTACCAGACAATGAATAGAACAAAGAAAGGAACTTAAATACACAGTGATGATTAACTCAAAGACGAACAGCTGTGATGATTAGTGTTAGTGTCCATGGTGACTGATGAGTGGTGGGAAACTAGAACAAAGGGAACACATGTGACTAATGACAACAAAGTCCAGGAAAACTAAAACAAACTGAACATAACTGGATTAGCAGAGGCCAGTCAGCTTGTGCATTGCGGTAATGATGTGATTGCTTGCAGATTGTATGTAAAGGACTTATCTTGGACCAGCACCCTCTAGAGTCTCATGTCTGAACTATATATATATATATATATATATATATATATATATATATATATATATATATATATATATATATATACAATGATCATCAAAAAAAATATTTTGAACATTATTTAAAAACAGAAAATTGATGTTCATCCAGAAGTGTACAGAGCAGTTTTCCAGGACCAGATGTGATTTGTTTAGGAAATGTTACACTGACTACATCACTATTAGAAGTTGGTCTTATTAAGCTTGTGGATTCACAATGAACTTTTAAAGAAAAAATTTGAAACACAAAAGAATATATTTTGATGAATGCTGAGAACTGTATGGACAAAAAAAGAGAAAAACAATCTTTTTTTGTAGTTCCACAGAGGAACAAAAACACAGATCTGTAACAAAATGAGGGTAAGTAAATGACCAAATTTTCATTTTTGGCTGAACTATCCCTTTAACGTTCCCTGTTTTGTCTACAGTCATAAAGTAAAAACCATGACACTTGGGTCAATGAGGAATTTCAAGGTGGAAAGGTGGATGTGATCCAAGGAGACTGTAGGAAAAAACAACTTATCCCTTTCAAAGGGCACTTCACAAATATTCAGTCCATAACACTTACTCATAAACTCATGGATGTACACCACACGCAGACAAACTCACATACCCCTCATACACCTGCAGACCACTGTCTCGTCTTCTTCAGCCTCAGACGGAAGGTTGCTGCAGTAAATCCAAACTTTATTAGACAGCCAGGTGACCGAATATGAGAGCGTCCTGAACCTGCACTGAGCCATAAAGTCATTCTCATACTAATATCTTCAATGCCAGCAGGATTTCCGTTAAGTTCTCATAGAAAAATATTCAGACTGCAGTGCAAATTATAGGGAGCACTGAGTGTTCTGACCATCCTAATTCGAGGCTTGAACCCTCCAGAAAGAATTTAAAACATGTATGTATATACACTACCGTTGAAAAGTTTGGGGTTGGTAAGGTTTTTTTTTTTTTTCGTTTTTGAAAGTCTCTTATACTAAGCAAGGCTGCAATTATTTGATCAAAAATACATTAAAAACAGTTTTTTTCAGGATACTTTGAGGAACGATTCGGGTTACTTAACTGTAACCCTGTTCCCTGATAAAGCGGGAACGAAAGCTGCGCTTCAGCGCATATGGGAACGTCTTTAGTCGTGACCGGCTGTGAATATGTGTCTGAACACGTCAATGAAATTGACCTATATTTATAGCCTCCGTGATGTCATCACTATGCGCCAATGAGAGGCTATAAGTAGATGAGCCACAGGTGTGTCTGCAGGTACTTTTGTCTGAAGAGCTGTCCTGGGACATCCCAGTGCGGCAAAGAAGCGCAGCTTTCGTTCCCGCTTTATCAGGGAACAGGGTTACAGTTAAGTAACCCGAATCGTTCCCTTTCAAAAGCTACACTCCAGCTGCGCTTCAGCGCATATGGGAACGAGAATACCCACGCCGCCGCACTGTGTGTCCGGACCCTCTGGCTGTGAAGTTTGTTACAAAGCGCAAAAAGGGTCTTAGACACTAGCTTGCGATGTTGACTCAAGGACGCTAGAGCCCGGAGTAATATGAACATCCAAACTATAAAATCTTATGAATGTGTGCGGGGAGGACCAACCCGCCGCATCACAAACATCTTGCAGGGGGGCACCCCTTGCCAGAGCTCTTGAAGAGGCAACCCCCCTGGTGGAATGAGCCCTGATGCCCGTTGGCGAAGTCTGACCACGCGCCTCATAGGCAAGGGCAATAGCATCTCTCACTCAGTGTGACATAGTCTGTTTCGTCGCGGTAGCACCCTTGTTACGGCCTCCATGGCAGACGAAAAGTCGCTCTGACTTACGCCACTGGCTAGTGCGGTGGACGTAGGTCTGAAGAGCACGGACTGGACACAGCTTGTGAAGTCGCTCCTGATCCGGCGTAGTAAACGGCGGAGGGCAGAAGGCTTCGAGAATTACCGGATGTAAAGCCGAGAAAGGCACCTTAGGTAAGTAATCGGGATGAGGATGCAAAATTGCTTTCACCATACCTGGGGCAAAGTCTAAACAGGATGGCACAATGGACAGAGCCTGTAGATCCCCAATTCTCTTCAGAGAAGTTATTGCCATTAGAAAAACCATTTTCAGAGTTAACAGCTTATCTGAAACTGACTCTAACGGTTCAAAGGGCTCTTGAACCAATCCCTCCAGGACTACAGCTAGGTCCCAAGAAGGAATTCTGGTTCTAGCAGGGGGCCTCAGTCGCCTAGCTCCTCGAATGAAGCGAGAGAGCAGGGAGTGCTGGCCCAACGGTGTCCCGTCAATAAGAGCGTGGCAAGCCGAAAGAGCGGCCACATATACCCTTAGCGTAGCGGGGCAAGTGCCTGTCGATAGCTTGTATTGTAGAAAGTCCAGAACTGTAGAAACCTGACAGTTCATGGGATCTATATTGTGTAAAGTACACCATCTCTGAAAGATAGCCCATTTATTGGCATAACTTGCTCTGGTAGAGGGAGCTCTAGCACTTAATATAGTCTGGATAACGTCTGGTGAAAGACCTGAGTCCCTCAGTTGGTACCCCTCAGGGGCCAAACATGAAGGTTCCATAACTCCGGCCGGGGATGAAATATTGTCCCCTGTGCCTGAGACAGAAGGTCTCTCCTCTTCGGGATCGCCCAAGGCGAGCCGTCGAGGAGAGCTATTATCTCCGAGAACCACATTCTGTTCGGCCAACGCGGTGCTATCAGCAAGAGGCAAATCCCTTGTTGGCGAACTCTGGCTAGAACCCCCGGGAGCAGAGAAACTGGAGGAAATGCATACAGGCGCATTTTGGGCCATGTATGTGCCATCGCATCCAGACCTAGGGGGGCTGGGTGACTCAGAGAGAAGTAGAGGGGACATTGCGCTGTCTGATAAGAGGCGAAGAGGTCCACTTCCGCTCTGTAAAATTTTCGCCACACCTGTTGGACTACCTCGGGGTGGAGTTTCCATTCCCCAGTCGGCACTTCCTGTCTGGACAGTAAGTCTGCTCCCACATTCTGGTGCCCAGGGATGTACACTGCTCTGAGTGACAGAATTCTGCCCTGGGCCCAGAGGAAGATCTGTCTCGCTATCTTGTTGAGACGGCGTGAGCGCAGACCTCCCTGGTGATTTATGTAAGAGACTGCCGCTGTATTGTCTACCCGCACCAAGACATGACAGCCTCTCAGATACTGGAGAAAGTATTTCAGGGCCAGAAATACGGCCATCAGCTCTAGGCAATTGATGTGCCAGACGAGTTGATGACTCTCCCATTCCCCTTGGGCTGGACGGCCACCTAAGACCGCACCCCAGCCCTTCAGGGAGGCGTCTGACGTTAGCAATTTGCGACGACATGGCGCCCCTAGAGTGGGACCCAAGGTAAGGAACCGGGGTCTTAGCCACATAGTTAAGGTACGAAGCCCGCGGCGCGTAACCTTTATTTTGCTCAGGGGTTTGGCCCTTGGATGAA
Organism: Zacco platypus; assembly: GCA_038088235.1. Taxonomy (NCBI): domain Eukaryota; kingdom Metazoa; phylum Chordata; class Actinopteri; order Cypriniformes; family Xenocyprididae; genus Zacco; species Zacco platypus. Next base: position 11,946,549 of record CM076065.1, read on the forward strand.
ATCCCCTGGCTTTGAGCCACAACTGAAATGGTCTCATGTGTAACAGGCCCAAAGGTATCACCGAGGACGCTGACGCCATGAGACCTAACATTCTTTGATACTGAAGGACAGTATAATCCTGGCCTAGCCTGACATTCTTCAGGGTTATGTGAATGGCCTCGACTCGAGCGGGAGACAGTTGTGCCCGCATCATGGTCGAATCCCATACGACCCCTAGATATGTCGTTCTCTGGGTGGGACAGAGAACGCTTTTCTTCTCGTTTAGTCTCAGCCCTAGAGAAACGAGATGAGCTAGTACGACATCTCGGTGTTGTAATGCCATCTCTTGAGACTGTGCTAATATTAGCCAGTCGTCTATGTAATTCAAAATGCGGATACCCTGGAGTCGCAACGGAGCCAGTGCTGCATCCATGCATTTCGTGTATGTGCGGGGTGATAGGGCTAGGCCAAATGGAAGAACCCGATACTGGTAAGCTTCGCCCCCGAAAGCGAACCTCAGGAACCTCCTGTGTTGTGGCAATATTTCTATGTGAAAATATGCATCCTTTAGATCGATCGTGACAAACCAATCGCAATGTTGGATTTGAGACACGACCATCTTTACTGTTAACATCTTGAACTTGAGAGCTTTTACTGAACGGTTTAAGCCTCGAAGATCTAAGATTGGACGCAACCCCCCGTCCTTTTTGGGGACCAGAAAGTACCTGCTGTAATAGCCTGACTCTCTCTCTGGCAGGGGAACATGCTCTATGGCCCCTTTCTTTAAGAGAGCCTGAAGCTCTTGTAACAGTAACGTCGATTGCCCCGGCTTCACGGTAGTGGAGACCACGCCGTTGAAACGCGGGGGACGACGAAAGAATTGGATCCTGTATCCTACTTCTACTGTCCGTAGAACCCATGCAGAAATCCTTGGCAGTAGCTTCCACGCTGCCAAGTTCTCTGAAATGGGAACTAACTTTTGTACTTCCTCTAGGGGTAATGTTAGATGCTGCGTGTCCCGGTGTATGACAGGAATCAATGGAACATTCAACTTTTCGCTGGAAACCGCTGCCCCCCGAAACACCAGAGGTGGCGGGGAAGGAGGGTTTTTGTGGGAACTTCGAGAAGGGGCGGGTACAGGATTTCTTAATACGCGCCCCGTCCCGAGGGGGGCAAACCCCACAGGGCTGGGCGCAAGACTATCAGGACTTCTTTTTCCTAGAAAGAATGGCCCTGAGGTCTTGCTTGGGAGGCTGTTGTGAGCGGCGAGACGGTCCCCAATCTTTACGAGGGGGAGCGCGAGTCGCAACGCTCTGCTTTTGTGCCTCCCTATGTGAAGGACCAGGCTGGGGCTGGGTGGCTGACGACCCCACCCTTTGAGTGCGGCGAGGAAGAAATTGCACGAAAGCTTCTTCTGATTTTTTCACCTCCCGGAACCTGCCGACGACTGTGTTAACCGAGTCGCCAAACAGGCCGGAAGGTGACACGGGCGCATCAAGCAGGAACACGCGGTCCTTATCTTTGATGCCCGTGAGATTGAGCCACAGATGCCTCTCCGTGCTGACCATAGCAGCCATTGAACGGCCGATAGCACGGGCCGTCTGCTTAGTGGCACGGAGAGATAGATCTGTGGCTCGACGAAGTTCCGTGAATGCCTCCTCGTCAATGGTGGAACCCGCACTCAGGTCCTTCAGCAGGTCAGCCTGATATGCCTGCAACACCGCCATGGTGTGCAGGGCAGCACCAGCCTGACCCGCAGCCTGAAAAGCCTTGCCGACGAGAGCTGACGTCGTTCGGCAAGGCTTAGATGGAAGAGCCGGTTTCTTTAGCGATGATGCTGAACCAGGCGAGAGATAGCTCGCGAGCGTCTCCTCAACCTGGGGCATCGTCGAATACCCCCGTGCCTCCGCCCCCACGATGGTCGAATAAATCGACGTCGAAGGCACGAAAATACGGGAGGTATAAGGCTTTCTCCATGACTTCGATAGTTCGTCATGGAGGTCCTCAAAGAAAGGGAGGGATTGTTGTTGTGATCCCTCCCCCCTGCCACCGGACAGAAACCGATCCTCCAACTTTGAGCGTTTGGGGGGCTCCTTCTCCTGTGGCCAGTCAAGCTGTAATCTGGCCACAGCACGAGTCACGACCTCGAGCAATTCCTCAACAGATTTACTGTCCCGTGAGGAACGCTCAGAGGCAGCAGACTCAAAGACGGAGTCATCGTCCCCCACGTGAACCGAAGAAGCACCGGAGTGCGCTTCAGGATCACGAGGGTGGACTGCTGGATCTGGTGACGAAGCGGGCGAAAGGGCAGGACCCGTCTCCCGCTCGTCAGCCAAATCCAAGCGAGAGCCCCACGATCTCACTGTGGGTGCTGGCCCTTGGAAGTAGGCGAGGCGAGCACGAAGCATCTTCACTGTGAAAACTTCGCAGTGCTCACAATCGCCTCCCTCTAACGCAAGGGCAGCATGCTCTTCCCCCAAACAAACAAAGCAGAACTGGTGTGCATCCAATTCAGAGATCGAACGTGAACACGGGGAAACACACCGTCTACTTTGTTGGCTCATACTTTCTCTTATCACAATAATATAATATAACTAAATATATATATTATGACAGCTCTTATGTTGTTTCCTTGTGCAAACAGAGGAATAAAAAGAGAGAGAAAGTTCTTCAAGATGTCTTGTTAACCAAACTCCTAACACAGAGGATAGAAAAAGAGAGAGGTTGTGCTTGACACACACACAGCAAGGCCTCTGAAGACAAAAGACCTGCAGACACACCTGTGGCTCATCTACTTATAGCCTCTCATTGGCGCATAGTGATGACATCACGGAGGCTATAAATATAGGTCAATTTCATTGACGTGTTCAGACACATATTCACAGCCGGTCACGACTAAAGACGTTCCCATATGCGCTGAAGCGCAGCTGGAGTGTAGCTTTTGAAAGGGAATAGAAAGTTCCCAATAATAGAATTCATTTGAAATAGAGATCTATTATTTATTTATTTAAAAACAAAAAACTTACTGACCCCATACATACCTGCATGTATGTACTTGTTGCCATTCCCTCTACTTACTACCTCCAGGAAGCAATAAATGCATAGTGACATGTGTATGTTTGTATGGGTTTGAATATGTTTACACATTTGTCGAGTTAAGGAGACATTCCGCCCCAAATGCTACACAGTGGCCTGGGCTCATGCTCTGTTTACTTCTCGCTTGTATACATGCATGTAGTGGAAATTACATAATGCCAGTCTTCATTGTATAACTCTGCAGTTACAGTTAGACACCATTCAGTGGCCCTGCCTGTTTCCTTATGACAGTCAATGGCTTTGTAACACCTCTAATAGTTATGTAATACTAAATTACAGCATTTATCTCATCCAGTCCCTGAATGTTATGAGTACAGCTGCCTGTCATTCTCCCTGAAAAATCAATGACAGGTTTGCACACACAATCTCTGACACAGATAATGTTCTTTCCGACCACAACTTATGTATGACAGCCAATTGACAGCCCTAGAAAATATTCATGATGGATAAATGTTCGCCTCCTCTGCAACAACACAAGACAAATAAAGAAATCAAACACAGGCCCATTCAGACAGAAAGTAAATCTACACAGCATGATACAAATCTAAAGGGATCCACCGATATTACAGTTATGGCTATTAGATATAATCTGATCATTATTTTCATAAATGACCAATATACTATTGTATCTAAATAATTAAATAAAAACACTAAAAACTAAAACTAACTAAACATTCAAGAATCACAATGTTGTAATGTACAATATGATAAAAAAAAACAGATATTCATTTTGAGATTTAACAGTGTTATAAAATTAAGTGTTAGTGTTTAAGTTAGCATTAGATGATGGTAAAGATAATCTAAACATATAAATAAGGTAAATGAGCACGCATGTTATTGTTATAGTAATTTTTAAATATTTTATTATATTCTTTAATCATGTATACCTATATAGGGTAATTGAGCATGTACATTAAATATCCAACATCTATATATCCAATAATAATAATTATCATTATAATAATAATTTTAGAAAAAATTAATCTTGTACACCTATAGGGTAAATGAGCATGCACATTAAATATCTAACATGTGCTGATATACAGTATATATATATATATATATATATATATATATATTATGGAAGCAATATACCGTGCATATCTATATAAGACTATTTTATGGAAAATCTCCCTCTTTCTTTCTCTTTTTCTTTTTGAATTTAGTGTCCTTTTACTAATCCTGAAAACTTGAGTTAACCAAAAGCTCTATATTATACCGTGCCAGAATGGAAACACTGCATGACGTTTGCGGTCAATCACAGGTAACTTTCGATAATTTTCGTGCCTACTGAAATGCAGACACTCTCTATTCAAAACATAATTTTATGAATGGCTTCTTTGTTCACTGATGATCCACTGATTCTCTGTTTTGTGGTAATTGGGTCAGGCTTTAGTTCAGTGAAAGAAAACATTCAGAGTCTGCAGCAAGTCTACAGCACAGAATTTAAAGGGTTTGTTCACCCAAAAATGAAAATTCTGTCATTAATTACTCAGCCTCTTGTCGTTCCACACCGTAAGACCTTCGTTCATCTTCGGAACACAAACGAAGATCTTTGTATTGAAATCTGAGAGTTTTTTTGTCCCTCCATTGACAGCCTATGCAACTACCACTTTCAAGCCCCAGAAAGGCAGTAAAGACATCATTGAAGTAATCCATGTGACTCCAGTGGTTTAACCTCAATTTTATGAAGCAACACAGGTGCTTTGTTTGTGCAAAAACAAACATAATTTACCACTTTATTTACAAAATATTAATCTCCAGCGCTTTCACGAGAACATACATAGCTGATAATTAAAGTGGTAGTTGCGTAGGCTGTCAATGGAATGACAGAAACCTCTCAGATTTCATAAAAAAAAAATTATATTTATTATTAATATTAATTTTATTTATTAATCCTGCACATTTATCTGTATTATCTGTATTCATCATTAAATTACATTCTCGCACAGTCATTCATTTTTCCTTTCTCCAGACAGATGATGAACATAAGTCTGAGCCTCCTCAGACTCCTCATTCATATACCCACACCAGGGCGTCTGAGGAAATGGCCTGTGCTTTTCTTCCTGTGGAGGAAAAACTCAATTTACCAGGGCCTATTTCTGCACAACATCAACAAAGCCTGCATGCCATGAGAGGCTTTTGCTTTGTGACAGTGTGAGACTTTATACCAAATTTGGAGAAAGACAGCACGAGCAACAAAACAGGCTTTTCATGGAGGATCCAAGAAGAGCATAAAACAAGCCTGTGTTTTATGGTGGTTAATAACACCATCAAGATCCATCCGAGCCTCCGCAGACCCCAATGGGAAACATCCACAGGAAACACTTACTATAAATACATGCCTTGGGAGCTAACATGCTGGTTTGGGACATGCTAAAAACTGATGTGTATGGTCTTGTCTTTGTTATTATTAACAAAGCTGTAACAAGGCAATTTTTCAATATTTGTCTTTTTCCACAAACGCCCACCTGTCTTGGAGCATGTAGCCCGCCTTTATCATGCGTCTTAAACCTCGGACAGTCAGACACCACAAAGCACTACATCCTGCAGAGATGATTAACATTGTTTTTTGGAAACAACGTGAGACTCTGGTTTATAGAGCTGGGTATGGATACAGATTGATTGATTCTCTACATTTCAAAAACAAAATGTCTATTTTGCTGAAAGAAATTCATATGAAAAAAAATTCTCTGTAAACTACACAGCATTAGAAGAAAGTAATTATACAGTGTTTCAGATTGATTCAAACGGGTAGGCTCATAAGAGTCATTTGTTCATGAATCGGATTAAACTGGTCACGCTGGATCTATGTTTTGGCTGAGAGTTCAAAACTGCGGTTTAAAAGTTATTAGCATAAATATGAGTAAAACTTTCAGCTGTTGGTGGCGCTAGAGGGTTTCAGAGACTCCAAATGTGCTGTGGTTTTGTTCAGATCTGTGTGACATAAGAGTCGTGAATCGTACTACAGTGGTCACAATGTTTGTTTTTGATTCAGTAAAAAGAACCAATTCACGAGAGTCATTAATATTTCGTGAATCGAATTACACATGTTTTTGATCAACTAAAAAGAAATGGTTCAAAAAAGTATCGTGAATACTTTTGTATCGTGAATCAGACTACAGTGATCATACTTTATGGTTTTAATTACTTAAAAAGAACCAGTTCGTAGGAGTCATTTGTTTATGAATCAGATTACACTGGTCACACTGTATGTTTTTGATTAACTAAAAAGAGCTAGTTCAAAAGAGTCATTTGTTTATGAATCTGACTACACTGGTCACACTGTATGGTTTTGATTAATCAAAAAAAAACCTGTTAATAGGAGTCATTTGTTTATGAATCAGACTACACTGCTGAACGTATGTTTTGATTGACTAAAAATAACCATTTCATAAGAGTCGTTTGTTTATGAATCACACTACACTGATCATACTGTTTTTGATTTAATAAAAACAATTTGTTCATAAAGTCATTTGTTCATGAATCGGATTACACTGGTCACTATGTATGTTTTAGACCACTAAAAATATCCGGTTCATAGGAGTCATTTGTTTATGAATAATACTACACTGACCACAATGCATGTTTTTGATTTAATAAAAAGAACTAAACAAAAGAACATTATAGTCATTTGTTCATGATTCAGGCAACACAATACAATGCAAACCTACATTTATGATATAGGAGGCGTGCACAACATTTTAATGCAGCCGCTGAGTCTTAGAGAAAAAGACTGATTTGGGGATTTTTAGAATAATTATCTACATTGTTTAAGTGAATGTTATTAATCTGAAAATGTATTTGTACCTAGCCCAAGAGATTATATGTCTCTCAGCTAGGCATTTTAACTACCTTAACCAGCTAAACATCTCAATCAATCATAGACCTACTTGACTTGCTTCTCCAGCCAGTTTTTCAGGTGAACAGTAAGGCTGGGCCACCAGCTTAAAAAGCACAAAACCAGACTGGAATTGTTCTTTTTTTCTTATATTTGAGAAAAACTGCCATGTGACACCCCTAATTTTAATCCCACTGCAGCTCATGAAAATGATATGAGGAGCGATGGCTTGAGGGCCGTGATCGTGTTGTATCAGCTCCCATGACAAATTGTCCAACTACTGTTACTGCATGTGCTTTTCAAAGCTTATTGTTATGTATCGGGGGGTCAAAATCCCATTAGAGAAAGGCGTCTGAATGCCCATGGTGACAAGCGGAATTTTAAGCTGCAAGGACGTATCAAACTCAGTTGGCATGTGTGGCACACACGACAGTGCTATTGATTTGAATTCTGACTTGGTTGTTCAATAAAGCCAATTTTTACTGAATCTGATGCAATTGGGGATCTTAGAACCTCAGACTTGGTTGCAATTGGATGCGTCAGAGGAGGGAAAAAGAGAAAACAACTTTGTCTTTCCTTTTGGAAATCCCTAAAGACAGCTTGAATGTCAATGAAAAGAGCCGGCCAAAAGTGCCCCCTCCAAGTGTTCTGGGATCAATGCCATCTTTGTGTATGAATGAACAGTGGCCCTCACTAACCCCTTCAGCATGCCAGTCACTCCGCTGGAGGCCGGGACTAGTTAGCAGAATACAAGAGACAGGGAAGATGGCACCAGCGGTCTGTCGCCGATCACAGTGGAGCCACAAAAGACAACCCTGCAAGGTTTGAGGTGAATCAGGCATCATGGAGTCTGTCAATGAATAAAAATTGGAGCTTAGCTTTAAAAGCCGCAATTGCAGATTCCCGTTCCAGGCACTAGCCTTTAACTGACCTGTACGATGAAACAGTGCAGACTCAATTTGTCTCCTGGGTTGGCCTTTTGATTATGTGCGGATTGAATAACAAATCAGAGATAAAGAAGCACTGCAGCCAGGACTGGCAAAGAATTGACAATATCCTCAAGCGGTTTCAAGCATTAGGTCTCATAATACTGTAAGTGAGGATCTTTTACATGCCTCTTTACAGACCCCAGCGATTGTGCTCAAGAAGCAAAGTCATTAACATGTTTCAAAGCATGTATACTTGATATAATCTTGGTACCTCCATGATCAGATTGATTCAATGCATTTTGTCTTTTTCTTTTATACATAGTCTGTTTGCTATATGTATTTTGAAGCTATATCACTGCCATGCAAAAGTTTAGGGTCAATACATTTGGCATTACCTCAGGCATTTGGAATATCTCTCTCGACGATGGATTGCAAACTTTCATTATGCTAAACAAAACAACAGCTGATGTCTTCACACACATGCTGAAGGAAAAGGAACAGATACTGACTTACCGCTATGTCACGGCAGACTCAAAGTTAAGGTCTCTGTCTAAAAAAATGATTAAGTTACCAGCACTGACTCAGAAAATGAGAATACAAACATGTGCGTCACAGAAACATGGCTCCGATTCAATGTGGTTTCACCGGACATATTTAAAGCAGACAGAATCATGAGCCTGAGCAACAAGAAAGTAGGTGGACTTTTTGTAAATAACAAATTGTCCACCTCAAGACATGTTATTGTCAATCCAGACTGGCAGCCTGAGCGTAAAACCGGTGAGTCTTGATCAAATAGAATGACATATTATGTTTACACACAGCACACCTCATTTGTTCTAAAAATTTCAAAACCTTAGGACAGTCACGCAGACCACCAATAACATCAGTACAACCAGCAGTAGGAATGAGCAACCAACAATACATCAACTTGGTGACCTCCAGTGATAAAATCACTGTCAGCATGAACAATGCTTTACTTATGTACATCTGTTATATGATAATGTTGCTTTGCCACCTCATCTCTCATACAAACTTATCATTCAGCAGCTGTCTGCTAACACCTGGGGCCCTTTGCACCAGCTGGACATATGGCATTTTAAGTCCTGCATGAAATTAGTACCTGTTGCACCTTCTAGGCATAGCACACGTCTGAGACTGAGGGGCCGTTTATACAATATCCTTTTCCACTAAAAACAAAAAAATATGTGTTTTGGGCTGTTAATTTACACAACAATGGCATTTTGAGGGCCTAAAAACACAAACTTTTGAAAACGGGTTTCAAAGTGCAAACTTTTGAAAACAATACCGTTATCGTCTCCATGTAAAAACAAAACCGCACACATATTACATGTTCACTCTATAGGTGCGTAGTGTTTCTTTGCCAACTACTGGCCTGATTCAGCATTTTTAGTCGTTTTCGCGGATCCGTGTGAACCTCGATCATTTTGACAATGTTGTCGTCTGTACGTGAAAAAACCAAAGAAAAATGTTTCTGTTTTTAGTACATTGTTGTCGTGCAAGCATACCCTAAATCTTATGCCTATTCGAGCAGGATAAGCAAAATATAGCAATCGTTAAGATGGGTGTTTCTACTGCACACTGCCGACACAGGTAACTGACCTAACTAGAAAATTTCTACATGTAATTATTTTGGAAATATTAAATATGAACATATATCTGGTATTATTAGCAGAAATTATGTACCATGTATTATCTCGCTCGGAGGGACAGTATGCAAGGAATAAATATTTCATGTCTTTAAGTCCATTCACAGCAAGCTATATTTAGCCAGTGAAACATTTAAATTAAGCTACTGTACTAAAAAAAATAACAATATTATCAAACACATATTGTAATTGCATTACCAAGGTGAATAACCGTAGGCTACAAGGTGAATTAAGTTGAATTTCAGAATGACCCTTTTGTCATTTGCAGTAGGCTTCTATATAACTCGCTCACACGTTTAATAAGCAGGGGACATTTCCCGACTTTAAATAAATAAGCATTTACATAGGACGTTTGCATTGTATGAATGTACAAGGAAATAAAAGTATAGTATAAAAGTAATAAAAACGCAGACTTACAAGTCGTTAAGTAACACTTACATATTGAAATCCGATGGTGCGGTGGCTTCACTTGTTATGATGACATGAGCAATTAAGTTTTTATTATTGGCAAAGTTTGTAACCATTGTGAATGGCATCTTAAATGTAACTGCGGTAGAACGTCTGTGTGGAAGTGCATCGTCTACGTCTAGTTGCTCTTGGTCGTATATTTTTAGTTGGTGTGAATATTTATCAGAAGACTGGACATAGCTAAGCCCAGCGTAGAGCTTATACTCAGCTTTTTACGTCCAGCTAGAGCAACCGGCCCCATAAGTGTGAGAAAGCACACTATGTGAAGGCTTTGTGGGACAGTTAGAAGGAAGCACTTTGATATGCTATACAGGATATTAAGGAACTCTGCTACACAATATGTCAACTGTTGCCACAACAACAAAACAATATAACGAAGGACAGATTTGATTTATAGTGGCTGGTTGGTCCCGTCGTCACTTCCGCAAGTTCACTGTTCTTTCACTTTCCTCACTAGCCTTTACTTCCATGTGCACTTTACACTGGATTATAATGTTTTTTACCTGAATTTCTCCTTTGGGATCCAGATATTTTAAGAAATTCCAAGAACTGAGAAGGCTGAGAAGGAATCCAAAATAACAAGGGGCTGTCTCTACAATAATGTAAATAATACTGATCTTCTACAACTATGCCTTGAAATTAACATTTAAAAAATAATGTCTTGAGTGTACAGAATTCAGAAAACAGAAATCAATAAAAAAGTGAAATAAATCAAAGACAAAATTTTAAATATCACTCTATAAAGTCAACATGAAATGGTGTTTGCAACCAAGTTTACTCTTCTGTAATGTGCATTGTAAGAAAAATCTAATGTGAAAAATGTGTAAATGTAAAAACTTAATAATTGGTTCACTTCACTATAAAATACCTCACCATGTACAATGAAAATTCATATTGAATGTAATCTGACAAAACATAAAGTAAACATATTACTCTAAAACACCAAAAAAATATGCTTTTTGGAAGTAAAAATTAATTATCATATAATTTATAAGAAAAGTCATAAAAATGGGGCCCAATACAAAGTTCTGCTGAAACTTTAGATGACACCGGCTCATAAGTCCCTAACCCAATCTGCTTGCAATTACATCGTTCTCAATAGGGCACATCTGATTGGTTCTCGCTGAATTGGCAGCCAATGAGCTTACTGCTCAACATTTAAATTCTTGCCTATTGTTTACTGTAGCAGTTTTGCAGCGTGCTTTCAGAAACCCTCCACCATCCCCAGCTCCACCTGCTACAGGGGTGATTTATATATTCTTGTACAGCAGTAGCATGCCTTGCTTGCTCATAGCAGCATGTTGTGTGTATTGTTGTGTGTATTGGCAGTGGCAAGTTCCATACTTGCTCTGTAGCAGCAGCTATAATCGACAGCAGGAACAATAAAAGGAGCAGCAGCATAGCAGCTCTATTCCGCCAAGGCCAAACACATTACCATGCCGAACTCTCTGAGAGTGGTCATGGCAGAAATGTGAGTTACTATGAAGAAATTTATTTATTTATTGTACCATTGAGGGTGGGGGAGGGATCTGGGTTCACAATAGAGTTCATTTTGATTTCATGCTGACTTAATCACCATATGGTGGTGCAACTGCAACACTAAGGGTTGTTATTTCACATGACCATGGATGCCCTATAAATGCTGACATTTGCCCATATATACTCAATTGAAAGGCCACCTGGCCAAGCAAAGAAGCTTCATTCATCTCTGGCACTAACAGCATTAAAAAATCATAGGAGAGAAAATTTACCCCCAAAAGGTCACTATGACCCATGCTATATTCCAAAAAAAAACTGACCAAAAAACATCTGACCATTGGTTTCTTATTCAGATGCTGTCTTCCAGAGACTGATCTGAGACAGATGCCCTGGCATAGACTCTAGTCGTGTGGAGTGGTCCGTGTGCCTCTGCAGCCAGCACTATGTGCAGGGGAAGCAGAGCACAATGTAAAAGGAGGGGAGGGGCAGGAAGGAAGGAAATCCTGCTCATACTGACACAAAAGCTGAAGGAACTCAATGGCCAGAGCCCCTCGTAGCCCCCTGTGCACTCACAAACATGACATACACGACTGCACACCTACGCAATGGGACACAGATGGATGCAAGTGTAAAACAATTTCAAAAACAAACAAGAGGTTAATTATGGGACATTCATGAAGATCACTATATATATTTTTTTTACTTAGGTAGTCCCTGGAGAACCAAATCAATTGCTCCCCAGAACCATAACAATGAGATTTAAAAAAAACTGTTGAATGATGTGATTTGAGAGAAAGTCCCAGAGGGCCATAAACTAAATCACTTCAGACTTTTTAAACAATGTGGGATTTAGATGCAGCTAAATGATGGAGGGCTTTCACAGGTGATTAGACGCTTCCAGCTCAGTCACGGAAACAAACAACCTCAAGACCCCAAAAGCAGGAAGGGCACAATTCCTCCCCACCAGCGACAACTTCCTTGTTCTTAAGACCCATCATGTAAATTCAGACTGAACGCCGAACTTCACCTCTAAATTCCCCCAGGGTCACAAAACCCTCTGTTCTCTTCCATGAATTGGACTGTCACAGGAATAGTAAAATGGCTGACACATTTTGCGCTCATGCTGTGCATTTGGAATGAGGTGACCTGGCCCGAGCCTTGGGGAGCTAGTTAAGCATACTGCTTAAAAAGAGCTTAGGATAAGATAAAGGAAGGCATCTACTGGTTAAAACATCCGTCTGCGGTGCATGAGAACTCCTTAGACCATACAGTGGAAAAAGAAAGCCAAACTCATTAGTAAGATTGGAATCTTAATGATCCTCCATGTAGCAAGGGGAAAATACAACTCCTTGTAAACAAAGTATTGGGACATAATGGATGGAACATATGCAGGAGGTGAAGGCTGTTAAAAATGGCAAGAGACTGGGACAAAAAGAGTGTTAAAGTGAGAAAGAAAGTGATACTCCAAAAAGGTGTTTTGCAAACATTTACCACTTTTCTACTTAATGTCTCAAATACTTAAATGAGAATTAATTATTTTATCCTAATTATCGATTTTGGAAAGACTGTCATTCAACTGAAAATGAACCAATAGGAATGCTTCTTTCGTTCATCAGTGACTGTTGTTTACACCCAGAGTGTACCTTTTCATTTTCAAACACAAAGTTGAGAGAAAAACATGTCAAAGTCTTGAGATTAAGTGTTTGAGACTCAAATAATGTCAAACACTGATTCAAACAAAAATGCCTAAACATTTTGAGACAAAAAATAACTCTAAGTTTTCACCAGTGATAATTGGGAGAGGGCATTATAATCAAGCCTGCATAATCAAGTTTCCAGAGCAACTGATGGATAAACCAGGATACCAAGAGGAAGAGGTCGAGGATGGAGAACTGTGACCTCAAGGGATGGGGTTGCAAGGATCACTGCCTGGCTTGGAAAAGATATGAAACCCTCCCTTTAGTATAAGTGTGGGTCATGTGACACCAACAAATCAACAGTCCTCAGACTGAATGTATAAACAGAACAAGCAGATAAAATGGATGACAGAGCAATTTAAGCATATACTTATACAGTTCCTAGTTAACATAAGAATCAAAATTAACAAGAGCCAAACATTCTTAGGCTAAAAGAAAAAAAAATGATTTAATTTGTTTTAAGAATGTGATGCAGTGTTTGCCTCAAGCAAAACTCACTACCACAATACTGGTGGTTGCCAAGGCATTGCTATCCAATTCTTAAGGTGTTCCTAATGTTTTAGCATTCTATGTGGCAAAATTTAATGTTTTTGAAAAGAGTAAAGTTTGTGTAAATGGTCTGAACAACAAGAAGCATTTACGAGTGCATCTTAAAGGGATGTCACATGTCGAGTTATGGGTCAGCGTTCACTCTTTCACCATAAATCGATGCGTACGGCCATCTGTCGGAAGCTAGTTATTTTAGTTTTTAAAAGTTTTAAATATTGATATTTTTCAAACAGAGACACATCACTTTGCTTCAGAAGGCCTTTATTAACCCCCCGGAGCCGTGTGGATATCTTTTATGATCAATGGATGCACTTTTTTGGGCTTCAAAATCTCATCTTCTATTTACTGCCATTATAAAGCTTGGAAGAGCCAAGACATTATTTAATATAACTCTGATTGTATTCGTCTGAAAGAAGCAAGTCAGATACACCTAGGATGGCTTGAGGGTGAGTAAATCATGGGTTAATTTTCATTTTTGGGTGAACTAACACTTTAAACCACCTTCTGAACGATTGGATGTGTTTCAAAAGTGTTTTGGAGGTCATTCATACTTTTGTCTTGATCTCTAAAAGTTTATGGAGTGGCCAAGTGTAAATTAGGCATTTGTTTAATTATTTAAGCCAGCTCAGCGCTATAAGTTTAATTTGTGTTTGTGGGTAAGCTGCACTGCTATTTTTATTCTAATGAGTGAAACAGTAGGAATCCTTCGCTGTCAAGTCATTTAAAAAACTGTACCACATTATCTTCAAACAAATTTCTAAATAGACTAAGAAATCTCCACAGGGACTTTAAAAACTTGTGTTTACCCCAAAAGCAAAATAAAAGTAGTTGCAGTTTGTGGTGCAAAATCCCTTTTTGAAGTTTTATTATTAAGCATTTTAAAAAAGTACATTGTGTGGTCAATTCCTCTAAACCCACAGGGTATTGCAAAAGGAAAACACTGCAGAGGGACCACTTAATCCAAAACTAAGACTCCAGAGAACACATTATGCAGCGACATGGCTCTGTTTTTCTCCTAAAGTAGGACATGAAAGCTTTCTCCCTGTTCACTCCTGTTGGATTCGCTCTACAAGTACTCATGCATGCTCTTGCTGGTCAGTTGTACTTCTTATTTGCTTGTTCTCATCTCCCTTGAGTTACTGATATCATAAGCTCAAATGGTATAAGTAAAAGAGCATAGAAATGAGCTCTATTTCCCTCAGTGAGGCACTTATTGAGGATCATCATTCTTAGCCTCCAGTTAACAAATACAAACATGATTATCTGAAACCTCCCACTATCAGATCTATATCGAGCTGTTACATAAGCCATTCTAGGGAAATCTCTGAAGATATCTTTTAAGAGACTTCCTCTGTCTCATGGGAATTGCCAGACACTGTTCTTGGCTAATCTGATAGCTAGACACAATTGTGTTGCAAGCCAAGTAACTGTCAGTTGATGCGGCTGGTATTTTACACTAAATGAAAAACTCAACAACAGCTTTTAAGAACAATTTCTCTTCAAGAACAAATTAAGCATAGCAGGGCTAAATTGATCAGAACTAGCAAACCTTCCCCTGGTTTCAAACAAGGCAACTTATCCGCCATTGTTTCCTAATTTCTTCTAACCTCTCCGGAATTCCTCGACCAGGAAATGTACTTTACAACAGAGGGCAAAGAGCCCAGGCTCTCACGTCACAGTCCCCCTCCTGGCAATACCTCCAGGCCGGTTCCACCAGGGAGCCATATTGTCTGGAAGCGACCCCCTTCATCTAATTCTCACAAACACAAAATGCCCTCTGTTCAGCATGGCACCAGTCCTCTGGGCCCTCCAGGCCATGAAACACCACCCCCGACAGCCATTGTCCTCTACCGTTGTTAACTCTTGTTATCATCTAACTTCACTTCTGCACAGGCTTCCTTTAGTCTCCCGAGCCTAAAACTCTGTCTTTTTTTGTTTGTTTTTTGGTTCAGACATTCAGGAATTCTGGTTAAGACACATGGGTATTACTGTGGAAGATGATCGGTTGAAAGCGATCAGTCACAGACCTGCAGTGGCACCCGTGGAGGCTTTGATCCTTGAGAGCATATGGGTGACTTGGATTGATAAAGTTCCCTCCTTGACCTCCTAATCACACTCGGGGGTACAACGGCAAGCTTTCATCATCAAAAGAAGCACTTTTTTCACTTCTGTTAGAATGAAGAAATTATGTTTAGCCCTGGCAATAAAACAAACTGAAATGTTTGGCTGGAACTGCAACCCAATTGGGAATAATCAAAGTAAATTGGAACTTTTAAAGTGAGTTGTGTGTGGTTGCAAATCTGCTCAAAAACTGTCCAATTATAACATGGCAGGGAATCTCAGAACATATTAGTTTAGTTTTTAGTTGTTTTTCTCCCCTTCAATTTCACATTTAGTTTCTTTGTGTCACCTAATACCAAATATGACATTCTCCACAAGCTAATGATTTGTTTAAATGGATTGAAATAGTCTGAACATAGTGATTTCATTTGGTTTTAATCAAAATTAAATCCTCTATGCCAAAATGGGAGCCACTTGTGACAAGAGTCTCCAAGTGTGGAACATGAGCATGTCAATGTGCATGAGAGGTGGGAAACATCCACTGCTACAAGAAACTCAGTGCCCTGAACTGTCACCTAATTTCATAAGTCTTCACAAAATCAAGACATGGATATCAATTACAGCACCCAAATTCACCCAAAAATGAAAATTCTGTCATTAAGTAGCCTACTCAACCCCATGTCGTTCCACACCTGTAAGACCTTTCATCCTCGGAACACAAATTAAGGTATTTTTGATGAAATCCAAGAGGTATATGACTCGTCCATAGAAAATATAATCACCATTTTCAATAATCACCAGTCATTATCCTTACACAGGTGCAGTAAGCACAGTGAAGGCTTCCGTGTTTACGTCCGAATCCCGGCTCAGTATTGGCCAAAGCTGCGCACGTGAGCAGCACGACGCATGCATGTGATGCTGACGCAGGAGCCGGCCAATAATGAGTCAGCGTTCAGATGTAGAATCTTGAGCCGCTGGACGTCAACAGGTTGAACCACCGCAGTCATGTCGATGGTTTTAACAATGTCTTTAGTACCTTTCTGGACCTGACTATATGTTGTGTGCTGATTATATTGCAGTCTATGGACGAGTCACATACCTCCCAGATTTCATTAAAAATATCTCACCTTGTGTTCCGAAGATGAATGAAGGTCTTACGGGTGTGGAACAACTTAAGGGTAAGTAACTAATGACAGAAATTTCATTTTTGGGTGAACTAACCCTTTAAATCATTTCAGACTTCAATTTTAGATCAATATTTAGCTTCAAACTTTAAACATAAGTGATTACTCACTAATTTCCTTATTTAAAGAAAGTTTTGCTTATGTGCCTGAAAAAATATGCATTACACAAACAAAAAATCCTTTCCTTTCCTTCCTGCCTTCGATTCCCCTGTCAGGCCGAAGGGTTCACAGTATTCCATTCCTCCAGCAGAGGCAGAAATGATAGTTGGTACAGTCCCACAGTTTTCCAATCTGAGGTTTTCACTTTCAGTCCACCTGCTCTGCCTCAGTTCTTGGCTCAGTCTCAAAGGCATTTACTTACCCTGCTCACTGAGCCTTAGCAAATCATGGACAGATGCATCCCTGCTATAGACATCCAGTATGGAGATTATAACCATACATAACATTTCGATCATTTTCCTGTTTAAGATTTAATCCTTTAATTAAAACCCTTTAGTTATCTTCATTTTCATACTCAAGCTTCAAGCTGATATCTGTTGTTTCTCCTAGACAACAAAAACATCAAATTGAGACTTTTGCTGTGAAGTCATCTACGTCTCACATGTTTATCCTGAGAAAAAGATCCTAATCTTGATAGGTTATTGATGGGTTAAAATAGGCAACTGAGAGCTAAGTGTTCCCGACTGCGCTATAAAAACTCTGAGCAACAAACTTTGCAACAAACATTGACTGCTGGTCAACAGGAACTGGAGAGAAGCGCTCAAAAGTAGAAAAAAAACAATTACCCATTACTCATGGGGTAGTCGTGGCCTAATGGTGAGGGAGTCAGGCTTGTAACGTGAAGATTGCTGGTTTGATTCCCAAGCCGGCAGGAATTGAAGGTGGGGATTGTGAATAAACAGCACTCTCTCCACCTTTGATACCATGATAGGCACCTAACCCCTAATTGCTCCCTGGATGCTGTAGCAATGCTGGGTGTGTGTGTGTGTGTGTGTGTGTGTGTGTTCTTGTATTCCTTACATTGTGGGGAACAAATGTCCCCACAACGTAAGTAAAACCAGTAAATCTTGACATTGTGGGGACATTTTGTTGGTCCCCAAAAGGAAACAAGCTTATAAATCATACAGAATTATCTTTTTTGAAAATCTAAAATAGCAGAACTTTTTCTGTGATGGGTAGGTTTAGGGGTAGGGGTAGTGTAGGGGGACAGAATGTACAGTTTGTACAGTATAAAAACCATTACGCCTATGGAAAGTCCCCACAAAACACAACGTGTGTGTGTGTGTGTGTGTGTGTGCACTTGGATGGGATAAACGCAGAGCACAAATTTCGAGTATGGGTCACCATACTTGACAGTACGTCACGACTTTCTTTCACTTTCTTTCTTTTCTTTTTCTTCTCATTACAAATTACTCTGGGCTTTTTCTTCTTAGATAGAGCTTCAGCCCATCGATGAGCGGGATTGACAGGCCTGTCACGGTCTGGGTTTTGAGGTTGACCGCAAGAGGTTGCTGCTCATTCACTCCAAGTCCAAGCAACTAAACAAGCCCGTTCAGTGCAGCCCATCTACACTGCGAGCGCGCGACGCAACAAAACAAGAACTTATGAAGAATTATGAGGGCGCCCTGGGTGTTTGACCACTGGTCCAAATGAATGGCATAAACGCACATATTTTAGCAAATAAGCACACATATGTTTAAACCGAGATTTAAATGTTTTAAAAGTAGATCCATCCTTAGCCAAAGACGTTAAAAATTGATGGGTAACCATGGCAACAGTACGGCGCTCGCACGCTTTAGTCACACACACACGCAACGTTAGGTCTGTTTAAAAAGTGTTTTACATTGCATAATTTGCAATTTGCTTCCATTATAACCAAATAGTCTGTAAGCTATACACTACAAGTTTAGTAGCGTTCATGAGTTCGCGCGCAGTTCTGGACTAAACGGTGAGTGCGCGCTCGCGTAGGCTACGTTTATTTTATTACAACTGGAGGCAACAGCAAGCCATATAGATGAGCTAAATATAGGCTACATATACAAAAACTAAATGAGCTAATGAAACAATTAGTCGCACTTACCGAGAGAAACTCCAGAGTCCCAACATAATCCCGTTCGGTCTTCAGAAGTTCGTTCAAAACACAAACTCGCAAACGAAGCTGTTTCTCTAAATCTTTCCCACTTTCGGCTCTGTGTTCGGCTTTGCTCTCCTCGGTCATTTCGAAGGTATTCTTAAGTGTCTTCAAAGTTGAAACAGGAGAAGTTTAAACGACCTGACGCCGGCTGGAGGTTTGAAACATGATTTAAAAAAGCAGCGGGCAAATTCAGAACAAATTAAAAAACAATACGAGCCGGCTGCATTCAGACGCAGCGTCAAAGTTCAGCACTTCTCTACACGCCTGAGAAAAGCGCAGTAATGGCTTTTGGACATCTATCAAAAACTTTGGTCCATGAAACTCCCAAGACCTTCATCCTAAATCCAGCCTCCCTCCAGCATGAACAGGACAGGAAAGAAATGGCTGGGAATTCGTGCCAGCACAGTGTGGGGAAATGTTGATGACATTGGGGGTAATTACAAATGCAAGACTTTCCCAGACTCCAATATTACATTACTTTGAAGATGAATGTCGCTTAACAGAAGAGTTTAGCTTTTTAGTTAACAACATAATGATGTCATAAGAAAATATTTAAAATTATTCACAGATAATTCCATCTTTGGAATGTTTTTGTAATACTGTAATATTATAAAAATTGTGAGAAAGTTTTTTTTAATATAAATTATGAATAATTCTCACACCTCTATCATAATAATCTGCAATATTATCAAATATTTTTTCAATAAATGTTTTAATATATATATATATATATATATATATATATATATATATATATATATATATATATATATGTATTTCAAAACATTTATAAAAATAAATTGATAATATTGTTAATATAAAAGTTATACAGCATTGGCTTATACAGCTGTTCAGTTTTTTACCTTAACATAAATCATTTAAAAGTGTCAAATACGGCATGCATAATGCATCCATCTGTCTTTCCCAAAAAAAAAAAAAAAATTGTAAAACAAAAAGAGAGTTTGAAGAGAAAACCTTTAGACTTTGAGCATCATTATATGTTCCCATAATTCAAATTTAGCATAAACCTGTGAGCAGCAATTAATCTCATGATTTTCTTGTTATTTAACAGTTTTTAATGCAAGAAAACCCCTTCAAATCTATAAAAGCTGTGAGGATGCCCTTTCTGCTCAGCTCTAGGATGATATTTGACTCTCAAGCATGGAGGTCTCTAAAATGTGGCCTGTGCTCTTGTGTTCTCAGCAGCAACCTGCTTACTTCCCTCTACGGACCGACTGCAGTTTCTGCCAAATTGAAATAGCTCAATAAAATTTGATCAGCCGTGCCAAATATTTAATACCACACATTTATTGACTCACTGAGCACAGTATCCTCTGGAGGAGCGCTGGAGTAGTCAAATCAGAGGCCATCACCTAGCCTGGGTTAAAATGTTATGAATGATATGACCTGATACATGTTTAGTTTCTGAAGACATGAGAAACAGCAGCATCAGAGGATGTGGCACTTCTTTATTGCTAGCAGACACTGCCCTCTTGTGTTAGAAAATGACATCTAAAAGATGTGGATTTTTAAGTTGCATTTACCCTTGGTGTCCCAATTGCTAATATGTCCATTAATTCCTATAAATTAGCAACAGAAGTGTAATCTTATCCTTCTAAAGGATACTTTAAAGATTCACGCTTTGTTTTATTTGGATACTTAAGCCGACCTGAAAAAAGGCCGGCTTAAGTATCCAAATACATTTTGGAGCCACTGTATAAATTGGCCTACTGTAGCAGAAAACACTTCACAAGCATGAATATATATCATCATTGCTGTATATAATGATAGCTATAATAAACCAAGTAACATTTGTTTTAAAGAACGATAAAGATCTCAAAGTCACAAGAATGTTTAGTGTTTTATTATTATTATTATTATTATTATTATTTAACAACTAATATACTGTTCAAAGTAAAGACAAAAAAGTATTTGGACACTTTTTGGTTATCAAATGTGGAATATGTTCATAGTTAATGTGATGAACATGACCAACTGAACATTTTAGTGCAATTACTGAACAAAATTGGTGTTTTTTTTAAAAAAAACATGAAGCTTTAGCATAATTTCTTTGCAGGTGCCACTTGATTTTTTTTTTTTTTTTTAATGAAATTAAATTTATACACTTTTGAGGCGGGCTTATGTGTCAAAATACTTAAATATATACTATAATGCTAAACTCATATCGAGTACTGACCAGTAGATGGCAGCTTTGTAACTTCCGTGGGATGAAGAAAGGAAGGAGGGACTGAGAACGTCAAATCCTTTTACAGTTTTCGCTGAATTGAACTGACAGCATTGAGAGTACCAGCAAATGGTTCACACACACACACAAAAATATTGTCAATAATTAGATGAAAATGCACTGGTTCAATGAGGGTTAATGGATGGAAATATTACTATCTTTGTATAACAATAGAAGTCAATGGAAAGTCTCCACTTATTTCAGTTTGTTTGTGTTCTAGTTTTGGTTTTTCTCATCTGCCTGCCCATTAGTGTTCCTAGTTAGTTTCCATGGTTGTTAATTTAGTTACGCACCTGTTCCCTGTTCTGTTGATTAGCCTCCCTTGTGTAGCCTTCTGCTGTCCCAGGTCGTGGTTCAGTGTTGTATACGTCTGTTTTACGTGGTTGTTTTCTATGATGATTATTCCTTTTATCTCCTACTTGTTCCTGTTGGATTGAAGATAAGAGACCGTTTTGTTTATATGCTCCTTTGCGACCCATACATGACAACCATGATACAGTAGTGGCTAAAAGTGATGTCCAGAGGGGATATTTGCACAATATTTGCTTTTAAGAACACTTCAGGTTCTTTCAAACAATAAAAAATATAATGAGTATGTTATATTCGGAAGAAGAATATACTAAACTTGGTCAAGGCATTAAAATGATACAATTATTTGGCAAGAAAGGCAAACTCCAGCATATAATTAAATATGTGTTTTAATGTATTATGCAAAAAAGATATTTTGTTTGGTCCCTTGTTTTTTAACACAGCAGCCATTCTCATGTGTATTGACTCACTAAACTTTGAATATGTCTTGCTTAACTTTTTCCTAATCCACCTTAAGTTCTTCCCAAAGTTGAGCTTCATTGGAAGACCTGAATGACTTAGGCTATCACAATTCAGGTTTATAAATTCCCAAAGGTTTTCAATGGATTTAAGGTCAGGAGACTGAGGTCTTCAAAATGTTGAGCTTGAACACTTTCATTGCACGTAAATACACATTTGATCTCCAAACAGATCCTCCATACTTGTCAACATTGTGTTCAGCAGGATTTTCAAAGTGCCAGCAACTTTGTAGATCCTTTCAACACCTGCTGAAGACATGTGTCCCCAGTACCATTATGTTTCCCCTTCTGTCCATCCATAAAACACTCCTACAAGCATATACTTTTGACTTGTTGGACTGCAGAACACAGCTTACTTCAATCCTTATGTTCTTTGGCAAATGCAAGATGGTTTTTGGCTTCGTTGGCTTTTTACATGGTTCCTTGGCTTACAGTTTGAGATGAAATTGATGGAGGTCTCATCCAGGCTTTTAGAAGCTCCTTTGAGGTGGTCCCACATTCAGGTGATTTTCATCCTCCTGTCAAAATACTCACTAGTCTTCCTTGACCAGCCACAGCACTTTACAGTCTGCATGGTAGTGGTCTCATGGTGCTTTGAAATAATTTTGTGGACATTGTGACCATTCACATCCTGCACATGGGCAATATCCAAAACCGATTGACCAGATTTAGCTATTTTAACAATATCCTCTTTGTTTGCAAAGAACAGCTCCTTCCATCTGGCCATTTTCACTACAACCCACAAAATAATATCTAATAATATAGCTAATACTTGCTACATAGTGATTTATTGAAATATAGGCTGTGGATAATGAGTGCAAGATTGGTATGACCACTTGGACAAAAATGATGTCCACACAGTTCGATTTCATTGAGTCATAACAAATGATACAATTGAAATGTGGAAACACATTCATTTCTTTTACACTGCAGGCACATCTTCACAACATGCATACAAAATATTTAATACATTTTTAGTAAAACTACTAAAAAATAAAGTGCGAAGAAGCCAGTTTTCCTAGGTTGGGCGTTACTTTTAGCCACTACTGTATACACACACACGCACACTTTCCCACACTTTTTTTTTTATAATCACAGAGGTTTCATTTTCCTTTGAAATGATGCCCTTATTTTACATTTAACACAACCCACCTCAAACATTTGCAAGCATCAGAAGTAGAATTTATCTGACCCATGACTGTGAAGGAAAACATTTTCAGGGCTATGACAGATAAAGTGCTATATAAATATGGGCATGTTTTTTCAAATTCATATTTCTCTGTCTCAGTTCACTTCACCCCGCATCTCTTTCCAGTAGACCGGGGATTCAGCATGTGCTCAATAAAGTGCCTGAGAAAAAGAAGTGTGATCTTACCTCTTTATACATATACACACATACAGACACACACACACACACTTACATATATATATATATATATATATACACATATACACACACAGACGCACACATACAAACGCCTCCGGTCTGTAAGCTGAATCTTTGAAGTGCTAGTTCATGACTCTGGATTACACTCAGAATCCAATACAGGTGTCTGAGAAGAAATAAAATAACACATGGTTATTATAGTTCCTGTAGGTAATAACAAATATGGTGACACCTACATTCAGACAAACACATTTTCACACCTGTTTTTGGAGGCCAAAAACAGCGGTAAAGCCAGGTCTCAAACAAATATAGCCAAATAGCTGACAAATGCTTATGGAACAAAACAAGGTGAAGTTTTCCTGAGTGGTTGCAAGGTGGTTTCTTACTGGCCCAAGTCAAAAGTGCCTTCAAGACTCTATGATTGTTATGACTTCTGGTTCCTCCATCATAAGCAGCAAAAATTGCCTGCACTTTATTTTACAGTCCTGTTTCACATGTACATAATATGTACTTATTATAGTAATTGCAATAACTGGGTAATAACTAGGGACTAACCCTGAACCAATCCCTAAAACTAACCTTAACCTATTTAGTTACCTTATATTACCCAGTGCTTTCTTAGGTAAGTACACTTTAAGGACATGTAAGTGCACATACTGTAAAATAAAGTGCAACTCAAAAATGTATTTATTTGCAGTGCACTTTATATCAGAGCTTCAGACATCGTTCAGAATAGTACAAGGTACAACGAGCAGGGATTAAGGAATAGTGAAAGCATGTCATATCATGAAAATCTGACTTTTTTCTTGTTTATATCGGGTCCCAATGCATCTACCAACTCAAAAAACGTGAAAAAGGACAACCCAGTAACTTTGTTTTGGTTCAGATTTCGCTCCCCTTGTGACGTAGGAAAGGGATCTTATTATAATATTACCACCCCTTTATCTGTATGTTTCTACCTACAGTGCCGCCATTTTGTTGAATGTGAATGTGTTTCGTTAGCACGTTGCTAATGTATTGTTAAATGTGGCTAAAGTTACCATTGTTTCTTATTGTATTCACGGAGACCACAGTCATGTTGTTATTTTAATTTTTAACCTGAAAACGCTTGCAGTCTGTATAATTCATAAACGCATCTTCATTCTTATTGAGTCTCTCTAACAGTGTGTAGTTTTAGCCACGTTAGCCACGCAGCACCCTATCAAACTCATTCAGAATCGAATGTTAGCAAACATCCAAAGAATACATGTGATCTGATATGCTGCATTACAAAAAGTTTGTAACGATCCATTTTGAGAGTTATATTTGCTGTGTGAGCTTCTCCTGTATTGTTTATGCCTCAGTGTATTGGAATGGGGACAGGGAGCATGAGGCTATTTGCATTTAAAGGTACAAACACCAAATCATATTTTTTTTTCCCACCCAAAAATAGGGATTACGGACTTAAAATAAAATAGTAAAATAAAATGAGGCGCAAATCCACAAACTATCTTAATTACGAAAAATGTATTAGTAAATGTATAAATTAACGTTAAGACTGAATGCTATAGAAGTATTGTTCATTGTTTTTTCATCTTAACTAATGTAGTATTGAATGTAAAATTTTACTATAAACAACTAGACTGAAAACCAGTCACACCAGTGGGCCATCCTTATTATTCCCTCAATAACAAAATGAAAAACACTCTGAAACACAATAGCAAAGCTATAAATCAGGATATGGAGAATGGTGGGATTAAAACATGTTATATAGTGGGAGCAAACATACCTTTCTTGTATCGAGCATGATAAATTATGTGGTGTCTGAAATCATGTGTTTTTTTTAACTCTCCTTTCATCTTCTGAGGTTCAGCAGCAGATAATGACAGAAGATCAGTCTCCACTAGAGCAGGAAGATCAGTAGGAGGAGTGGGAGGGACGGTTCTCTAGAAAGTAAATTGTCTATCCCCATCCACAGGTAATTTTATGCTGGTTTTCTTCTCAAACCAACTCTCTCTCTCTCTCTATCTATCTCTCTCTCTCTCAAGCTTAATGGGACACCGATCTTGAGTGAGAAATGTGCAGCTCTACAACAAAGCCCAATCTCCCATAAATCAGCAGACTGTGATAACAACTCTATTCCTCACAACTATGATGTCACCCTTTATGGCTGTTTGAAGATGATACAGATGTGTTTTCATTTGGTTCTCGCCCATGGCTTTCTTTTTCTGAGACAGTGACCTTTTATCGTTTTTAATGCAGTATCAGGACTTCACTTGCTGGTTTCTATTACATAATGACTTCACACAAGCTTCACTCTGACTGAGATATATGGCAGGCAATAAAAGAATGAACAGATTTAAAGTCTCACCAAATAAATGTCTGTGGAACATGTGTGTTATACAGAGTAAAGGCACCGGCACAAATCAAAGTTCTTCTTGGTCAGGCGTTGACAAATGAGGACCCCATTTAGTGGGTGATTGAACTGAGTTTACATGTTGGAACTCCTGAGTTGAAGTGGTGTCTTTTTAAATACAGGAAATGAAGTTTGTCTCTTTAACATTTCTCATAAACGCATTCATACATGCAAAACTGCACTAAAATACTCAGATGCGGATTCAACAAATTTACAATGTGAAACAAACATTTTGATCAGTGTAGTATGATTCCTGAATGAATGACTCTTATGAACCATTTTAGTTATTTAAAAACATTGAGCGCAACTAGTGCAGTCCGACTTCCGAACAAATGATTCTTCTATACTTCGATTCCCAAGCAAATGACAAACGGATGTGACCAGGATAGTTTTATTCTCAAAGGATTGACTGTAATGAGTCGGTTCTTTTTAGTGAATCAAAAACACAGCTTAAAACTACTAGTAATAATGGCAAGACTTAAAACATTATTGCTAATAATAATATTAATCACAAGATTTTCATTCCTGAACAAAAGATTCATATGTGCTGAAAAGACTGCCTTTAGTCAAACCAAAAAAAAAAAAAAAGAAATGTGGATAGTTTGATTCTTGAAGGAATGACTGTAATGGAGTGTTAATTTTTTATATTTGTTATTTATTATTAAAATTTTGTAATTAATCAAATTTTCCAAATATTTTTTTCTAAAATTGTTTAACAATTAAAAAAAAAGTTTAAAAATGTTTAATTTATAATAAAAGAATCATTACAAGCAAATTGGAATCATTAAAATATTAATTTTTTAATGTTTATATCAGTCATTTGTAAACAAGAAATTGTTTGCATGACTTGCCATATCATCTGTAATCCCAAACAGGCCACACATGCATGCATGTACATTGGAACAGCAATAAAATATCAATACCATGTACAGACAGTAGCTGTTTAAAAAACCAAGTATTACTTCCAAACCTCCAGGCTTGAGGACTTGTGTACTTAACTGTCTTTTACTACCAAAAAGCTATAAAGGTGTTTCAAACGGCCCCTTACAGCATCCCTGCAATCAGACACCTACACAAACCACCTTCAGTCTTCACCGCCCAATTTATTTAAACTCCTCTGGTCCTCCAAAAACTGTAAACATGATCTGCTCTGGTTGGGAACCAAGTCCTGAATATGCTACTGTATGTCAACCTGTCCATATTCCTCAAAAACACTTCAGGGCTGTTTTTATTGAGTGCAAAACTCAACCACTGGTCAGAAATATGACTCTGTTGGGCAGCACATGTGGGGAAGCTGGTAAACGGCTATTTTTGTTAATGCTGAACGCAGGAGTTTTATGATCCTTTTCAATGTGGTGGGCGATTTATGCAGGCTATATTGGGGACAAAAAAAATGGTAGACATCAGCAAATAAGACAAATGTGAAATTCAAGTCACTGTTAAATGCTAATTGCTTCCTTGAAGTTAGTTAGAAGATGCCATAGCTAGTAATTAACTTGCCTGAAAATACCTGAAAAGGAAAATGTGCAATGCAAGAATGATAGAATATAAATTTTAAGTTTTATTAAATATTTTGGCCTGGGAATTCTCCTCCAAAGTCTTCGTTTTCCACTCAGGACCAGCTTTTCCAGGATCGGCTTTCCTGTCAGTGCCTGTCTGTGAGGGTAATTTGCTGCACAGTAATTGGGTGTAAAACAGGTGGCGGAGTGTTGACACAGAAGGAAGCATTTGAAAAATGTGCTGCTGCCATGCAATTACAAAGCCCTGCTGGTTCAAGACCTTTAACCGCACTACAGACTGATAAATACAGAATCAAACGGAGGAATGCTGTGGCTACAATTAAAGGGAGTCACCAAGAGCTGGAGGAAGCTCTACTCAAAACAAATGTCAGTTGCTAATGCTAGCTCTTAAAAGGCAGCTCTGGGATGATATAAGGACGAATTAAATGAAAGAATAAATATAATCGGTCAGACTTAAGCCCCTTGGTGGATGAGATGGCAGGCATATTGCATGTAATGTCTTGATTTCATTTATATTTAATATAATTAGCCTTGCAGATTATAAAACCAGCAAGGGAAAACCAACAGACATATGTTGAAGGAGTGACAGAGCCATATCCATTGGTCGGAATTTCATAGAAACTTGGAGTAGACTCGTTTTACTTTGGGCAACTAAGCATTCACCCTAGCAACGACATAGCAACGCACTAACAACGACCCTGAACACCATAGTAACACGCTAAAACCATTCAGAACACTCAAACCACTGTGTGTGTGTGTATGTTTTTAATAAAATTAGGGGAAAAAAATCTAATTTCAGTTAATTATGTTTAGCCTATCATAAAAAGTCAATTAAATCCACAAAATCCATGACATCAACCGTGATGAGGCAGAATTCCGCTCTTAATAAACTTGAGCACTTCCACTGATCTCACTCCAAACAGGGATTCGGTTCCCAACCCCTCTGACACCCCACGTCACGTGACCACACTTCCAAAAACACTTTAAAAGACTCGGGATACTACCAGAATTCCCACATGAATGATTTCACACGTCTACCTCAAGAAACCGTCCCAGGAGCGGACAAACAGGACAGAAAAGTCTCACAGTTCATACCCGGGGATGAGTTTCATTCAGCATCATATGCGCAGCGCAGCCTCTGATTAACTGCTGCAGAACCAACGTTTATTTTTATTATAACTAAATGTGGTATTGAGAATCATAGACATGTCCAGTACTGTTTTACTCGAATGTGTTGTCATTTTCACCTCCGCGCTCTTTTCTGTCGACTCTTACCTCTACGACAACCGTTACGTTGGGTAAGTGTTTCATTCATTCATTCATTCAAAGTTTTTAAACTAGAGTTGTATGGGACAGCACTCGTTCAAAGAGCAAGCGCGCGGCGATGTCTGACTCGAGAACGATTCTCATTGAACAGCTTTACAGAATTTGTCATTCGTGGACACATAATATTCATAACAATCAAACACACAGCGATTAATTATAGTTTTTAACTAAATATTTATGTGATTAAATAAAAAATAACGTGTAAAAAGCGCACATACGCGTCGCGGTGACTTTGTGAATAGGTTGAGTCCGGTTCAAAAAGAATTGTCCAAATGAACCGATTCGCTGAAATAAATACGGGTTCTTATTGAGCAGGGCGTAGGGACGAAGGGGAGTCGACTTCAAAATAGTTTTGATGCATTGAAGTGCACTCTGCGCCTCCGCAAATAAAAACTAGAGATCAGTCTGTCTCTTCTTATGTCAACATCGGCTTTATAAAACAAAGCAGTTTTTCTTTGCCGAGGTTGAAAAGCACTCCTCAAGTGACATCTTAAAGTATGCAGTTGGTCTCGACAGGTATAACCACGAAGTGCAAAGGACTTGAACATCATAATGGACGCAGAATGACAATTTAGCGAACATTATGTGTGATATTTTGTTTATTTTTTGTAATTTGGCAGGAGGTTTGATTATAATGAAAATCAGATATTAAAACACGTGTATTATTTGATCTATAGGCCTAAGCGAATTTTAAATTCAATTTGAATGGAAGTTCCTTTTTGTGTTGCACTGAGAAAAGAAAGGTTTAAAACAAAATTATTAGAGATTCCTGTGAATTTGGGGTGATTTTATATCTTTGCGTTGTTCCGGGGTTCTGCTGCTGTAATGACAGCTCTGCTTTCCTTATGTAAAGATTTAAATTTTAAATTTAGTTAAAATTTTGCCTACTTTACTTTATTTCCAATTTATACAGACATCTAATTCCATCAGTATGTATCAATGTTAAGCAATATTTATACTTTTTTTAACAGCCTCATTAATGAATTATTCAAGGAAAGGAAGCTTAAAGGTGTAAAATTATTCACAAAGATGTGAAAACACTTGTTTTCCACTTGTCAGGGAGTGATATAAATGCTAACTCAGAGTGAGAACTAGAGAAACACAGCCTGTCAGAACATAAAGAGAAACAGAGTAATGGAAAGTACACTTTCTCCCTGTAGTTCTCTGAAATGTCAGAGATCTGAACCGATGTGATGTTTTCATTGTTTGAGATTGATATTTTCATGGTGTTTTTTGAGTGGGATGATCTTATGCTTACCAAGGCTACATTTATTTGATCAGAATGAATTCATACTGAAATTATTACAATTTAAAATAACTGTTTCTGTTTTTTTATTGTTGTTGTTGTTTAATGGAAATCATTCTAATATTCTGATTTGCTGCTCAAGAAAAATTAGTATGTTGAAAACAGTTGTGCTGCTTAATATTTTTTGTGGAAACCCACACTCTCATAAAAAAGGTACGGCACAATTATTGGGGCAGTACCCTAAGGTACAAAAGGGAAAAGGTACATATTAGTAACCTTTTTGTGCCTTAGGGTACTGCCCAGTGACAAGAGCTGTATATTTTTTCTGACAGTGCATTATAGTTTTTTTCCCCCTGGATTCTTTGATCAATATAAACTTCAAAAGAACAGCTTTTACTGAAATATATTTTTTTGTTACAATGGAAAAGTCTTTTGGTTAATTTAATGTGTCCTTAAATTAAAAAGTATTCATTTATTTAAAAAGTGTCTTACTAACCTGAATATTTTGAATGGTAGTGAAAATAAATAAATAAATGCATTTTCTGATCAGCATGACCAGTGTTGGGGGTGATGCATCACAAGTAACTTGAGATATGTAATCAGATTACTTTTTCAAGTAACTAGTAAAGTAACAGATTACTTTGTTCAATTTACAACAAAATATCTAAGTTACTTTTTCACTTTTATTGACTGACAGCTCTCCTATCCTCATGTTGAGAGAAATAAAGTACAGAGGTGTTGTGTGCGCTGTGTGAACATGATGGTTATTGTGGTTCTACACTAAATGTGAACATGCATTTACTATCTCACTTGTACGAAAACATTCAGTATTCCTCAAAATGAATAAAAATATTGAAAGCAATCTCAGAACTTTATGCAATCCTGTAATAATTAATTTGATTAAATTACACAAATATACTTTATGTATTTAATCTCACTTTATTAACCAATTTTGCTGCTTCCCTTCAATTATCTAATTCAATTATACTAATAAGCAAAAATGACTTTAGATTAGATTTAAAAATAAGAGTGTTGAACTTCCTTCTCCTGAATCTTATTCTTTAATCCAGAAATGCAGCACGGCTGAAAGGTTTGTTAGAGCTGTGCCCTCTACTGTACAGGTGTAAATATGCATTTCCTTCAGCCTGAGGCTTATTCATTTCATTTTAGGTGTGAAAGGACCTTAACATTTTCCAAAAACTGAACTTTTTTGTTGTTATTAAAAACAAACAAACAAGCAAGCCCAGCCCAGGTGAGAAAAAGTAACACAAAAGTAATGTAACGCATTACTTTTCATAAAAAGTAACTAAGTAACGCGATTAGTTACTTTTGGGGGGAGTAACGCAATATTGTATTGCATTGCTTTTAAAAGTAACTTTCCCAAACACGGAGCATGACCATATTATTTTCGAGTGTTGTTTACTAAGTGTTTCTTCCCCCGAGGTTAAAATCTAAACATTCCATCAGTTAACATTTTTTACAGGGTAGGGTGCTATAAATTCCTGTCCTGCATAGGGTCAGTCATTGTGTTTTTCTTCATTCCATCAGATGGATCCTTTACATTGGGCTGTAAAACGCCTCAATCAACGCCTCTTCACGTATGTGAGGGTGTGAAGCCAAGAGGCATAACATCATTCCTCACACATTCACACACCAATGTGTGATTGAGTCGCAAGCTGACAACAGTCAGAGAAGGTCCTGGAAGTTTCACTATACAGTCAGGAAATAGGAATAACCAGCAGGAAACACTAAAACAGAACTGGGAGGGGAAATGTCACAAGAAGTCCCCTATATAGTCAGCAAAATGAATGAGAGCATGAAGCACCCTTGCACCCTGCAGCTGAGGAGGGGTTTATTATTTATTTAAAGCATAAGCAGATATTGCATGACACCACACAATAAAGATTCTGTGGGAAATACCATGCAAGACATCAAATACCGCACACAAAGACATTACAGGTGTGGCATCAAGCACGGTTTCATCTGCTCTTATACCATTAGTGAAAGATGACGTCCTTAATGATGAACTGAGACCAGTTTTGCGGCTTTCTTGTGTAATGATAGAGTTGGCATGGAGCTGCTTCGCACAATTACACCACAAAAAAGGGAGAATGTAACCTGGAGCATCAGCGTCACTCAAAGCCTAAAAATAGCAGATTGCGTTTAGTGATGTAATGAGGTCATCTTTGGTGTGTTTTAAACCGTTTCAGAGAAAACAACCCTCAAGAGATGCGTTAGCTAGTTCAATAAAACTGTCTGGCGTCTCTGTCGCTCTTGGAAATATTAACATTAATCACCATAGGCTACTATTGCTCATACTTAGAGTTAAGGATTCAAATGAACCCCCAAACACGAAGTATTACACTGAAGCATGACATGTTTTTGATGAATTAAACCTCAAATCATGAAGCTTGTTGAGAAGAGTTGTGCTATTACAGTTGTGCTTCTTAAAAAGACTCTTTTGTTCTTGGATTTTGATTTGATTCCTGTGCAAGTGTATAAGTTACAATAAGTGCAATGCTTTATTTCTGCAGTGATCAAGTGTTCAGAATAATCCCCAGCAGCAACACAGAGGTTCAAGCAGTGAAACAGCTTTTCCAAAACCTGACGGTGAGTCCCTTATTTTCTGCAATACTGACGTAACAATAAAAATATGAAAGGAACCATGGGAAACAAAGACAAACCACATGGAAACTGATGTCATTGCTATAAAAGATGAGTTGTGTTACATGTGAACGAAAAATAATGTCTATTGAAACCTTTTCTCCTAAAAATGTCCTATTTTCTTCTATACTGGCCCGGGTGAACAATTTTTAGTTTATCACAGCGCTACAGTCCTTATCTCTTTTTTTGCACCATCACTTTGTCATTCTCAGGACCAGTGGTTCATGAACATCCTCATCTTCCTGTAAGAGACAGACAAGAGTTCCCTAGCACCATACTACCGTTAACTTCAGATATACTGCATACTTCTGAACTTGGCTGCCTATAGGAGTGAGAAATGTGGTAGGCTACACTAAAAGGCAAATTAAATGTCACCAGCTGCTATTCATTTCTTTAAGGTTTGGCTCGTTAGCTAGCCTCTCCATAGACAGGCCATTGAAATTAGCTGTGGATTCTGACTAAATCTTTTGTGCAAGCAACATACACTCTTAGGGGCCGTTCACATATCGCGTCTTTTCCGCGCGCATATTCATTATATCCTATGGAAGCGACGCGGTCGCGACGCGCATGCGGTCCGGCGCGCTCGTTTTTTCCATGCGCGCCTGTGCCGCGGCGAGATGAAAACATCTCAACTTTTCAGAATGCCGCAAGCGCACCGCGGGTCATGTGACAAGAGCTCTGGGACAAGTTTGTGAAATTCTCCATGTTTTTTACGTTTTTGAAGGATAGGGTGAACCCAAACACTGCGGGAGTTTTTCTTCGCCATAAATAAATCCTGTACAAGAGCTACTGCAAGGGCTTGTCGGTTATGGGAATCCATTTAAACTTCTGCTTAGTAGCGGAGAGTGTTGTTCATGGTTGCATAGCAACCACAGACGCAACAGAAGCGCAAGCTCCCGAACGCTTGCAAAAGAAGGAGGAAGCGACGCGGCCGCGCTTTCCACGCGTTTTTAGGCGCGATATGTGAACGGCCCCTTAAAGGTTCTTAATTGCCCCTTTGCAAACAGTTTGATTGACAGGCAATCTGACCAATCATAACCCCGAATCCGCCATTTTGTCTGACAAAGCAGTCAGGGGAGTTAGTAGATTAACATTGGTGAACTTGAACTTCAAAAATTGTGTGTACTCACGTCTTTCTGCGCTTGAAACAACATTCCTTCCGATGTCCATTCATATTTATTTGATGCTATAAATGAACTAGTATGAAGAGATGATCGGCCGCTTGAAGGAGCTACAGCAATCTGTCACGACACATTAAAGAGCAACTATACGATATTTATTGTTTAAACTTCTTTAAAAAAATTACGATATATTAAATATGAAACCGTGAGAACATGATGTGTGGCGTGAGAGCGCATGGCTGTCAGACAAAGCAGCAGTAAGGGGGCGGGTCTTTTTGAAGGGTCAATTGGCATCAATGGTTCCATGAAGAACATTTAACATCCATGGAATCTTTCCATTTCACAAAAGGTTCTTTATTGTTGAAAAAGGTTCTGTAGGTTTTTAAAACGTTCTTTCCACTAAGAAAAAAATCATTCTTTTAAGAACCGTTTATTGAAAGATTCTTTGGCGAACCAAGAATGGTTCTTGGCATCATTGCGAAAACCCTTTTTTGAAGCCTTTATTTTAAAGAGTGTATACATAACAAATACAGCTCTGGAAAAAATTAAGAGACCAATGCAAAATTATCAGTTTCTCTGGGTTTACTATTTATAGGTATGTGTTTGGGTAAAATTAACATTTTTGTTTTATTCAATAAACTACTGACATTTTTCCCAAATTCCAAATAAAAATATTGTAATTTAGAGCATTTATTTGCCAAAAGCAACAGCTGGTCAAAATAACAAAAAATATGCAGTGGTCTCTTAATTTTTTCCAGAGCTGTATTTCATTATATTACAGTAGGTGTTTTGCCAGTGACAGGTTTTTTGGCGGCTCTTAAAAAGCATGAAATGTATCTACCTTTCATGTCACCACTCCGCATAGTTTCTAGTGAGGGGTTTGAGCACACTTTCTGCTGTATTTTCAACATGAACAGAAACAGGAAAAATAGGCATTTAAGTGTGAACACGTGCACCTCAACTGATCGAAAATAAGATATACTGACATGGTAATTTGAAGAAAATAAATTTATAAGCTTATCAACAGCTCTTGAAAACATAATATAGTTTGCTTACATAACTAGTTTTACAACACATAATATCTCATTAGTCCAAATCCAACCTTAATTTCTTAATTATTTACACTTTAGATTCATCATTATAGAACATTATTCTATGGCTGGTAGAAAAAATATATGCGTCAAAAAGCAAGATTTAATTATTTGCTTTGACTTTAGTACAATAACAATATTAAAGCCAATTATTTAATATAGATAAAATATAAAGTAATATTATGTTGTCGTAATGCTTTGTTCTCACAGTAAAGTATTAATATTTAAGGAACTATAAAGAGGTTTGGGAAATACTGATGAACTGTGGCAATACTAAGTGTAAAATGATCTTAGAATATCATCTCAAACTGAACCATGTCGAACTTTACAATGCTTGATGTGGAGAACTCAAGAAATTGGGGTCACTGAACAGAAAGAGGTTTTCAGGTCTGCGCTCACACGAAACTGTCTGCAAACTATTATATCAATTTATTTGTTGATAGGCTAGCGTGCTACTTGGCCGGATTTTCAGTTGGCTGAAGTAAGGCAGGGGTTTTCAAGCAGGTGTCCAGGAACCCCGAGGGCCAGGAGGGTTTGGGGTCTGCAAAGAGAAAAGAAAATATTTTACATTCTTTTATTATTATTATTATATTGATTGTGAAAAGCTCTATAAAAATAAATTAGAAGTAAATTAAAAGTGTCTCCTCAGGTTTATAGATTTAATATCATTCTAATAGATGATAGAAACAGAGATACACAGAAGTCAAAGTCAGTATTTTAAAAAAATCGTTTTAGCATCAGTACAATAACAATTTAAAAGCCAATTATTTAATTCAGATAAAATATAAACAAATACAATGCCATCATGTTTGTGTGTTCTCACAGTATTAATGGGTCTTTATAAATATAAATCATCATATTTGGGTGTCTTTAGCATAAAAAAGCTATCATTCAAATTCAACATATTCCCGTGTCTCGCAAGCACTACTCTCAGCTTTGTTTAACACATTTTGCTCAATTTAAAGGTGCAGTAAGCAATTTCTGAGAAACAGTGTTGATACCCAAACAAACACACCCCTCCCTTCATTACAAAATACAGCGAACATGATGACCAAACTTCAAGGATGAACAAAAAATGAACATACAGGACACAAAAGTTGCATATAAAATCAAGAGTTTGATGTTAGTCGCCAGCAGCACACCAGCTCCACACAGATAATAACACTCGACTCAAAACTGTCCTGTTACTACAGCTAACATTTCAACAACAGCATATCTGGGTTTTGTGAAACATAGCAAAACCAATGTTACTCACGCATGGAGCTGAAATGCAACCTCAGCATCCGTTTTTAGTAGGGATGGCTGACGCGAAACTAATGTTTCGACACAGTGTCGAGATCCCGAAGCGTAAGTGTTTCGAAACACTGCTCCAAACTGTGATTCAAAACACCCATGTCACGTGACTATGGCTAAACGAAGCATCTGCGCATTTCGACAGGTGGCATGCCTGCCGAGTCTGCGTTTGATTGACAGGAGCGGGAACAAACCCCACAATCGCAATCAATGTGAATTTATTATTTATTATGTGAAATCAATTTATTAATTTTAATTTTTCATGACCTAGTTATTATTATTATTATATATTATAGTTATATAGTGAGGATGTTAAAAACTCACCACATTAACAAAAACACAACATTTTTATTTTTTTAAAGGCCTTGTTGTCAAAGTTGTTTCAGATAACATGTGCAATTGACCACTAGGTGTCACCGTGGAGACGGGTGTCGGTATAGTTTCGAAGCCTCGACACAATACGGCACATTTGCTTCAACTGTTTCAGTGTTTCATGAAGCCTCGCTCTGCCCACCACTAGTTTTTAGGCTTCCTGCTTAGTTCTGTCCAGCACTTGAAAGCTTTTCTAATATTAACGTAATCCTCTGACTCTTTTCTAATGTCTCTCAGCCATCTCTCTTTCGACAGTCTTTCTTCAAATCTCCTTCTTGCTCACTCTCTCTCCTCCCCATCATAAGTTTATACGCCCCCTACTGCTGCGACTAGTCCAAACGACAACAGAAATTCCCTAAAAAGTCATGCGGACAATCATTATTTACTAACATTCATAATGGTTGTATAGTCAGGTGTTTTTTTGTGTGTGTTTGTTTTTTATCACCTCTTTTTTTTTACCACATTCTTCTTTTTAGAAGACATGTTCATCATCTCAGTTTCATGCTTTTTTTTTCTCAGTCGGTTTCAAGATCATACCAGCCACACACCATCAAAACAAACGTGTCAAATCTGTTTCAGCTGCCAGGTGTGTGAGCATCTGTTAGGAATGCAGCACGGCAGTGAGGAGTTTTTCTGCTGCATGTAACCAGCTCTGAGTGGATCTGATATCCCTGCTTTTAACCAAGAACCATGAATTGAAGTGTTCTGTTTAACATATGGCATATAATTTTACATGCAAATACTTGCCAAGGTCCAGAAATTAATAAAAAATAAATAAAAAACACCGGTGTTAAGATGGGCCACTTGAATAGCTCTACTTGTCGTCTTATTAAATCAGCCCGTTGTTGTAGCCAAAGTCAACTACGTATAGTAGCTTGGCAGACGCACAGAGGAGGCTGATGATGCTATCTGAGGTTATGCTTCAGGGACTGGTATCTGGGCTGCTGCAAAGGCTCCAGCATATGTTGGCAATCTAAAGTGGTTTTGTGGATCCATACACAGAAATAGATTATTTCGGTCAAATGCTATGATCATGTTGACTCGCTGAAGCTCTCCATGTTTCAAAATCTCTGTGAATGGGCTGAGTCAGCAGCTGATCTACAGATTTTACAGCACTGGGAATAGCTTTATCAGTAATCTCAACTCTGGTTCAAAGATCTGACAATGTGTGATAAACTGAATTTCAAGGACCTGATTTCTTCTTAAAGATTGCTTTATCTGTTGTTTTTGGATTTAACTTGTGTCCGTGAACAAGTGTATTTATTTTGTTTGTAGCTAAATGGAAGATATGTAATGTTATACACATGTTCTTATGTTCACATTGAAATGATGTATGTGGAATATAGCTAGAATGACACTTCATACTATTTCACGTAATTCATACTATTTTACATTTTGGTCAAATTGATTCGAATTTCCATGAATTCATAGAATCTCATTTTCTGTGTTTTCGCATGAAAGTTTAGGTATGGACCTTCATGAGTAGATAAAAAAGGACATTTTACAAAAAATCAAATCATACAAATTCATAAAAAATGAATCTCCAGCTGTTCAGGTGCAAAATACACCAGTATAATCATAATCTCATATCTCACATATCTCCTAAAGTTTCACAAGCAATCTCAATAATGTCTCTAACTGTGACCACTTTGCTGAAACACCAAATTTGCAATCAAAACCCAAGAGATATGAAGTAATTTCTCACAAATTTCTCAAATTCTTAACTGATCAAATTCTCTGAGCTGTTATTTGCATTCATTTTATAGCTATTGTCAATAACTATTTATATTTTAGCAGAAACATTGAAGACAACATTACATAAACTTCAATTTGCTCTTCACCATAACTCTCACATTCCATTCATATTTTCACATACTCAATGTTCGATGGGTCATGACCAGTTATGAAACACATGAAAACCAATGCTATTTGATATCAGTGCCATCCAATATGGTCTGCCAAAAGTGAATATAAACAATTGAGATTTAACAGTGAAGTGATGTTTGAGAAAGACATTTTCATGGAATAAATCAAGTCATACAGGTTTGGAACAACATGAGCGTGAGTAAATGATGACAGAATTTTCACTTAAGCAGCTAGGAACATTCCTGCTTGATTAATCTCAATGATGTTCTGCAGGTGGACCTTTGGCGGCCCAACAGTGCTTCTCTGATTCAAGAGAACAGCCCAGTAGACGTCCATGTGGGACGGAACAAGACGCAATGGCTGAGAAGACATCTTCACCAAGCGCACATCCACTATGAGTGAGTTTCCTCTTTCTCCGTTGGAACTATCATTAGGTCGAATTCCTCTCATACTCCTGTGGGACAAACATTGGTTTCTAGGGGCACACATTTGAGTTATCTACTCAATCCTTCTGACTTTGATTTGCATGTGCTGAAGGATCCAGAAACGAAAGCATGATTCAGAGTACTCTTTTAACCACTCGCTCCATCAATCATCCAGATCAAGAGCAACAATGAAGCTTATCTCATGCACCACAGCCAGCAACACTTTCATTGTCATCCCTTTTCCCCAGGGAGGCCTTCTTCTCCCCCTCTCATGGCTGATGTATTTGAGCATATTTACGAGCAGAAGGGAGAGCTCTGAGGATTCTGGGTAATGGGATAGGTTGAGAGAGAGAGAGATAGAGAGAAATATATGCATCTAGTGCTTTGTTTACTCTAGTTTAAAATATTCCATCCATGTTTGCTTTGGTCTTGACAGGTCATGAAATCATGGCATTCTTATTGATTTTCTCATATCCTTAACCAAAAAACAAAGGCAAAGATGTATTATAAATAATATTGTTAATATTGTGTTTTTTCATGTTATGCCTTTGTTTTGTTTGTGACTAGATGATCAATATTGGTGATATATGTGTTCCCAAATCCTAGTTTGTTTCCATGGTTATTGATTATGTTAAGCACTTGTCTCTAGTTCTGTTGGTTAGCTATTCTGTCTATATAAGGCACTCAGTTTGTTCACCTCTTTGTTTAGTGGTGTTTTCCCTGCCATTGTGTTTGCTCCTGTGATTGCTGCTATTTGGATTATCTTCTTTTTTTTGGGGGGGGGGGGGTTTGTTTGTTTGTTTTATTAAGAAAGATAGCTTCATTTAGATCCTTCCTTCTCATTTTTGCCTGACATAAGACCCAGAAATTATGGATCTAGCAGCTAGAAAGCAAATGGAGGACCGGCTACTCACCATCCTGCAAAATGGCCGGCTGCTGGAGTGGTACGTGGAGGAGTTTCTAGATTTATACCATCAAGTAACCTGGAGTAGACACACACTGAAGACACACACATATTTATTGGAGGGGCTGGATGATGCTCTATACATATTCCTCTCACCCAGAAAGGTCAGTACAACCCTGGTCCAGTACATTTTGTTCTTTGGTTGAGTGGTTTGACTTTCATCATGGAGGAGATTGAAGAGGACTATTCCATTGAGTAAATCTACTCCACTGACTACATCTACTCCAGTCCTCCCCAAGCCAGTGTCCAAACTCTCCATGGACCCAAAGCCAATGACCACCATAGGCCAGAGCCAATACCTGCCACGGACCCAGAGTCAGAGCCAATGCCCTCCCTGGAGTCCTCCTGGGATTGTTAGTGGAGTTGGATACCGAGGAGTGGCTTATGAGTGGGATTTGGTAGAGGAAGTTCCCACCCTTGTCCCCAACCTACGAATCTCTTCCTCCTCTGGTCGTCCCATCTGCCTGGATGAATGTCCTGGTCCCATCTGAAGTCTTCTCTCTTCCACTCTCCTTCACAGGAGAGCCTCCACCCTCCATCGTCTTTTGGACTTTTAGTTACGGCACGAGGATTCACCTTCTGGGAGGGTGTTGTTGTGTTACAAGTATTTTAGTTTTGTTGTGCTTTGTTATGGTTCTGTTCCTGTTCGTCTGTGTTCCCCATCATAGTTTGTTTCCAGGGTTACTGATTTTGTTAAATCACTAGTCACTAGTTCTGTTAATTTAGCTATCCTGTGTATATAAGGCACTTAGTTTGTTCAGTTCTTTACCTTGTGATGTTTTTCCTGTCACATGTTTGCTCCTGTGCTTTCTACTATTTGGGTTATCATCTTTGTTTTTAATAAAGATACCTGAATTTAGATCTTTCCCGTTATTGCCTGACCCATCGTGACCGAACCTTATAATGCATTGTATGGTCTCATGAATCATTGTAACCACAGTTATTATACTTATGGTATGCCTTTAGAATCTATAATGCATAAAAAACACATGACAAACAATCAATTTCATATGTAACAAGGAAAATTACAAACAACTAATTTCAGATGTACCAAGGAATATGCAAATACCATAATGCATTTTAACATTGGTTACAATTATTTGTAAAATATATAGTGCATATACATAAAGGCTTTAAGTGTTACCATACTAAAAAAATGTTTTCATGTTAGAGGCATTAACATTTAAATTGTCATTAGTGTTAAAATTTTACTAACATAAGTAAAGACAGTCAGCTGGTCATTATTGTAAAATAAACCCTAATAGGATGATCGTGACCTTGATGCAAAGAACTTTCCATAAATACTTTCCAAATAAACTACAGTAAGTAAGTGCAAAACAATAAGTAGTCAATGTATTAAAAAATAAATATACTTGTATAAAATTCAAACAAGTAAATAAAAAAATGCATGAAAAATTGCGAAAATTTCTATCTAAATTCATCTAATGTTCTTACTGTCTAATTAATGTCCATATTATGTATATATATATATATATATATATATATATATATTTTTTTTTTTTTTTTTTAAATTGTTCATTTCTTCCTCAAACTCAAGCTTTAGATGCAGAAATGATTGTGTGTACATAAGAATCTGAGCAACCCTGAAAACTGCCATTAAACGGTTTGATAAACAGTGCATGTCCTTTCAACATCCCCTCCCTGTCACCCCACTGTCTCCACAGGGTGCTCATTTCCAATCTCCAAACTGAAATTGAGAAACAGACCGGATACCGTTCCTCCAGGAAGCGGAGATCAGAATTGCAGTA
This sequence comes from Zacco platypus, assembly GCA_038088235.1. Lineage (NCBI taxonomy): Eukaryota > Metazoa > Chordata > Actinopteri > Cypriniformes > Xenocyprididae > Zacco > Zacco platypus. Next base: position 11,988,144 of record CM076065.1, read on the forward strand.
TGACTATGAAGTGTACCATCCTTTGGAAGAGGTGAGTGCATGGGTGGGAGTTACACATGGTAATTTGTCTGTAGTGAGATGAAGAAGACAGAGATCAAATAGTTTTTTTCCCTGTCTTCCACGCTATCTTTTTCTCAAAAGAAGCTTGATTTTCACATGCTAACGGACTTTGATTGAGAAGTGCATTTGCATTCAGTTGTAGCCCATGTGCACAAGAAAAACAGAAACTTGGGAGGTTTTCTTCAGGGCCACCAAAACCCATCATTGAACCTTTACTCACAGGTTTTCTCCTTCAGATCCAGTGCCAACTTCAACTGAACGTATGGCTATACAATTTCAGCTCTGTTCATTTTGATCCAGTTCTAGTCTCATAACAAAATGATGAATGGGAAACCCTTCGCAGCAAACGAGGGCTGGATTACATTCACTTTTGTGGATGTAATTCTTCCAGCACTCCTGTAAAGAAAACCACGTACACCTTAAGTGTGGATGGGGGTAAGACCAGCTGAGAAGCAATCATGGAGGAACTCCAACACTGAAACCACTGGGCAGTTAACTCGGTCCAACCCATGCTCTCTACACTAAGAGGCGAAAACATTCCAGTACAGTTTCCTCATGGACAGAGCTCTAGAGTTGATTATAGTCTTGACCACTTTGGCTGAGAGACCAGACTCCAGGTACTGAGCCCCCTCAGGGGCCAGACCCACATTTTCCATAGCTCTGGTCAGGGGTGATATCATGATATCATGCCCTCGGCCCAGGAAAGCAGGTCCCTCCTGAGGGTAATCTCCCACGGAGGGCCTGCCAGGAGTGATATGATGTCCGAGAACCATACTCGAGCCGGCCAGAACGGGGCTACCAGGAGCAGACTGACCCTGTCCCGACAGACCCTCTCTAGAACTCCCGAGGGCAGAGCGATCAGGGGAAATACGTACAGATGCAACCTTGGCCAAGTCTGTACCATGGCGTCCAGTCTCAGCAGGACCAGAGGTGTGAGAGAGAACCACAGTGGACAGTGGGTCATTTCTTTAGATGTGAATAGATCCAGTTCAGCCGGGCCAAACCTCTCCTATATTGACTCCAACATCTCGGGGTGGAGTCTCCATTCCCTGGGCCTGAGCCCCTGCCTGGACAGTAGGTCTGCTCCCAAATTCTGGTCCCCTGGAAATACATTACTTGAGAGACAACAGTTTCCGCTGGGACCACAGAAGGATGTCATTGGACTATTTTCACAAGTGCTTCTGATGCCAATGGCGTTGCCCAAAGTGTTGTCATATGACGCAGCACGAGTTCACTCGAAAGGGAACTTGTAGTATCGGAGCCCTTGTTACAGTTTTGTTGTGTCTTGACTTGTGTGTCTTAACATGTTAAAGCTAAACTCAAGGTTTCAAATGCTAATTGATGCATTTCTTACAAATGTTTTCCACGCTCCGTTAAGTGATGGACCGATTGGGAGGCATCAGTTGGTTCCTCTGTGTTGCATGGAAGATGAGACCTGCAACTCATAGTCCCACCCTGGAATCTGGCTGTGGTGCTCGAGGGATTATCCTTGGGGTTATCAAGCGACTTCCATTTCTCCTCCCTGCTTGGAATTTGGCCCTGAGAGGGTAAAAGCTATATATTGCATCCTAGACCAGTATATGTGCCTAATGTGCACTCTAATATGGCTCGGTCTACGATCTTCCAGGCCTTCCTTCTTCCTCCACATGTGTCTGCAGACTTTACTTATTCTGTCCTGTGTGTGCCTTAGAGTTATATGTTCAGAGTTACCAGTAGCTAGTATGCTTTGGGTCACCCAGGAAGGGAAATCCAGCCTCCAAGCAAACAATCAGCAACTGAATTGTTGAGGCGATTTCCTTGGCCTACTAGGTGCGTGGTGCCTTCACCTCTGGCCAAAGTGTCATCATATGATGCAGCGTGAGTTCCCTTGGAAGGGAACGTCTCAGATTATGACTGTAACCCTTGTTCCCTGAGAAGAGAATGAGACTCTGCGTCCCTTTGCCACATCTTCATATACCTGAGAGCGACTTGCTTTGACCTATCAAAAACTGACAGTATTGTGTGCCGGCATCCCTTTGTAGCTTCTGTGTGCGCGTCACATTCCACGTCACTAGTTTCACACGTGCTTCAGAGGCTTGCACGCTGAAGACATTCCCCAAAGTGTCTTCATGCAACACAGCATCTCGTTCCTTTCTTAGAACAAGGGTTGTAACACGAGAGAGTATAATTTTACCACACTAATTTAATAATGATTAATTTAATATAATAATTTAATAATTTAAATTCATTCACGAACAAACTCATTCATACATTCATTCATTCACAAACAAACTCATTCATTCATTCATTAATTCATTAATTTTTTGGGAATATTCTTTAAACATCCAAATATATACAATATATGTTATTGCCTTATAGCAATTAAAATGAGTTTTACAAATTGACCCGAGGTGCCACAAATTAGTTAGAAATGAGTGCAGACACCAAAAGAAATAGGCCAGACCTGCAAAATTAAATGTGTATAAAATTTCACAACCATATTTGATTTTGACTTTCTGCTGCAAAGTTTTATATGAATACAAGCTGCATGTTAATCTGAAGGATGTGAGTCAAAATCTTTTCACCCTTTTCCACAGATCCAGAGTTGGATGTTTGAGATGAACCGGACCCACCCGCACCTGGTGGACCTGTTTTCTATTGGTCAGTCCTATGAGAGACGACCCCTCTATGTGCTCCAGGTAAAAGCTGAAGGGAAAGATGGTTAAAATTATGGCCATGCTGTTTAAAAAACACACACACGTTCTGACTTACTAGATGGTGTTCTCTGCCCCTCTTCTGTCAGTTAGGAAAGAGAACACGTCCCTTTAAGAAGGCAGTGTGGATAGACTGTGGAGTGCATGCAAGAGAATGGATTGGTCCTGCTTTCTGCCAATGGTTTGTTAAAGAGGTTTGTGCTGTGTTATTCTTTCTGTTTGCTACTGTTCACTTCACGCTGGGATTTAAATCACTGCCAGTCAAAAACAACAAAATGGTAATGCATAGTATACAATGAGGTTCATTAACAATTATATTATTTGCATTTAAAAATGAACATAAAGCATTAGATCATTTAAAGCATTAATATTTCAAAATACTAAATTATTGTGGGGGTTTTTAGGGGGAGGGGGGTTTTCGGACAAGAATCAGGTGATTTTGATTAAAGATTATTTTGTGCTTATTGCTAAAAAAAAAATGAGACTCTTATAACATTCCACATTTTTATAAAGTTCAAGGTTTTTATTGTTCTATTTATTTGTGAGCTGGTGCATTCTGGGACTGTTTCATTCAGTCTCTAATAATTAATCTGTATAATACATCATAGCCTCTCCATCCCCTGAGCTCATCTCATGTACTAATATCAAAGAGTGCCTTTAGTTAGGTGATCTCCTTTTACGCTGATCTGGGTGTAATCACATCAGCAGCTAACACTGAGTGAGACAAATATCGAATTAGATAGAGATTGAATAAAGGGAGAGTTGCAATACCTTCATTATACCACTATGAGGCAGAACTACTGTATGACAGAGTCCTAAAGCTGACTGACCCTGAAGTGAACATTACAGCTCTATAGTTCTCCTCAGTCCACCAGCACTCATGATTTTTCACTTTCTGCTGTTGAATTAGGCTTTACACATAGTAACACTGCATCTAAATTAAACCAATGTAACATTTTTCATATTTTACAAGACCAAAGGGAGCTTTTAGTTATGGATTAAGTAAATCATCATTGTCAGTATAGTTTACACAGACACAGCAGCTAAGAAATCATGCTGATTGGCTGCTCAAGAAACATTTTTTTTAGTATCAATGTTGTATGTTTTTGTGGAAACCAGTATTCATTTTATTAAGGATTCTCCAAAAGAAGGGCATTCATACTGCCATCTATAATCAATATAATGCATGCGTGCTAAAAAAAAAGTATTAATTTCTTAAAATGAAATACTAACCCAAACTTCTGAATGATAGTGTTGCTTTATACTGCATTTGCTAAAATGAAGTATAAAGTAAACGTTACAGAATACTCTACTTACTTACTTTCCTTAATATATATTAAATTGCATTCTGTACTTAAAATAGGCCTACTGTACCCAAGATGCAATTTGATCTTCCATTTTTAGTGTGAGAAATTAAACAGAAGAAACATCATGACTAATTATTGGATCAGACTACCATAAGTTAGGACAATAATTTATGCAAAATAGTTATTTTTATTCTTAAGATGATAACCAGATGCCACTCTTACTTAAATATGCATGAGGTCTTATGACAACAGTGAAATATTTATAGAAATTTTAGAAAGTAAGAAAAAGTATACTGCACATTATTTATTGTATATAGTATGTTAGTAGTCCACTCCACACTATATTTGGGGTTAAAGATCAAGGAAGAAAACTTTAATTTTAGCACACACACACATACACACAAATCTATTTAATGGAAGAATGGCCTCTTTAAATGGGCTATGATTAGAGGAACTGCACACACACTGCAGTGTCCTTGTTCAGAGTATTTTTCTGTATTGAAGTTTATCTGTTGGGAAAACGAGACACACATTTCCTGCATCTCTTGAAGTCTGTCACGATTCCATTCACTGTGAACGCAGGCACTGAACTCATATCAACACGACTCCAGCATGAGACGACTGATGAATCAGCTCAATTTCTACATTATGCCTGTCTTCAATGTAGACGGTTACCATTACAGCTGGAAGACGGTAACTGTCTGTTTGTCATATGTCTAGATCTCAACGTCTCTTCTGTAATGTATGCTGAGCTTACCGAAATGAATTGTTGGCAGCTCTGTGCTGTTAAACATGCAGCATGTCTTGCCTTTCTATAGGCCGCTAGACACAATGGAGGACAATATCTCTGCTTCTTCTCTCTCACTCGCTCTCTTAGGATCGCTTTTGGCGGAAAACACGATCAAAGATTCCAAAGTATCATTGTCGAGGAGTGGATGCCAACCGAAATTGGAAAGTCAAATGGTGTGGTAAGTTATTTAACCTGATATTCAGAAAAATCAAAAGCTCCAAATTAAAGAGCCCTGATGTTCATATAGGACATACACAGGCATTCTAGTACGTAAACACCACAGTCCTTTAGCAGCCAATGAAGAGGCCTGACACAGATTAAAAATTGATCAAAAGAATGAAATATTTACACCAAACATTTGATACTATATTTGAATTTCCCTATGCAATACATAAGGAAATTAAGATGTTAGAGTCTTTGTTTGTGTGTGTGGTTGCATGCAACCTTTTTAATCATGCTATTTGATGATGGTCTACTAACACTAAACAGAAATGAGCTGAAGCTTTGGTTTAAATGCATTTATTGACATGAAAATACTAATAATGAATCTTTTGATGTGAGCCTAAGACATCCATCGACTGATGACAGTTCAGACTGAAAAGATGAAAAGAATGTGTTGCATTTGGACACTGTCTCCACCAGGCTTAACTACCTCAACCTCAGCTAAACATATATATATATATATATATATATATATATATATATTAGTGCTATCAAACAATTAATTGCAATTAATCCCATCGAAAAGGAAAGTTTGTGTTTACATAATATATGTGTGTACTGTATCTGTCTAAAGATTTGCCTTGTGATTCCACACTTTTGATTTTCTCAAACTTTAAGTTTTTACAGTCTAGTTCTAGTATGATTCTGAAGGACGAATGAATAATGCTCGCCCAAAAATGATCACTCTTAAGTCGCTGGTAGATAAGACACCAAGAAAGAACATCTCCGACATTAGTGTAGAATGACCATGAGTCAGCAAAATGCCAAGAGAGGAAAGTAATAGTCATCTATGACCGCAGACTTGGACCAGAAAAGGTGGAAATGAAATGATTACAAATAAAGTAAAAATTTTTTGCACCTGCTGTCTTTGCTATCTCTGATAGATGAGGGTGCATCCCTGCACCCCTGCGATGACACATACTGCGGTCCCTTCCCGGAGTCAGAGCCTGAGGTCAAAGCTGTTGCCAAGTTTCTACGTAAACACAGGAAACGGGTGAAGGCCTACATCTCGATTCACGCCTATGCTCAGATGCTCCTATATCCATATTCCTACAAATATGCCACTATACCAAACTTCAACTGTGTGGTGAGTGATTTTTGTCTTCAGACAGTTAATCTTGAATTTGTCCATTTGGGTGGGGATCATTCAGTAATTATAATTTCAGAGAAAAAGAGTTATTTTTACTGAATCAAAAATATACAGCGCAACCAGCGCACTCCAATTAGTAAGCAAATGACTCCTATGAAGAGAGAGAGAGCGAGAGAGATTATCAAAGACTACTTCATCATGGCTGATTTCTGCATCGTACCCCAGAAAATTGCTCTGTTACATATTTCCCATTCATTTACTCCAGCAGTCAGTTCTTTTTTTATGTTCCTACAGCAAATGCCACAAATCTCATCCAAGTTCATACCATTCTGATAAAAATTACATATACAAAACATAAAATGTTTTGGCCTTAAGTAACAAAGACCACCATAGGGCCACCACAAGTCATGACGGTCTTGAAACAAATGAAGTTTTTCCACTTATATAATATCTCCACACTGATTAAACACTGCAAACCTTAAATTGCACCCTGGAGTAGTCAAAGCAATTCAGCCTTTAAACAGGATAGAACTCAATATCATCTACCAGAGGGCAAAACATTAAACTCCTCATTAAGAATATGCAATGGCTGAGATATTATTTTATTTTTTGCCCTTGCCTCAGAATAGTTGTCTCATATATCGATTGGATGGCTGTTAGCCCACACAATCTTTTGACTATACTTACCACCAAGCATCCTTAATGATGGACTGGATGAATACTTGAACCTCTGCTCTTCCCCCTCAGGAATCAGCAGCCCAGAATGCAGTGAGCGCTCTGTATTCGGCTTATGGAGTGAGATACAGATACGGCCCTGCCTCCACCACGCTTTGTAAGTCAGGCATTGGGTCTTTTCTTCAGTCAATGACATATAGCTACTGCATATATGAGTCATCAGCTCTCTGTAAGCCCTCTCAGTTAGACACCAATCGGTTTTCTGACTCATGACTATTTCTATATCAACAAGAGTCAAATGTCCAGATGTGATGTAATGTATTTCTTTAACTTGCAGATGTGAGTTCTGGAAGCTCAATAGACTGGGCCTATAAGAACGGGATCCTGTATGCCTTTGCCTTCGAGTTGCGTGATACGGGCTACTACGGCTTCTTGTTGCCAGAGGCCCTGATTAATCCCACCTGTACAGAGACAATGAGAGCAATAAAGACCATCGCCTCAGGCCTGCTGAAGAAGTGTACCAAATGAAACTTTTTACTTGACTTTCACTCTTTTTCTCATATCTTCTCTCCATCGATTTCACAGTCTAGTCCATAAACCATAGCAATCTCTACTGGCTATGTACAAAAGTGCCTGCATTTTACAAAACTACGACTTATTTATTTCACCTTTTTTACGCTTTTTTTTACACTTTTCTTTTTTTATGACTTATTTATTTCACTTTACTTTTATAAACTCTACAATATGGAAGCGAAGTCCCTTTTGAGGATAGCCTATTCAGTCGGCGGCCATATTTGCAATGCCTCAGGGCAGCTATTTCGGGCATCGAAGACCAAGTCCTGTCTATCTGAATGGGAGAATCCTGAAACCTCAAAAACTGCTAGCCGATTTCACAATTAAATAACATATTTCAAATCAGGAACAAAATCTGATGTGAACTGTGCCATAAATGTTGTTTCCTATGCTCAAATAGCGTTAAAAAAGCTAGACCAGCCAAATGTGTGAGTCTAACACTCTCTACACCAGACACCTTTTGTCATAACAGCTAAAAGCTAAACATGACACTCTACACTGAACATGACAAACCGACCGTTGCAAAGCACTTGGACTACGTCAGAAATGGGGAATCCGTTTATTGTTGGGAATTTGTTGTGTCGTGTCGCGCCACATCCAGTGTAGACAATATCAGTTATTATAACTTGATTATATCGTTTATATGATTATATTGTCTTTTGACACGTCGCGCCACTCGCGTCCAGTGTTTGGTGTTAGGTTTCTATGGGAACCGGAGCTTCTGATGGCAGCTGCAGTGACGCAATGTCTTTACCAATCAGCGATTGGCTCTTTTACTTAGAAGGCGGGACATATTCCGCCATACTGCGCCAAAGACTATAGAATAACACTAGACGCGTGACTCGTATTGTTTTGAATGGGAGAAAGTGCAATGTGCAATATGACGGAATAAGTCCCGCCTTCTAAATAAGAGCCAGTCGCCGTCTGGTAAAATCACACATCACGTTAGAAGCTCCGGTTCCTATAGAAGCAGTCAGGTGTACCCCTCCGAAATGAGACACAAGAGATACTCACTTAGGACTGCGCATGCGCATTAGCTTGATCCAGCCTGAAAAATAACGTTTTTTTTTTTTTTCAAGCGTTTAGAAACAATTTTTTTAGACAGTTGTTGTCAGATTTCATTGGTGATTTCAAATATGAAATTTAATTGAAAGCTTGAGAAACAGCTTTGGAGAATTTGATGTTTCCCCATTCAAAGAGATATGAGCTGCTCTTGCATGCCAGAGAGGCGTTTCAAACATGGCCGCCGAGTGAAATTATTCTTCTTTTTAAGGGACTTTGACTGCGTGTTGCAGTTTCTCCCATTCATAAGAGTGAACCGTCTTGTACTTCTATAGTATTTGATGGAAGCTTGTTTCTGCCATGGAATAAAAAAGGTTATTGCGACTTATCTCACAATAATAAGAAAAAAAAAGTATCTTTCTCGCAATTGTAAGTCAGAATTTTAGGATAAAAAGTTACAATTACCTTTTTTATTTCTTTTTTATTCCATGGTGAAAACAAGCTTTCATACTATATAAAAATGGTATAAATGTAAACAGTAATGCAAGCACTTGAATTATGAACGAAATTCCCTTTTTATAAAGTGGGTTTTACCTAAGAGGCAAATATACAGTGAGCACTTGCTTTCCAGACAAGATTCAAAATAACAGTAATACCCAAAGAATGTAAATAATGCATACTGTATCTTACAATGCATGGGTTTATTTTAGTGTAGATGCCAGCGTGAATCACTGCAGCTAAAAGACAGCTTTGATTTAGCTTTTAAAATGAAATGGTAAAGGTCAAATGGGAATTCAACATCTCAAATGAGCTAGACAAGACTACATTAAATTTGTTGTTGTTTTTGTTTTGTTTAAAAAAAAGCTTGTCATTTACCTTGTATAATTAACTGTACTTGCAGGGGCAATGTTTACATTTGTATTATTAAGTACTATCAAGTTTTAGAGTTTTACTGTAATAGTATTTATTTCAAATGAAAATATCCTTTGTTGTATATAAAGTGTCTTGCAAGTTGGCATTTGAGATGTTTTCATTGTACAGATTTTTGTATCTTAGTTTTTATTTTAGGTACATGATCAAAAGTGGTTTTTATAATGATGTAATTATGTACAAAAAAAAAAAATCCTGCTAAGTCTGACACAATCATCAACAGGCTTCATCCAATATCCAAGAATGGATTGTGTTATTTGATAAAAGGCCTAAATTCCAAATAACAAGAAATTACTTTACAAATGTGAGAAATAAACTCAAGAATAAATAAAGGCAACCAGAGAAAATGAAAGTGCTTTGGGCACCGCAGACCTCTAAACTGGGAGGGTGATAGGGCCGTGGCCCTTACGCTATTGACCCAGTCCATTGCATCCTTAAATACATGGAATTTATAAGCAATATAACTCCAGAAATATGAGATATTCACTATCACTGCATGACTGGAAGTGTGATATTGCTTTGCACAAATCGAGCACATATGTCAAACTCCACTCCTGGAAGGCCACTGTACCGCAGAATAACTACAACCAGCTTCAAGACACCTGCCTGGAAGTTTCTAGTAATCCTGAAGACCTTGATTAGCTGGATTAGGTTTGTTTAATTAGGGTTGAAGCTAAACTCTGAGGCCCTCCAGAAACTTAGGTTGTTTCGAAATGACCCCTTAAATAAATGGTTGAGTATATTTATTCATTTTATTATCTACAGTTGGGATTATATGGCCTGACCTTGACTCCACCTCCATATTTGATGTCAGCTTCTTTGTGTGCAAAAGCATTTCAGGCATCTTGTGAATGCAACTTGAGAGTTACTCATCCTGGAGAGGCAAAAAACAAACAGGCTTTGCTTGATGAAGAGCAGTGTTTCTTGTTACAGAGAGGGCTGACTGGTTAATCTCCCTTAAACCAGAGAAGAAAAAGATAGATAAAAAGCTTTTAAGAGATAAAGAGTTTTTTATTCAAACAGGCTTAACTGCCAAAAGTTGTTTACTGTTGAAGGAAATGGAGGCCAGTTTTTATTTGTCCAGCAAATAACATGATAATGACTCAAACTATGGTGAAAGATTATTTAATGAAGTGTCACAGCACCGTTTTGAGGACAATTGTTCTAATTTTGTGTCTACAAAATAGTCATTTGTGAAATTGTGTTATTTGGAATGTCATTTGTGTGTGTGCATGTTTTTGTGATTTATGAGGACACAAATTTGTATAATGATATGGGTATTACACTGGTATTACAATGTACACATGAAATATGAGGACATTTCATGAGTCGTCATATTTAGCTTTAAAAACATACTAAACAATGTTTTATTTAATAATGCAGAATGTTTTCTGTGATGGGTAGGTTTAGGAGTAGGAGTTTGTGTAGGGGGAAAGAATGTACAGTTTGTACAGTATAAAAACCATTACGCCTAGGGAATGTCCTCACTAAGATAGCGAAACAAACCTGTGTGTGTGTGTGTGTGTGTGTGTGTGTGTGTGTGTGTTTGTGTTTGTTTGTTTAATGTGGGATTTTAGTGGAGGTAAAAATACTGTTTTTATTTTGAAGTGAAAAGACAAAAATTAGACCCTTTGGGCTAAGATGTCCCCGACAGAAGGACCTGGCATTTTGTCATATAATGTTATATTTTGTATATATATATATATATATATATATATATATATAAATTGAGGATGAGTAATTATCATATATATGAGATTAGAATTCATGCAGTTATCATCATCTGAAGTTTAATTCATTTAAAACTTAATGGACTCGAGTAGACAGCAAAAAAAAAAAAAAAATCAATTATATTTTATTAAAATGTGCAAACAATTTTTTTCAGCCAAATATATGGAAATGAATTTCAGTTTAATGTAAAAGCACACAATATTTAGGTACTTTTTATTGGCTGAATCATGACTGAAACAAACTCATCTGAGACACATGAAATTACAATAAAATACACTTATTGATCAAACTCAATAGAGAAAAAATTATAAACAATAGTCTTATAACTGAAGAAAATTCCCTTTAAAATAAAAAAGTGTGTTTTGAAGTAAAATAGGATCTGTGGATCTTAACATTACTGTAGAGATCTAATGAGCTATAAATGACATAGTTATACCTCAAACGTGAATTTTGAGTCTGTGTCAAAACATAAATTGCTAACAAGTTGCTACATAACTTATGGACGAAATAACCACATTTTTGACTAGCTATATCTATGACGACCACAAGTGCCACAAGGAAGTGAATTTATTTGTTTGACGTGTTGGACAACCAGTTCTTAACTCATTTATTTTGTAATTCATTACTATTTATTTTTATATTTAATTTTTTTAAATCCGTATTAATTATCGTTATTTATACTTTATAATTTTGTATAGGCTACTCTCTCACTCTGCCTCACTGCGGCCGTTTCTACGTGTGTGACGTCATTTCCTTCCAACATGGCGCAGGCAGCAGGTCGCTGATGGAAAACTGAGGGATTTACCCCACCTTCTGGCTTTATTTATGTTTCTCTATTGAGGGCACCATCCGCCGGAGAAAAAGTCAATCATACGGGAATATCTAAAAATCGCGGATCCAGCCTCCGTTGGGACAGGTCCTCCTCGCCCGGTCGCAGCGCGTCATGTATGAAGGCAAAAAGACGAAAAACATGTTTTTAACCAGAGCTTTGGAAAAGATCTTGGCCGACAAGGAGGTGAAAAAGGCTCATCACTCGCAGCTGCGCAAAGCCTGTGAGGTGGCACTAGGTCAGTGTGATTTCGATGCCTTCATCGCAGTGTTTTAGATGTTTAAGATCTGCATGTGTATCTTTAATCCTGCCGGTAAAGAAACGGAGCAGCTTCGGAAGAACTGCATGAATCCAGCAGCATTGCGGAAGTTATTCTCATTCTACCTGAAAACAGCCTCGATCTAAACATGTACCTGTTTCTTTTGCATGAAATGTCGATGTTTATTCTCTCATTGCTTGAATATGTCATATTTAGTACGTGCATGAATGAGGAAACAGGTAAAGGAAAGCAGGAACTGACAGGGCGAGTTATTCCTCTTTGACAGGAGCTTGAGAAACCCTTTCATCATGCGGGCTGGGCACCGAATAAACTGTCATTATTAAATCACACGATACTTTTATGTGCTTTAAAAGCATTCAAAATAAGTCCTTCAATTCATTTAAGCGTCATTGACGATGCTTTTAAATCAATAAATATAGAGACACACCTGTCATATATTACAATAACATTTTAGGCTATCATTATAGGTAAGGTTCTTGTTCGATAGTACAACATACAAACTAAGTTGTCATAGCGTTTAAATTCGCGCAAATCTGTGTCTATTCGCACTATCCTCAATTTCCCCGAATAACAACAATGACTGGGCAAGATGGAGAGAAACGCAGGTGGAGATTCTTGTTTGCATTTGCGTTGTCGCAGAACGACTTAATGTGCCTTTAAATTAGACAAGGATATATGCTTATGGAGGTTAAACTATATAAAAATATGTAGAAGCGATGCGCAATCTTTGTGCCTTGCAGTCACATTCTCCGCCGAATTCTTCATTTGAAACGGCTCTTTTGAATGATTCGCCTGAACCGATTGGAAAGGGTTTGTAAATCACTCGGCTGTAATCTCTAGAGCATTTGACGCAAACATAATAATTTATTGGAAAACCATTGACAAGCAGCTGGATTATTTGAATAATTATCTATTTCGATATACAAAAAGAACTGGTTAAACTGGTCCGGTCGCTTTTCTGAACACTTTTTGAGTGATGACTCAAACGAGTTAATGAATCGGATTATTTGAACGAACTGCCCGAAAGAACCGATTCGCCGAAATGAATCACTAGTTTGCGATGGGCGTAACGGAAGTGTTGTGTGCAGGATAGGGGTTGTGCTAGTCTGTATAGTGTTTGTTTGGGATAAGGTGAATGTCTCTGTCTTTTTCATTATCAGTGGTCAATAATGCATACACGGTGGAAGTTGAATTACAGTGCATTATTAAAGGGGGAAGAAAGCAATGGCTTCCCGGCTCTTGGAATCACATGGACCATGCATTGTTCATGCAGTGTTATTGGTTCAGATGGCTTGCAAACGGTTTTCATTTTTTATCAGTTTTTTTATTTTATTTTAACTAAAGTATTTGGTTAGTCTGGAAAACATTAGGCACAAAGTGTGCTTTTTAACAGGAACGGGGTACTTTGATGTCTTTGAACAGATCATCTTTCATATTCGGCTGTGATTCAATTCACGTACAAGGAGATATGAAGATCTAAAGGACAGCCAGAGTCAAATGTAGTGGTAGAAAGTTTAATCCATTTCATGCCGCTTAGCAAACATAGAGAAAACTGTGAACCCGTTCTCTCTGTGCTGGTTAGTGAATAATTTAGACCATATCTAGTGAGCTGTGTTTTTACACCACTAAGACGAAGTTCCCAGCGCAGGCCTTATCCTCGCAAATCTTATCTCTGGCTACTTAAAAGATGAGGCGGGCTTACTACACTGATTATGAAGGGCTGATGTATACAAAATTGTGAGATGGGCATATGAGTAATGTCGAAAATGGTTAAAAAATATTATCAGTTAACCGCCTCGGTTTTGTTGTGTTTGTACCCCTTACAATATAGAGCCACACACAGTGTTTGTGGTCCATTTTCGCGTATTTAGGATTGCATTTGGCCTTTTTCTTTGATGTTAGAGTCATGACAACATCGGTCAGTGAACTTTAGAGAAATCCTGTCGTAATTGTCGAACCACAGTTCATTTGTCACACCGGAGGGGGTCACACGCCTCATTTGAATCCGTGCACTCTGGTTTCATCTTCAATTTTTAGCATTCCCGTACTTCCCAGTGCTATGTGAATATTTATTGAGGAGGAAAGTTATATCATGGAAAATGTTTGGTATTTCTGTAAAAGAGATAAGCGTTGCTGGGAAGTCTCCGAAAAATGGGTCACTAAAAGGCTATGAGAGGAAGGTGTTTGAAATATTATTCTTTGCAGATACAGCAAGCATAGTTTTCATGTTGAGCATTTGAAGTGTTTAGTAGTCTGCTGTAGGACTTTTCTTTTAAAGTAAATGTATGTTTTGGGAAAACAAGGTTTTCTATTGCTAAAAGAAATGTGATGTCTTATAGGGATAGTTCTCCCAAAAATTTACTCTCCCTCATGTCATTCCAAACCTGTATGACCTTCTTTCTTCTATGGAAACACAAAAGATATTTTGAACAATCTTTGTAGCCAAACTGTTTTGGTTACTATTGACTTTCATTCAAAAAATGCTGTGTATAGCTTTATCTTGTCATAATTATTCTCATAATATCTTCTTTTATGCTCCACAGAAGTAAGAAAGTCATACAGTTTTAAAACAAAATGACAGAATTTTCATATTTGGGTGAACTATCTCTTAAATATCTGCCATGAAATGCATGGATTTTTCCTTGTCTGATGTGAGGTGTTGATATTTTATGAATGTGCTCATTCTCCCTCAAGTGCAATAAATACTTGTGGAACAAGTAAAACAAGTTCATCATTTCTCTTTTTTAAGACAAAACTTCTGTTCGGGCTGAATAGACAGGACCCCAGGGCAGACTCTGATCCTTTTTTTGCACATCAACCTTAACAAAATCCTGTTGAGCAATCAAGGGACCTCTAGTTTGTTGTACAGATTCAGGTCTTGAATATTTTGAATGGATTTAGATTGAGCTCGTCTGATGTGGCGTCACTACCACATGATGCTTGTACTGATTTGTTTTTCTTCGCTTGGTACATCAAGGATTTCATTAATGCGTAATGGAGATGACACTAAAACTCTTTTGCTCCCTACAGGGTCCAAAATTAACAACCGCCAAGCTCTAGTGCAAATCAATTGTCTTGCAGGAATATTGCGTAATGCAAGGTTGTTGAATGTTTTAAATTGCAATGAGAGAATTATTTTTCCCTGGTTTTTATTTTATTATCTTTAAAAAAAAAAAAAAAATTATATATATATATATATATATATATATATATATATATATATAAAACTGTCCTGATCAGGATTATTATAGTTAATAATAAGAAAAAAACATTTTCGTTACTTAATATAAAGTAACGTTCGGCTAATTGAAATAATAAAATAAAATATATTAAACTTATTTCAGCTAGTTGTGAAGGTACAATTTCTTATTTTCATCTAGTTTAAATAAAACTAGAGTAAAGTGTTGAGTGGATTCTTAAACACCTTTGATTGGCTAATGCGCTCAACAGATATAAACGCTCCTGTGTGTATCTGTGTAAGCGCTC
Source organism: Zacco platypus (assembly GCA_038088235.1). NCBI lineage: Eukaryota > Metazoa > Chordata > Actinopteri > Cypriniformes > Xenocyprididae > Zacco > Zacco platypus. The sequence goes on from CM076065.1 coordinate 12,003,812, forward strand.
GGTGAAGATGTCTATATTTACATGTTTTTGAAGCGTTGATCATTGTAGCCAATCACAGACGTGTCTGTTGAGCGTGTGAACACATTGACCAATCAGAGGTGTTTAAGAATCCACTCAGCAGCACTCAAAATGCTAGGGAGAAATGCTGGTATCGTCACATTTTTAATTTTAGTACCGACTTGTTACTGAAATCGGTACAACCAAAGATTTATTTGATCATTTAATGTGATCTGCAGTACTGGTACCCGCTGATAACCGGCTGCTTTAAAACACTCCTGTGAGGAGCGTCAAAGGTTTCTATTTACAGCATGTTTTTGAAGCGTTGAGCTTTGTAGCCAATCACAGACATATCTGTTGAGTCTTTGAACGCAATGCCCAATCAGATGTGATTAAGAATCCTCTCATTATAACCAACAAAGTGTGTGAATAAGAGATTCATTGCACAGCTTCATTGATTACAGTGGGAGTTTTTGCAAGAGTGCAGCTTTGTGTACATCGTGTTGTAATTGACAGCTTCAGTGATTATAATGGCAGCGATCTTTGGTCAGTTTCTGTATATATATTTTTCATACTACCAACTAAACATTTCAAAATGACTTAGAGTGTAAATGCAAAATAACAGATCTGTCACTTTTTCTATGCAATGTGTAATATGTTACTTTGTTGTTTATTTTATTGCTAACTCTTCAAATCAGTCACTCAGTGAGTATAAAAGATATTTTAAAATATAAAATAGTTCCAAGTACTGTTTTGTGATCTGTACTGACAGTGATTTTTTTTTTTTCATTTCACGAATAAATAGGATAATATTATAATATTACAAACTATTTCTTTGCACTTATTTTGGACTTTGTCCATACTGGGCTCGCAGTTCACATTGATAGTTTGCACTGTGTGGATGCCGTGTTCGTCTGTCACCAACAAAAACCATTTTTGACCCAGGAAAACTGCAATGTGCTAATTGTGATTCAGTAGACTTTTAATATTCAATGTACTCGCATTGTTTTCAAGAGACTTGTGAAGAAACTGAGAGTAACCAGTTGGATCAGGTGTCCGCATTTATTATTTAGCTTTCAGACTGATCGTGTATTGCTCACTCCTTCTAACACTTCAGGCAGTTTTGAGTCCATTTTGCACCTGCGCTATTCATCATAAAGTTTCTTTATGCCCCCAAACAAGGAGGAAACTTGTTAAAATGAAGTTCAAAGCCCAGGACAAAGTTAACTAACAAATATCAAAGCTTTTTGTTTTCTGAGTGGCTTTTAGAAGCATAATATAGACATTTAAGACTACAGGGTAATGCATTTAAAAAGCTGCCGCACCGTGTTCTTGCGGTTTTGTGATGTGTTTTATGCTCCTGTATGTTTCTCAGAATGCCCTCAGATTTTTATCCCTTTGGTTCCTTCCAAGAACATAGATGAGAATTTTTTCTCCGATTGTTCTTTTGAACTTTTGAGTGCTGTTGGACACATGACCTCACACGCGTGCTTTCGCTTAAGAAAGAAGGTGGAATTAAATATGTGTGCGAGGGCCGTCTGGCTTAACCCAGCTCTGCTGGTGAGTATTGTTGCTCTGTGGACTCATGGTGAAAGAGGTGAATTTTTGTGACCCTGGGTTTCCTGTCAAGATGGTGGGTGCATCTTTGCACAGGTGTCTGGAAAGGCTCAAAAGATATAGAGCATTTCTGTTATTAAGATATTATCTAACAGGTTGAAGACCCCACTAGAGTACATCGTTCTTCTCATTCTTGAAACCTGTGGCATAATAACCACTAAGGCTGGGTATTGAAACAAATTTCCAGATTTGATTCTATTTTGATTCTCAAGCTTGTGATTCGATGAAATTCCGATGAAATTTGATTTTGATTATTTTGGATGTATATCAGGTACAGTACATGGTAATTTTCCTCCAGGAACAAAAATTCTTAACTAATACTGTTGGTACTGCCGTACTGTAATTTTGATTGTATAAAAACACTACACACAATTACACAAAAGGCAGTTTTTATAACAATAAAGTTATAATACTAACTTTATAATCAGATAATTATGTTTCTACTCCAATTTGTTTTTTGAAATGTAAACATTAAAATGGACAGAATTTAAAATCTGAGATTGTTTCATATTAAAAGTAACACAAAGCACAAAGCTTATTGCGATTTATTGGATGCGCTACAATAGACTAAAAGATTGATTCTTGGGAATTTAAGAATCGATATTGGTTCATAAAAATGAGAATTGATTAAAGTCAAGAAATCAGTATTTTTTTCACCCAGCCCTAATTAACACAATGAAAAGCCCTGGCTGATACAAAGCATTAAAACGAAATTGGTTTCGTTTATATAAAAGATCAAGTTTTTGAATGGAAGTCCAGCATCGTTTAGATCTCTCACCAGACACTTTGTTTCATTACTGGTCTTTGTAAATAATGCATCATCTTTCAGTAGCGGTTTCTCATTCAGCCTCTGACAGGTGCTGAATTAATCATAATTCTGCCTCAAGCTAATGATAGAGACAATACCATTTGACCACCTTCTGTCCAGAATCCTTTAGTGTGTTTGTGATCATACCGCAGTTACATTGAGGAGTAGTTATGGTCTTATGTGCCTTTTGGTCCTTTCGATGACTTGAGTTTTTATTTGTTGGCTTTTGTGACAGATAGACACCTTCAGACGGCAAGGTGCCACTGTAAAAAATGAATTTTTGTTGAAAGAAAAGGATTGATGCGCTGTTTTGTGTAAGATCATGTCAATTCTGGCCAACACAGTAACTTGGTAATTAGTCAAAAGTTTTAGGGTTGCTGAAAATAGAAACTAAAAATAAAGTTTTGTTAATTCAGTTTCGATAATTTTGTGATTGAACTCTTCATGCAGTTGATGGTGTTGTGTTTTCGGGTGATAAATTAAATCATTTGGTAAGGAAAATCAAGTGATAAGTTCAACAGCAGCATTCTGCCTCTTAATATTTAAGTGGAAGAAATTTTACATATTTCTACTCCAGCATCATTGTCGATCATGGTGAAATGTTTCCACACTGCTGCTGACATGTTTACTTGTTGTACCGTATCCACATTGTGTTCATGAAATAGATGCTGACATGTAGAGCTGCACGATGCGTGTTTTTTTTTTTTAAATAGAGATCACGATTCTCCCACAATACTGAATAGAGAAGTAAACAAAATAACATTTACTAGAGGTTCTAACAACATATTAATAGCTGCAGTCCTTTTAAAAATATTTATTTAAAAAAAATCGGTTTGGATGAATGATTCAATGGCTCACTGAAAAGGACTTGTTTTATTAGATTTATCAGCATTTTTGAACAAATCACTTGAATGATCGAATGACGTATGTTTTTAATGGTCACTTGTCGCCACTTACTTGTGTAATGATGTAATTGATTCAGGTTTAATTTGAAGCGTCAAGTTGCTTTCAAAAGGTGATTTGCTATATTTTGATCACTACCATAGACATCAGTATTTAAATCTGAACTATAAACCTTTTTTATCCCAGGACTGCTGTGATAATATGAATTATTTTAACACAGAAATAATAATAATATATTGTTATTAAATAATAATGACACTGTGTTGTTGAAAAGATGGTTTGTGAAGCTGTTTCCCATATGACAACTGCTCTCTCCGGCTCAGTGGCAGCACCAACGCAGATTTGAATGTACGCTACTTTTCAAAGGATTATTGGACATAGGTGAATCGTTGAAATTTAGGAATAAGATCACATGGGTGTTTGAATCAAGATTGCAATCTTTTACCTATTAATAATGCATCTTGACGTCGTTAAAACGTGTCCTCAGAGAAGTGTTAATTACAGCCACATTCACACAGCAACAGAATATGGTTGTCAGTCCATAATATGGTAACCTCAAAGACTATAGATATACAAAGACGGTACACTCTTATTACTTATGAGTGGGAGAGACTGCAACTCACAGTAGCAGAATACGTCCTTCTAAATAAAACAGCCAGTTGGTAAAGTCATTGTCACTGACGCTGCCTTTAGAAGCGCTTAGGACTGCACATGCACATTGGAACAGACTTTCCTTGAAAGGGACTTACAGAGGGTACGGAAAGTATTCAGACCCCCTTAAATTTTTCACTCTTTGTTATATTGCAGCCATTTGCTAAAATCATTTAAGTTCGTTTTTTTTTCTGGAGCTCAGCCACAGTGATCTTCGGGTTATTCTTTACCTCTCTCACCAAGGCTCTTCTCCCCTGATAGCTCATTTTGGCCGGACAGTTTCTGTGCCTTGCCACAATTCTGTCTCTGAGCTCTTCAGGCAGTTCCTTTGACCTCATGATTCTCATTTGCTCTGACATGCACTGTGAGCTGTAAGGTCTTATATAGACAGGTGTGTGGCTTTCCTAATCAAGTCCAATCAGTATAATCAAACACAGCTGGACTCAAATGAAGGTGTAGAACCATCTCAAGGATGATCAGAAGAAATGGACAGCACCTGAGTTAAATATATGAGTGTCACAGCAAAGGGTCTGAATACTTAGGACCATGTGATATTTCAGTTTTTCTTTTTTAATAAATCTGCAAAAATGTGAATTCTGTGTTTTTCTGTCAATATGGGGTGCTGTGTGTACATTAATGAGGGAAAAAGATGAACTTAAATGATTTTAGTAAATGGCTGCAATATAACAAAGAGTGAAAAATTTAAGGGGGTCTGAATACTTTCCGTACCAACTGTAAGTTCACACACAGTTTGGTTATTTTCAGGACTCACAACCACATTATCGGGAAACGAAAACATATATCTATGCACAACTCAAATGCTCCGCACTCCACCCTGATATAAAAGTTGCTGTTGGTTAATGAAGATTTGATGGATGAACTTGTGGCTCTATTGGACTTTTGTGTGTCAAAAGTGACTTTCAGTTTTATGGATGGCACCAACTTTGATATTACTTTTATCACTCTATGGTTACTGGTAAGAGAATGTGGGCTTGACCCTCATTTCTCATACTTACAGGCAGTATTTGAGACTGTACTGTAAGTTGCTGTGTGAACAAGACACAAACCTGTAAGTAAATGTGGTTGTCAATCCCAATAACTGACAGTGGTGAATGTAGCTTAAATGACAGTTTCAGTTAATGATTTTGGACCTCTAAATCTATTTTGGCCAAAACAATATTTATTTTTTATTTATTTTTGCTGTTTTGGCAGAATATTTTGGTTGCTGAATAATTTTGTTTGCCGAAATTTCTGTGTTTCACTATTGTTAATTATTAGGGCTGTCGCGGTGAAAGAATTTCCCTTGCGATAATAAATATGCCGGTGCATATCACGCTATTGAGCATCTCTGAATACATGTATTGAGTAACGAAACTAAGTAGAACGTTGAACCAGGAAGTGAAGTAAACAGAAGAGAATGTAAAAAATAAGGGTGCACATAACAGAACATAAACCGACAATAAGATGGTAGGGCTGTTGTTATATGTATAACAGTTAGTTCTGATCCTCGAATCTGACTGGACAAGAGACAATTCATATTTCACCAGTATAAGCAGAACTTCTCATCTCTGCACATTCCAGACGGACTGTCAGTCAGAGCAGTTATATTGTTACGCCACAAGATGATGGCAAGGGACTTTCTTTGAGTGAGTCTTTAAATCGTACATTCAACAACACATTCAAAAACGCGGATTAATTCAAAAAAAGAGAACGAAACAAGCTGTTCACTGTCTGTTTAGGCTCGGTAAGTGCAAATCTACGGAGCCTCTGTACAAATCACCATGGTACGCATTATGTTATCATTACTAACTTATTTCATATTCAGTAAACATGCACAAAGTGTAAAACGAGAAGGGCATAACCTTACGAAAAAAGAAAACGCAAATATCGTGGTTGCTGCGGTATAACCGTGCGGTATAACCGTATCGCGACAGCCCTATGGATTATTATGTTATGGCTATTAATGATAAATTATGAATTTGTAGTCGTCATTTTAAATGCTGTTAGTGGCTTTTTGTTCTATTCCGTTGTGCTCCGTTTTTAAACGCGAGAACTCATGTAGGCCTACTTATGTAAATGCCTGCTAAAAATTTTTCCAATCAGTCAGGTGAACAAATTTAGTTTTGAAGCACAAATCACTTTCACAGTGCTTTTTGTCTCTAAAACTATGGTTAACCAGTGGAGTGAATCCATGTGGTTACACACATACATGCGCTTGTTGTCACAGCTTTGGTATTAGTTGGCAGGGTTACATCAGGTCCACCCTTACGCCCCACATGTTGCATTGTCCGGACAACCTCCCTCAGCATTTCCTGTGCAGAGCTTAAATTTAATTACAGCTGGGTATTTTCTCTTTCTCACAATGCAACTGTCAATGGCCCAGTGCTCCCTCCTCAAGCACAGAGGACCTGTGCCGGGTGTTTATCTCTGTGGGTGAGAGGAGCATACTAACCCTTCCATTAGGGCTCTGCTTTTTTGGAAGAGTTTGTGTTCATCTGTGAGAGCTGATTTGTGTGTGTTTGGTGGGCGGATGCTTGATAATTCAACTGTGGGATAAATGGATACATTATGCAAATTTGTCTCTGATGTTGTTTACCATTCATAGACTGACAGAAAGCCTTCATGACACCATCATCAAGGAACCTGTACCAAATAAAATAGTTTAAGGTCTCTCTTGTGTGAGTAGAGAAGGATGAAGGTTTACAAGAACGCATCTTATGCATATGCCTTCTAGTAATGTGTTCTGTCAGGGTCAGGTGTACCGTTTACATTGGTTTTCGAAGCAAAAACCACATTAACAGTGGTTTGTCACAGTTTTTTGTCTCAAACTATGGCTGGTTAAGCAGCTTTTTGAAATTTAAACTACAGAGCAGAGGCATGAAGAGTACCTGAAACCATACTTGAGTAAAAGTACAGATACCTTTACAGCAATTCCAACGACTTAAGGAAAAGTTTTTAGATAATTTGATTTTAACAACTTTAACTGTACTTAAGTGTTTTACTCATACTGAATTTGGGCTCAAAGGTGCACTAGTCCTTGACATCATGATACCAGTGAAAAAGAAGAAACAGTTGATTTGTTAGGAATGGAGAGCAATAACATTTATTTTCTAAAATCAAAATAAATATGAACACCTCAAAATTGCAATAAATCAAGGTTGACACAGCAGCCTCTTAAAACACTCAAGTCTCAGTTTAGCTCAAATGCTCAAAAAGGGCAAAGTAAACTAAAAACCTTCAAAAGAGTCTCTTTCTATAACGGATATATAAAATATTAAGTTAAATGAAATGGTCAAAGTCTACTTGCATTGGACATCCTGGTTTCATGTCCTCATTTCATATATGAAACATATGCGAGTATGCAACTATCTGCTAATGCACTCACATTTGCATAAAGTAGCCTTGTTGACGATTATGCACAACATATAGTACCTTCAATGGCCTGTAGATGGCGATATCACTTTTTTGTAGCAGAAATAAACTGCTGAAAAAGTTAGGTGCCATGCAAAATGTAAAAAGTAATTGCATTGCCCATCAGAAATCTATTGGAGTATATATACAAACATGTAGTCAAGTAGAGAGTAAAAGTTGCTAATATCTTTGATACTCAGTAGAAACTACAATGTAGTCAAAAAGATGCTTAAATACTTTACACCACTGCTGCAGCGTTTTGCCTTGAGTAATCTACTCAAGTACACAGGCATAAATGGCAATGCATTGTAACCATATAGACCCTTTGACATACTGAAGAAAAACTGAAATTTATTATATATAATGTGACATTTATATAATATATGATGAACTGCATTCATGTACTTGTTTAGCATAAATTTCAACATTATTGTAATGACAGAGTGGGTTCTTTAAATGCTTTCAGTCAAATATTTCTCAGGCATTCCAATAAGCAGTCTCAGCACCTTTTATGGTTAACACTTACAGCTTTACTGACAGGTGGAGTACAGCCCAGGTGAGAAATACTTCAGACTTGTTACCTGGATCGGTTTAGATTCAGATCCTATTTTAATGTGCAACATCACTCAACAAATACAAGTTTGTCTGCATAGATGTTTGCATAAAGTCTCATTTAATAATTGACCTTACTTTGCCCTAAAGTGCACACACAAAGTAAACTTTAAAACCTTTAAAGTCAGCATGAAATGAAAATTCACCTTATCAATCTAATTACATGTTATGTATATTGTGAACGATCCATCCATGTATATGAAATGTTCAATTTTACAAGTTTTTTTGTAACCTTATCATTTTTAATCAAATGTGAAAACGACTTCTATCAGGTGATGTATGCAAGATCAATAATTTAAACCCACCCAGATAAGCTTGTGTTCATGTTCCTCCATTTTTGGGTACAATGCCCACATCTCAAAACCAACGCATAGAAAAAAGTCCCCACCCTACATTTTTTTGATAATCTGTTGCACTCGGATCTATGCTAAAATACAGAAGAAAACATCTGATGCGCTACTTCTGAATCATTGTACAAATATGCATGCTTTAGGGATAGAGCTGTACACTCTAAAAACCTTTAGTCCTGGTTTCACAGACAGGGCTTAGATTAAGCCAGGATTAGGTCTTAGTTGAGTTAGGACATTTAATTAGCTTTTATAGACATGCCTTAGGAAAAAAAAAAACATTACTGGTGTGCATCTTGAGACAAAACAATGGCACTGACATTTTAAGTGCAAGTTGTCAGTGCAAGTTGCTTTCGGTTAAAACAGCTCAAACATGCATTTTAGTCTGGGACTAATCTTAAGTATTGTCTGTGAAGCCAGGGATTAAAGTTTTAAATTTTTTAAAAGGCCACTTGCTGAACAAACGACCAAAAAAGAATTGCATTTTGCCACACTGTTAGTTCTGCAACACATTCAGGTGTTGCAAGTGCAGACCTGCTCTTAAGAAATAGTGCCTTCTGATTCCTAAACCTCTCTGCTATGTTTATTAATTTTTTATGCACAGAAGCTGCCCAATCCTAACCAGGTGGATGCAAGAGAAATACTAGGTTTATAAGGCAAGAGTTCATTTAAATAGTTTCTCTGGTTGTCAAGTGTGCCGTCGCTGCTTGAATGTGTGTGCTTTGAAATGCTAATGCATCTGTAGGAGTGAAGGAAAAAATGCTCTCAGGTAAGAGCAGTGGCCGTTGAGAATGGGTTTGGGGTTGGTTGCGAAGCTTGGTTTTGGTGAATGTCACCTTTTTAAAACCTATTTACGATTGACTGTTTGTGCTCAAATCACAACATCAACCCTTCTATTCGGGCACAGAAACTAGGTAAGGATCAGCCCCGTCAAGCCTCTCTTTCAGCCCTGGATCTGTGAGTCAAGTTTTCCAACAGCCAGAGGGACTTCAATCCAGACATCTTGTGAAAGAAGCTCTGCTTGTATGTATCTGTGTCTTGGCTCAAGAGTTGCGGAATGATCCCACGTGAGAAAGAATGATGGAGAAGGAGAAGAACGCTTCAGTGAGACCCCATCTTACAGCGTCTACTTGGTCTCCATTTACACACCCTTAGGCTATGCAAACGGCTTCTGATTGGTTTGTCTTGTAGACTGCAGTCGTTGCATTAGTGTGCGCGTGTTGCCTTGGTGTTGATCACGTGGTGTACTGCAGAACTCCTGAAGGACCATACTGTTTGTCTTTCCCCAGCGATGGAGCTGCAGCATGTGTGTGTACCACAAAACACAACCCCATCCTCTATGCTGTTTCCTTAATTGATGGAACAAACCTCTCCCGGCAGCTGGAGACTGAATAAGCTCAGAGAGTTGTTTGCTCAGGTGAGGGTCTCTCAGACCAGTTGTCTCATTCCCAACATCCTGTTGTTTAAAACACCAAAGCAGGATACCAATAAGCAAGTATATACATATTTGACTTTTGCGATCGAGATTGAGAGCAAAATAGAAATATGTAATTTCCTCTGTAATTATTGCCAGTGTGAAGGAGAGAGACTGTCAATAGCCAGGGCTTTTTTGCCATCCTGCCTAGTGAAGCTCCCCATGGTGTAGCTGTATGTAGTGACATGTCATGGCATGCTTTCAGCCCACTATTTCCACCATGAGCGAAAGTAAAGGTATTTCTGATTCATTACAGTTGCAACCTACACCTCTGGAGCTGATATATTCTCAGGTAGAGCATGGACATCTTTGATATCTTCGACAATTTGTTGTGTCTTTGACATGAGTCCAACATTCTTGACCAAATAATCTGTCCCTTAGTTTCTGTTTTCGCAAAAGAGAGATTTTCTTTTTCAGAAATCACTTTTTAAGGGCTACAACAAACGGCTGGAAGGGACTACAATGAGCTTTGGGGTTGGTGACATCACAAACCCCAAAATTTACATAAACCCTGCTCCCGAGAACACGCAACAAAGGGGGCGAGGCCATGTTTGGCTGATTTAGAGAAGAGGAAGAGTTGTTGAAGTTGAGTGTTGTTTCCATGCTGTCATTTTACGCCGGACTGCTTCACAATTGAGGGCCCATTCAATGCTGGATTTGCACAAAAGATTAGCATGACGGCACATGCTAGTCGATTAGTTGAAACAACAACCACAGCAACTACATAAATTTGTCCACTAACAACTTCTTCAGTGTCCGACTCTGGTTTGAACAATCTAAGGCTGAACGCCGTTACTGGCAGTCGTCATTTTAGCTGCTTGAGATTCTCCAGATTTGTTGTTGTTAAGCACCTGAAGCACAAGCTGTTAAAGCTCCGCCTTCTTCTGGAAAAGGGGGCCGGGAGCAGTAGCTCATTTACATTTAAAGGAACACTCAAAAAATGTTTTTGCTCACACCCAAATGGGGCAAATTTAACAAGCTATAATAATTGATATGTGGGGTATTTTGAGCTGAAACTTCAGACACATTCTGGAGAAACTAGAAAGCATTTCATCTTGTAAAAGTTGCATTATAGGTCAACTTTAATAATACTGTTAAATGTAATCTTTATCAAATCTTAAAATGAATATGCATACTGTGCAATGCATTATAATGTGGTGATGCCTAAATTCATTTGTGGCATTTAAAATGATTGGTTTATTTTTTCATTTATTTGGATAAAGTAGTTGTCATTACTAATGTTTTTCCCCTTTGGAATCGTACCATCAGCAACTCAATCACTTGGTAAGATCACCCAGAGTGAACGAATGCAGTCATCCTAGAGCCATACATCAATTATTTGGTTGCAGGTTTGGTATACATTAATTATGCTAGTATCATTGCTTACACTGGAGTGAATCATGGCTCTGTGTAGTTTAGGTGATAGAAGCATCATAGTTTGACAGTTCTTTTTTACATTATTTCATTATGCTGAACTGTCAGCGTTTGTCCTTAGAGGTCAATTATCTCTGAGCTGCCATCAGCGCATCCCGAGCTTATACATAATTCGCACTGATTATGACTGTTTATTTAATCGTGAAGCAAAACTATTTATCTAACATTCTCTCACAGATGTTTTACACCTTGAATATGCTCCTGAAAATAAGGTAATTTCTATAATTTTGTCTTTAAAGCACCACTACAGCCATACATATCCAGAAAGATGTCTTTAGCCATTTTTTTCACATCTCACACTTTTTTTTTTTTTTGCGTTCATTTCATATGTGAGACTGGTTAGTTGACTAGTTATTTAGGCGACTAGTTAATTTAGAAAATGTTTAGTTTCGAACATTCAGCGTAATCTAATTGTGTGTTACACACTCGTTCTCATTCTTTGGCAGCTGAATACAGTAGGCATGCTTTAGTCTATTTATTTTCCCATGGCTATGTGGAATGCCGTGTGTCCCAGTCCAGGGATTCGCAGAAGGTCTAGAGGCCCTGCTGAAGTCGACAGGGAGACACACGGAAGCGCCTCCTAATGTGGGTCAGTGCAGATTCAGGGTGGACAGATACAGCTCTGTGCTCCTCGTTCAACACACACACGCATGCATTATGTAGATATGTGAAATAAGTCTTGCTAATGCTTTTTAGACAGTTTCAAGACTCAGAATTGTATGAACTCTATGGAGTTAACAGAAGGTTTATTTATTTAGCACTGTTTTTTTTGGTGCTGGGTGGCACAGTCAGATTTCATCAGTTCTTTAAAGCTGATTGTAACCGAAAGAAACTTAATTATGCAGTGTCATAATATGTTGTCCCAACTGTCTGCTCAGAAAGAGTGGGCGCTGGCAATGTTACAAGAGCATAATGGTGCCAACTGTTAGAATGCACCAGCATGGCGTACAGTAAGACTGTGTTTTGTGCTACTCATCAGATTTTTTAGATGTATAGGATGTTCGTAGCTCAATGATTAAGAGTGTGTTCACACTTGGCAAGTTTGGTTTGATTAAAACGAACCCTGGTGCGATTGCACTGTTAGTGTGGTTTATTTGTATGAATGTTGCCATCTGAACCCTGGGGCGTACCAAACAAGTGTTTCCAAATGAACACCGCCTTAGGCCCCGTTTAACTTGTGCATTATCGTTTTAAAACGCCATTATATATATATATATATATATATATATATATATATATATATATATATATATATATATATATATATATATATATATATTTTATATATACACCCCAAATAACGTGATATTTAGCTCCTGGAATGCAAATTTTACCAGAGGAACCGTGCCAAAAAGCTAATTTTACCTCCTGGAACCCGGGGGACCCCCCCGAAACGCTATTGGGCTAGTTTTGAGTAGCAATTGGGTGGGTTTTGTTGTGAAAACCTCGCAACCCTGCCTCTTGCACATGTAGCTAGCTGAGTTGCAGAGTTTAACTGCACAATGGCTGTTAAAAATGACAAAAAAGCCAACAAAGATTGCACAGATTATTTGCATGGTCGTCAAGGATACGCAGAGCGAACTTGGACTGCCACGCCATTGTTTTCAAAAGTCTCCGTTTTGGTTCGTTTACACTGAAACACAATCCCAGCGTTTTCAAACTAAAACGTGCTCTGCAGCGTTTTCGAAAGTGTCCGTTTTCGAGGATTAGTGTAAACGCCTGGTGTAACCGTAGCAAAAGTTATGTGTTTTGATACGAAATCACTCTAGTGTAAACAGGGCCTAAGAAGCAGGCATGAGTGCAAGTTAAAAGGATAGTGCCTGTGTTGAATAGGTATCAATGTAAAACACATACTAGGACTGTGATTATTTCTATGCAGTTGGTCTCATTATTTACTGTATGAATAAATGCTCTACCATCTAATGGTTTGGGGTCAGTAATGTTTTTTTTCTTTGGAAGTAAATTAATATGTTTATTCTGTTCGGGTGGATTAAATTAATCATAAGTGACTGTAAAGAGATTTATAATGTTATGAAAAAGCTGTCCTTGTGAACTATACATTCATCAAAGTATCCTGAAGAAAAACACACGATAAAATGTTAAGCAGCACAACTGTTTTCAATATTGATAATAATAATAATAATAATAATAAATGTTTCTTGATCACCAACTCAGCATATTAGAATGATTTCTGGATCATGTGAAACTAAAGACTAGAGTAACGGCTGATGAAAATTCAGCGTTGTCATCATTAAATTGCATTTTAAAATATGTATTTATATAGACAATTAAAAAAAATATTTCACAATGGTACTGCTTTTACTGTATTTTTGATAAATTGGTGAACATAAGAGGCTGCCAAACTATTAAGACTGTTATTTGCAGTATCAAACTATAGAAATATGGTTTATGGTTGACTAAATTCCTGTTTATCCAATGACACACCAGCAAAGTTGGTAATACAGTTTAATTAATGCATAATGAATGAATGCATTCCTGTATATTCAGTGTCACAATTCCAATACATTTCTGAAATATAAAATGAATGTATTATTTAATTACATAATTAAAATGATTTACATAATTAAAATTAAAATGAACCCTTGAATCTTGGTGGAACCTCTAGATGGGATGCTTTTCTGGAAGGTTTTCTTTTACAATTCAGCTGTGATGTGGAGGCTGTGATTTGTTTTCCTTGATTTGTTTGCTCAAGCCTAAAGTCTTTCTCAAGGTCAGTTCACTGCTTTCTCTGAAGATTAGAAAAATAAGTGCATTGAGTGGTTCTAATGCAATAGATTGAGAGGATAAATTTAGACCAAGGGTATTTTCAGTATTGAAATTTCAGGTAACACAATACATGTTGTGGCTCTCTGGGAAATTATCACGTTGCTATGGTTTCCGTGTTTTACCAGGGTCAGTCTACAACTAAAACTGATTAAAGCGATCTACATCCTGCACTGCGGTGAACCCGCTGACTACAGCTACTTCAATCAAACCAGTCAGAGACCTAAGCTCACAGTAAACCAAGCTTTTAGAAGAAAAGGTTCTATATAGAACCTTAAAGGGTTCTGTCAGGCGTTTCATATATAGAACCTTTTAGCGGTTCCCATCATGGAAAATGGTTCCCACCATTTTATGGATTTAGTTAAAAAATAGTTTTAATTCATTTTTAATCTTATGAATTTCTCATGCTAATTAAAGCACCACCTCTAAAAATCGGGGTCATACCCACCTTTGAGGTCTGGACCTCAGTATTTTTCTGAGCTGTGTATATAATAATTTAAATAATTGTCTAATATTAACTCTACTTTGATAACCAACCTTCTCATCTGAGCTCCCTCAGCAGTCTAACACCGCTTGTAAAAATGTTTGAGATGACCAATCAAATTAAAGTTGGCTGGCTTTATGTTCAGTAAATGCGAGATATGATAGAAAAGTTACAAGACTGACAAAAATAAACTTTTGTCAAATTGTGCCAATTTGAAATGAAAATGTAGCGATATTTTTCGTGATTCATGCAAAGTAATTTATAACTGACAAGGAACATTAACAAAGCTGTTTTCAGGATATTAGGCATGAGATTAGTAATGTATGTGCACGTATTGTAAAATGATTTATTATAAATATCATTTGACCATATGTTTACTTTTTTCACTGATCCAGATGAAAATGTATCAATCAAAACATATGGAGAGAAGCAGCTTTCATTTCTTTCATGCGCTGATATACGCGAGGCCACTCTGAACGCAGTGAGTGCATGTTCGAGATCAGGAAGGGTGAGAGAACATTGTGCTTGGTACATTTTTCGTCTTCAAACCAAATTTGGGTCTTCAGCCGACAAAGTTTAAATCCAATCTGGCTAGCGCGCTTCCTATGTTTATGCATTAAGACAGTAGGCGGAGAGTAGGCGGTCTGAAAATTGTGGCTGTTCGAACACATTCGACCATGTGAGCGTCTACACTACGAAAAGCAATCCCGTCTAATGCGTTTTTAACTACCACCGGAAGTGGTCGAAAGTGGACAAGCTCAAAACATTTTAGACCCTGTTTAGACTTAGGGTGCGTTCACACTTGTAGTTCGGTTGGTTTGGTTCGTTTGGTCCGGACCAAAAAAAAAAAAAAAAAACATATAGTCCTGGTCCGCTTAGCGTTCACACTGGCATTTTTTAACAGCGAACCTTAAGTTACCGAACCAAAGGCATAGGGATACGGTCACGACCTGATTGGTCGGCTTTTATGACGTATATTTCGCGACGGAGCTCGCTTACCGAACATTCAAATCAATGCTGTGCACTGGATTAAACACAATCATTTTATGCGTGTATATATGCTTTATTTTTACCAGCTGAGAACTCACCAAGAGCTCATGAAATGTTCAAAACATTCAAAACAGCACCAGGATTTCCTCCGTTGTATGCAGAAACAAATATTGATGAGGCACTTTACCTCCTCGTTGCTCCACGTTTGCCCTCCACTCATTTTTGATACACCGATCTTTCCGCGTCGTCAAATCAGCTGACTTGTAGCGTCGCATCTTGAGGCATCACGTCCTCTTTTTGGTTTGTTTACATGTCTTTGGTCCGTGTTGCGTTCATATATCAATCGAACCGCACCAGAGTTCGTTTGGAAGCGGACCGAGACCCATCTTTTTAGCGGTCTCGGTCCGCACCAGGGTTCGGATGGCAGCGTTCACATATGTTCAAACGAACCGCACTAACTGAGCAATCGCACCAGGGTTCGTTTTAATCGAACCTAACATGACAAGTGTGAACGCACCCTTATTTAGCATCTGATCAACCAAAACGCATCTTAATACCAGGTCTAAACAAGGCCTGTGAGGAAAAAGAAAGGGAAAAGGTGATTGAGATGAGAGAGGTAATGATGCCACTGTATTGACATGATTTTAAAGCTATTCTTATCCATTTTTTGGCCTTCAAAGATTTTAAAATGCACACAAGGAAATCTAAATTTCCTAAAAGCATACCTCTGAAAACCCTTAGCAAGATCAATTTCAGGACCTCTGTAATTATAAAACCCTGTGTATGCCCCTGCTAAGAATATCAAAATAAAGAAATGCATTTTTAAACTGGCCGATGTCAGTATTTGGTTAGTAGTTGGTTAGTCTTGAATTTGAACCTGAAAAAGTGTGTAAATTGGGAAAAGATTCTGATGTTAGCTCTCTGCTTTCAAAGTGTAATTAGACCACTACTGCTAATTAAAATAAAATGCTAATTATAGCTAATATTGCAGTATGGTCTCAGCTATATCCCTAATATTTTTGGAAACGCATGCAGAGAGATGGAGAATGATTTGAGTGTAAGCAGACACCAGCGCTCGATATTCTGTCCGTGTTCGTAGGCAGTTTAGTGCGTTGGAGGCTGTCTGTCAGCAGAGCGTGTAGATGTCATTATGCTGCTATACTCGTCATTGTTTACTGCCGAGAGGAGGAAGGAGAGTGCTCTTTCTACAGTATTACATTGTTCCCGTGCCGAGCACTTAGTCATTCATGGCTGCAGCTGCTCGCTGAGACCAGAGGTACTTGTTCAGAGTAAACACATTCAATCCAAACTACTTTCTAGACACCAGCACAGATTGAAGTAGTCAGACATTCTGACCTGTGAGTAACGGCACGACTGACGCGTGTCGGCGCAAAGTGCTTGTACGGAAATGAATCCAGGTGTTAAAACTAATTTAAAGTGTAATTTATGTAATGTTGAACCTTTCAGAAGTTTGCAGCGAGTACCTCCGACTCCGGGCCTCTCGTTAGTACATTTTTGCAACACTCTGAATGCATTTCTGATGCAGTTAATGACTGATTTCAGAAGAAGTGGTGTTAAAGGGTAGACGCGTAATTAAATTCTTTAGTGTTAGCGGTGAAAATGCCTCTCGACAGAAGGATGTTCTGGTGATCATGTAAATGAAGGCGCTGTCTGTGTGTTTGGTGTCATTGATTGAGCCCTTGCGTTTTGGATTATTAAATATTTTGATATTTATTAAATATTTTGGCTGCTGGACCGGATGGATGGATGGATGGATGGATGGACGGATGGACGGATGGATGGATGGACGGATGGACGGATGGATGGACTGACGGATGGACTGACGGATGGACGGATGGATGGACGGTTGGATGGACGGATGGACGGATGGATGAATGGATGGATGAATGGATGGATGGATGGATGGATGGATGGATGTTTTATTTATTCTAATATTTTTATTTAATTATTCTTTTTAAGACCACACAGATTTGTACAATGCTATATTGTATCTTAAGCTTCTCTTGAACTTCAAACTGGCAGTAGACGGTAAACAAGTCAACCGTCTGATTAAGTCTGTATTTATTGCTGCTCTTAATTCCTCCTCATTAGTCCCTGTGGGGCACTGGTGTATTTATTTATTTATTTATCTATCTATTTATTTATTGTTTACCACACTCCTGTGACTATTTTCTTTTTTCTTTTGCAGAGGAAATCAAGGCGGAATCTGAGAAATTAAGGTAAGTCGATATCTTATGCCACACCCCAGCTGTTGAGATATTGAACGTGTATTTCAAATTTCCCTTCATTGTTGTCAGGTTCAGTGCTTGTAATGCAGCGCTGACATTTTCCAGAGAGTAACCACACGCGGCCCCTTTGTGTTTTGGCTGCTGCCCTGCCCTCGTTGTGATTTGTGAGTGTGTGTTCAGTGCCAGTGAAAACACCCCCTCACAGCCTGTGTTGTTTATGTGCTTGGAGACCTTGCTGTGTGACTAGGACACATGAATGAGACGTTCTGTGCTCAGGGCTCTCTGCAGGGCCAGGGCAGCCCGTTCTGAGGTCGTACCTCACCTTCCTCAGCCCTTGATCTCAGATGGATCCTGGGGACAGCATGCATTCACCCTCCACATCCATTCATTCACAGCTCACCTGTTTCACCCTATCTGTCTTGCTTTCACTTCCATGTCCTTGTCTTTTGGCATTTCTCCCCTTTGTTGCTTACAGATTTCTGTTTTGAAGCAAGGAGCTCTCCTTCCAAGCAGTGGTTCTATTTTTAGTACCTTTTTGTATTATTATAATTGAAACACCATTTATCACAGCAAAACTCTTTGTGAATATGAATGTTTAATTACACTTTGTCATAGAAACATAAAGTGTGTGTCAAATGTTGATTCAGTAACTGGATTAGCACAAATAACTCAAATCCATCTATTCGTAGTCATCAAAAGTGTATTTTTTTTAAAATTATTAATATTTAAATTAATATTGAAATAATTTGAAAATTAACTATTTAAAATACAATAAACATTTATATACAAAGTTATTCTGTCTTCAGTTGCGTTGGGAATTTTGGAATTGGATACTTAAGGTCAGGAATGGGATAGTTGAAAAAAAATTCATTTAGATTCAACTGGTAACGTGATTTCAAACCATTTTCAAGTGCATAGATGTGCTGAACACCTCTCATCTGGTGACAGATACTAAATTCAGTTGTCGTAAAATCTTGCACTTGAACGCACAAATATGTATAAAACTATGTCAAAATATGCTTGTGAACACAGTCGGTTATGTCTTAAGTGAACGGAAACAGTTGAGAAAGAAAATGCATGTGTAACAGTTAGGTCTTAAAGTGACAGCAGCCTAATAAACCTGCTGCTGTCTGTCATTAAAATTAATCAAAGAACAAAAGAAAAAAAAAATCCCTAACTGATTATATATATTTTATTCATAAAAAGAAAACTATACAGTGTTATTTTACATTTGATTACAATTTCTGTACCTGAATTGTATTTATTTGTTCTGTTGCTAATTTGGTATTTGTTCTTATTTTATTACTGCTTACTGTCTTTAGTAAAGTTTGAAATATATATTTGTTAATCCAGTTTTTAGAAAACTTAGAAAACTTTGCCGTTCTTTTGGCTGCTGATTTTTGTTCATGGAATTCAGCTGCAAGCCTACAACAAAACATTTTGCCAAAAGACACAAAATAAATATGTTTGATATAAATGTTTGACTAAATGTTTCCACCTTAATTGAAAATGAAACTGAATCAATAAGAATTGGAATCGATAAGAAGAATTCCTAAAGTTCAAATGATACCCAACCCTAGTCTTCAGTGTCACATGATCCTTCAGAAATCATTCTAATATGCTGATTTTAGTGCTCAAGAAACATTTATTTTTATGCTGTTGTGCAGTATACCATGTTAGTACACATTTGTCGATTTGTACAATATAATTCCGGTTTATTTTTTGGTACATTTCAGATTTAGAAAAATTTAGAAATCATGAACTTTATGGGTTCAATGCAGGTTAAGCTGTATCGACTGCATCTGTGGCATAATGTTGAGTACCACAAAACATTATTTTTTCTGGGCCTCTGGAATTTTCAAAGTCAAGGAATAAACATTAGAATACTCACTGTTAGCCATATACAATAACTCATCCCCATACATCATTAAACAATAAAAAAAATCAGCCTTTTCTCTTACCTCGTAGTTATCCTTAAATGCATTACAAACTGAAGCACGTTCAAAAATATTTTCTGGGGAAATCAGCATGCCACAAATGCTCTAAGATCTTAACTTGTAATCTTTTAAAATAACACTAGATGATTCTCTCTTCCCCAGATGTCTCATCATTTCACCATGCTTACGGCTATTTGTGCTCTTCCTGATTACCGACTTGGTTTAACTCTATGGAAATAAGAATCCTCAGGGGAGTTTGTTTTGGTGAGGGCAGAGAGAGAAAGTGGGAGAGTTCAGGCTAAATGAGAGATGCGTGAGGTAATCTCTGGACCCGGTGGAACTCTAGTCTTTTCCCTTGTAGCCTGGCTACAGCTCAATTTATGTCAATTATAAATATGAGCTGGCTAATCCCTTCACAGTCAGATTAATGAGATTGAATGAAGGAGAAGTAAAGAGAGGAGAGGAGGGGAAGAGAGTCGAGCCAATGGGAAGAGGTTTATTATACTGTAGCATGCAGCCTCCCGCTGACTCAGCCTGAGACGCGCCAGCTAACTCATAGCCACAGCAACACAGCATGGATAATGGTGTATACTTAGTAATTTGTGAGTAAGGTAGTAATTTGGGATGTAGTACACTCTTAAAAATAAAGGTTCTTTTATTCTCATCAATGGTTCCATGAAGAACCTTTAACATTCATGGGAAACTTTCAATAGCACAAAAGGTTATACTGGAAAAAGTTTACTTAAAGTTTCTTTTGGAACTACATGATATTTCATAAAGGGAAGCGTTAATTTACTGGGATGTTTCAAATATAAACTAATTAAACATTTTACTTGTATGGATTTAACACAAGTTGGTGTCACAGCTGGGTTGTAATAAATCACACTAAAATGAGAAATCAAACAAAAGCACTTTATTTAATTATGAGATGCAGGAGATCGCAGGAGTAAATAATGTAGAGATACAACCTCATAAAATATTGACGACATCAAACAATGAACTGAATGATATGAGGGATTAAGTACAAACAGAGAGTAATCAACAGAATACAGAACAGGTGCGTAAGTTAATTAACAACCAAGGAAACTAACGATGACTGGGAACTAAGACAAAATGAGCACAGGAAACACTGAAAACGAAACCAAAAGAGACCTTTACAATTGGAGGTTTTCTGTTTGTTTACGATGGTTTTTAAGAACATTCTTTTCAAATCAAATTCTTCGTGTTTTTTTCTTTAGAACAATCTTAAAAAAGAAAGATGAAAAGAGCTGTCTTTTTAATGAGTCAAAAAGATTTCTAGAGCCCTGGGGCCTCATTTATAACCGTTGCATACGCACAAAACATGCCCTGAAAGAGGCGTACGCCACTTCTCACGCAAACGATGGAATTTATAAAAACAAACTTGACGGGAAAATTTGCGCACCTTCACGCAAACTCTGACCCATGCGAATGAACACTTGTTTTGATATACACTTTACATTAATATTCGATTTTAGGGCGATAAGCCCTAAAATTACATAAAGTCATTACACAGAAGATAAACAAAAATGATATGGATTTAGATAGTGGATGTATTACTTTTGATCACTTTTCTTGTGACACGCTGTTTTAATGACAGTGAGGAGTGGTGGAGCACAATAATTCCTCTTTAAACTAAACTGCAGATGTCATGTTATGACAAAATATTTTTAGCAAGAAAGATGATCAGTGATTACTTGGATATTATGAAAGACACTGCTGGATTCGATGGTCGAACGGTCTATATTGTCCGTTTTGAACAGGTTCAATGATAATATCTTATTGTACAACCGCAGCTGCATGGAGGTGTTGATGTCGTGTACAGGCATCTTCAAACAATTATGAGTAATACCACTGTATTTGAAGGATACAACTTTAAGAAAACGGTAAGATTTGTACGATTCTTTTTAAAATACTTTGTCAGTGAAGCGCAGAGTCAGACAATTGTATTTACAATGCAATAAATAAGTAGACCGATCTGTTTCCACTGAAATAACCTAAACATCCCAAAAGATGTTCACCTTATCAGCAAAACTGCATAAATTCGATTTCATTTGAATTGTTTAAAACAATTAAAATACCATTTGGACAGTGGAAATTAATGAATCAACTCTATTGTAAAAACGTTATCTGAGAATTAAGCTATTTTATAGCTACAATTTTGTTTTTATGGATATTTTGATATATTTATTATAAAACAACAAGGATATTAGATGATTTTTAGTAATATGTATGGCACAAATGGCATTTATAGTCCGTATGTAATATTTCCCAATGTCTTGTAGTTTTGACGGTGTTAACAATGGTGTCACGTGGATGAGAATAGGCATGGAAATATGCAGATGAGGTTATGCATAGTAAAACTATGCGTTGTAAGCTCCATATATGGTGATTTAGAGGAGGAGACAGGGTGAAGATGCACGTATGGACAATCTTCCGCTGACTGGGATTTATAAAAGGATTTTTGCACAGGTTCTGGTGTACGCATGCTTTTATAAATCTCTTTTTTTTTGCGTACACCATTTTCAGATTTATGTCGTACGTTCACTTTTAGTAAAGTTTATACGCAAAGTTTTATAAATGAGGCCCCTGGACTGTTTGTGTGTTACTAGTTTTAATCAGATTCACTTAGTCAATGAATCATTCTGATTCGTTACTGAGTTCACAACTGATTCACTAAACCACAAATCATGTCCGATCCTTCAAACTTTTCTCTGATTTATACTTTAAGTTTGTGAGATGTAAATCAGTCTATTTACATATTCACAACAGAGCTTTGTTGTAATAATTTACATGATGGAATGATAATCAGCCATAATCAACCAATCAAAATGCACTCTAATCTCGCATGCTATACAGATAGCATGCAAATGCATGCATGTTTCCCTTCCTCTCCTTTGCTCTCTGTCACTCTCTTTTCCATCATGTTCCTTTAGTGCTCCATTTTACTCTCCATCACTCTTGGCCTCTCTACTCAACTCATTTTTTTTTATGTCCCCCCATCCTCCTCCCTGTGTCCCACTGCTCTCATCAACTCGTCTTGCTGAAGGAAGTCGTAATGCTCCGTCCTAGCTAAAACACAGCAGTCCCAGCTTAGTCCGGAGCTGCTCCAGCTCCAATTCATAGTTTTCAGTCACGTGACTGCCACGGAGACCTGGAGGGCAAAACATGCATAGAACTGAATTACAGACCTGTCAATTTTCCATCTGAACAAAATGCAAGTTTTGGACGCTTGTGATCCATAAACTGCACCTGCTGCAGTATTTCAGCTACTAAAAACAGCGGGATGTTCTAAAATGTAAAAAACATTTAATGTACTATAATAGTGATTATTAAAAGATCAAATTCAGCATATACTTAATTGAAGATGCATACTAATCTAGAGGAGAGCAGATGAACCCAGATTGCGTGTACATAGTATGCATTGTTAATAAGGTATATATTGAATTTGGTCTTTTAATATCACTACATTAGTAGTACGTAGCACAAACCTGGTAAAAATAACTGGCGGACAATAGAGGAAGGCCTTATTCTGCCATAATACAGTGTAATATCTTAACTTGGGAGCTTTTTCCAGCTAATATTGATGTGGAAATAATTGCAGTATATTCAGTTATTTATTTGGCATATCATGTAGTTAGTTTGTTTTAAAATTATGGTCAGCCTCTATTCAGTTAAACTGATTGATGCCTTTTGTTTTTGTTTTGCAGCCCACCGGCTGGGGACAACAAGTCAAGTTCCAGTACTCTGCCGCCAATCAAATCCAAGACCAACTTCATTGAAGCAGATAAATACTTCCTGCCGTTTGAGTTGGCCTGTCAGTCCAAATGTCCGCGCATCGTCATTACCTCTCTAGACTGTTTACAGGTCAGCGCCTTACAACAAACTCAAGACAGGATACGTCTTATGATAAGGATGTTTCATCTCATGCGCTGTGTTTATGATTTTTCAGAAACTCATAGCATATGGTCACCTGACTGGGAGCGCGCCAGACAACACAACCCCAGGAAAAAAGCTCATCGACAGGATCATAGAGACTATATGTGGCTGTTTCCAAGGACCACAGACTGATGAAGGCGTCCAGTTGCAAATTATAAAGGTCAAATATTTTTTTATGTGTGATTGCTCATAAATGTGGAGGAAATAATGCCATGTTTTGGTTTTTATTTTCAGAAATGCTCAGGGAAACAATGTTAAGGTGTAGGGTATGTAGGTGACGTTCATACTGGAACGTCAATATCGCAATATTAAAGTATATCTAGAAGGTATATCAGAAATATCTTCAATAAGATAATTATTATTATTGTATTTTGTGAGGATTTTTTAAACCAGCAGTTGTTTTTAATGCAATATTACAATAACATGCAATTGTTTTGAATTATTTTCTTTTCTTTTTTTGAACATAGTGTTCAAATAAAAATGTATATTAAAATAGATAGAAATTAAATAATAAAATATTTTATTATAAAAATTAACCTTTAGTAGTATGACAAAAATGCAACCAATGCACTAGAACTTTCACATTTCACATCTCAAATGCATTAAACATTAAAAATTATTCAGAAAACAGGAAATTTTCCACAGAGAGTGATTGAAATACAAAGGATCAAAACATATATTATATATATATTTAGAGCAGCGTGTCTTTTGTATTTTGAGTGTAGTAGAGCTGCATGATTCTGGATAAATCATTTTTTTGGGTTTCGAACAGAGGTTCTCCCACGATTCTGAACAGACAACTATACAAAATAACGAAATTTATTGGAGGTTCTGACAAAATGTTAATTGCTGCAGTCTATTTTAAATTTGAATGAATGATTCAATGACTCATTCATAAATACTTCATTACTGGATGAATGAGCGTTTTTTTTTTAACAAATCTTATGAATGATTCAACGACAAATACATTTATTAAAAGTCACTTATCGATAGCTGGTGACGTAGCGATCAAAACAATCTAAAGGTGACTTACTCGATTTTGATCGCTTCCGTAGACATCAGAAATAATGATACTGTGTGGTTGAAAAGACTGTTTGTGAAGCTTTTTCATACCTAAACCGCGCAAACGCTAATTTAAATGTTCCGGCGTGATTTTGTCAAAGGTTTAATAGACACAGGCAAATCCTTTAGAAAAATGAGATCGCATGGATGGTTGAATCAAGATTGCGGACTTTTAATGATTAATCGTGCAGCTCTAGGATGTACATAAATCTCTCCGATTCTTTGTGTAGAACTGCCCTAACCTGTAGTGCTCAGATTTCCATAGCGTCATTTGCCTAAGCTATTGTTTTACAAATCTCATTGTGGAATGTAGAGTGGCAGGACAATCACGGCTCCTGAAAGCTGCTGAACTCCCTCATATGGCCGCATGTCGAGCCTAATCTGTTTGAACTTTACCGAGATTCCTGAAGTAATAAATAATAGCGCTCCCCATATTGTCTGAATACATTCCTAGGATTTATCACTAGAGTTGTGGCTTAACTTTCCCTGCTGTGACATTTGTGTTTGTTTGTCTTTGCTCCGGCCCCCTACAGGCCTTGCTTACAGCCGTGACCTCCCAGCAAATAGAGATCCATGAAGGTACGGTGCTGCAGGCCGTAAGAACATGCTACAACATCTATCTGGCCAGTAAGAACCTCATCAACCAGACCACGGCCAAAGCCACCCTCACGCAGATGCTGAATGTGATATTCGCCCGCATGGAGAACCAAGCAGTGAGTGCATTTGACACTTCTCCTGTGGTAATAAGGGGAAATGACATCCTGATCTAACATCTCTTCTTTCTTTTTGGTTGATGCCTCTCCTCCTCCTCCTCCCCCCTCAAAATATAGCTTACAAATCACAAGATCAATTGGTCTTTGGCATCAAGAAAGCGAGATCGTCAGGTAAAGAGTGACAGGACTGCCTTGAAATTTGCTTGATCTGAAGTTTTCTCTGGTTTGTGTACATCAGCTTCATCCGTCACTCTCGCACTCTGTCTCTCTCTTTCCGATCTCTCTCAGACATCTAGCTCCAGTCTGCTTGCATTGGCTTCATTGCGTTTTTTTGCCTGCTGTCGTCCCCTCCATGACATATGAGTTCCTTTCATCTGTCTTACCATGTTTATGTGTTGTGAAAGAGCTTTCTCTTGTATGTTAGGCGCGTTTTCACCTGGTAGTAACATCCGTCTCGGGTGATTTGTTCACTAGTGGTCAGTGAAGACAGCTGTTGACACCTGGTAGTAACGTGTCTTTTGTGAACACGTTTGGCTTTTGAGGACAGTCTCTAATTCATGACGACATGCGTTGCTCTTTAGGACTGGGTAGTTTTTCTTGATATTATTTAGATATATTGTTTTGCCTTACTGTTTAAAAGGTTTTTTTTTGTTTTTTTTATAAAAGAAGTCTTTTATACTCACTAAGGCTACATTTATTTAATCAAAATTACAGTAAAAACAGTAAAATTGTGAAACATTATTACAATAACTTTTCTATTGTTTATTAAAAGCATTTGTGATGGCAAATCTGAATTTTCTGAGTCTTCACTGTCACATGATCCTTCAGAAATCATTCTAATATGTTGATTTGATGCTCAAGAAACTTATCAATGTTTAAAACAGCTCTGCTGCTTAATATTTTCGTGAATATTGATAATTTTTTTCAGGACTCTTTGATGAATTAATTTTAAGTATTATAAATGTATTTACTGCCACATTTGATCAATTTAATGCCTTGAGTTTAAAGGGATAGTTCACCCAAAAATGAAAATTCTGTCATCGTTCACTCACCCTCAAGTGAGCGTAAATGAGCACATAGAAAGATATTTTGAAGAATGTTTGTAACCAAACAGTTGATGTGCCTTGTTGACTTCCATAGTATGGAAAAAAAAAATACTATGGAAGTCAATGGGGCCCATCAACTGTTTGGTTACAAACATTCTTCAAAATATCTTCCTTTGTGTTCAGCAGAACAAAGAAATTTCTACAAGTTTGGAACAAATTGAGGGTGAATAAATGATGATTGAATTTTCATTTTTAGGCAAACAAACAGTAGTGCACATCTTGTAAAATTAAGGTTTGAAATGGATTAAAATTGAATAGCGGAACCATCATTTTAATCAAACGTTTGTTGCAGATTCTGAATGTTGACTCTGTATGTATATAAAAAAATCTAGTTCTAAGGTTTTTACCATTTTTTTTTTTACTGTATGAATAAAAAATACAATGATTATTTTATGCATATAATCCATCGTCATAAATCACAATATTTCTGTTCAGCATTTTTATTTTAATACATAATTAATAATATAAATAAAATTAATATAATAAAAAGTGCATTAAATATGATATTCAGTATGGTGCTTAATTTTATACACAGCTACAAAATTATTGCTAATATATTGTGAGTATTCAGAATCAAGAAAGGAAGTATGGAGAGTTAGGTTTTCCTGAAAGCACTTAATCTTTTTATAAACTGATGTTTTTGATTGTCACACAATTATTTTAATAGGGTATTATTAGTTTTGAATAAAACGGATGTGTCAAATGATTGTCGAGGACATGTTTTAATGATCCGATCAAAAAACGTTTTAGAAATGTATTTAGGTCTGTCATTTGTGATTAGATCATCCGAGATGGATGTTGATACCAGGAGCAAACGTGATCTGTCTCGGTCTTTAGATGGCTGCATGTGGATGAGGACAGTGAGGTGCAGTTTAGATGTTTCACACTGATCAAAAGGATGCCTCTTTGAAAGTCAGGCTTGTGGTTTTGGCACAAGCAAAGCACACTGTCACACAGTTTTAGCAGTCCGGACAGAGCGTGACACATTGTGACACAGCCATCATGCATAACTAATCAGCTATACAATATTGAAGATGTGTTTGTTTTGCCAACACAGACCAGACCATATCAGACCACCTGAATTCATCTGAAAGCTCTGGAGAAGGGACATCTTTGTCCCTCATACTTTATTAATAAACATGTTACATTAAAGGTCCTTCTTGGTTTATGGATGCATGCAGTATACTCAACAGTCTGCTTACCAACTAGGGTTCCATGGCATATCGGTACATAAAAATTAAGAATATAACGGTTTCATTCTGTAATTTATTCATAATAAAATCCAGATGGCGTGTTGAGCAAAAGTATTTGCACCCTTTGTAATGCAGAATTTAATTACCGTATGCTGAGATTGATTTATCACATGTATTATTTGTCGCAATTATTCCAATTGAATTACTAAATCTTTTAACAGCTCTAGTTTCATTTTATGATTGCTAAGACCTAAGATAGTGATTTACTGTTTTTTATTTTACAATTTAAACTAAGGTATCAGAGGCTATTGTGCCAAAATGTTTTAAATTGAATTACTAAATCTTTTAAAA
Organism: Zacco platypus; assembly: GCA_038088235.1. NCBI lineage: Eukaryota > Metazoa > Chordata > Actinopteri > Cypriniformes > Xenocyprididae > Zacco > Zacco platypus. The sequence continues at coordinate 12,031,892 of CM076065.1, forward strand.
GCTCTAGTTACATTATGTATGTGTTGCTAAGCCTTAAGGTATTGATTAACTATCAATACCGATATCGCAGGATGTTGTTAATGATCCAGCCGTATTGATGTCTGAACTGTAGACATGTTCAGTTTGAAAAATAATATCTGTGAGTTGGTCTGAAGTTGTATTAGCTACCAGCTCCATTCGGATTCAGTTGTTCTATTTGCGCACTGTGCAATCTATTTATTTATTTATTTTTTAATAAATGATATTTGTCTTCTGAGATGGACTGTAAAATATTTATTTCGACCTAAGGTAACATCATCAGTTTTGGATTGCATAATGTGGCATGCTTACCGTCACTGATGGCTGATTTGTTTTGTTTTTTTCATTTCACAAAAGAAAGTCATACAGGTTTGAAACTACACAAGGGTGTGTAAATGATGACAAAATTAGAATTTTACACTTATCCTGCTTTAAAACACCAACGTGAGCATGTGCTTAGTTCAGATTGTCGTTCCAGGTGCATGAAATCAAACCACCATCTGTCAACACAGACATTGTCTTCACGTACACTAAGATGCTATAAAGATCCTGGTCTTGTGTTTTTTTTTTTTTTTTTTTTAAATGATGGGAACAATCTGTATTCCTAAACACAATTATTTGCCTCCTGTTCAGAGAAATGGATGTACATCAGCTTGGCTTTGGGCTCCCAGCCGGCCAGGAGGGAACATGAGTCTATAAACTCCTTGATACATGTTTAAAATGACTTGACCTTGTGTGTATGTGTGTTCCAGCTGCAGGAAGCCAAGCAGATGGAGCGAGAGAGGCACAGGCAGCATTCTCCAGTCAGCCAGCAAGAACCGGAGTCTCCTGGACAGCGGCACACCGACACCCCTGGCAAAAGCCTCCCAGCCGAGGCCAACGGTGGACCGGGACACCAGGGCAGCAAGGTCGAACAGGGATCCCCACCATATGAGAGTCCCGAGCCAGAGAACGGCACCGACTTCTGCCCTGCGGAGAATGAGCAGACCGAGGCAGACCAGGCCACTGCAGCTGCACAAAGTAAAGAGAAGCATGAAAACATGCAGAGAATAATTTCGCTTTAGGGTTCCATGTTTATGTAAATGATTATGCTAATTTCTCTATATAACTGTAGACACCAATGGAATATTCTAGGAAAGTGCTTCCATTATTGCCTATTCACTTTGTCATATATGTGACTGAAAATGTAGGGTTTAATAGGGTGTATTCAAAAAGACTTTTCTAAAATGCATTTGAAAAGTCTTAGATTTAAGATTTATTATCTTTTTAACTATATTGTATTTACTAACTCCACTTTGTTCTTGCAATGAAAATAGCCGGCACTGATGTGGCTCAAAAATTAAAATTCTATCATTACTCATTTCCAAACCCATAAGACTTTAGTTAGCTTTAGTGTTCTTTGAAGCACAAATGAAGTTATATTTAAGATTTGAATTCAAGCCTAAATTAAATGTTCATCTTGTAAAGTGATTGTATCTCTTCACAAGACTTGGATTAAAGGAGACCTGTAATGCTCCTTTTTTTAAGATGTCTCTGGTGTCCCCAGAATGTGTCTGTGAAGTTTCAGCTCAAAGTCAAAAATACCCCACACATCATTTATTATACATTGTCAAATTATTTGGGTGTGAGTAAAAACACAGTTTTTGTGTGTCCCTTTAAATGCAAATGAGCTGCTGCTCCCGGCTGCATTCCAGAAGAGGGCGGAGCTTGTGCTTCTGTTGCTCAACAACAACAAATCTGGAGAATCTCACACAGCCAAAATGACGATCGTCAGTAACGGTGTTCAGCCTTAGATTGTTCAAACTTGAGTCAGACACTGATAGAGAGACTCAGGAAGAAGAAGTTTATGTAGGGTTTTATGTAAATTTTAGGGTTAGTGATGTCACTAAACCTGGAAGAAGCTCGTTGTAGTCCCTACCAGCCATTTACTGTAGTCCTTAAACAGCAAATTCTTTAAATGAAAATATCTCCCTTTGCATTGAACTTTGAGCATTGTAACTTTGCAGATGTTGTTTATGCTCTCACAGCAACATTATACACTAACTAAAGTCAAAACAGTGAAATAATCCACCACGCCTTTAAACCCCCACTTGATTTATATGCAAACGTTTTATGACATCTTTATGACTGTTTTGGATCTTCTAAGTATTGATTACCTGGACTTTCAGTGGAGGGTCAGAAACCTGTCAGGTTTCATTAAAAATATCTTAATTTGTGTTTCAAAAGCTAACCAAAATCTTATTGGTTTGAAATGACACACGGGTACAACATGAGTAAATGATGACACAATTTTCATTTTTGGGTGACCTATCCCAGTTAGTAGCATCACTATTTTTAGTTGGTTTCTGTCCTCCTCTCTACACTGCCAGACTCACTCGAGCATCTCTGATTCCTAGTCATTATTAGTAAATCATAAATTCAGACTTGACATCAGAACAGATGAGACTCTCTCTAATGATGTGACACTGTTGGAAAACTGTGTCAGTGTTTCTCAGTCTTACGTAAGTTTTATAGCACTGCCTTCACCCGGTTACTGGCAGTATGGAGTTCCCTCTTAATAGCACTTATTAAAGTTAAATTGGGAAACTGATAACGTGGTTTTAATGTGACTACACAGTGTGCTTGGAGGGAAAAGTCCTCCTATCGCACAATGAATGACTGACTAGTCAGAATTAGAAGATTAACCGTACTCTGCTGTCTTTTAGGTGCGGCAGAGCATGGCACAGATCCCGCCGCGGAAGAAGAAAGCCCGAACTATGAAGAGAAGGCACATGAGATTGTACAGAGCATATTGCAAGAAGTCGTAAACACAGTAGCTGGAGGTGAGTTGTACTCTTTTTGCTGTGAGAAGCTTAAAGGGACAGTTGGACAGTTCACCCAAAAATATATGGTCACACATTTATGTGTGTTTACACACTTCGGGGCAAAAAAAAATGGGCCAAACCAAAAATGGCAAAATATTTATTGGTCTTTTAATGATCTTAACCATTTTAATCACAAATCGCTGGTCAGGAAATGAGCAAGAATTTCACAAATACTATAAATAATTTATAGAAGTAATTTAGCTTGGAATAGCCTTCCCCATCTTGCAGACAGCTTTTTACAGGAAGAAGAGTCAGTGTTGTTCCACTCAGTGTTGATGGCTTGAAACGGTTCATGAGTAATTGAAAAATGTCTCCCAGTTCATTAGAGTTTAATGTGAGACCAAATATTCTCTATAGGGTTCAAATCTGGACACTGACCAAGACTGAAACATGAGCCTGATGGACTTGTTCTCAAGCCACTTCTTGGTTGTCTTTGCAGTTTGGGCAGGAGCATTGTCTTGTTGAAAAATAACAACATTAAATGACTTTTCACAGTGAAGTAGCTCACCAATACCTGCAGCTAAAAAGTCTCCCCACACAATGACACCTCTTCCTTCATTCTTCACTGTGGTAGAGATACGTTTATTATTATATTTCTCACCAGATTTTCGAAGACACCGCTCTGGAACATCAACATGCAACTCGTGTTTCAATCGTCACTCCACACACAACTTCCCATATTATGCCAAAAACTTAATTCTGTCTTTGTTGTTTTTCTGACACAGCAATTCCTTTTTAAGTAGTGCATTTGCTTAAATTTTGCTATCTAATAATTTGTGGTTAAGAGAATAAAAAGCTTAGTGTTTAGCCTTTTTGGGCAGCGTATTGAAAATAGACAGCGAAGCATATGGTACATAGAAACAAACAAAACAAAGCCATGTACTCACACAAAACATGAACACGCAGCCAATGAGAGCCCTCACAAGATTGCATGTCCACACAAAACATGACAACAAGAAAGCACTTGGCCGAAAGCACTTGGTCACTTGGTTTATGTGTGTTAACACACTTTGGGGCAAAAAAATGGGCCAAGCCAAAAATGGCAAAATATTTATTGGTCTTTTAATGATCTTAACCATTTTAATCACAAATCGCTGGTCAGGAAATGAGCAAGAATTGCACAAATACACACAAAACATGACAACAAAAAAGCACTTGGCCGATGATAAACATGAACTGCGTGCAACACAGAAACACCCGGCCAATGAAAACATAAACCAGGCGCTCTACAAAAACACCCGAGATGAGTTCATGATGAGTGAATGAACACTCAGCCTGTGAGCTCCCAACAAGAGACAGAACTTGAGCTTGTTTAATTTCTGGGTGAACTGTCACTTAAGGGAAGCAAATTTTATGTTGTTTGACAGCTAGGCTTGTGGCTGTTTGATTTTAGTAGTGATACACTTTTAATCATCCCATTGGACCCAGCCTGAAGTCTGTTTTACAATGTTCAGATGTTAAGGAAAGCCGTGAGAGTGAGGCTGAGCCAGCTGAGGGCATTCCAAACTCTCTGGAAGAGGAGGGAGGTTTGGGCAGCGACAATGAAAATGTTCATGCCAACGGCATCCCTGGCACGCCTATTTCTGCGAGCTTCACTCCGTCCCTGCCCGACGACAGACTGTCTGTCTCCTCCAATGACACTCAGGTACCAATTTCCACTTTTGTCATGAAAGGTGTAAAATGGCAAATGATCTTGCTTTGCAGCTTGTTTTCACATGTGCAATTGTTTTTGACTGTATTGTTTATCCAAAACTGTGAACATGACACCCTCTATAATAACCTAATAATTTTGTCAGGTGTTTTGTTGTAATAAAAAGCTGCTTATTGTGAAATGATTTGTAAAAAAAAAAAAAAAAAAAAAAAAAAAGCAATTTTTTGAATGAGCAGCTGGAAGTAGTAAAGCATTGACACTTTTGGAAAGAACAATCTTGGTGTATTTCGGGTTTGCTTATTATTAATAGTCCCACGTTATACATATAATCTGGATATTATCTGTATTTTGCCGACACAAACTGTATCTGGCATTTATTCAACATAAACTCTTGTATCTTCTCTCTGGGCTGCCCCATCACAGGAAGGAAAGAACATTATATTCTTAATGTTCTTAATGCTTAATGAACATATATTATTGTACCAATACTAGTAATATATATATATATATATATATATATATATATATATATATATATATATATATTTTACTAGTATTGGTACAATAATACTTTAATTGCCTTTCTCATTATCGTATAAGCAGATATATATATAAAAAATAAAACACGTCTTGAGTATTTTAAACTTGCAGTTATCCTGCTTTAGTTGAATGCAATTAAGTAGAAAAAAATTCGAAATACATGATTTTTTTTTTTTAGATTGTATGGTTTTGTTCTAGACATATGCATAGACATACTGTATTCATTTTATTTGGGTAGGTCTTAATGTCTTTTAATTTGGTTTTAAAAACTCTGCAGAAATGTCTGTGTTATTAAACACAAGTGTTCATACTATTTTTGGGAGGTTTTGTATGTGCTTAATAGACTGTAATACCAATTTTATGGTCTGTAGCTTTTTTCATGGTTGTTGCATGTGCTATAGATATTGATTCATTTTCCAGGTAGTTGAATTTGGTTTCCGTAACAGGCTAACATGAGCATTTCTCCCACAGGAATCAGGAGCTACCACTGGTCCAGCACCAGGTGCAAAGTTTTCCCACATTCTCCAGAAGGATGCATTCTTGGTGTTCCGTTCACTCTGTAAGCTCTCCATGAAGCCCCTTTCAGACGGTCCCCCTGATCCGAAGTAAGCCTGTCTTTCTGAAAAAAAAAACAACTTCTGAGTGTTTGTTGTGCCAAATGTTGTGCCAAAAAATGACATCTCTAGTCAGGGTCCAACTGAGTTGCGGTTTTGTGGTCTCTTTTCATATTCAAATCTTAGATCTGTAATTTGTTGGGAGACATTTTAGAGCAAGAGTGTTGATGGCATCAGCCATTGTCCTTTAACAGGTGAATAGGGCTGTCAGAGGGCAAGAGAGATGTTCCTCCCCATCAGTTGAAGAGAACGGGAGCCAATTCATCCTGGTGTGTCTTCCGAAGCAGTGAGGCAGGAAGCTTGTTTCAGTGCTATTGATCACTCTTTGTCAAATGGATTGAGACCTGTTGACCTCTCTTGATTTAGATCAGGGCAGGACTTGGACTTAATTTATAGTGGTGGATGCTGCACACTAAGGCAAGCGTCACTGTTATTATTGTACATACTTTATGTTAGAGACAGTTTTTGACTAGAGGACAAGAAAAGGGGCTTGAAAAGTCCCATGGATTTTTTTAACTACTTAGCAACTGCCTATAGCACCTTAGCAATGCCCTGACAACCACCCAGAACACACTAGAATAGTCACAGTTTTGCCGAGCAGTAGACAGCATGACATATATTGTAGCATGGTTTTGGTAGCTAGCAGTGTAGAATTGTTTTGGATTCTGTTGCTGCATCATTTTGAGATTTCCTGAAGTTACTATATTAATGTTTCATTTGATATTTTTATAATTAAATTCCTAAATAATCTAAAATAAATATTTAAATAAATCCATATATTTGTTGTATCAGAGGAAAGTTAAAGTCCAGGGTTATTCTAGTATTATACTATTATTATTATTATTATTATTATTATTATTATTTTGGGATTATAGTATGTGTTCATATTTTGAATTGGCTTTTATTTTTATATTTTCGGTTTACATATTAATTTTACTTTAAGTTTTAGTAATTTGTTTGTGTTCTTTTGTCATATTTGTTTAAATTTTTGTATTTTTGTATATTTTTGTAGTTTTAGTTTTAGTTTTAGTAATTAAATGTAAACTTATTACAATTAGTTGAAAGCAACATTTCTAAATTTCTAAAAGTTTTTTTTTGTCCAGTATTTTTTTTATTTCAGCTTTATTTCTATTACATAAACGATTTATGATATTTTAAGTTAAAAATAACTCCAGTTATTTTCTAATTCCAGTGACTCTGGAAGCTTGAAAGATAATCTGCAATATATTTTTGATGGAATTTTTTTCTTCTTTCTTTTTTGGGTTATTTTAAAACTATGTCTTCAGTGCGATAAGATAACCATAGGTCCTTCCACCATCAACAACTGTATTAATTTTGCATTCTCATTATTTTATTGTTTTCTTAACACATGTCAATCTTTGGTCAAGGTGATATTTTAAGTATTTAAACAGTCAAAACACGTCTTTTATTGGTGTCTTTTAAAAATTAACAGATTTTTCTTAAGTTTAGTTTGCCCTTGGACACAAGTATTTTATATGGAATAAAGAATGAATAAATCCGAAATCATCTTGTTTTATTCACCTAAGATTCCTCATCTTCATTCAGATCCCACGAGCTGCGGTCCAAGGTCCTCTCGCTGCAGCTCCTCCTGTCCATCCTACAGAACGCTGGGCCCATCTTCAAAACCAATGAGATGTTCATCAATGCCATCAAGCAGTACCTGTGCGTAGCGCTGTCTAAAAACGGCGTCTCCTCCGTCCCCGAAGTGTTCGAGCTGTCGCTGTCCATCTTCCTCACCCTCCTATCCAACTTCAAGACGCATCTCAAGATGCAAATTGAGGTGCCTGAACTCAGTTCCCCCCGAATTGTAATGTATTTGTGCATCTTGCCCTGATGGCGTCAGACTGTGGAGCATCTAGCTGACAGTGTGGATTTATTTGAGCTGTGGTTTAGGAAGCTTGTAATTCTGCCTCTGTCCGTCTGTTTGTGTGTGTGCGCATCATTCCAGACGAGTGTGTTAGGATTTATTGTTTGCAGTGTTGAGTAGTTATATTTCTCTCTTTGGTCAAGTTACACGTCTTGACAACACCATCTGTTACTGACTTAGCTGTGAAAAAAAAATGTATGTCCAATTTTAGACTCTGTATTTTTATTTTTTGTTTCTCCACAGGTGTTTTTCAAAGAGATTTTTCTGTATATTCTGGAAACGTCCACAAGCTCATATGACCATAAGTGGATGGTCATTCAAACCCTCACCAGAATATGTGCGGGTATGAAAGGCTTTTCCTTATCTCACTTTTAAAGATATTTGAGAGATTTTCTATGAGTCGTTTTATGATATTTTTTCCCTCGCAGATGCCCAGAGTGTGGTAGATATATATGTTAATTATGATTGTGACCTGAATGCTGCTAATATTTTCGAGAGGCTGGTGAATGACCTCTCAAAGATTGCACAAGGACGAGGAGGCCATGAACTGGGTACAACCCCACTTCAGGTAAACACACAGAAAATTGATCCAAAAAATCTTCACTTTTCTCACCCTCATTTAGTTAATGATAGTATTTCACAATTGTACTGTTTTACTGTACTTTTGAAAAACACAAAAACATTAAACTTATGTATTTGCACATGTAAATATTTAGAAATGTCAAGATTTAAAATATTCAATAATGCAAGAACTGTTCTTTTAAAATAGTGTTAGTGATCCCAGCTCATGTTGTCCCTCAGGAGCTGACTCTTAGAAAGAAAGGACTAGAGTGTCTGGTGTCCATTCTCAAGTGTATGGTGGAATGGAGCAAAGACCAATATGTTAACCCCAATTCCCAGACAAGTCTCGGTAAGTCAAACCATCGGCCTCTGCGAAACAAGACATCAGTACTAGCTCCTCAACCAGTATAATACCTGTGGAACCTTGTTTAGCCCTTCTATTTCCTGATATGCTTTGGATTTAAGCAGCTGCATTACATATTCCAGGTTACGGCCCTAGCTCTTCTAAATGAGTTTCCTCAGAGTGCATTTGTGCTGCTTTCCAGAGGCTTCTGGCTTGTGCAGAACCAAATGGATAAACAGTTGCTTTTGAGGACAGTGCACTAGGAGTCTGTGCCTCAAAGAGAGGCAGGAAATGCTATTCGCCGTGATGGCTACACAGGCCTTTCATCTTAATCAAACAGGCTTGAGGCTGTTATTCCTCACCGAGGCATGCCCTGACATCAGGGAAGCAGGCTGCAGGCTCTCTGAACACTGCAAAACCGAGCTTCTCATATGAGCTGGGGACATGCGCCAGGCTAAAGACCCTACCTCTTCGGAATGGAGGGGATTTAGGTCTAATCAAGCTTGGCTTTATTGGGTTTGAGGAGGACATGCTCTGATGCACCAAAAGGAAATTTTTCTGTAGCCTCAAGCCCACCTTGGGCGTTCAAATATCGGCGAATTAGAAGCCAGAGTTACTTATTTTTAAATGACAAATTGACCACTGAAAATACACTTAAAAATACACCCTTGGAACCATTAACAACCACTTAGCAACTTACTAGAAACCACCCAAAACACTCTTGGAACCACAATGAGCTATCAACCACTCTATCAACCATCAACAGCTATCAGCTATCAACCAACACCTTAGCAACCATTTAGCAAAGCCCTAGAAACTGCACATAAAACTCTTGGATCCACATTGCAATGTGTTAGCAACTAATCAATATGATTTAGCCACAACTTGGCAATGCCCTAGCATCCACCCAAAATATTTTTGGAACTGCACGGCAATGCCTAAAAACTACTCTGAACATCTTAGCAACCACCTAGCAATGCCCAAGAAACCACTGAAAAAAAAAACTCTTTGAACCACATAGAAATGTTAACAACCACTTAGAATGCATTAGCAACCAGCTAGCATCTTCCTAGAAACCACCCAAAACATTCTTGGAACCACATAGCAATGAGCTAACAACCACTCAGAACACCTTAGCAGCCACTTAGCAACGCCCTAGAAACTACACATTGCAATGTGTTACCAACCAATCAGTATGCCCTGGCAACAACCTGGCAATGCCCTAGCAACCGCCCAAAACGTTTTTAGAACCACACAACAATGCCTAACGACTACTCAAAACATCTTAGCAACGACCTAGCATTGTCCTAAAAGCCACCCAAAACACTCTTGGAACCACATAGCAATGCGTTAGCAACCACTCAGAAAACCTTTGCAGCCACTAAAAAAAATCTTGGAACCATGTGCTATAGAATTACACTATCAAATAGTCAGACCAAATTACTACCTAAACTATTAAATGTTTTTATTTATTTTATGACAGTGTTACCACGTTTTGTTTTGTTTTATTTAAAATGTTGTAGCCATGGTATTACAGTGGAAACAATGTTTAAAATGGGAAATCTTTGTAAGAAATGGCTGTAACCTTTCATCTTGACCAAACTGCTAATCTTACATATACAAGCTTTATGTCCTAATCGGCCAATCAGACTGTAGCATACTTATCTGAGTAACTCTTCAGGTGCATTATGTTTGTTTTGGATCATTAATCAAGACTTTCAGGTTCGTATATTCTCATCTCGCTAGCCAATCAATCTTTGTTCTTTTCTCTTAACGGACGCACATCAAAAGGGAGAGCAGGTAACAGCAGTTTGTAGTGACATTAGAATTGATTGCTTTAGCTTTTGTTGCATAAAGTAGATAGTGGTCCCTTAATAGTTCTTTGGGTTGTGGCAGTATTAGCTTTTGTATATCAAACAAGTAAATTACGTTTTGTTTGAAGCTTAAGATGAACCGGGTAAGTATTTCCCAGTTGCTACGACTCTTCTGATCTCTTGGCGAGAGGAAACCTATGAGAAATGTGGACGTGACCTGACAGCTCATGTTACAGCGATACCTACCCGCTAAATCTTTTACAGTGTTTCCAGTTTGTAATTAGACCCTGCAAACTGCAACCATGGTTTCCACGTACCCAAACCGCCTGTTTATCGTGCTTGCAGCAACTTCAGATCTGTTACGTTTTGTATTCAGGTCACAGTGCTCTTCCTCCAGTCCCCGTCGTGCTGTTTTTGTGATACGAGTCAGCCGAGGCCAAAGACTTTATTAGAGAAGTGTTGTATTGGGAAACTCATATAGGGAGCTGTATAGGGAGCTGAGCCAGAGAAAACCCTCAATGCACCAATACGTATTTCAGCTAACCAGGACTCCAATGAATCATGCTGTCTCTAGTCCCTTGGCTGCAAGAGCTCATGGTGTTTCACAAACTGGGCTCATCATTTCTTCTGTTTTCTCTGAAATTGCATCTGAATTTAATTTCTCTCTCGATCAGGCCAAGAAAAGCCTTTAGAGCAGGAAACCAATGAGTCGAAGCATCCAGAAACGATTAACCGCTACGGCAGCATAAACTCATTGGACTCCACCGCCTCGTCAGGCATCGGTAGCTACAGCACGCAGATGTCTGGGACGGACAACCCTGAGCAATTTGAGGTCCTCAAACAACAGAAGGAGATCATAGAACAAGGCATTGACCTGTAAGTCGTTAAGTTGAAATCGAAAGCATGAAATCAATCTCTGCACCATACATGCTGTTGATAAAATCACGATCAATACATATTTGTATGGAAATTGCTTAGTTTACCTATCTCAGCGGTGTCCAGTCCTGCTCCTGGTGGGCCACTGCCATGCAGAGTTTAGCTCCAACCACAATTAAACACGCCTGAACTAACTGATTAAGGTCTTCAGGCATACTAGAAACTTCCAGGCAGGTGAACTAATCTTTGAAAGATGTCGGCCCTCCAAGAGCAAGGATTGGATTCCTTAAAGGTGAAGTGTATAAATTCTGTAGCAGTATCAGAACTGAAATTGTAAAAGTAATTGCTCGTAAACTGGTTTCATTTAAACTCTCCCCCATCTACCATTGATCAGACAAACCGTTTGTCTGGCCCAAAACAGTTGAGCCAGTAGTTGATATGTTGGGCTCAAACAAACAGAGTAATCTTAAAGGGATTAAATCTTTTGAGATTAAAGTTGTGCTATGAAATTCTACTGTGTATTTCTGCACTTTTCCCCAGTGAAAAAATACAGTGAAAATGTCTAGTTCTGAACTTGTCACATGGATAAAAACATCTTAAATTTAAACATGACTGCCCACATTTACACGTCAATGACAACTATTCATTTACATTTAATCATTTAGCAGACGCTTTTATCCAAAGCGACTTACAAATGAGGCAATTAGGGGTTAGGGCACCTTAGTCATGGTATCGAAGGTGGAGAGTGCTGTTCGTTCACAATCCCCACTTTCAATTCCTGCCGGCATGGGAATCGAACCGGCAACCTTCAGGTTACAAGCCCGACTCCCTCACCATTAGGCCACGACTACCCTATATTCAGTATTCATGAACTAAAGAATAAAATGAATGAAGGTGTCCAGGTTTGATTTCCTTCTGAGGAAACCGTTTCATTTTGTCTATACCATTTTTGTTTTATAAATCTCTCATAATGTATTTCAATGTTTGAGTCACAGCAGCAAAAAAACAAAAAACTTTTAACAGTGAGAGGGAGGTGACTATTTTTGGTGCAAACACCTTCACTAACATCATAACATCAGGGAAAAAAAATGACACTACAGACTTCACCTTCAGAACATCCTTAGAAAATGTCAAATGTGAATCTGTTGATCATATGTTGATGTTCCGTTTACCACAATGCCACAGGTTCAACAAAAAACCAAAGAGAGGCATTCAGTACCTGCAGGAACAAGGCATGCTGGGAACCACGCCGGAAGATATCGCCCAATTTTTACATCAAGAGGAGAGGCTTGACTCTGTAAGACATTATTTACCTACAATATTTCTCTTACCGTGTTTCTTCCATGTACTGTAGCCTAGGTTAAATAGATTTTTACATTACAGCAGTATACTGTATAATAAAACAGCAGCTGCAGGGCTTTTTTGAAACATTTCTGAAAATCAAAGCAAAACAATTAAAATATTAAGATGCTCCAGACAAGTGTTGCCAAACTTCCACTTAGAGATTATTTGATCCTTCAGTGTGATGAATCGGCAACTCATTTACTCGTTCATCCAGCCTCAAAAGACTCCAGCAGTAATGGGTAAAGAGAGCTCCTTATATCTTCCCTAAAATTAGGGCACTTCAGCCGAGCAGCCCTCAGCCTCCTGAATGACTTGAGAATGTGTGTGGAATACTTTAATAGACATTGCATTTCAATGATGCACACTGAATAGATGCTCAATTTTTTCTCCAGTCTGCAGTGTCTGTCAGTATGGCTTTAGAATATAGCACTGAGCATGTGTTTTTCAGTTATGAAACATGTATTTCTCTACTTTCACAATCAACATGTGACTCATTGGTCCTTCTGCTTCCAACCTGACAGATCCAGGTAGGAGAGTTTCTCGGAGACAACGATCGCATCAATAAAGAGGTTATGTATGCCTACGTCGACCAAATGGACTTCCAGGGCAAAGACTTCGTGCCAGCGCTGCGTATGTTCCTCGAGGGCTTCCGTCTGCCCGGAGAGGCCCAGAAAATCGATCGACTGATGGAGAAATTTGCTGCTAGATATTTAGAATGCAACCAAGGGTGAGTGCAAGCCTCCCCCCCGTGTTTGCACCAGATTAACTTATATTGCTAATTATTCCGCAAACACTGCACTCAGCCGCTGTTTCTCTTTTATCTCTCTCCTTAGGCAAACACTGTTCGCCAGCGCAGACACTGCATACGTCCTTGCGTATTCAATCATCATGTTGACTACAGATCTACACAGTCCGCAGGTTAGTGCACCGAGTGCTGATTGTTCACTGAAATCTTCCTTCAGCGAATGCAGAATGCATTTTCTTTTCATTCCCGAGTCTATGAATGCTAATGTGAACGTCGGAGCTGGAAACGGCTGTTTGGCATTCAATCACAATCTGTGAGCGGAATAGCTAAATCTAGGGTGATGGATGTTTCTGAAACGCAACAGAAAACAAGAGGAAGAACACTACTGATCTATTGTTTCCTTTATCTTGCCACAGGTGAAGAATAAAATGACGAAAGAGCAATACATCAAGATGAACCGAGGTATCAATGACAGTAAAGATTTACCGGAGGAGTATCTCTCAGCCATTTATGATGAAATCGCAGGGAAAAAAATATCTATGAAGGAGACAAAGGAATTAACTCTCAAGTCAAATAAGCAAAGTGAGTATTTTGCATACTGGCAAACATGGTGAAAATATCGAACAATCATAGAATCAAATAGACTCTTTGGAGTCATATGCATAAAAAAGCTATGATTGGCCAAATGCTTTTTTGCTTGATGGGGTCATGGCAGTCCTTTTAATTATTTTACCATAATGAGTTGGAGACTGTGCATCGCTGGTTCACAACCAGGGGCCTCAACAAAATTGGGGACATCCAGACTACTTAAAATTATTTTTAAAATTAAAAAAAAAAGTAAAAGAGACATGTGAAGGCCAAAAGGTTGAGATCCACTGCTGTAAATTATCCCACTTAATATTGATTTGAGTATAATTGATTTTAATTTGTAGTATTATACCATTAGCATGCTAATGACAAATCAGAATAAAATATTCCAAATATTCCAAATATAAGTATTTGGTAATAATTATTAAATTTGTAATCATTTTAGTTGTTAAAGTTTTTAATTTATTACGTTTCATTTATATATATATATAAATCATATTGATCATATATATATAAAAATTATTATTATTCAAATACAAGCTATCGGACTCCCAAGAGAACAAATGAACATTTATGTTCTGCTCTCCAGGATATTTTGAGGTGCATTTTATGATAATTCATGGCATTTTTGCTACTGTCTCTGGATCAGGTGTGGCCAGTGAGAAGCAGAGGAGGCTTCTGTATAATGTTGAGATGGAGCAGATGGCAAAGACAGCCAAGGCTTTGATGGAGGCTGTGAGCCATGTTCAGGCCCCCTTCACCAGCGCCACCCACCTCGAGCATGTCAGACCAATGTTTAAGGTAACTGTGCACTTACGCATACATGTCTATGGTATTCTGTGCATGCATTTCCACATACATTCTGTTTGGATGCAAATCCCCATCCCATATTATCTCTCTTACCTCTCATAGCTGGCCTGGACACCCTTTCTGGCTGCGTTCAGCGTGGGTCTGCAAGACTGTGATGACACTGAGGTGGCTTCTTTGTGTCTTGAGGGAATCCGCTGTGCTATCAGGATAGCGTGCATCTTCAGCATTCAGGTAATTTCACACATTAACCGCATTAACCGTGGAGAGATCATTTACTGAAGCCGACAAAAGCCTAGCGTTTGCTTGCATTTATAGTCAGTCTCTGTCTGAATAAGCAACTTTAAAAACTTCAGTCAAATTTGCTTGGAGTGATCAACTGCTTAAAGGAATAGTTCACCCAAAAATGAAAACTGAAATAATTTATTAGCTTCTTTGTCGTTCCAAACCTGTATGACTTTCTTATGTGGAGAGCAAAAGATATATGAAGAATATGCAGGTTGCTCTTTTCCATACAATTACGATCAGTGTTGGGGAAAGTTATTTTTAAAAGTAATCCATTACAATTATGTTACTTTTAATGAAAAGTAATGTTACATTAGTTTTCCATTACTTTTTCTCACGTGGGCTTGGCTTGCTTGTGTGTTTGTTTGTTTTTTTATAACAACAAAAAAGTTCTCTTTTTGGCAAATGTTAAGGCCCTTTCACACCTAAAGTGAAATAAATAAGCCTCGGGCTGAAGGAAATGCATATTTACGCCTATACAGTAGAGGGCGCAGCTCTAAAAAAACCTCTCAGCTGTGCTGCCATTCTGGATCAAAGAATAATGAGATGCAGGAGAAGGAAGTTCAATACTTAAATGTAATCTCAAGTCATGTTTGCTTATTATAGTTTAATTGAATCGTTGAATGACGGCAGCAAAGACAAGACATATGATGAGCCTATAAATACATAAAGTATATTTGTGTAATTTAATATAGCTAATTATTACAGGCTTGAATACATTTCTGAGATTGCATTTCACTATTTTGTTTTCATACAAGTGAGATGGTAAATGCATGTTCACATTTACTCTAGAACTACAACTAGTTCACACAGCACACACAACACCTTTGTACTTTATTTCTCTCAACATGTGGGCAGGAGAGCTGTCAGTCAATAAATGTGAAAAAGTAACTTGGATATTTTGTTGTAAGTTGAAAAAGTAATGCATTACATTATGAGTTACTTGAAAAAAGTAATCTGAATACGTAACTCGTTACCCCCAACATTGATTGCGATGAATGAGGATTAGAGCTGTAAAGCTTCAAAAAGGATGCAAAAACTTAATAAAAGTGCTCTCAGTAAGAAACAGACCAACATTTCAGTCATCATTCAAGTCCAAAAGGTTTTTGTTGGTTTGTTCCAGTTGGAGCGAGATGCGTACGTTCAGGCTCTGGCCCGCTTCACGTTGCTGACGGCCAGCTCGGGCATCACTGAGATGAAGCAGAAGAACATCGACACCATCAAGACCCTCATTACAGTGGCTCACACGGATGGAAATTACCTAGGAAACTCCTGGCATGAGGTGCGCACTGCCAAACCCAGCTTTTTGATTGGCCTGCATGTTGCCTATGCTATGTGATTGGCAGAGAGATTGAGATTGTGAGGTATTATCATTCTCTCTTTGTGCGCTGCAGATCCTGAAATGCATTAGTCAGCTGGAGTTGGCCCAGCTCATCGGGACAGGAGTAAAGGCTCGGTACATATCAGGAACCGTACGGGGGAAGGAAGGTTTCATCACCAGCACTAAGGAACAACAGCCTGATGAGTACCTGGGCTTGGGTCAGTCACTTCAGCAATCGTCTCGTTATTACCGAAAATGTTTGTTGACGCAGACTTTTTTATTATGCTAATGTTGAGACAGAAAAAGGGCAATATAATAATTCAAGGATTTTAAGATATATGGATAACTTTAATGTTTAAATTTAAGCTAAATGTTTTGTTCATCGATAATACAGATGAGATCAAAAAGACGCAGCATGGCTATATTTAAAAGATTTTAAGATGATATTTATCTTGATAAATCCTTTATATGTTTAACAAATGTTTAAATAAATAGCTAAATGTTTTTGAACATTTGGCAGATTTTTGAACATTTAGTTAATGTTTGCGAGTGTGCTATTGAATATGATTTGACAAAGTATTGACTGAATTTAAAGGGCATTTTTGGCAAAAGACAAAAACTGTGACATTGAACACAAGCACCATCTGCATTGCAGCTTTTCCATTTGCCATTGCATCATGAAAAACATTTTATCTGAATCTACAATATGATCCATTAAGATTGCTTTATCATAATCCAGTATAATCATCCAGCAGTGTGAAATTAAGTTTGCACTTGTATAAATAATCCAACTGTGATTTTTCTCACAATAGGAGGGAATGTTGATCGCAAACAGATAGCAAGCATTCAGGAGTCTATTGGGGAGACCAGCTCGCAAAGTGTGGTAGTCGCTGTGGACCGGTATGATGGTTATCATCAATTCTAATGAACCTCATAAACCACAAACACTAATGTGTTCCTGGAATGTTATTAACGCTCATATTCTTCTCTGCAGGATATTCACAGGCTCTACCAGACTTGATGGAAATGCCATCGGTAAGTAAGAGATGTCACATTTACATTTATGCATTTAGCAGACATGTTTATTTAAATCTTACACTACCGTTCAAAAGTTTGTGATCGGTAACATTTCTTTGAAAGATGTCTCTTATGCTCACCAAGACTGCATGTATTTGATTAAAAAAATAATATTGAGAAATATTATTACAATTTAAAATAACCGTTTTCTATTTTAATAAACTTAAATATGTAATTTTGATGTGATGACAAAGCAGAATTTTTTCCAGTATTTAGTGTCACGTGATCCTTCAGAAACCATTCTAAATATACTGATTTTGGTGCTCTAAAAACATTCCTTATTATTAAAAATGAAAATGCTGTGCTGATTAATATCTTCATGGACTTTTTTAGGATTTTTTCATAATTTTCAAAAGAACAGCATTTATTTTAAATTGAAATCTGTTGTATATTTTAAATTTCTTTATTGTCACTTTTGATGAATTTAATGCTGAAATACAGTATTTCTTTAAAAAAAATCTTACTGACACCAAATTTTTGAACGTATTCAAACTGTATTTTATCAGTATTTGTTTCTGGGATTCGAACCCATGACCTTGGCGTTGCAAGCGTCACACTCCCTTTCAGTTCTGAGAAGATTTAAGTGATATCTTGTTGTATCTTGCAGTGGACTTTGTCAGATGGCTGTGTGCTGTATCGATGGATGAATTGGCCTCCCCTACACACCCTCGAATGTTCAGTCTGCAGAAGATCGTGGAGATATCGTACTACAACATGGGACGTATCAGGCTGCAGTGGTCCAGGATATGGGAAGTTATAGGAGATCATTTCAATAAGGTGAGTTCAAAGCAGCCACCACATCAACGCTGGAAGGAAATCGGTCCATGAAGAGTGTGTGTCTCGGTGGCTTTGTGCGATATCAGAGAAATCTAATGACGCTTTTAAATTTCACTCTGCCTGCGGGAGGGCATTGCTAATAGATTGAAGAAGAGCCGGAAATGAAAACACAGCACTATCGTTGCTTTAACTTTCCTCGTCTCTTTCACTCTGTTTTGACACAGGTCGGCTGTAATCCCAATGAGGATGTTGCTATTTTCGCTGTGGACTCTTTGAGGCAGCTATCCATGAAATTTTTGGAGAAGGGAGAGTTGGCCAATTTCAGATTCCAGAAGGATTTCCTCAGGCCGTTTGAGCACATAATGAAAAAGAACAGGTGAGCGTTTCAGTTTTCACTGCAATTAAAGTGAAATATCACTGAATAACGCAGGTCAGAGCGTCTTCAAATATTCAGAGTGTCGGTTGAATAACCAAACAAATTGTGAATTGCATGTTTTGACATACAACTGAGTAAGTCTTGCCTGAAGACGAGTTAGAGGCGCAAGACTTGTTTAGAGTGTAGCTGTTTTTTCTCAGGCGGATGTACTGCTTCTAAATGTCATCTTCTGAAGGGCTCTGTCCTGGATTCAGGAGACTGGAGTGCCTGCCTCCAAATATTTTTAAGTCTTCATCATGTCGTGATCCGCACCTTGTTTACATGTATAAAATGTTCTCCTTTTAGGTGTTGGTAAACATTTTTGATCTTTCATGTAGACATAAATAGAAGGTTTTGTTTATTAATCCAGCTACATTACATTCCTTTCTTTAACATTTGCAGTGTATTAAATCATTGAGAATAACTTAAAGGTAAAATACCTACATTTTTCAATCTTTTCAGTCTTCAATCTACACTTTTCAAGTGACAGTAGCTCCATAGTGTTACTTTTCCTAAAACAAACTATTTTTCTGAATATTAGGCACTGCCTAAAAGTCATGGAAAATATTTTTTAATTATCTTTTAAAAAAAAATCTAAAAAACAAAACAAAAAAAACATCAAACTCTTAATAAAAATCTCACTCTATATTAAAAATCAAAGTATTTATTAGCATTGGCAATTCATTTATTTAATCAGTTTATGAACAATTCATTAAAAAAATATTATTTTAGTATTATTTATACATTAGCATTTATTAATATATTGAATTAGATTTTATTTTAATATTTTTTATTTTAATGTGTTTTAGTAATTTTGATATTTGATTTTGTAATTTTATTAGTTTTATTTTTCTATGTAGCTTTTTTTAATATTTCAGTTTTAGTCATTTTAGTACTTTTAGTAAATTAGAAATAACTGAAATTAAAGTTCTTTTGTTCAATTTTTATATATTTTCTTTCAGCAGTATTTCAATTAATATTATAAAACTTTATTTTGAGTTTTAGTTAATAACACTGGTTATGAATAATTCATTTCAGTAGTTTTTAAGATGTACTCTGTCATCACAGATAAAAAATCTTTAAATTTTGTAGTGAAAAATATTTAGTCAAATATTGCTGTTTTTCAAATTCAAGTATGTTAAGTGTTTCATAATTATTCAGTATTGAATAATTTATTCAAATTCAAGTATGTAAAGTATTTCATTTGTTTTACTAGTTTTATGTTGTGTAAATAAACATTGCTTCCACCTTCATTGAATTCCTAATTGTACCAAAGTAATATAGCCAACTATGTTTTTGAAAAGGTAAAAAAAAAAGCTTGACTGCAGCCGGACTACTTTTATAAGCAGCCTGGCAATCTTCACTTTCAAAGTAGCTTCTCCGTCACTGGAAAGAAGTGAAGAAGAGAAAGCTATATTAGCTCATATGGACCCTGCAGTACTCATGAGGTTTAGCGAGTGAACACGCACACACAGTGTCAGAAGCCATCATGACTAAACTCCATGACTGATGGAGAAAAATGAACTTGTCTACACACGTTTGCCCCTGCAGACGGAGATGAAGAGAGCGAGTGTGTGCATGTGTTTTCCTGCTTTATTCATATGCTTCTTCTCTATCTACAGATCTCCTACCATTAGAGACATGGTAGTCCGCTGCATAGCCCAGATGGTCAACTCTCAGGCTGGGAATATTAGATCAGGGTGGAAGAACATTTTCTCTGTGTTTCATCTCGCTGCCTCCGATCAGGATGAGAGCATAGTGGAGCTGGCCTTCCAGACAACTGGACACATCGTCAGTAAGTGCCTCCATGGAGATCAAGGATTCTCTGAATTAGGATACAAGATGGGATTACACTGGGGTTCTAAAGTCTGAGACCACAATTATTATTATTTTTTTAATTAAACATAGAAATGAGCAGAGAGTTGAAACTTAAAAAAAATATGTTATATTAATAATTTATTTATTTAATAATTATTATTTAGATTTAATATTTATGGTATTTATGGTTTAGCATTTTCCACACATAATTGCATAGACTGTTTTTGCTTCTGTAGCTTTAATTCTTCTAAATATGGAAGCCTGTTTCTGCCATGACATAAAAAATTTAAAAAAAGGTAATCGCGACTTTTTATCTCACAATTCAGACTTTTTTTCTCAGAATTTGAGTAAATTATAAACTCGCAATTGCAATTTATACCTCGAGATAAGAACTTAGAAAAGTCCGAATTGTGAGAAGTCGCCATTACCTTTTTTATTTTTTATTTAGTGGCAGAAACAAACTTCCATATCTAAATGTAAATAATGTAACATGCATGTAAAATGACTAAGAAACCCCTGCCAAAGTGCTGAACATACTAAATAGACATTGATATGTAAATGTGGGCAGCCATGTTAATGTGATCATGGTTGTGACGCCATTGCCATGATAATAACCTTTTTTTTTAAAATTTGGGTGTATTGGGAAAGAAGATTTGCATTATGAACCATTTACTTTTAATTAATTTTTATTTGTATAAAAATGTGCTTTGTAAAGGCCTCTTGTCTCTTTTCACCTCACAGCGAATGTATTTGAGAAGCATTTCCCAGCTACCATCGACTCCTTCCAGGACGCTGTCAAATGTCTGTCTGAATTCGCCTGCAACGCTTCTTTCCCCGACACCAGCATGGAGGCCATCCGTCTCATCCGCCACTGCGCTAAATACGTCTCCGACCGACCTCAGGTCAGTGCTAACGAGTATGCGCTCCATAACGCTGAATTATGATCTGACCCCGGGTCAGGCTTTTCACAGACATTCACTAATAGGATTACACTAAAGGAGACCACAAGGCACTTTTAATGAGGAAACTCTCATTACCAGATGCCTTAATGAGTAAAAACTAAGGCCTTTAGTAAGTAGATGGAAAATGTAAACAATCTGTTTTCTGCTCATGAAGCGTGATTGTGTTATGAGCTGTGTTTGTGCCTGTTTATTGCTTTACTCCTTTGGTGTTTCTAAAGTGAAGATTAGTGAAGGCAGCCCACAAGGAGACCACCTCCACCTCATCTCAGAGAGGGTTGCTAGATTGGGGCAAAAACCTTTTTGATCTGTAAATGCAGTTTATAGTCAAGAGTCATGTGTGTTCAGGGATGTGCTTGAGTATGTGCTAACATGCGATAGCAAAGCAATTGTGACTCTGTAAGTAAACTGCTTATGTTTTGTGCCGGCAGGCATTTAAAGATTGCACCAGTGATGATATGAACGTCGCGCCAGAGGACCGTGTTTGGGTGAGAGGCTGGTTCCCCATCCTCTTTGAGCTATCATGCATCATCAACAGGTGTAAGCTGGACGTCCGGACCAGGTAAGAGCCAGACAATACAGCTAAAAGGATTTTTATATATATATATACACACACACACATAAATCACAGTTTTCACAAAAATATTAAGCCAGGGAAGCTTGTTTCTGTCACGGAATTAAAAAAAAGATAATTGGGACTTTATAACTCGAAATTGCGACTTTATAAAAATAGAAATATATAAAGTCTGAATGGTGAGATATTAACTCACAATTGCAAGATTAACTCGTAATTCTTACTTTTCACGCAATTGCGAGTTTATATCACGCAATTCTGACTTTATAACCTTTTTTATTTTTATTCCGTGGTGGAAACAAGCTTCCATATTAAGCAGTACAATGTTTTTTATATAGATAATAATAAATACAGTCAATATACAGTACAAATACTTGATGAGTATAAGGGTCTTTTAACATTTTTAAAAAATCCCACTTTTTGGTGGGATTTACAAACATTTCACTGATTTCAGTGCCTGTTTTGAAATGTTTACATGTACAGTATTGTCAATCCTTTTTCCCCTCTTGACAATACATTTTTGCTCTGTTTGTCAGGGGTCTGACAGTGATGTTTGAGGTGATGAAGACGTACGGTCACACCTACGAGAAACACTGGTGGCAGGATCTGTTCCGCATTGTGTTCAGGATCTTTGACAACATGAAGCTTCCTGAGCAACAGACTGAGGCAAGTCAACATCAGCACTGAAATCTGTCCTAGAAGAAAATAAGATCTCCCTGTCACCAGCACAGATATTACTGGAACTCTCTCTGGCATTCATATAATCAGATGTTTCCACTCCAGCATTCATGTCAGGATGGAAAACCGTGGCTAATGTTCTGTTTTGTTTCTTCCCACAGAAAGCGGAGTGGATGACCACCACCTGTAATCATGCACTTTATGCTATCTGTGACGTTTTCACGCAGTACTTTGAATCTCTGAGTGATGTTCTGTTAGATGATATCCTTTCTCAGCTCTACTGGTGTGTGCAGCAAGGTCAGTACCAGCAATAGACGAGATACAATTGCACTACATCTACAGTGACCCTGTTGAGAAAACAATACACTGGGCAAAATACTGAAAACTAGAAGATTCATGTATAAACAGTTCACTGAAATTTATGTGTAAAATATTACTTCAGGTCATGATTTCACTTGCTCATCTTTCCTCACAGATAATGAGCAATTAGCTAGATCGGGCACTAATTGCCTTGAAAACGTGGTCATCCTCAACGGTGAGAAGTTTAACCCTGAGACCTGGGACAAGACATGCAACTGTATGTTAGACATCTTCAAAACCACCATCCCACACATGTGAGTGCTTCAGAATTTCTAATGGATCATTTTACAAAACGAATGCCAATTAAATTTTCTCATTCTCATTACATTTACACCCTGTTACCATCATATATATATATATATATTTATTTATTTTTTATTTTTTTTACCTAAAGAACTAATCCATAACTAATAATACAAACGCTCTCCTAATGGCATCCTTGTTTCATGCCGAGTTTCATCATCATTTTTAAGTATATCAGTAAGCATTGTCTTGCCATATCAACACTGTTACCGTGATTTTGTACAGTAATCAACTGATTTTAAAATACTCAATATTTGTACAAATATCTATGTTAAATTCTCTTTCTAATAAACATCTTGTAGCTAAATTAACTGTAAAACTGTCAACCCTGTTAATATGATTTTGTGTAGTAAACAACTAATTATTAAACACTTGATATTTGTAGAAATATCTGCATTAAATTCTCTTTCTAAAAAACTTCTCGTAGCTAAATTAACTGTAAAACAGTCACCCCTGTTACTGTGAATTTGTATAGTAAACAACTGATCATTAAACACTTAATGTTTTTAGAAATATCTGCAATAAATCATATTAAAATTATTTGACCACTTTTAGATGCAGGAGGCATGTAATGTAATGTCAAGTGAAACCATAAAACTTTCAGCCCTGTTACCATCAACCCCGTTTCCTTTTGAAGCCATAATTATATCAAAATATTTTTGAATGTGTTATTTTAGCTTGACATTGCAATCCTGTTAAGCATTATTACATAGCAAAATAAATTAAAATGTATTCAATTAGCTTAAAATGTAGCTTGAGAGGGCACAATGCAATTTATTAGCACTTTAAAACACTGTATTTGTCTGACAGAATGTTCAAAATGCCAAAAATGTACTTCATCTTATCAAACTGAAAAAAGCACCAGCTGTGTAGCATGACCCTTCTAACCCAACTATTTGTTGTTTACAGGCTGTTGACGTGGAGACCAGCTGGTACAGAGGGAGATCACGTGACTCAGCTGGACTCTGATAAACAGCTGGTATGCAAATAAGATTTCCAAACTGTGTTAAATGTGGAAGTGTTCATGGAGGGTCATCGCATCCAGATGCTCTTCTAACAATGTGCTTAATGAGTTCCTTTGATGTTATAATATTAATAAGTACTTCTCTGGTGTTTACAGGACTCCCTCTCCCAGAAGTCAGTGGATATTCAGACTCGATCGTCAGATGACCAGCAGTCTGTGAACAGCATGGAGAAGGCTTTGGTTGACAGCCGCAGACAGAGTCAGTTCAGTGTTGCTTTAGGCACGTATCATGCTGGTCAATCATTAAAATCATTGTTCCTCGTTGATTTTTTTCCTTTTCTTTTTTTGCTTCACATTATTTTATAACCGAAAGATTTGAAGTTCGGTAACGAAATAGTTCGATATCGTTAATTATAAATTTTAGCACTCATTATACAATAGTATTTGATTGCAGAATGCCACAAATGAGCAGTATCAAGTAATCATGTAATCATTTTCATGAACTGAATTTATCAGTATTTTTGTTTTAGCCCAGATTTTAGCCTGATTTCATAATACACTTAAAACACATTGAAACATATCAGCTGGTCAACTGTTCATTTTGTGCTTCCATATGTGACCTCCCCAGAAGCCCAGGAACAGAGGCTGTTTGCAGCACTGCTCATAAAGTGTGTGGTCCAGCTGGAGCTCATTCAGACCATTGACAACATTGTGTTCTTTCCTGCAACCAGTAAGAAGGAGGATGCTGAAAACTTTGCAGCAGCACAGGTACCAGCTTAGGATCATTACAAACTAATTATGAACAAATTTTAGTGTTTTTTTGTTTTGTTATTTTACTTTTGGCTACTTTTATTGAAAGGAGAGTTTAGAAAAAGAAATGGGAATATGATCAGAAAATGTCATGAGTCAGATTGCGTCACCCACTTCAGTATTATTCGTATACTATTATAGTATTCATTAGTCTAGTATAGTATTTATTAGTATTTAGAATTTTTATATTTATATTTTCAGGTATTTTTTATCATTTTAATTTAATTTTTAGCTTTTTTTTTAGCAAAATTATACTGTATTAAAAGATTAGCTGTGCTCATGTTTTATATATATATATATATATATATATATATATATATATAACATTACAAAATATTGCTAATTTGTTGATATTTGATCTTTATAATTTATCTGTCAAAAGAATAAAGGAATTTGTGACCTGTATGTAAAAAGCAAATAAATTTTTTTTTTATCTTATTTATTTAGTTATTTTTACTTATTTGTTATCAGGAAAAAAATCTGTTTAATTCTGCTTATATTAATAATGATATATTAAAGTAATATGTTAATAATAAAAGAATAAAGGTTTGAAAACCCCTATGCTAGGCCACAACTCGGACAAATGGTTATTGACTTGTTGTATTAACTGATTTATGAAAATTTTGTGTTTGTACATGGTGTATGAACATATAGTCAGTTCTACTGTCTCAATGAAGTGTGTTTTCCTGCAGAGAGATGTTTTGGATGCTGATGTACATGTGGATACTCAGGACCAGGGAATGTATCGCTACCTGACCTCAGAACAGCTCTTTAAACTGCTCGACTGTCTGCTGGAGTCTCATCGCTTTGCAAAGGCCTTTAACTCCAATAACGAACAGAGAACTGCGCTGTGGAAGGCTGGTCAGTACTACTGATTTCATTGTTGTTAGAAACTTGAGATGCAATAAATATATCCATTGTTATGACTTTATTTCTCCAACTCTTCAAAAGCCACCACATAGCTTACAGGCCACGTCGTATCAAGTCCTCCGTTATCAGATTGAGCCACCTGTGTGGCCTAATGGAAAGTCTGTCTAGTCTGGCTTGATTTCTTCTCCTGTCCCACATTAAAAAAGAACTCTTTGTGTCTCCGTGTGTGTTCAGGTTTCAAAGGGAAGTCGAAGCCCAATCTGCTGAAACAGGAGACCAGCAGCTTGGCGTGTGGCCTGCGTATCCTCTTCCGCATGTACACGGACCAGAGCAGGCAGGACGCCTGGGAGGAGGTTCAGAAGAGACTGCTCAAGTAAGACATCACTGTCACGTTCGTGACTGGAACCGCTCTGCTCTCAGGCCCTGTGGCCATGTAAACATTATTGGGCTAATTACATGCTCATAGCTTCTGCTGTCTTTTGTACACGGTACAGTTCATATCTTCATATGTCCCCGTTTTAGCTTAGAGATGGCTTTTGATATTTTAGTAATAGACTGCCACTATTAGAGAAATCAGATCCTAAGACCCTATGAAATCAAAATGTGAGTTTTGTGGGTTTTATTCCATGTGTTAGGTTTTTTTGAATGACAGTAAAGACATTTATGATTTCTATTTCAAACGAATGCTGTTCTTTTAAACTTTCTATTCATCAAAGAATCCACACAAATATTAACCTTTTAAATCATTATTACATATTCGGGTGTTTAGTGACCCGGATCTATATCTAACACGGATGGATCTATAACTGTCGCGATAATATAAAACTCTCCTAATATTAGAGTGACAATTACAGAAGAATAAATTAAAGCATATTTTGTTACCTTTTGGAGCTTTGAAGGGATTCTTAAATACCACTGGATTGGCCAATGATCAATGCTTCAAAAACGTAAATAGAAATGTTGATCATTGTATCCAATCACAGACATATATGTTTTGTGTGTGAACACAGTGGCCAATCAGAGGTGGTTACGAAACCGTTCAACAGCGCTCAAAATGCTAAAGGGAAATGCTGGTATCGTCACATTTTCAAAATTTCAGTACCGGCTTGGGTACTTTTGACAACACTAATTCCAATACAATTAGGATTGTCTTAAAGATAATATCCAATAGGATCCTACTAGATAAACTGAAATTCCTACAGGATGTCTTGATGATATGATCCAGAGATTGTCCTGTATGAACTTAATTGTAGAGTCCTCGAATATTTAGAATCTAAAAACTCTTGGAGTTCAAAAGGGCAGTGCAATAAAAGCCACGTTGGTTCTTCATAATAATTTGTTCATTTTTATGATGGACAAAGGTCATTCTGCCTGATATTTCCTGAAGTGAGAGTGTGGGATTGCTTTATTGAATCGGGATTGGTTCTCTGGCTTGAATCCAACAGAGAAAGACTGTTTCATGCATCATTAGGGCATTGTTTTGTTAGTGGTAGCAAATTAAGTTTTAAAACAAGAAACGCACTTCACTGAGCACTAATTCGACTCTATCCCAGAGTGACAGACCTGTGTGCTCCCATTTAGCATGACTCTCAGACTGCACTACTAATAGGGTGCAGTCATGAGAAAGAGGGCAGGTCAGACTCTGACTTCCTTGTGTGGAGGAAGACACTAATCATTTGCGGTGTTCACAGAGCCCAGCGGCCCTGTAAGAGAGAGTAAAGACACGCTTAACCAGGCCAAAGGGGATTTAGGTGAGATTAGGTCACGATGATTAAAGGAAGCACCAGGGCAGATGGGGGTTATATAAGACAATGAAGGGGAGGAGTCTATCAGAGGTCATGGCAGAGGTCATCAAGCCTATATTCAAGACGTTTTTGGTATATGTGGAATATTTATTTACTATTTAATATTGTGTGATTAAACGCTCTCTTTCTTTCTGACTTGCCAGTGTGTGCAGTGACGCTGTGACTTACTTCCTGACGCTGACGTCTGAGAGCCACCGTGAGGCCTGGACCAACCTACTGCTGCTCTTCCTTACCAAAGTGCTCAAGATCAGTGATGACAGGGTGAGTGTCTGATTCACTGCAGATAGATTTGCAAGCTTGCACATAATCCTTTAGTCCAGCATTTCCCAACTGGGGGTTTACGATCCTCTAGTGGTGCATGATGGAACTGCAGACCGTGATATTTAAAGTGACATGATGTGAAGGCCAAGTATGGTAAGCCATACTTGGAATTTGTCCTCTGCATTTAACCCATCCATGTTGATGCACACGTTTTTGGAGTAGTGAATAGTGAACACACACACCGTAAACCGTGGACACACACATGGAAAAGTGGGTAGCCATTTGCTGTGGCGCGGAGGGAGAGATTGGGGGTTAGGTGCCTCATGGGTAACCTTCGGGTTACAAGTCTGGCTCTTAAACTTTGTACTTATATGTAATATGTACTTGTAAATGTAAGTTAAAGTGAAAAAACATTAATAACTAGAAATTATGCATAACTGCAATTAACCCTAAACCTAACCCTATAGTTAGTAAATGTAGTTAATTGTCATTACTCAGTACTTAAATGTATAATTACACTATAATACTGACACCTTAAAATAAAGTGTAACCGAAGTCAGTAATATTAATTAACTACATGTACTTACTATAATACTATAAGGTTAAGGTGTGTGTGTATATATATATTCCTTAAAATTAAGTGTTGCCAGTTTTTAATAAATATTGTGATTTATATATATATTACTTAAGCTATATAAGCTGTAAGCTATATAATATATTAATTTTTGGTACATAATTTAAATTACTTTATAATTGTAAAATAATTTAAGAATTTTGTTTTATATATTATATACAATACCATCTGAAATTTTGTGAGATTCAGTAAGATTTTCATTTAATACCTTTATTCAGCAAGGGGCTCATTAAATGGATGAAACATGACGGTAAAGACTTTTATAATGTTACAAAAATATATATTTTAAATAAATGCTGTTCTTTTGAACTTTTTATTTGTCAGAGTCCTGAAAAAATGTATCAACATACTCAAGCAGCACAACTGTTTTCAGCATTGATAATAATAAGAAATGTTTCTTGAGCATCAAATCATCATTTTATAATGATTTCTGAAGGATCGTGTGAAACTAATGATGATGAAAATTCAGCTTTGATCACAGGAATAAATTACTTTTTAAAATATATTAATAAATGTAAGATATTATTAGTTTTTACTGTATTTTTGATCAAATGAATGCAGCTTTGGCAAGCGTAAGAGAGATCTTACAAAACAATAATTACAAATTATTTATTTAGTGAATGTAACATCATAGTCCATATCACAGGAGCTGGACTTGTTTAACAGAAAAGAATTTAAATGCTAAATCAAACTCATTCATTTTTAATCTCGCTCAATTAGAGTGGACAATACCACATGTTTGTGTTGAAATATCCAACACCTGGCTCTAATCATCAACACGGGTCTAATACGATTACACCAGGGTGTGTGTCAAGAAAAAGTAATGTAATTATAACATTTGTGTTCTCTTTGCAGTTCAAGGCCCACGCGTCCCGATACTACCCTCTGCTTTGTGAGATCATGCAGTTTGACCTGATCCCGGAGCTGAGGGCCGTCCTGCGCAAGTTCTTCCTGCGCATCGGATTGGTGTTCCAGATCACCCAGAGTTTGGAACCAGATCAGCCTCCGGGCGTCCAAACTCCCAACGACGCCTAGAAGCAGCAGCAGTGCCTGTCCCTGAACGCCACAGACGTCTCTTTTCATCTGCTGTCTGAAACACTGCAGGACGTGATCATCTGATCTCCTGCAACCAATGAGGAACGAGGAGATATAGAAAAGATGGACTACGTCAGATACGATGGTACTAAAATCAACCCCCCACCTGCCCTTTCTGGATCTGCTTTGGACAAACAGCCAATCCCAGATCAGGAACAGTCTCCCACCCACCGGACTAATGACCAGGCCTTGTACAATAGGATCAAATTATCTAGAACATCATGAAGATGCTGAATATCGCTACTACTATACAAATTGCTTGACCTTTGAGATCTTCAAAAGGTCCAGATATATTTCAATACAGTGTCTTGGCATTATAGTAAAAGATGTTTGAAGAATGACAGAAGGGTTGCATATCAAGCAATGTGATGTGATGTTTCTCAAGTGATTCAGATTTTTTTTTTCTTTTGTTTTTTTGTTGCATTTGCACCGCTAATGGCTAACATTAGCATAACTCCGAAGAAACTAGTTGTACAGAATTCCAGCTTTGTAATATAATCTCACAACACTAGATTTTGTTTTCTGTTTGTTTGTTTGTTTGTTTGTTGGAAATTTGCTGCACTTGTTTTCTTGATCAAAATGCACTGGAGATTTTTACTTTTGTGATAAATTATTGAACTATGCCATCTTTCCCTCCATAACTGTCCAGCTAGAGATTTCTAATACGATATAAACTGATTAGTTCGATTTACTCCATTTTATATATGCTGACACTTTTTTAATTAAACACAGAGGGCAACTGAGATCCTTCAAAAGGAGAAAACTGGAACTTGAAAATTGAGGGTGACTTACATGTGAGCTGCATCTGAATCACTGGTTTGTATCCCTATTTGAAGTTTGGCTTCACTCTATGTGTACAAATTTTTAAAAAAGTTAATATATTTAAAATCTTCTCTTCGGTTTTGGGGTTGGGATGTATTGTATAGAAATTAATGATAGCTGCGCTTTAAAACTGTTGATGGAAAAAGGATCTGAAGCATTCCTGACTAGTGAGGGTAAACTGTAATGGTACAGCCCTGTAAAGTTTTCTATATGGAATAAAATGATCTGTACAACTCTATACGACACTGGTCATCATCACCACACACATTCTAATCAGGTCATAGGTCAATAAAGATTTGGAACTTGGTGCATTTGCCCTGATGAATTTTGAACCATTTTAGGGCAGGGGTTTACAACCTTTACAGACCCACCAGGGACTACCTATATATAAAAAAAGAGCTTCTCATACAAGTTAATCTTTTTCGTTAACATTTATTATCTGATATAAGCATTTATATGTGACGTGCTCCATCATTTTGATTCACATTATGAGTTGTATCCACTGCATTAAATGGTACATATACAATATCATTCAAAAATGATCACAGTAAGATTTAAAGAAACAAATTGCTACTTTTCAGAATCAAAATGCATTGTTCAAAACATTGAAATTTTTTTGAGCATCAAACCAGCATTTTAGAATGATTTCTGAAGGATCATGTGACTAAAGTAATGGCTACTGAAAATAATTTGCCATCACAGGAGAAAATTATATATTAAAATAGAATTTTAAGACTTACAAAAAAACATTTTTTAAAAATCTTAGTGTATTAAAAATATTTTTAAGCAAAAATATAAAAAATTATATATATAATGTATGTATAACAATATATTTACGAATGATGTCCTATTTCTCCCTAACGAACCACAGACACGACTTTCCTCAAGTAACGTCAGGTCATGTGATGTTATTCACGAGCTCTTTATTGATGCCTTTCGTTGATACACATTTGCTATAATTAGTGATAAAGAAGAGAAATATATCGGTTCATGTTCGCTCGAAGTTTGAACTGAGGCGGTCACAGCAACGGTATTTACGGTTTGAATTTAACAAAATTGCCCATGTGAAAACTGTGACATCACAAACAAATTAAATTGTGACCTATAATTGCTTTTCTCCACAAACGTCGGCATTGTGAGCCGTTAGAAAATGATGGAACGATGCCAAAATGTATTTCATGACAAATATGAGGCTGGAATACACTGACTACACTAATTTTAAAGTCACCATCAAAACGGACAGTTATTCATGGCATATTCCAGTATTTGCAATTTCATTCATTGACCTAATATTTAATCAAAAAATATCGTCCTCCCTCTTGCAGCACCTCTTTTTGGCATCAGAATCAACGAACAAAATCCGGTCCGACCCTGACGTTACATTTTTTCTTGTTCATGAAGACGTTTTGGTACGTCACTTACGGAGTAAGACCAAAATACAGGAGTTTTTAACTCTATACTTTAAGAAAAAGTAGAACAAAGACTGCATCAGGTGTGTTTTGCTTTTATATTTTAATTCATTTATAAAGCCACTGTAAACTATCATTACATAATATATTGTTATATTACAATGCTATCATATTATGTACAGTTAGCTTACTTCATTGGAAATAGAAAAGCCTGACAGTATCAACTACGTTGCCTTTAAGTATTGTGGTATTCCGCCATGTTTCTCACCGATACGCCCCCAACTCACAAATATCAGGGCTTAAAGAAAATCCCGCTGCTTCCCACTCGTATGGTGGCATTCATGTGCGTTCAACTCGTAAATACGACTTGACTTAAACGGACCATTTCACTCGGATATACGTCACAAGAGAAGAAAAGACAATAGCAACTTCCGTTCCGTTCACAGACATCTGGTTGAAAACCCTAGTTTAATCCTAGGCACAGATGTGACTTGAAATAAGTACATTAAAGTGCAAAGTGTTAAAAAAAACTTAAAATATTTTTATTTAGTCAATAGACTCAATTACATTACTTTAGTTATACAGTTTATGCTTGCATAAGCTCATATTCCTACATAGAATTCATCATCTGTAAAACAACCATTAAAACATTGTTAGTACAGATCTGTCACCTGACAAAGAAACAGAATTAATGCCGTTTACACATTCATACACTGTCACAGTATGAAGCATCAAAGTTCATTTCTCCCAGACTGCACTCTCTGACTGGAGGGAACAGACTTTACTAATGCTCCAAAAACTCCTAATGCTACAGGAAGTGTTCCAGAACTTCCTAAGTGTGATATTTCATTTCACAACAATTTACTCTTAAAGTAACTGGACTGATAAGTCGTTAACGTTCATCTTTGGCCTCACGTATACAAGTTTAAATAAACTTGTTTATAAAACAGCTGTACAAAGTTGTGAAACTGGCATAAGATTTCTGAATGAGATTTATCCATGGTAAGTGGACGGCCCTTCCCAATCCTGGCCTGCATGGTTTCGGCTGGATGGCCTGCGACTGCCCATGAATCTCTTCAGAGTATCTGAGGAACTGGGACGTAACCAGGGGTCAGTGGCAATGGTGTCAATGGAAACACGCCGGTTGGCTGAAGGAGTCTGTGGCCATAGCTCCTCCCCTTCCTCAGCTGACACTTCCCCTAGACAGCACAAAAGATAAGCATCTCACTGTTTCTGACTACGGTAACTAGTTGGTTTAGCAAGCTAACAGTTTAGCATAGCAATAACTGTTTAAGAAAAGAGTAGCTAGAACAAGATATCATAATAACATGCTACATTTTTGGTTTTTGTTTAGTTAGGAGTCTAGATTACCCACCCTTAAATGGTTAGTTTACCCAAAAATTTAATTTCTGTCATTAATTACTCACCATCATGTCGGAACACAAATTAAGATGTTTTTGATGAAATCCGAGAGCTTCTGACCTCCCTATAGACAGCAACGTCATAACCAATTTCAAGGCCCAGAAAGGAAGTAAAGACATTGTTAAAATAGTCCATGTGACTAAAGTGGCTCAACCTTAATGTTATGAAGCGAAGAGAATACTTTTCCTGCTCAAAAACAAAAATAGCTTTCAAGATTCAACAATTTCTTCTCTTCCCTGTTCAAGTTGTACACACAGTGCAGCGCTTCCGGGTTCTACGTCAGAGCGCCGACTCATAATTGGCCGGCTCAACAGCACACATTGCGTTGTGGTGTGGTGCTCCCGTGTATAGCATCGGCCGTTGTTCTAACGTAGAACCTGGAAACGCTGTACTGTGTGCGTGTGAACAACATACGAGACGGGACTATTTTAACAATGTCTTTACTACCTTTCTGGGCCTTGAAATTGGTTATGACGTTGCTGTCTATAGGGCGGTCAGGAAGCTCTCGGATTTCATCAAAAACATCTTAATGTGTGTTCCGAAGAGGAACGAAGGTCTTACGGGTTTGGAACGACATGAGGGTGAATAATTAATAGCAGAAATTTCACTTTTGGTTAAACTAAACCTTTAAATGTGAGGTAAAACTGTGGTTGGTCGCATTAAGTCCAAAGTATCGCTGTTCAGGTTTTTCAATCTTCTTTTTATCCAATCAAAGAATGGAAAAATAGCTTCGCCTCGAGTGCCAAATTAAGCGGCAATGAGCGGCGTTTACATGTGCACCAATAATACGATTATTTCTCATAATCAGAGTAAGGTCTTAATCGCAGTAAGATGTTTACTTGACACGAGCAGAACTCTTCACTCCAGTTTACATGCAATTTTCATGACTAATTATTCACTAATAAGTTTGGTTATACCACACTCAGATAGGCATACAGGATGCATGTTACAGGCCATTGTTTTAATCTACTCATCAAATTCAAAACACATTTTTATGGAACATACTGGATATTATTTGGCTTCGTGATAAACATCGTAATGTCAGGTTTGCCTGTGCTTTCGTTGCATTCTTCGCACCGTCTGAATGAAGATACTGAGCAGAGACTGTGCAGGAAGTTGTGTTGACAGAGTTTAGTGATTTGGTGAAGAGAAAACTTGGGAGTTCATTCATGAAGTTGTGTGAACGACACACGGCATCAGTGTATGTCCGAGCACATGCACACTTTGGTCCGAGTGGGAATAATGCGATTAAGGTGTTTGCATATTGCGATTAAAATCGGCGTACTCCACCTAGTTTAATGAGATTATGCTTACTACGATTATGAGCTTAATCGTATTACTTTAATAGAAGTATTACGTTAACATGAAGTAAAGTTTAAATCGCAATATTGCCAAAAATCCCATTATAATTGCATTATGAGAGTCCATGTAAACGCACTGACTGTTGACCAGACTTCATGCTAGTAGTCAAAAGTAGTCTGGCTGACTAACCAACCCTAGGCGATTTTCCTTTCAGATTCAGAGTTCCTGACCTGATCTCCAGTCATGTTCTCTCATGTTGTTCAGCGATGTCATCTTGTTCTTTGTGCGCTCCCTCAGCCGCTCTATTTCTGTGCTGGTTAGCGAGTGCAGGGACTGGCTGTCAGGACCACTGTCAGATCGAGTGTACCTGTTTACCACATCCTACCCACAAAACATCATTCAGAGTCTTTGTTGATGCATTAAAAAAAAAAAGAAATTAGCTCTGTTCCAAAACTTGACTGAAGGCTTCTGAAGAGTAGGCAGGACAAGAGTAGACAAACAAAATTAGCTTGTGGGGACCTGCTGTGGACAGCATCTTCATTTGGCCCGACCCCTCACAGTGCATTAAATGTATGCCCAGAGAAAAAAAACATATCAGTGACCGACCTTGCACGGAGTCCATTCTTTAGCCGTTGAGTATACATCAGTTGTACACTCGGTATTTTTGTGCATTATGCGATAGAATGAGTGCACTCCATAATGTCCACTATGGTTTCTTACACCACTACAAAAGACGCTTCCCTCAAATAGTGCACTATTATACAGGCTACCTACTATATAGGGGAAATAAGTAGTATGTCTGAATTCACAGTATTCATAAAACAGTAGGCATAAAGACATACTACTTCCTACTCCTTCTGAAGTGAGCATCCAGTAAACACTTTACTCTACTATGAGGGATTACATTCATATCACATAGAAAGTATTTTTATAACGGACTCAAAGTACTTTTTCAAAGAAGTATGCGATTTCGGATGTAGCTAAAAGACAATGTCGATTATACTTTGTCCAATACCCAAGCATCACACCATTTTACACAATATTTGTGTGCCATGTTTTTTTATTTTACTAATATGCTAACATGAAACTCCAGAGTAATTAACAGAGTTGAGATGAGCACATTTTCTGCGTATGCAGAGCGTTCCAAATCAGTTAGAAGATTCCACTGCAGTTCACACAAAACAGATTTTTTGCATTGCACTGCCTAGCATAGAAAAACAATGGAAAAGCAGCAGACTTGTTTGACCATTGTGCTATTGTCTCGTTTTCAGCATCTCCCACGACATGCCTTTTTAAAAACATGACGCTTAAGTCTCTATGGCTGCGTCCAAAATCACATTCTCTATACGTAGATGCTTCTTTTGAATAATTAACAACTTGGTGGCCATTTTAAAAAGTATGTTCTAGTACAAACGTGTGTAGTAGACACTATTTTTGCATACTCTTTTAAGGAAATGTGAGATTTCAGATGGTATACCTTGCATTTTTTGACCGCCAAATTCTACTGCACCATTTTCTGTTTGAATGGCCCCTTGGAAGGTAGCTGCCCATGTATGAAGTAGTCAGCAAGGCAGCTAAGCTTTGAAATAGAGCTGATGACTTTGCCTTGGTCAAGTGAGGTTGTAGTTGTGTATAACTAGTGTCACTTACATCAGAGATGTCTGCCTTTCTCACTGCCGGTCTCGCTCTCTGGTCACGCCGGGATTGTAGATGGAATGAATCACCACTGGGGTCTGTGTAGAAACAACTGATTGGTTATTTAAAGCCGACAAATGTTCAGCAACAGCAGGCTCCGCAGTCCTTCCTCTCTTGAGATTGTCTCTAGCTCAAACATGCAATATTCAAGCAATCAAAGCTTGGTAATTGAAACTGAGCAAATGAAATGGCATTTAATGAATGAGACAGAGACCGTTTTGGGAACTCATTTACAAGGTGACTGCTGATCTCTCTGGGGTGCCGTTGAGGACAGGCATTATCCTCAATCCTCAGAGTCAATCTCTCTTCTGTCTGGTATTCATAGCTGTCACACTAGCTGTCA
Source organism: Zacco platypus (assembly GCA_038088235.1). Lineage (NCBI taxonomy): Eukaryota > Metazoa > Chordata > Actinopteri > Cypriniformes > Xenocyprididae > Zacco > Zacco platypus. The sequence goes on from CM076065.1 coordinate 12,068,544, forward strand.
TCCGTCCCTGGTGGCAGTGACAGCAGCTGTCTGACGGTGGTGTCACGCATTGTGTGCTGCCCAAAGACGCCTATTGTTTCTAAATTAGGTTAATCGATATGCCCCAACTCTAAGTGTCTTCTAAATTACATAACACATTATACTGTATAACTAAAGTAAAATGGTCAAATTAAACGGGACCTAAAGAACTAAATATCACTCGCAATAACATAATTTGTAACAGGCATTGAGGTAGGATGCAATTTTGCAGGGGGAATAGGATCTTGCATGACACGGAGACTGTGTTGCAGACAAGTGTTGTAACTCAACTTATGTGTTGAAGCCATGGCGAGATTATAAATCATTTTCAAAAGATTTTTATGTTGTGTTTTGTTTTTTTGAAGACCGTTTTGGAAGTTTGGCCTTCCCAAATATTGCAAAATACTTCATGGCAGAATTTATTAGCATTCTTATGTACGCTCAAAAATGAATGTTTTATTATCATTTACTCACCCTAAAACATGTATGACTTTCTTCGTTCTGTTGATCGGATTTAATCTTTTGACACGGGCACACTGCACTCCCACGCTGACAGTTTCCCAGTCTCATACTAACCCTCCTCCTTTTGTTTGTTTTAAAAAGCAGACTTAATATTTATATATTTCAGGTTCTAATTAGGAGACGACGAGCACACAAAGCTTTGTACCATGACGCTTATATTAAATCAAGCAGTAAAAACGTCCATTCAATCGGTTTGGGCATTTTTATTCTGATTGAGGTGTTTACATGGAGCATTTTCATTCGACTTTTAAGCCAATTATAATTGGAATACAATGCTCTATGTAAATGCACTGGTAGGTTCTGTGCGATTAATCAAGTCACCTTTAATTATATAGTGCTTTTTACAATGCAAATTGTGTCAAAGCAGCTTTACAGTAATAATTGGCAAATAATTTTTGGCTGCACAGAAGCTCTTGAAGAAAATGGTGTCACTGTCCAGCTTAAATAAATTCAGTATTGATTCATTCCGTTGTAAAAAATCAATAGTTATTGAAAAATCATAATTGAATGTTCAATTTAGATTTTGACTTCCAATGATTATGAAAACAGGATAATCGACGTAAAACGATTATCGTCCCACTCCAGCATTCTGTCCAGCACACCATCCTTTCCTTCACAGCAGTGTGCCTTCGTTCCTAAGCCAAACTTAACATCCAAATCAGCCGAATAAGTGAGTGTTGTAAAATCTACTGCTGATAAACTGCGGGACGTGCTTGATATTAAACAGTGTTATTAAAAACACATTAAGTTGCGAAAGAGATACTGTGCCGTAGGCGTCTTTTTGTGCACGCGCTCTGAGACGGGGAAGAACGTGCATAGGCAAAGTACACTGTGGGCTTCAGATACGTGCTTAAACGGTCAAAGAGCCAACACACAAAAATGTCAAAAAGCAGTTGACGAGTATCCGTGTAGACAGTCGATTATGTCTTAAATTAATGTAAACAGCTGAGAAACAAAACGCATGTGAAACATTATATTGGATCCGTGCAGCTCTTAAAGTGACAGCAGCCTAATAAATCTGCTGCAGTCATCAATGTTAATCAAACAACAAAAATCAGAGCTAAAATTATTCACTGCTCTTGAATGAATAACTTTTGTAGTTTTAATAAGATTTAGTCTATATTTAATGTATACAGAAGTGTTGTTTTATATTTCATTACTTTATTCAATTTCTGTTGTCTATTGCCGGTACTTATCTGAATACCATTCTTCTTCCTGAAAAGCTTAAAGCACTGTTTATTTAATTTGTATTTTTCTTTAAATTCTTTAAGGACTTTTTACCTACATTAGCTAACCTAGTATTAGTTTTTGCTGAAGTGTCGTTAATTGTGAAATATCACTGATTTATAAAAATTACTCAAATCATGAAATTAGACTTTGATGACTTTTTACCACCAATCGTGTTAAATAATCCTGATTTCAATACTGACAAATTATGAATTACAGATTATGGTTTTTGCCATAATCGAGCAGTCCTTCAGGTGGATGTAATTTAAATGAAATCTAAAAGTCCTAACTTTTCAGATGAAAAAGCATTTGTGACTTACACGTTGGTGATTAAAATGCTTCCCTCTGTTTTTCATTTTAGGGAAACTTACTAATAAAGGCGCTCTCTGAGTCTAACAGCAAGCGTCTGCTCGGATTCTCTGCAGAACTCAGCCTCTGGGGGGATAAACACATCAATAAAGACGTCAAGTCAATAGCCAGAACTGTCAGACAGTGCTAACGGGACGCAGATACCCTTTAAGGGCTCAGAAAAATGGGTCACGGAAAAACGGAGTCAAGATTTTTTTTGTGCCGCACAAGTTTACCAATATGTAGACCCACCTGCTGAAGATGCTGCTTTCCTGGAGACACCACATCAAAGTAATCTGCACAGGGAATACAGGTATGAGCTCACAATTTTTTTAAATGTTTATTTTTTATTTTATATTCATATATTCAGTAAAAATTAAAAACATAAACACAAAAAGCCCATCCCTCACAAACAGACTGACCAGCAGCTCTGCCCCTCCTCAGGCTGTTTATGGTTCGTTGCTGTTGTCGTAACAGAGCCTGTTGCTGGATATCTAGAGTGTGGTCATCACTGGGGGGGTAAGGATATTCCTGCCGCACCTCCTCACGGGATGCACTATCTGATAACACAAACAGACACAGATAAGAGTCAACCTCTCCTCCAGGACTACAGCATCACTGACAGATAATGCAGGGATGTTGAATACAGATATGGACAAATATAATCCAATCACAGAAAACACTGACTCATATTGCAAATCAGTGTTGTCCATCATACACGACAGGAGAATAGCAGCTCTGCTATGGCCAAACCAGCTGACACAGATGTAGAGAGAGGATCAGAGATTAATAAACAGCATGACAAAGCAAGGGCAGGGAGCCAGGTGCTGAGTCACGGCTCACAGAGACGCTACTCATTTCTCTCCTGCTGGGGGTTTGATGACTGATACGACCATTCAACCCATGGGGTGGGCAGATGGAGAGGGAGAGCTACTGAATCCATCTTCTAAACAAAAGGTTAAAAGAGTTCCAAAGGGCCATGAAACGCAGACATTCCATTAGGAAAACACATTAGCATTTGATGCTACATTAGCATCAAGACATTGGATATAAAATAATGTTGCTTTCACTCAACCACATGCAAGTTTTTGCTCTTAGGATGCAAGTGTAAATGATTTTAAGCCTCAGATTTAAATTTCAACGATAATTCACACTCGCTACAATGACATTCTCCTGTTTAATCTTCTCTATTTAGTCATTTTGTTATGTGCTAGTAATTTTTATTACTATATATATATATATATATATATATATATATATATATATATATATATATATATATATATATATATATATATACATATATATATATATATATATATATATAAAAATAAAACTTTATTTATTCAATTTATAATCATTTCACTTTTTTTAATTTTAGTACTTCAAATGTAGTCTTATTTCAGTTAGCTTCAGAGACAACATTTCTTCATAATAATATTAATATTTAATATATAATAAAATCTAATATTTTATTCATAGCTTTATTTCAGTTAACAAAAACAATTATTAATAGTTTTAGTTAAATATAACACTGATTACCAATGGATAATTTCTCATTAACTTCATCCATCCAATCCATACATCATTCTGGATCACAAAAAGAGTGTTTCAATTAAAAAAAAAAAGACTAAAACTTAAAATGCATTTAGGGCAAGTCAGTCAACATGGCGGCCATCTTGGCATATAGTATCTCGCTGTACTCATTTAGCCAGTGTGGAAAATTGCGACTTTAAAAAGGTATTTGGAGAGCATATGGCAGTTTTTTGATGTTACACTGAAGCTAACAAAGGATCAGAGAGTGAGCAACAGGAAATGAGTGCGGCTGTTGGTGAATATGTGAAGGTAATAAAGGCCGGTGAATGGGATTTCGGGAACCTTTTTGCGAGTGAAATTACAGCCCCATTGAGAGTTCTGCAGAGGTTTTTCTATCAACAGACAGGAAACTCAGTGTGACATTTACCTCTGTACTTCAGATGGTTAAACTCTTGTAGGTTGTGCATGTTGGTTGCTGCGGTGGTGTGGGAAGCCGGCCTCCTGATGGGCACTTGTTTGCGTAGTCTTGTCACTTCAAAAACATCCTCCGGAAGGTGTTCTCTTGGTCTGTTCAATAGGTAAGGCATTATGCACAGTTAGAGGGTCATGATGACAAAAACCATGACAGGATGATCAGGTGTATCATTCTGAAGGGTTTTATTTTGTAATACTGACCTGCCTGACTGTACATTATCCCATTTATTACATGGCTACTTACCAAATAAATAGCTACACCAGTCAAATATACAAATACTCCATAGAATTTTGTTCACTTAGGTTGTTTGTGGAGGGGAAAGAACTTCATTAAAGGATCTAATTGACGCACGTGTTCTGATTGTGTCTGTGCAGGATGTTTGTTTATTAGCGTACCTGCCATGAACGGGAGGGGTGTGGTCATTTCCGTTGGACTGCATTAACTGTTCCTCCAGGCGTCTCTGTTCGCTCCGCAGCTGCCTACGCAAGGCTGATAACTCCCTGATCACTGTCTGCTTTTCTTCTAAAACAAAAAGTATACATTTCAGGGACTTTGTCCTTTAACCCTCTGGGGTCTGAGGCTGATTTGGGGTCCTGGAGTAGTTTTACATGCTCTGACATTTGTGCTTATTTCAGCTACTAATAACATACTATTGGCCAACGTGTAATTTTGCTGTATTCAGCACAAACTCTGCTACAATAATATGTGAGCAAAATAGATGTACATGTTTGCATTATTTTAAAAATAAAGATTATGCGTGGTTAGTAAGTTTTGGCAAAAAAAATGCCCTTGCAATAAGGCCATAAAACACATACTGAATAGTTGTTCACAAGACTTTTGAGTTACCAAGCTTGTAGGCTAGAGTTTTTACTACACAATGATGTGGAAATCATTCTGAATGCTTCAACACAAACAGAAATATAATGATTTAAATTTTGTAAATCAGTTTTTGTGTCACCACTGCTGTATGCGTGGGAGTGGTGATGGCCATGAATACATTAGCAATTCACACCAGGGGAGACAAAAGACACTCCCCCAGTGGCTAACGGCCCATCCAAAGGCCAAAGCTGTGAAGCATCTTGAACTAAGAATGTAAGGAGATTCACAGAATTTAATCTGTTTTATTGTATTTACTTTATGTGTCACATCATCCTTCAGAAATCGTTCTAATGTGCTGCTTTATTATCAATGTTGGAAACAGTTGTGGTACTTTTTGCAAGATTTATTGATCAATAATAAGTTAAAAAGAACAGCATTTATTCAGAATAAAAATCTTTCCTAACAAGTCTTTACTTTACTTCTTTACTCTTTACAATCGTCCTCTGAGGAAAAGGTGAATTCTTCCTCGCTGTCCAGAATCATCTGAAGGGCTTCATTACCAGAGTAGCGTGCCATCCTCAAAACGCGATGAACGTTCAGTGAATCTTATGAAGAAACTTCATGTTTTTTATGGCATTGACCAGGGGGCGTGTGAGATGCATATGTGGGCGTTAACTCTCTGTTAGAGTAATCGCCTCAGAATTTGTGTTTGAATAGCGCGCGCTCTCCGTGGGCGTGGTCACATTACAGATAATGAGCTGGCTCGCGAACGACTGATTTCTCTCCGTTTTCAAACAGATTACATAAACAGAGAATATTTGTTTTAGATTTGACTTACATGATTTAAAACCTGACATTTCAACGTTTATTTAGACATGCGTTTCATATTTGTGTGAATAGTATTCACGAAGTTACCGTTCATTTTCTTATGACTATCAGAATGGATTTCATTCGGAGAGAGATCGCAGCTCACGCATCATGTTAGTTTTGCTTATTTTGCAAAAAGCACAACATTTTGTTTTTACTATGAGTGTGCACAAGTAAAAGTAGACATTTCACAGATTGCAATGGTATATATCTCTTAATTGTATGTTCAAAATTGACGGAGCATTTTGAGTCTCTTTCACACTGACAAGAAAAAAGTGAGTAAATCACGCCGGCGTGACGGCCGACCTCAGAGGGTTAAAGCTGTAATGGCTAGAGTAGAGTATGAGTTACCTGTGGCCCTGATCTCGTTCCTGCGGGCAGGCACCGGGGGAGAATGTGGTGCTGACATTGAGCGCATCTAATTGAAAGAAAGACAGAAAAAAACTGATTAGTCACTTTACTTTCACTGAGACGTTCCTGTCCAAGTAGGCGGTTCTTGGCCAGAATACACTGCAATGTGGACCCTGATTGGGTGTTTCTTCAACTTTGGGAACTTTTTTGTCCCAGTGGTTGATTTTTGTCATCAAAACTAACATATTTTAACTTTTTGTTTTTGTTTTATGAAGATCACAGTAAAACTGTCTTGTGTTTGAAATATAATTTCCACCACAGAAGGCAGTTAAACACATTATTGTCACTTGAGATGTGGCGGAAATGACAATGAGGTGGGAATTTTCATGACTTCAGAGGAAAAAAAAAAGAGACAATTCTCCTGTGATGGGGATGCATGTACACATATACATGGTTGAACATTGTTAGAGGACAAATTAAACTAGTGAGAGTGTGAAAAGTGTGTTTTAAAGGGAACCTATTAAGCAAAATGCACTTTTCCATGTTTGAACAAAGTGTCGAGAGTGTGTGTACACAACCACTCTAAAATGGTAAAAATTCATTTTTTTTAATCCCCACAAATCAAAAGCAGTGTCTAAGAACAAAGCGTTTGCAGATTGTAGCTTTTGTGATGTCACAAATGCTTAAGCCCCACCCACGGCTGCTGACGGACTCTGCCATATTAGCACAGACCCCGCCCTAAGTGAGCTGTACACGGACCACCATGTTTGTCTTCTCGCTAAAGCATTTAACAGCAGCATTCAAGTAATTTAAAATGTATTCTCATTAAAGCTACCAAGTCATTCATTCAAGAGCAGTGAGTGACTTTGTTTTCTTTTGTTGTTTGATTCAAATTAACAGCATATAAAGCAGTAGGTACAGTATATTACGCTGCTTTCATTTTTATACACAGATCTAATTTACACATGTGAATTCTTTCCCTACTGTTTACATTCATAGAAATAACTGACTGTGTTTATGTGAAGTTTGTGCGTTTTTGACATACCCTTGTGTGTGTTTGACAGTTTAAGCACAATAACATGTGAAAGTGAACTTAGTTTAATACTCACGGGACGCGCCATCTGACGTCCAGCGTTTTGTGTGTGCGCTCAAACCATATATCTGAAGTTTAGACTTAAAACGCATGCAGATAATAAACTTTCATGATGCTGAAGAACTGCAATATCATGTGAGCGTGACCACGATAGAGATAATAATCAAAACCAAACAGGTTTTGTTAGTATCGGAGGCAAGAGCTGTAGGCTCCGCCCTCTTCTGAAAAGGTAGGGTGGGGAGCAGCAGCTCATTTGCATTTAAAGATACATGCACGAAAACAACATGTTTTTCCTTCCACTCATGGGCAATTACGTGGTATAACGTGGTATAATAAATGATCTGTGGGGTATTTTGAGCTGAGACCTCATAGACACATTCTGGGGACCCCAGAGAATTATATTACATCTTGTAAAAAAGGGCATAATAGGTCCCCTTTAAAGTGATTATTTTCTAGTGTGCCCATAATTGAAGAAAACACCCAAGAATTGCCGTCTAAACAGTGTGTGATGCATGATGTAATTGTGTGCAAGTGTGTCACTCACAGACACAGTTGCAGAAGAGCGGTGACTCTCCACCGATGGAGGTCTAGGCATCTGCTGACGTAGTTGCTTTTGTAAGGTTGGTAGGGGTGGTGATGGTGCCCTGTGGACCTTTTGGTATTTGAGAATGATGTGTCAGCACAGAAAAGGATGTTTGGTTTGATGAAAAAGCCTTATGAACAAATGCAACAGACTTAGTAATGTGCACCCTTCACCTCCTCCTGATTTGTCTGCTTCTCTCTCTCGTGTATCTTCCTCAGGGCCTCGTTGTCTTTCTCCTCCTCTTCTTTCTTCAGTTTCTCAGCCTCTTTACGGCGCTCTTCGGCTTGTCTGATCAACTCTTCATTTTTGGCTATTTGCTGTAAAATACGTGACAGAAAGGAAGCACATCCTGTGATATCTTTCTTTCAACATAAGGTGTGGTCATAACATATTTACAGTTGCTCTGCTAAATTTTGTGGGGAAAATCCAGTCATTCTAATAGGAACATGCACGATTTAGAGTTTTGTGTGAGAGAGGAAAAGTTCCCCACACAGATTTCTCTTACTCTCAATTCACTGCGCTGACCAAAAGAAAGCTTCTTGGTTTGAAAGTGACTTCTTTGTGAGCTGTGCTTTATACATGGCTACACTATTGACACTAGAAGCTTTTTTAGGGCTCAAGGTTAGCATGGTACAGTAAGCTCCTTCTGGTAGATGGTGTAACTCCTCCATTATGAGGGCAAAAAGCATGTTTTTCCATTGACTGCATCAAAAGTAGCTGTTTGTTAGGGATTATAAGGGACAGCTTTTATCAATTGTGTCATGCTTGGTTAGTTCACTGTGTTAAAGCCTTTAGAGGATAGATTTCTTCAACTTTAATACACTCATAAATTTAAATTGGGTCAAGACCAGCGCTTCAAAGAGATAACTGCAAATCAAGAACCTCTTTCTGTTTCTGCCGTTTCCTCTCCTGCTCTTCCTCATACTCCCTTTGGATCCGAGCTCGCTGTTCGGCCAGGCGCCTTTCTTCTTTCTCATCCTCGAGCCTGGTTCGCTCCCTCTCTTCTGCCTCCTTTTGCCTCTTTTCCTCGATCTGTTCATCGCAAAGATGACGACAAAGTGAAATGGCAGGCCAAAATCACAGACAACATAATACAAAGCTGCCTGAATGAGGCAAGTGGGTCCGTACCTGTTGTTTTAAACAATCCTTGTACTTTTCCTGGTCATGGAGCTGCTGTGGAGAGGGCAGTTCGTTGAAAAGGTTACCCCGTGCTTGAACAGGTGGCTGAGATGAGCCAAAACCTGCAGGCTCTACAGGGAAAGAAAGGATTTGGATGGAGTGCACGCAAAGGTCTTTATTTTTATTTAGGTCTCTACATTTTATTTACAAGTGCACAGACCCTATGCAGCACCTTCATTGACCACTAGCTGAAAACCTGATCCAAGTCATTACAGATATTTAAAAGGTTCAATTCCACTTATAAGTTACATACTTTTTGTGAGTCAAACTGTAATTTTGTGGTCACAGTTACTTGATGCATGAGGTGAAGTTTCTGTCACCTGTCCTGGAAGCCACAGGAATCCGGGCTACTCTGCCGCCGGAATCATAAGCTTCCACATTTGATTTATGCATTTGTTTCAAATCACCTGGAAACACAGAAACAAGACTGATTTAATGACTGTGATGATAAATAAAATCACTATGATTGATACCACAAAATGTCAGTATCAGTATGACTGTAAAAATATAGCACAGACTGAAAAACAATACAAATGTATTCATTGGATTTAGACCTGACAATCTTTACAGAAAACAATCCATGTTTTCCGGGATGAGTGGGATTTTGAACTACAGTTGGTAATTGGGTCGGTAAGTTTTTTAAAAATGTTTTTGAAAAGTCTCTAATGCTCACTAAGAGTGCAATTATTTGATCAAAAATACAATAATAAATATAACAAAAATATTTTATTACTATTTAAAATAATGGTTTTCTATTTTAATGAACTAAAATGTAATTTATTCCAGTAATGGCAAAGCTGAATTTTCAGATTCACTACTCCAGTTCTCAGTCTCATATGATCCTTCAGAAATCATTATAATATGCTGATTTGGTGATCAAGAAACATTTTTATTATTATTATGAACATTTGTGCTGCTAAAATGGTAATGCATTCAATTTACATAACTACAGTATATAGCTGTGTTCACACTTTTACATACCCCTTGTTGCATCTGCATGGATGAAAATTAGCATTTAAAAAAGAAGATATATACAATTGCTCTGAAGAAACCAAATAACAAATATTTAAGTATATTGAACATTAATGAGAATCAATGACTTTGTTAGTTGTGCAAGTGCCTCACTTGTCTTGTTGAATATATCAGGGTTCCCACATCTTTTAACCAATGATATTCCTTAGCTCTGATTTTTACATTCATGATTACTGTGCAAGGATTTCACTCACAAAGAACATTTCTAGCTGATGAGATATTTCTGAGCGGAGCAAAGCTAGAAAAAGAAAATCATATTCATGATAGGAATTCTCATGATTATTCCTTGACTTCCTGTCTTGATTTCCATGACCGTAGGAACCCTAAGACATATGAGTGTCAATGTCAAATAACTTCAGAGCAGTACTAAATAAAACAATAAAAAATGCATTAGTATTTAATATCTTGCGGATTCCACAAAGGGTATGTAAACTATAAAAAAAGCATTTTTTGCAATATTCCCACTAATGGTCCACCATTTGTGGACTGCACTAATTGTAGCCTTATTAAACTGCAGTGATTGCAGCTGACTGGACAGGGAGCTGACTGAGTGAAGTGTGAAGTCTGTATCCATACTGATGAGATTTCCACGATCGTCCCTAAGAGGGGCTCCTCCTCCGCCTCTTCCCCAGGGCTCGTAGGCCTTCATCTCAGCCTCTAATTTAGCGTCATACAGCTCTGTTTCCACCTTCTCACGATGACGTCTCTGCTGGCGTTCTTGAATCTGTGCTCCACAATTCAAACAATTAGGCTTTGTTCACAGCGCATCATCTGATTTGTTTTTCAGACAAGAAAAAAAGTTTAAATCGCATTTCGACAAATGAAACCTGAAATATTCATGTGCTTGTTTTGCTCTTCAAACTACAAATAATCTAAATGGATGAGTTGGACATGGGGGAAAAAACAAAGCCTCAATGTCAAATATTGTAAGAATGTAACATCAAAATCGAAGTAGTATTACTCAACATGTAGTGATCAGACTTTGATGAGGAAAGCTCAAACTTTTAGTTAATCACTATCCCTGATCTGCCTTTAGATTCCCTTTATCTTGGGAAATAGCAAGTTCTGCACTGATCTTTTCCTGTCAGACAGCTGAAGTTCTTGGTGAACTCAACACAGATTAGCATTCAAGGCCATCCGTCTTCAAACCCTTCACTGCACTATTTCAGACTCAATGATCTTGCAACCAGGCAGTTAAACAAACATCTTTCTAGCTATATATCTTTCAGTATCAGGTTCCCCTGAGGAAATAAGAGGAAAATAATGCAATTTGTACTCCCCAAGTCTTCCTTCTGTGTCCACAGCCATTATGATATAAAGATATCATCTGACACCCCACTGAGCTAAACCTAAATCTGCGGCCGAATCAAGCAAGTCACTTCATTACATTTATGCTTTGCAACAGTGTATCACCATTTTCCATTAACAGTGTACGTTTTGATGTCCTATTACATTCTTACAATCATTAGAGGCACAAAATTGACTGTATGAGTCAAAATCTGCCTAGGGGTAATTTAATCTAACAAATCATGTAAAAATGCATCATCTTTTATTGGAAAATTAAACAACATTTCATAAAACTTTAACATAATTTATTAACTGTGAAGCATTTGGGTTTTACAGGAAATGCGTGTACTCACTGAACCTCTGCTTCTCGTAAATACATTATTTTCTGATAGACATTGTTGTGATATTCGTGAGATAATTATTATTTATTACTTATTTAGCCAGCAAGTATTCAGTGAAGTGATTGATTTGATGCCCATTAGTGTGTTGACTTGTATAGAACACTTTTAGATACACTACTGTTCAAAAGCTTGGGGTCAAAAAAATTTTTAAAAAGAAAATTATACTTTTATTCAGCAAGGATACATTTAATTTATCTAAAATGTAAATTATAAGTAAATAAAAGCGGTTCTTTTGAACTTTCTATTCATCCAAGAATACTGAAAAAAATATCGAAGATATTAAGGAGCACAACTGTTTTAACATTGATAATAACAAGAAATATTCCTGGAGCAGCAAATCAGCATATTAGAATGATTTCTGAAGGATCATGTGATCATGCTGAAAAATCATCTTTGCCATCACAGGAAAAATATACTTTTTAAAAAATATATATATAATAATAATAGAAAAGTTATTTTAAATTGCTATAATATTATTTCACAATATCAACAATATTTATCTGTATAATAATATTTTATGTATCTTTGATTAAATAAATGCAGCTTTGGTGAGAATAAGAAACTTCTTTCAAAAAAAACAAACACAAAAAAAAACTTTTGAACAGTAGTGTACACTACTTTCATTAATATAATCTTGAAAAGTAGCTGGTTTTAATAAACATTTCCCTCCTTAAATGACTTTGGCTGGCTTGTCCCATGTTGGAGTTTGACTAAATTGTACATAATTAAAATCATGATTCCTCGGACATAATCTGTTATTGATATTCAGTTCATTTGTAGTAATTTTTTTCATTGAATGCATTTTTGATCATTAAAATGTACAGCAAAGATGTGTAGCCCCGTTACTGCAATTTTCCTTTTAAAATCTTTAAACGAGGGAAATTTAAATAATTTGGACGCTTTCTATTACATGACAATTAAATAATCTCATACCAGAAAATATTGTGAAAGTACCTGCAGCTTAAGTGCTTCCTGATGGCTAACAGCACTTTCCTTGGGCTGCTGCAGCCTCTTTTGAGAAAAGAACGCTGGTCCTGAAGGAACAACTCCAGCATGGCTGATCACTCTATGGAGAGACAGCGATGAGCATCATGTTATTCTGTAATATTCTGGTATATCTGAGTAAATGTGCCCCCTACTGGTGCCTCAACATAACATGCCATAAAAAAGAAATACCAAAACAACTCAAACATTATAAATCAATTTAGAAATTCATATTTCCACAGAAATTTTTTATGTATGAGAACATGTGCCTACTGTGTGAGGCCTCCAGCGGTGGGCTGTAGAACTGGCCAATGTGCTTCTGGAGGGATGTGTGACTTTTGATCCCCTGGTGGTCCATCTAACACAAAACAAACAAACAAACAAACAAACATTATATTAAACATGCATACAACAGCTATATTTATCATGCTAGAATCCAAGCTAGAATGCATCTACTGAAGAGACACCTTTCATATTACAATATAATAGCAATAAATGACATTCCATACATTGGCGCAAATGTGTTTAGTTTAACCATATTCGGTACAAATGATATATATACACAACTATGCTAAAGCAAAGATTGGCCACTCACAGTGGGCCAGATTGGGGTCTAGAGGATTTCTGGCTCCATAATAGTAATATGCATTATCATAAGGAGTTTGATAGGAGTCTGTGAGGGAGGGACCCAATGGAGGACGCACACCTGTAATTCTGACATCAGAGAACAGAAATATTTCATTAAACATGCAACAAAAAAGTGGTTATAGTATTATTGAGGTATATTATTAAATACTTTAACTTATTGTTATTTCAGTGCAAAATCTAAGAACATAACATACAATCTAACACAAACCTTGGGGCAACTATCTCCCCCAGGGTTCTTGAGAGGCTTCTGTAATTGTCTTCAGCAATAGGGGTGGTACCATTGGCTCCAGCCTCCAGAACAAGGCCTGATGTGTTAGCCAGCCGGCTTAAGACAGTGCTTTGGTCCAGAGATGGGGACTGGAAAGCAACACGAGGTCTCTCGGGGGGTGCGCTCTCCTTTAGTCCTTGTGGAGGTTTCTCTTGTTTGAGCCGTCTGGTAGAGTCAGCCCTGAAGGCCTCAAGACCGAGCCCTGGGTGGTAAGGCACATCCCTTCTCCTGCCCTCGTACTCCCTGGTCACGGCACCAAATTGTTTGATTCGGTCTGGCTGTGGGAAACAAGGTGATATGACTGTAAATAGAAGCACAGCAGGCTATGGCAGCAGTGAAAATGTGTCAAAGCCAAGACTACTGGGTCAATTCTGTCAAGATCCAAAGTGAGAGAAGAAAAAAGAATATGTCTACTTGAATGCTATATTACAAGTTTTCTAAAGCCATTTAATAGCTCTGTGAGAGGAACAGGCAAAAATCAAGTTATTATTCACTGATAAACTTCACCCATTTAGAACGTAGTGCATGTGTTGTATGAACTGACTTTATGTTTGTTTGTTTGTTTTTGTCCTTCTGGGAATGTATAGCAAGAGCTTCAGAAAGCTTCTTTAAAAATTTTTACTTTGAAAAATAACAGCATATGGGTATAAAACAACATGAGGCTGAATAAATAATGACAGAAATGATTTCATGATGAAAAAATCTTAATAGCCAAGAAAATGAAGCACATTGTTGTACCATTTTTGCATAATTAATTTTATGACAAAAAATGTGTTTAAAGAATTTTATAAGACAACATAAAAAAACATGGAATTACAATGAATGAATGGAATGAATGAAAATACTTTTTCGTGGATGTTCGTGGATGTTTCTAATATTTATAGCTTAAATTTCGAATATTTAAAAATAAAAATGCAAAATATTAAAATATAAATATTAAAATATTAAAATCCTGAGGACCATCACCTTTTTTTCTGGATCAATAGCGCCTGTTGCAGCCACTCTCAACTCAAGCTCCTTTTCCCTGTATAATTGAGTTTAGATAGTCAAGTGAATATTTGAGTCCTTCAAGGTTTTAATTCAAATACCCACAATCAGCATATCAAATTGTTTCTCACTTCCTTTTGTTCTTCTGTTGTTCGGCTATTTGCTGTAGCAGCTCAAATCTGTAACGTTCCTTCCTCCTCTGAGAGGCCTCATCCCCTTCATCAGCACCTATATGACCCAGTCACAGGTCAGAAAATACTGACGCATTTATATATATATATATATATATATATATATATATATATATATATATATATATATATATATATATATATATATATATATATATATATATATATATATATATATATATATATATATATATACACACACACTGTATATATACACTATTATATATACTGTATGTAAACTTACCAATTATGAGTCCTGTAGCAAACTCTGTCATGTTCTGCTCGTTGACAGATCTGTTTTGTGCTCGAGTCGGTGGTTGTAGACTACATTAAAATCACACACAAAAAAAACATAAAACTCCATTCCGAGTCTTACACTAAACACACCCTGATCGCTGCAGCTCTAGCCAAACCATTACGACACACACACACACACACACACACACACACACACACACACACACACACAGTGGATTAAAAAGCCTGCTGCAGAGCCATCAGATGCTTTGAGCCTCCCCATCAACACCAAATCAATACAATCCTGCTGATAGAATGGACAATAAATCCACCCGATCCAACTTTCCAACACAGCAAACTCAGCGTTTCCTGTCTCTGCATTGTTAGAAACCCTCATACTTCATAGTTAAATACTCGTAGACTTAACAGTTAAATTCTACAAAAGGCATAATAACTTAAAGGTAAAATGAAGGCTGAAAAACATCATATATTTTAATTTTTTCCACCACAGGCAGACTCAAAAGGCAAAAAATTGATAGGAGGGTTTCTAAAATACAGACTTGTGCTAGAGTAACTGCAACTTCAGCTATCTAACTCATTTTAGTTTTAATTTTAAAATAAAGCACTGCTCTAAAACTGTGTGCAACCCTTCTACTTTCTACATTTGTTTATATTTGGCTCTTCATCTGTTAAAGCTATATTTATTTTAATGTTGCTATGGTGATGATAGTTATTTTTCACAGATATAGCTGGACTGTTAATTTCATGTTCTCTACAAGAAGCTGTGAAAAACACCATCTGCAAATGCCCTTTTTCGATGTTATTGAAGAAATAAATATATATTTTTTTCCTGCTTAAACCATCTTTTGTCCATGAGTGCATTATATTACACTACCCTTGAAAAATTCTATCCAGCAAAGAAGCATTGAATTGACCAAAAGTGACAGTAAAGAATGATTTCTTTGAAGAGTTATTTGAAATTATAACAATATTTCACAATATTGCTGTCTTACTGATTTTTTTGCTGAAATAAATGCAATTTTGATAACATAAGAAACTTCTTTTAAAAAACAAAACAAAAATTAAAAATCTTACAGAGCCCAAACTTTTGAACGGTTATGTTATTTTAATGACAATGGTAAGAAAATGGACATTAAATATTCATCTGAATTATTTAGCTAATTATTTATATTAACTAATTATTCATATAATTAACTTATTAAATAAACCAAAAATATTTTACTTTTTATGTGAGCAACATCTATTCAAAATGTTTTCAAAATGCAATGATAATTTGGAAAATCTAATAAATGAATGTATGGGGCTAAATTACAAGGCACACTTTGGAAATGACAAGCACTAATGTTGTGTGCCAATCCGTGGAGCTTTCATCAAGAGTTCCACATGGGCCTAATTATAACCTATATATTTAACTTGAGATGGAAGTCCCTCAAGAATATTCTTGTAATTATGCTTCCTAAAATAAAAACAGTTCAAATTCTGAGTGCCACCAAAATAAACAGGAAGCGGTAGAGAAAACAATAGTAAGATGCACCTGTGTGAGCTGTTCTCGTGTTTTCCTCCTCTCCTGGTTGCACCAGTGTCTTCCTGTACATTTCTAAACCTTTCCTTCTCTGGGAGCTCTATCTCCTCATCAGAACTGGTGTGATCTCGGTAAGGGCCTCCCAAGCGATCCGGCGTCTCTACCCAGTGCCTCCGTGGCCTTGATACCTTAGGCACTCCAGAAATGGGCTCAGTTAGAGTAGCAACATCCCTCCTTGAGAATGCGATGTTCTCCGGGCCCTGACTGCCTCTTTGCGCTTGTACCTCTGGAGAACCCGCAGGGTACTTTGGAGTAATAGAACCAAAACGATCTCTCTCCAGGGCCTGACAGAAAGATAATCAACATATGCTGAGAATCAGAGGATTCAAGGCAAGATTCAAGTCTACAGAGTTTTTAAAAAGCTTAAATTGTGGTTTAATAAGGACATTTGTGAAGGTTATTTATTCCTAGTCTTGCTGTATAGAACATATAACAAATAGGGATGCAATGATACCCTCATGTCACAATACATATCACGATAAGATATTATTGCAATAATTCATATGGCATATGGTAAAAGGTTCACAAAAAATTAGCTGTTGATTTAAATGCTAAATTTGGTATTACATTGGGAGTGGAAATGAATAGGTTTGGACTTGGTGCTGGTAACCCAATGCACAGCATAATGACAGTAGAATAAAAATATTCAAGATTCTGCAGCTGAAAATACAGAAAAATACAAATATTCTTCCACTCTGTCATTGACCAGATATATTTAAAATAATGTAGGCTACTGGTAACACAAGACATTTGGCATTACCAAGACCCACAAATATTCCCCCATTGCATTATTGTACATCATATTCAACATTATATATAGTAGTTCAATGTAGAATTGACACTAAAACTCTGTAAACTTGAATTTTCCTCACACAGTAATTTTCATTTTGGGTAAACTATACACAATACATATTGTCACTATCCACGATACATATTGTTGCATTTTTGTATTGCGATATATTGTGACACGATATATTGTTATACCCCAAATAAGAACAACATACAGTTTTATTTCATTCAAACCTGTGGAGTACTTGAAGATTTCCCCATTTTCTGTAATCCCTCTTGCCCTCGGAGAAACAGATTATACTCCTTGTTCCTCTCATCTTGCAGCTTTTCCTGGGTAGATTCACAAAAGACAAAACCGTTACGGTACATTAAAGAGGGCCTATAATGCTTTTAAAATCTTTAATGTATATTGTTGCTTTTTGAGCATGAAAAAGTTCTGCAAAATTATAAAGAAAAAGGTCCACTTTAAAGGGACAGTAAGCAATGTCTTTGAATCTCCTCAATTGTAGTCTTGAGTTTTTTTCCAGGTATGTACACGTCACAATATTCCTCATTTATATAATTCCCGCCTAAGGCATATGCAAAAAAAGGGGCGAGGCGTAGTGGAGTTGTATTAGTAAAGTATTGAAACTTGTGGTTATGGTAAAGGGTGAGACACTTCCGAAACACGCTCGAAGCGAATCACAACACACTGGTCCAGCCAACCAATTAAAGCACATAGCATTTTTCAGAAGGAGGGGCTTCATAGAGACCGGAAACTACACAGAATGTTACTGACAGAGTGGGAAGAGAGGTGCTGCAACAATGTAAAATATGTGAAAACAAAATCAAGACTTTGTAAAAGGGCATAATAGGTTTATTATGTTACGTTTTAATAGAACAACATTTCAAATAATAAACAATTATCAAATTAGATCTTTTATGTTTGTACAAATTTTAAATGCGTACAAAAAAAAGAGCTCCTGTCCAGCAATATGCTGCCAAAAGATACCTTATCCACTAAGAGTAAGCACTTATTTTTCATGTCGCTTAGGGCTTGCCAAACAAAAAGGGTGGGTCTCTGTTCAATGGATTAAACCGGGTCATGGCACGAAATGGAGAATTTGCTTTAGTGATCCACAAACACAAGTTTACCTTTGCAGATCTCCGTTCTTTTATGGGGAGAGACAGCATATGGGACTGTGGAAGTATATCAGCAATCATTTGATTTTTTTTCTGAGAAAGAAATGACTTGATTAAAAATAATACAAGTTTATTTTTAAAATATGATTAAAAACAGCAACACAAACCATTTAAAACTGTAGTTTAAAATACATACATATACATATATATATACACATACACACATACATACACATACATATATAAACAAAAAGAGGAGTTTACTGCACCTCAGACACAAAGCGTCGATAATCAAGACGTAACTCTTGCTTTAACTTCTGCTTTTTTCGTTCATATTCCTCTCCCAGAGGTAAACTGAGGCCAAAACTCTCTTCTGGAAATAAGAAGACAACATGAGATAATAAATATAATAACAAATAATTAAAAAATTACTTTTTTGAAATATCTAATACATGCATTTTGCCTGAAATTATACATTTATTCAAATATAGCCTGCCTTTGGTCTGTTTGGGTTGTGAAGGTTGTGTTTTGTTAGCAGGTTTGATGTTCTCCTTGTTACCAAAACTTGTCTATGAAAGATGGACAAGTAATAAAACAATGACTTTTCTTTTGAAATATTAACATATAGTCATACAAATGTACATGTTTTGTTTTAAAAACCCAAGCAGCATTATTTTTATTAGAAATTAAGCTCACCTTCATCTCCATGTACGGTGCTTCTTCTGTGGCCGCCCTTCTCTCCTCCATAAAGTTGCTGATGTTGACATTCATATTTTCCCAAACCAGAATCAGCAGTTTATGAACAGCTCTTGACAGGAAAGAAGCAGTTATCAGATGAAGCTCTTATCAATAACACAAGACTGAAACGCTGCTCTCTGGGCATGGAAATGAAGAAAGAGTTTGTTTAGAGGGGAAGATGGAGACGATGTGGCGTGCAGGCGCTGCAAACGCAGTGGTTGTTAGGCAACAACTCAACACAACACATGCGCCTCAACCTCCCACACTTCAGACGAGGGCTGTGTCTCAAAACCTAGTGGCCAGCCCAAGTCAGACAGCATTTTTAAGAGGTATTCCGAATTATATTCCGAAGGTATTCGTGAATAAACAAGCAAAATAAACCGGTGCGAGCGGTACCAACCATTTGCATTTACTTGTTAAAATCTTGCTTGTCCAGGATTTGATCCGACTTTCGTTTATCTGAAACTTTTAAGATTACGTCTTAATAGAGAGGAAAATATCAATCAAACTAGATGACTATAAATTGTATCTTACGCCTTATGTGGAACTACTGCTACTAAAATTCACCATTCAAAAGTTGTTCTCACAGCTGACTATGATATATATTTCAAAATAAAAGTCCTGCTTTTACTGACTGCACTTAGTAAAAATAACCACGTGGTAAGCATAGCACTTTTTTACAGAAGAAAAAAAACATATATATAAACAAAAATAACACAATCTACAAAAAAAAAAATATATAACAATGAATAAAATAAAGAAATAAGGTTACAACATCCTTTAATATAGGCCTAACTAGACTGATCCCCTCTAAATAATAAATAATTATACTTCATTAAAATAATGAAACGAACCTTAAATACAATGAACATAGACCCATGCTTTAGAACTTAGCCACAAAGAAACAAACATATTTAATTGGGTGTTTATTTGATTACATAATATAATTGCATCACTGTGTAGTAACGTACATTTAAATGATAAATGTACCATTTGGTCAGAGAGCCAGAAAACATGCTATGCTTCGTTCTGTGCAGCAGATGGCACAAACAAATGCCTGATTGTGTTCAACTACCACGTGAACAACTAATGACGGCCAGGCAGATGCAATACAAACATAAATCTGAATTGATACAGCTCTTTTACAGTGGAGATGAGTCGGTCATGAGATGCCTGTGTAATTTTATTGATGTTGATGATTTATTAACTATACTACATATATATACATATATATATATATATATATATATATATATATATATATATATATATATATATATATATAAACTATGTATATATAGATATCCGAATAAAAAATCTCTTATTTATTATATATATTTATATAATATTATAATATTAATTTTATATATTTATTATATATTATTTATTACCCTTATAACCCTTACCAGCAGAACATCAACAGATAAAGACTCTCTGAAGCAGGTATAGTTCCTAAAAACTAGGGAGACTGACTTGACAGATAGTATACATTTGTCATTAAAATATTAATTTTTCTTTGGAGCTTAAAGAACAAGTTAACTAATACTGATAATACTGTACTACCAGAGATTACGTCTGCCTGCTGTATTGTTGTGCATTAGATAAATAATCATTCATTGGATCTTCACAAGTCTACTTGGCAGATCCCGGTTACGCGAGGTGTATGACGTAACTTCCGCTCGTGTCTTGCAGGGAGGAGGCGGGGTGCTGAAATGACATTCGGCCCCACCAACCAAAGCATATTTCCAGAAGCCCAGTTGATTAGGAGCAATAAAGCGCTCTTGACATCCGTCCAGGAAGACGGAGACGTATATTAGCCAGATAGCTGGCTGAACACCTAACTGCAAAATGGCGGCGGGTAATGTCAACCCGTTTAACGTGAGTGATTCGGAGGAGGAAGCGGAGCACAGGCAGGATGGCGCGGACGCCGAGCGCAGCCCGAGTGATGAAGCCCAAGGCCACAGCCTCGGTCCCTTCTCTCCTCCGGCGTACTCCGAGCCAGCCATTCTGCTGTCCAGCAACCGAACCAGCCCGAGTGTGGATGGAATACCAGTGTCGGCCGCCGCGGTGGCTGGAATCGGAATGGGAAGCGCAGAGACGCGGGTGTCGCTGGATGCGATCGCCGCGCAGCTGCTCCGGGATCAGTACATCCTCACGGCCCTGGAGCTGCACACCGAGCTCCTGGAAGCCGGACGCGAGCTGCCTCGCTTGCGGGATTATTTCTCCAATCCAGGCAACTTCGAAAGGCAAAGCGGAACTCCACCCGCATGCAAAGAGCAAGGTGTTGGTCCTGGAGGTCCGCTTAGTAAGTAATCCGATAATATGTTCATTATGTAGGTCCAATAACCCAGTAAAGAGTAGTCTTCCTGTATGAGGTAATGGACATGTATTGAAAACCTATTGAACTGCCTTTTCTGTGCTTAAAAACATAAAGCAGTCTAAGATGGTGTCTTAGCCTGGTTTGAGGTTTTTGGACACTTGTCAGCTGGTCGAGGTAAACCAACTGTAATCAACTTGGCTAGACTAGATAAACCAGGCTGAGAGACCATTTTATGCTGGTTTAAGCGAGTTTGAGTTGTTTTTGTTTAGTAAGCACCCAAATTAATGCCCAAAAGTGCTGTCAATGTTAGCAGCTCCTTAAAATTTGGCTCATTAGCCACTCTTTTCAATAAAAATACACCAGCACAGCAGCTGTTCAAACTAGCTATCTATATAATACTACCTGTTCATTTCATATTGCGGCTCAGAATTCTGCATTCAAGAATATGTTGCACTAGGGTTGATGGGAGGCATTTGTTTTAGACCTGAATTGTGTCTTTGTTATGTGATGTGATGTGAAGTCTTCCCACTGACCCCAGCTGCGCAGGTGCAGGATAGAAAGAGGAGAAAAAGAGATGCTCATACAAGGGGTATGTAAAACCAGACCGTGTGCAGTGACAGATGGGATTGATGCTCTTTGTTTGGCGTAATCAGGAATACTTTGTGATCTTTCTTATACCTTTGCTCCTAAATGAAGTTTCTCACCTGATAGTGTCCTCGTCTCCTTCTTACTATTTGCCTTTCAAAGCATGGCATTTGGATTTGTTTTTCTCTATTACCAGGTTACATGTTGTTGAAGTGTGGATTGACAGTGATAACATCCTATTCATCCAGTGTAGATCATTTTTTTTCTGTTGATCATTGATTTATGTTTCCGACAAAATTGACCTTTTGTTAAAAGGAGCCATTTCTTCTTATAAACAGATTACAAAAATTAATATATTAAAGGAATAGTTCACTCCAAAATTCAAAAAACTCAAGCATAATATAATAATTACCTTGGTTACCTTTTGACTTTCATTATATGGACAAAAAAGTTCTCAAAATAGCTTGTTTTAGGCTGTGTTCCAAAAAAGGAAATATACAGTTTTGGAACAACATCAGGGTGAGTAAATGATGACTGAATTTTCTTTCTTGGGTGAAATGTTATTGATCAATCCTAACTTCAACTGTTGCTATATATGATTAAGCAAGCTTTTGTTCTTTACTAATGCAAGTCTGGTGTGATTGGACAGTTTTAAATAGAATATTGCACAAATGATGGGGGGAAACATATTACCTAGTGACACCGTTTACCCAGGGAGGTTTTTTTTTATTTCCACTGTTTTGACCTTTTAAAAGTTCATGTTGTGGATTGAACTAACCCTAATTTCTAAATTAACATGTATAATACCAGTATACATGTATAATCAATTTTTCTGAATAAAAAAGTTAATAAAATATAATGATAAAATAATATTAGTAAAGAAAATTAATTTTCAATTCATTTCTATTGGATGTTTTCTAAAACTTGTATGTGCTAGTGGAGGGTGGAGCTTAGTAAAGGGTAAATTTTCTGATCTTGATTTGATTTCTGACCAACAATTTTAAATTAGTGTCCCATATGATTGTTGAATAATAATGGTAGCATGATGTAGAGCTTGTCTAAAGTTTGATTGAATGAGGAAATGCTGATCAAACATTCATCCAAATGCTTTCAGGTCTGTCCTGGTTGGATCATGCAATTATTCTTCATTTCTTTATGTGGGATGTTTTTGTGTGATTGCCTGGCATAAGTGCACATCAACTGCACATTTTCTCAGCCTGCTGCTGACTTAACATGTGGGTGGGCATGGTGAAACTGCTTTCATGCAGGCTATTTCACTGTTCAAAACAATCATTAATCCATTTAATCAGCTTCCTATTGCATCTGAATATTTATGACAACCATCTTTACTTTATCGAAGAGGCTTAGGTCTGATACTATTAGATTGTGTAATATTGCATGTACTCCTTTTACCTTCCCAAGTACACGAAAACTAATTTGTTATATAAAATGAATGGATGTCATCTTGATTTGATGCATAATTCTCTTAAAATTAAACCATCCTAATTCTAAGACCTCTATAATGCACTCTAGGACCGAAAACCAGGATATGACCTCATCATCTTAAGTGACAGCGCTCTCCGGGGAGAAGGGGGATGCTAGAAATTTGAGGCCTAGACCTGAGATGCCTGTTTGTATTAGCCAATCCCTCTTTTTCAACTGGAGTACGTAGTCTGCATTGGAGACTGAATCATATAGGCTTACTGCACTTTAATGGCTCTTAAATTCATGCCTAATAGCCGCTGACGGCTGTGTATTGACCTGGCTCTGAGAACACAGAGGTTTCAGGAACCACAGGGATTTATTAGCTTTATGGAGCAAACCCACTCCCCAAAGGAGGATCTGGCAACCAGCTGAGAGGGAGCAGATGGCTCTCAACCTCGCTTCTGTCACGTCAGTGCAGGAAGAGACATTATCAACACCTCGCACTGTCTCGCCGATATTTTACCCTTCGCTAGAGGGATGCAACAGCCGCTTGAAGCGTTTAAGGGATGAAAGGCTTCAGTGTGTTTAGGATGTGAGAGGATTTGAAGCTCTGCTGAATGAATATTGTAAATTGTATGATGCAGACTTAATTGGATCGGTTTTTGTGGAGCAGCTGTCGGGTAGGCATCAAAGTCTAGTTCCGCAACACAATTGACTGTGCCCCCCCCCCCATCCCTTTCATTTAGTTACGCATGACACACACCAAGCGAATCAGAACACACCATTAGGCCTCATGCAGCCTTATAAATGAATTAAGAATTTCCACTGATTCTTAGACAACATTCTGCAGACCTCGCTTATGCACTTAAAGTAAGCCACAAAAACCTAAAATGATCAATGACATCAAGATTCAGGGCCGTTCTTGTGGTTGTGAGCGACATAAAGCTGACAACACAGGAATAAATTGCATTTTAAAATAATAAACAGTTCTTTTAAAATCTCATATTTAACAATATTACTGTTATTATTTAGTCTACTGCATACTTTTGAACAGTAGTGTATATCAGTAGTCTGGTCACATGTTATTCTGTGCATATTTTTGTTCCAACTGTCCCCCATTTTTAGCTTCTAAATGGTGAAAAGGATGTTATCATGGGAAAAGGGAGCAAAGCTGTTTGAAAATATTTGTGGAGAGTCGGCATGGTCCAATGAAAAAGCATTAGATAAGTGAGAAGTGCAGTGTGCTTCTGTGTAGCCAACACATTGTGAATAGCATTGTTCAATTTTAACATGTCATACTTGTCTTCAGTGCCACTGGGACTCTTCCTAAGCCTGTGGGCCCTTAGGGTGTGGCTTTGATTTCATTATTGTGGCAGTTTGCTTTGTAGTTGATGCTTAATTTATTGATTTTGGTAACCTGTTTCTGGCTCCTTTAGTATAAACCATATCTTTCTAAGTTTTTATCTCACTCCCTCAGATTCCTGAGCTGCTAGAATAACCTATATTCTATAATTATTGCTAAAGCATAACACTTGTAGTCAAATTCTGATAGGAGCATCAAAAGCAAAAAAAAAAAAAAGCCCATCACATTCTTGTCTAAATAACAACATAAAAAAGGATATTTCTTTAGAAGTGGTAGTTCTTCATAAATTGGTAGCTGACGTTAAAGCCGAAGCCTAGCCGTTAACCAACATGTAATCTCAGCCTCAGACGTTACGACCACAGACCATTGGCTGAACGTCTGATGCGTATACCACAGAAAATGGGAAACACTTTGGGAGTTTCTAAGTCGTCATCTGATTGGTTGAATTCTCTCAGATTATCAGAAAACGTGTATCGCGTTCTTTAATGGTGCGCCTTGAAACATTGCCGTAGTGGCACCAAACCCCCTTGCAGATTTTAAATAAGATTGAATAGGGTCTGTTTTGTGTCCCGATCCTATTCCTATTATTAATCTTTCAAGTAAACAATCTGTGCACTCATTTCCTTTGCAGTCATGTAATGCTAACTTAGTTATTCTTTAAAAACACTAAGGATTCAACACTGCTAACTGTAATCTTTTGCAAATTTCAAAATTAATATCCAAATTAAATCCAATTGTAAATTGATGTACATTTTAATGTTGTGATGCCTAAATTCACTTGTAGCATGATTAATTATAGTTTTTAGTGTTTTTTTTTCATTTATTTTTTTCATACATTTGTTCAAAATGGTATAGAATTTAAAAGTTGGTCTTTTGTCAGTTATCAGCAATAAAGTAATTATAGAATAATTCTAGTATTTTGACATCAAACAAATGACATTTCTAATATTGTGTTTATGTGAGCATGAACACACAGAAGCAAGTATGCACATTTAACGCTTACTCATGAGTCACATGTTCCATGACTCATCTGACAAATTGAACAAGAGCTATTCGATATTATTCCTTGCAGGAAGAATCTTACACATAGGTCAAGCACATATATTTCCTTCTCAGAACCGCCAACCCCTCCCTGTCAACCAGTTTGACAAGACGTTTATTCAGCACAGCTTCATGACACTCTCACAAGTCGGATATCAGCATTGTCATTCAAGTCACGCCCAGAGAGAGTCGCAAAACTGAGACGAGTCAGTCCCTTCATCAATACTTCTCTGTCCAGGTCTGTGATGGGAAGATTTGCTAATTTAACTACCAGAGTGTCATTTGACATTTAGCCAACCTCATTTCTACGGAGTACAAGCTTTCATTTGGCATTCAAATATAAAAAAGAACCTGACACTATTTTAAGGCAATGTTTCTCATTTTTATTGGTGGTTGTGATATTGTCTGTCCTTTGCATAGACGGCTTTGCAGTCACAGGACTTGCAGTCACAGCTTTACTCCCATCATGTGACACATTTTCAAGTCACTGAGATATTTAACTTGAGTAAAAGTCAATAGGGGGCCATTACGATGTAGGCGAAGTGAAAGTACAGAAATATTATTTATTTTTTTCATTTTTCTTTAGTTTAATTTTTCTCCCCCTGGCGATCCACTTGCCATCTTTGTTTGGGGTTTTGTGACAACAATCATTAGTTAGTTCACTTCATGATCATTTTCCAAAAGAAAAGATGGTGCCATAGCTGTGTGGGTGACTCTAAATTAAAATAAGTGCACAGGAATGTTAAGGGGCCATTTATTTTATTTTAAGTAACATTTCAGTGTTACCTTTTTTTGATTTCCTTTTTAAGTTTATTTTCTATTATTTTATTTCTTATTTAATTGATTTTAATGTTAATTCTGTGTTTTTAAGACTTCTATATAAACTTTAAGCACCCTCTTTGCATGTGAAATAAGTGATGGCGCTTTGCTACAGGTTTGCTGCTGGCTTCCCATCATCTTTGCAAAGCATTCTACACTTAAATGTGCCAAACAAACTGTTAAAGTCAGACTAAAACGATCAATTGTTTTGTTAAATATTAACTTAAACCACTTATTTCTAACATTGGTATCCTTTATAAGTATATGCAGAGTTGTAGGTGCTAACAACGCAAGACTTTTCTACTTTTTATTTTTTATTTTTCTGGTTCTACAGTTTACCCCAATTCCAGAAAGTTAGGACATTTTGTGAAGTGAAACATCTTGGAACCTATTATTTAACTGACAAAAGTACAAAGAAAAAATGTCAGTTTTCACTGCATGGCAAAATTGTATTTTGTTTTAAATCTACTGTGTGATTATTAATATTCATAGGTCTGTTTGTCTGTCTAATGTATATAATTTATTTTGATGACTGCAAAACACTCCAAAAATGTTGAGACAGAGGCAAAATAAAAGAGAAAAGATTACAGAATATTAAATTTAAACTGTTTTGAAACAGTCCACAATTAGCAGGTGAATTGGTTGTAGGTGAGGGTATCATGATTTTTTTTTTTAAAAGGAACATCCAAATAAAGTCTCAGTCTTTGTAAGCAAAGATGGGTCATGGCTCACCACTTTTCTCACACATTTCATGAGAGAATTGTTAATTAATTCAAAAATCGCGTTTCTCAATGCAAGATTACAAAGTTATAGGTCTTTCACAATCTACCTTATGTAATATTGTGAAAAGATTCAGGGAATTCAGAGAAATCTCTTGAATATCTATTTGTTTTGGGAGAAAGCTACACATCGATTTTTATACAGAGATGCTGCTGAGTTCTCTGGCCTGAGCTCGTTTCTCATAGTCTAAAAGACAGTGGAAATGTGAGCAATAGTCAGATGAGTTCACGTTTCAGCTTGTTTTTGGGAAAACGGACCGTACAGACTTTAATCAGCAACGGGTGCAAAAGCAAACATCTTTTGCATCAGGGGGTGCATCAGTGCAAACAACATGGGTGACTTGCAAATGTGTGAAGGTACCACTGATGTGGAAGCATATATTGGTACAGATTATACAGAGACATTTAGATGACATCTATCCTGGGAAGCAAGACAATGGCAGGCCTCATTCTGCACATGCTACAACAGATTGGTTTCTTAGACACTCTACACCGTAGAAGTGCTTGACTGACCTGTCTGCAGTCCAGATCTGTCTCTTATTGAAAATGTTTGGCACATCATGAAAAGAAGAATCGGACAACAATGACCACAGACTGTTGAGCAGCTGTCTTGTATTAGGTGAAATTGAGCAAAAATTTAATGTGACACAGTGGTAAATATGCCTCTGTTCCAACTTTTTTTGGAGTGTGTAGCAGCTATCAAATATATATACAGTGGGGGGAAATACTTATTTGATCCCCTGCTGATATTTTTTAGTTTGCCCACTTATAAAGAAGTGAAGGGTCTATCATTTTTATGGTAGGTATATTTAAATGGATGGAGACAGAATATCAAACAAAAAATCCAGAAAAAAAACACATTATATAAAGCTTATAAATTGATTTGCATTTTAGTGCATGAAATTAGTATTTGATCTCCAAGCAAAACATGACTTAGTACTTGGTGGAGAAACTCTTGTTGGCAAGCACAGAGGTAAGATGTTTCTTGTAGTTGGTCACCAGGTTTGCACACATCTCAGGAGGGATTTTGGTCCACTCCTCTTTACACATCCTCTCTAAATCTTTAAAGTTTCAGCTCCATCCACAGATTTTCGATAGGACTGAGGTCTGGAGACT
Source organism: Zacco platypus (assembly GCA_038088235.1). NCBI lineage: Eukaryota > Metazoa > Chordata > Actinopteri > Cypriniformes > Xenocyprididae > Zacco > Zacco platypus. Next base: position 12,097,297 of record CM076065.1, read on the forward strand.
AGCTAGGCCACTCCATGACCTTTAATGTGCTTCTTCTTGAGCCATTCCTTTGTTGTCTTGGCTTAATGTTTTGGGTCATTGTCATGCTGGAAGAATCATCCATGACCCATCTTCAGTGTTCTGGCTGAAGGAAGGAGGTTCTTGTCCAAGATTTTACGATACATGGCCCTGTTCATCGGCCCCTCAATGTGATGAAGTCGTCCTGTACCCTTGGCAGAGAAACAGCCCCAAAACATAATGTTTCCACCTCCTGCTTTTCTTGTATTGACCTTAATTAATATTCTAATTTTCTGAGATACTGAATTTGGGATTTTCTTTAGTTGTCAGTTATAATCATCAAAATTAAAAGAAATAAACATTTGAAATATATCAGTCTGTGTGTAATGAATGAATATAATATACTAGTTTCACTTTTTGAATGGAATTAGTGAAATAAATCACCTTTTTGATGATATTCTAATTATATGACCAGCACCTGTGTGTGTATATGGTTCAAAATTCAATTAAGTTGGTGAGTGAAAACATTGAAAATCTTTTCTTTGTACTTTTGTCCGTTAAATAAAGGTTAAAGAATTACAGATTCTTGATTTTCTTTCCATGTTACAAAATGTCCCAACTTTTCTGAAAATTGGTTTGTAGAAATGTTACCTCAGTGTGACTTAAAAAGCTATCTGTGGATGATTATGTCTTAATGGGTTGACGAATTTTGGAGTACATTTCCATTAGTTGTCTTTTTGTACAGGAGGACATTTTGAGATCTGAAAGTTAAAGTATGTTTTTGTGAGTACACAACTTCAAATCCAAATTTTGGCTCTTTTTTTCAAAAAGATGAAGAAAATTTTTTTCTTATGAAATGGCCCCTTTTAAAAATATGCAAATAATGTGGATCTGGAATCTGTAATACAAATAGTTCAGTAACTAAACACCATTATTATATGCTCCTTATTCAACTAAAATTACAAAATAAATAAATGTGGTTTGCTGCTGAATGATATGCTACCATACCAGTGTACACAACACGCTACAATCAGTGACATGCACAAACAGAGTCCGTGTGGGGGCTTGACATTGGCAGTACTTTTGTATCTTCCCTCCAGCAGTGCACAGACAGAGAGATCTGTGCGTCTGGAAAATTTTGGCCTACGTACAGCCTATTCTCTACAACTGCTGACTGTTTCTGTTTGCCGAAACAAATCAAGATGTCACCACTTTACTTTCTGTAAATGATAGTTTAGTGTTCTGTCTAATAAGGGTGTGTTTTGTTGTGGGTAGAAGATGAAACCCTTTAGTTGGGTGGGAACCACTGAATTAAGATACAATTTGTGTTTGTTTGTTTGTTTCCAGATCGAGCTGGCAGCATCAGTACGTTGGACTCCTTGGATTTCGCACGTTATTCAGATGATGGCAACAGGGAGTCGGACGAAAGAGTGGCAGGTAAGGATAATGTCAGAATGATGAAAATAACTGGTTATGAGAGAGCAGGGTTATTCTGATTTGTGAACCTTAAAGGGTTAGTTTACTCAAAAATGAAAATTCTGTCATTTACTCACCCTCATGTCGTACCAAATCTGTAAGACTTTAGTTCATCTTCGGAACACAAATGAAGATTTCTGTCCCTTCATTGAGAGATCGAGAAACTAATCCATATGTATTGAGTGGTTTAGTCCAAATTTTTTTTAAATGTAGGATTTTATTGACATTTGAATGTTCATCAATGCACACATCACTTATGTTTGCTGATCAGTGTTTATATGTAAATAAAAGTCTAAATTCAATCTGTTCATCATATAAAAAGCCATTGTGTCTCTTCAGAAAATTTGGACTAAACCACTTAATTCGTATGGATTAGTTTTCAGATCTCTTTATGAACTTTTTGAAGCATCAAAGTGTTAATTTGGTAGTTGTCAATGGAAGAAGATGAACGAAGATATTAAAACATCATGAGTGTGAGTAATTAATGACAAAATTTAAATTTTTGGGTGAACTATCCCTTTCAGCTTTCAGACAGGCAGAAAATGTTTGTTTTTTGGCTCAAACTCCTGTTGTACTGTTCGAGTATACAAGGTTGTGGGTTCAATTCCCAGCTTTGTTCAGACAGGCATCAATTTTTATTTTTTTTTTCCTTCATGTTTTTGTTTTTGGCTCATATACCTGTTGTACTGGTCGAGTATACAAGGTTGTGGGTTCGATTCCCAGTTTTGTTCAGACAGGCATCAAATTAGTTTTTTTTTTTTTTTTAGTTATTTGGCTCATATTACAGTTGTACAGTGACTGGTCATGTGGTTGGTTTCTAAACGCTCAAGTGTTCTTGAATTCCAACTTTGTGTCACACAATACTTTTAACACTGGAACTCTTTAGTCAATTTAATTTTAAACATTTTGCACGCACTGATCGTCATATTAGACCACAATTGACAGTAGCCAAATTTTCTATTTGCCAATGCCCTGAATTTCCAAGAACACAATTCAGCAGTTATAGTATGTTGCTATTTTTTTAGGCAAAATGAGAAGGAATTGGCTTCACTGGCCATTTTCTGGAAACTATTAGTGGTTCAGTGGCTTGTGTAAAGCTCTTTTACGAGAGGCGATTTGGTCAGTGTTACCGTATATGACACAAGATTCTTGGCATTCATGATTAATGTGAATTCACATGGGTCAAACAGTAAGGTTCACTGAACGCTTTCATCAGCGGTCTCATAGATGAGCGGTTTCTGTAGACGAGTAGGAGGGTTAACGAATAGCTATGAACGCTAAACTTTTCTTTTTAATTGGGCTGTTCTGACAATGACACTCTTGCTTTCCCATTTCTTTCCAAGCAAAAGGTTTTCTGACTCAAGTTTCCTCTCTTGTCATTTCCCTGTTTTAATACTTGCTTGGCTAGGTTGCCATACTGTTCCTTTAGCTTTTTCCTGCATTAGCTTGAATCCCTTCCAAGCTTCAGATTCCTACATTATCTTGGCAGATATTGATTTATATATATATATTTTTTTTTTCTCAGCTGGAAATGTGTTTTGTTACTAATTAATTCCTTGTGAAAGTTCACATCCCCAATGCAAAAAAAAAAATCTCTTCAGAGCTGAGTTGTATGCAGATATTTGTTTGTATTATTCTTGCGGTCTTTTTAAAATGTTAATTCTTTCTGATAGTTTAAAGGTCTATTCACACCAAGGCTGCATTTTTAACAAAACAATGCTTCTGTATAAGATACTCCATACTCTTCCGTTTTATTTTATTTTTTTAATTAAATTTTATTAGATTTTTTTTTTTATTGTTTTTCTTATTTATTTTATCTTTTTACTCTTTGCATGGATTAAATAAATATTTTTTTATGTTTCAGAAAATTACAATTTTGAATGGAGTAGTAAAAAATTTAATATTAATTTGATTGTGAGTGTGTGGTTTTCACATTCTATATTATTAAATAAACAATAAAACTAATATATATATAATTGATTTTAGTAGTATGTCCGTACACTAAATCCAGCAATTTTAAGGTAAAATGACATTCAAAGGTTTTATGGATTTATTATGAATGTGATTTTTAGTTTTTGAAAGCTAATTATGGGTAAGTAGAAAGCCTGAGGAACCGTGCAGCAGAATAAGATTGCTTTATGCAAAATGTCACTTTTGTACCTCAAATTGGGAATCTCCTTCCAAATCTTGACCCCTTTGGCGATGAGTACAGCCCTGGCTGTCTGACCTGGGGTTTATTGTCTGATGGGTCTCTATTCCAGTATGTCTATTTCCAATACTGGACCACAAACCATCCAGGCAAGCAGACCTTTGCCATTTCTTTTTTTTTTTTTTCTTCTCGTTCTTACATTTTTCCATTTGTTAAACTTGCATCTTGTGCTCTGATGATCAGCAGCATAAGTGCTTTTGTCCCGTTTGAGCTCTGCTTTTTCTTAGCTTTTCACTCTCTCTTTCTTCTAATTTCTTTGTCTATTCTTGCATATTTTTCTTTCTTTCTTTCCTTCTTTCTTTATCTAACCCTGTTCAGGTAGATAGTGTTCTAGAAAACATATTAGGAAGCAGAGCTTTTGCAAGTCCCACCTGCTGATCATCTGCACACAGTCATGCAAATTGTCCTGTGCTCTCCATGCTTCTGTTTCCAAGTGTCTCTGGGTGTGTCTCAATCCGTTCCCTAGTTTAGTCCTCTGCCCAAAGATTCCTAGGCCTGTCTCATGTTCACAGTTGTTCCAGTACACTGAAATGTTCACTCATTCGAAATTTCTGGAATGCATCATAAAAATCAGTCAGAATCAGCTGATTCTAGAAATGTTGTCTTGTGGTACCAGAAAAATATCAGTCGCTATGTGTTGTTTTTTTAATGCAACATAATTGAATCATCAGTGTCCCAATTGTTAGTGGATCAAGGCTTTTGCTAATCCCAAATTTCATCTTCACAATATACTGGTTCCTGTTTTAGGGAACTATGGAGCGGAATGAGATACAACCTCTGTTAGAACTCGCCTAGCAGGTCCACAGTAGCAGGATTGCTGCGGGGTTTTGCATACACTTGTAAATCCCTTTCCAACAAAGATCAAATGTACACAGCAGATGGATTTAGATTTTTGTGTGTTTACGAATTACGTCTGAATAGGGTTGGATTATTGATCTGTTAAAATAAACAGTCAAATGGAATCCTATGAGGTGCAAGGAATGCATTTTTTTTTTGATAGCTGTCTCATTTATAAATCAGTTAGTTCCATTTAAAGTGAAGTGTGTAATTTTTTTAGTTAAAATACTGGGTCCCATTTTATATTGTATCTTTACCTAATGTACTAGCATTTAAAATGATCATTTGATCATTTACAAACACTTATTCTTTACATATATTTCTTTTACATTATAGTTATATTTATAAAAAAAAAAACTGCATCTCTAAATACACTGTTGGCGTTACACTTTAACTCACCCTTAAACCTACCCATACCACCAAACCTGTCCCTAAACTTACCTGTATCCACCTCAATAGCAGCAAAAGTGTTTTGCCATACAACATGGACACAATAAGTACATTATATGGTACCTAACATATTTTTTGATGTTAGTACATTGGATTTAAAACACCTTTGTATAAAGTGTGACCAAATACTGTCTCATATTTCACCTTTAGTATGCAAAGACGGCTGTATGAAAAGACATTCAAAGGTTGATCCCGATGAAAAGTGCGATCACTGTGTTTTGGTCGTAGTGTTGTCAAAAGTACCGACTTTGATACCAAGCCAATACTTACATTTTTTTCCTGGCCAAATTTGCCCATTGACCTATGTCCATCATCATGGCCTCCTAATCATCTCCATATATAAGCTGATTGGCTTCATCATTCCGTCTCCTCTCCACCGATAAGCCGGTGTGTGGTGGGCGTTCTGGCTCAATATGGCTGCCGCATTAATCTAGGTGGATGCTGCACATTGGTGGTGGTGGTTGAGGAGATAACCCCCTTCCATATGTAAAGAGTTTTGAGTGCAGAGTAAAGCGCTATATAAATGCAACAAATTATTATTATTGTAGTACTGCTGGGTAATAATCTGGTGTGAAGTCTGCACCAATGTAGACTTTAAGCGGGCACACCAATCTGTAACCCAGCCAGTCCAACAAATGGAACTCCATGTGGTCATGTGAACTTTATGGACACATGCAAGCAACTGCTACTACATGGCAAGTGCACTTTAAATGTGCTATTTGGGAGAGGACCATATTTGCAATTCTCTTTGAAGCTAGTGCAACAAAAATTACACACTTCAGATGTAAAAGTCAAAAGGAATTAGGAGATTTAAAGGAATTCTGAAAAAAAAATTGCGAATGGATTTTTTTTTTTTTTTTAATTATTATTAACCTTTCATTTAAAACAAACAAATAAGCTTTGTTTTGGTCTAAATCCCTGGTCAGACAGCAGCTAGTGAATTTTGCAACAAAATAAAACCTGAAGGGAAATAAATGTGTGAATATTTTTGTTATCTGGCAGCTCCTCCAGCAACCTCTGCTGCATGTGTTCATTAGATCCATAGTGTGCATGTCCCTGTTTTGGTTCTGCCTCAGCTTCTTACAAAAGTTGTCGTTTTTTCTTTTATTTCTTTTTTTGATTTTGTTTTTTCATGGCCATCCTTTGTTCTTTTTTTCCCTTTTTGTTTTGTTTCTTTGTTCCCTTCTCTTGGTTGGATGCCTGTTTGTGTGTGACCCACTTCCCCCTGGTCCAGTTCTGGAGTTTGAACTGCGGAAAGCCAAGGAGACCATTCAGGCTCTTCGTGCCAACTTGACTCAGGCTGCAGGTGGCGTACTTTCAACTTTTACACACTTCAGTCCTTTCTGCTATAGGAGCTGCTCTCATTCCTGAAGGCAGTTTGTAATGCCCACCATAAATCAAATTCCCGCTCACTCGTTTTTCTTTCTGTTTCTTTCTTGTCTGTAGAATGTGAGAATCCCTCTCAAGAGAGAAAAAACTACAAATCCTGTCCTGAAATTCAGGTTTCCTTCATTTTATGTATTTAGTATTTGTTATGATGGTATTATAAACCTAAACATATTACATTTTTCTAATAAGCTCGTTATGAACACCTAGTTTGAATCACACTGGATTAATTTATGTATTATTTTTCCAGGAACCTATTCGCCCACTTGAAAAGAGAGCCTTAAATTTTTTAGTTAATGAATATTTATTGAAAAATGAATACAAGTTAACGTCCATCACATTCTCAGATGAAAATGATGATCAGGTATGCCTTTAGCCATCCCTTTGATACATTCATTTTTATAGGATTATTACTTATTATTTGCTAATTTTATTCTTTCTGTTATGATATTCCATTTCTCCAGGATTTTGAGTTGTGGGATGATGTGGGTCTAAACATTCCCAAACCTCCAGACCTGCTGCATCTCTACCGGAACTGTGGGAACAGCCTGTCGTTACACCGGGATACCGTGGATGTGGCGGTCAGTGTGGACCCAAGTGACTTACCTGGAGATTATTTTACCCAGGAACATGTGCAGCAAAATGAGGCCATACAGGTATTTACGTATAGAAAGAAATGTTGGGTTGTCAATCAGATGTTTACTTAAACAATTTCCAATTAAGGTGCATATTCTGGCTAAGCCTTTAATCTGAAATAAATTCTGATTAATAACATATACTAGCTATCTTAATCAGATTTCTAGAAACTCGGCCCAGTTGTTCAAAAGTAATCTGATCAGATTTCGGCTTTTGAAATTCGACTATATTCTGATCCCAGCAGAAGGGTGGATTCAGGGTGGATTTTGGGAACAAAATTTATTGAAACTTTAAAATTGGTCAAATAATACAATGTTATAATCATGTAGTATACATATTTATTTATATTTTGCACTTAATTTTTGTTTAAAAGTAAACAAAATGCTCTTTAGGTAACCTATTATGTAAAAAAAGATTTTGTCCCCATAAAATAATCCCCCAAACAATGCTAATTTCAAACAAAATGAATATATTTAACTTTAACAGTTTTTAACACTGCATGTTAATTACAATGACACAGTCATCAGAGATGAACCGGTCAAAAGTAGTTAATAAATATTGCATCCCTTTTTATATTATTTTTATGTATTTGTTGAGGAACAGATGAGGAGCTGCAGAGCCCCTAAAGACACGAGATGGAAGGAACAATTGTCAATGCTTTTGCATTCTCACAAATGTTTTTTTTGTCTCATTAATGTGTCCCCTCCAATCACAATTTTTGTTCCATCACTATGTCCCTTTTGGGGCTCCGTAGCAATGACTGTTTGAAGTAATTTGAGAATGAAAGCTGATGTTTGCATCATTTATTGTGCCATTTTCTTTCCCTTCAAATAAAAACACTAAAGTGACCCCACATTGATTCTTCTACCTGTTGTTCTTGTTCTAGCAGTTTACATTGTGATGTGAGATCCCATTTAGAGCACTGGTAAAAAAAAATTTATCTATATCCAATCCAATTTTGCTTTGAAAATCTAGCTCAAAAGCATGGATCGCAAAACTTGGGATTTTCAAATCCAGTTCATTCTGATCCAGATTAAACTTTTTGAACAACTTGGCCCTGGACTTTTGGTTTAATCGTATTAAGGCAATCAGGTTATATTTACATGACACTTACATAATCAGAATAAGACCAAATCCCAGTAATCCCATGTCAAATACCTATTTAAAAGGGATTTTGATTAAACATGCTGCTCTATGGTGACATATGCCAACTTTTAAGACATTTCATTGTCGTCCACAGCAGCAGCAGCAGCAGGAAGTGGTTCAGGAGCTGGAATATCAGATCAGCCTGCTGAACAGTGAGAAACAGAGTCTGGCTGAACAGATTAAGAAGCTCCAGAGGTAAGAATCATTGCCTGCAGCCCGAGGGACCAATCCAATCAGAACCATCTGAAACCTGCCGCACGAGCCCATATAATCAGAACTCAGAGCAGCAACCTGTGATTAGTCATTATTATTAACTGCTCTCAGCACAGGGTCTTATCACATCAGCTGATGTTTACATAAATCATAATTCTTTGTGGAAAAATATGAAGATGTGTTTTTTCACTGTCATGCATTCCCTATGATTTTCATGTTAATCAGTTAACCTACTAAGCTAGTGCATCCTATTAACCATATAACTTTGTTTTTAAAATGATTATATGTAAATAATATGCACAAATACCATATATTTATTTAAATGTTCATGTTATTGTTAAATTTATAATTATTTTATTTTTTATTTATTTTAAATGTATTGTTGTTATTATTATTATTATTATTTGTAATTTAATGCATTAACCACTCAAACTGCTCTATTGTTAAACAAAATATATATATATATATATATATATATATATATATATATATATATATATATATATATATATATATATATATAATATATATATGAAATATATTTAAAAAAAAGTCTACAGTATTCCAATGTTCTGCTTTCAAGCGCTGTAGAAACTAGCCCCCACCCCCTCCGGCTCAATGGACTCTCATCATCATGACCTTTGGGTCTCTGACATTTTTCAGCGTGGCATTTATGTTTCCTAGCAAGAGATGGGCTTTACACATCTCTTAACTAGATTTGGCTCCACTTGATATTTTGTATTCTGTCTCTCACTCTCCTGTCCTGTCTGTTTACCACAACACTATATTCACTCCTATATTTTAGTACATTTTGCTTAAGTTTTGCACATCGTTATTTCTAATACATACATTTCTATCTGTGTTTGTATGCGCAGTGATATCCAGGCGCTTCAGAGGAACGTATCATCAGAACCCATGACTGTATTGAAGTCGACTCCATCTAAACAAGACCCTCTATGTGATAAACCCCCCCTAGACAATGGACAGTATTTGGACATACGAGGGGTCACAGAAACAGACAGCCCCCCGGATGCCAACACTACAAAGACCTCAACCACTACAACTACTACTACTACTGACTGCACTGAAAGCACCACTACTGCTACACAACCTCACAACAAACTAAAGTCTCAGAGTCAGCAGGGTAAAACCGCTGTGCAATTTGACCAGCCCAACAGGTGAGACCTGCACTTCCTTGTGGACTGCACTGCTTTATGACTGCTAAAAAGGAGTTGATGAGATGCATAAGGGCAAATAAAGTACTCTTAACAAGTTACAACAACATTTTATTAGAAGTGAGATCTGTTACCTAGACACCTAAACGGCTTCCTACCAACAGTAGGCCACATTTTTGACATCATAGCCACACTTCTAATGTCAAAAATCAAGTTCAATCATGTCAGCTACAGGAACAATCAGCGTTAGTAAAGTTTTAAATGTGTTCCACTTATGCCCATGGAAAGCATTGTATGTCAGTTACTTAACAGTCAGTAATTTATTCAGTTTGCATGCTGTCTTAGTTGGTAACTTTTGTCAGTGTAGAGCATAAACAGTGAGGCAGCTTAATAAACAGCCGTTATGACCACTAGATGGCAGCACTGTATTGAGCACTGTTGCAGTCCTTGCCCAGCTCTTACTGCAGTGCTGACTGGCTCCATATATTCCATTCATCATCATTTTGCACATCTGCTCCGGATGGACTTTTACCCCACGAGGCTGATTCAGACAAATTACGCTCTCCTTGTTTTGACTGTTCCTATATCAGCGTTTTGCTCTGCGCTGTGGAAAGCTGGTCTAATATGTGGAGTTATTGGTAACCGGAGGTGGAGGTGGCTTGTTAAATCATGTTTTGTTTGCTTGTGCAGAAAGCTGTCTCCGGTCTTCCACCAAGCACTTTTGTCCTTCTGTCGAATGTCTGCTGACAGTAGGCTGGGCGCAGAGGTGAGTGGGATCAGGTAGCATACAGGTACAAATGCACAAAAGCAGATGTAGAGATGCCTAAAAATGAGAAGTCTGTCATTATTTAGTCACCCAGATGTTGTTTCAAACCATTTGAATTGGCTGCACTTTTCAATGCAGAGACAATGAACGGGTCCTGCAGCACTTAATCTTATAGGATGAAAAGGCACCCTAAATGTATCATTAAAAAGATCTATATGACTCATGTGCTGTATTCCTTATGCCCCTGAAGCCTCACAATAGCTTTGTGATGAACAGACTAAATATCAATAGTTGTTCACTTGAAATGTTCATGAAATGAAACACAGAGCTCAGGATTTTCAAAGTCATCATTTATTAAAACTTTCAAAAACCAGCCTGCAAAAATCAAGTCTGAATGATTTGTTCATGAAGCGAAGTGATTTGGTTCACTGTTGTTAGTGTTAATTAAAACTAAAACTATTAAACCATTTTCAGGAATTGAAATAAAGCTGTAATAAAATAAAATATAAATATTATCTGAAAAATTTTAAACTTAAAATACGTAAATGAAAATGAGACCAAGTGCAATAAGTAAGAAATATTAGATTTTAAATTATTTGAAAAATTCTAATAACTCTTTGTTTAGCAGCAGCGTCTCAACTAATAGCGAAGCAGTAAGTTTAACTAGTCGTTGTCTTTGTGACTCTTTAAAATAATTTGTTGCAGTGATTTGGAAGTAATAGTCAAAATCCTGGAACTACTTTAGCTCTGCATTTTATGAAAAATAATTGCACACCTTTTAGAACGTTCGTCAGCCAATCAGAATCAAGCATTCAACAGCGATTTTAAAGTCATTTCACTTGTTGGCCATCTTTGAAACGCCTCTCGGGCAACTATTTCAGTCATGCAAGTGCAGCTCCTGTCTCTTTGAATGGGGAAACTTCAAATTCTCAAGTTATTTACCGAGCTTACAATTAAATTTCATATTTGAAATCACCAATGAAATCTGACAACTGTCTCGTAATTTTGTTTCTAAATTCTCAATCATGACGACAACCTGCATTTTTCAGGCTGGACCAGCCAACGCACATGTGCAGTCATGACATAAGCTCACATCTCAGAACACTGACTGTTTTATAGCAATTGGAACATTTAAAGGCAGCTGCAGTCATGCAAGAAGGCAGGATTTATTCCACCATGTGCACCACTTTTCTAGTGCTTTAATTTGTTAAAGTCATCCAGATTTGGAATAACGTGAGGGGCAAGGAATTGAAGACCATTGTAATTTGAGTGAACTCATCCTTTAAACTATTGTCACCGGTCATTAGCACAGAAAGAAGTGCGCTGGGAGCGGTTCAGTTGTCTTTGCTTTCAGAATCACCAGGAATGCATTAATAGGCACATTTGAGAGGTCAGAGAGTTCACAGTGTCTTCTATGTCCAGAATACAAAAGCAGAAAAGGTTCTCGGGTTGCAGCTATGCAGTAATTTTAAGACACGTGTGATTATATGAAATGCCTGAGATGTTTGCCTCTGCTGGATTTTATGTGGTGACATTCTTGCGTCTAATTCCCGTGTACTTGTTTCTCAGGTGTCTCGAATCGCTGACAGTGAGCAGAGTGTCATGCTCATGTTGGGCCGCTGTCTTCCACACATCGTACCCAACGTCCTGCTGGCCAAGCGAGAGGTAACCAATCAATGACCTTTTGACCCAACAGCCCCACCCATTTTCCATCAGCCACTATGGCTTCCATGTCCACTGCGGCTGGCTTCTCCCTCTCATTCTATTCTTAATTCAGTGTTTACTCAACTTATATTTTTCCATTTGCAATTGTCTCCCCCCTCTGTCTCTGTCTCTCTCTCTCTCTCTCTTTCTCTCTCTCTCTCTTTATGTTCCCACTGACCCAGTCCACCTCTCTCTCTTTTGTTCTGTTCACTCATTTCTTCTCTTGCTTTTGTGCATGCATCTCACTGCTCCGATAGAGAATGGTTGTGCACCTCTGTCAGGTGAGTGGAAAACATCGGCACGTTCTCACATCATCCCTGCTTCCTTCATCATGCGTGTGACATTTGACCTTTCGGTTGGCTTGGCTTTTCATCAGCTTATTTGTTGTCAGTGACTCTCAAATGCATTTCCTTTTTTATAAATTTCTCTTTTTTATTAATGACTGAAGCTTTGGATTTGTTTCAACTTGGCTTATTATTGACTCTCTACAGCTCTAAATGTCATTTTTAGACTTTCTAAAGCATTTACAAACACTAATTCACAGCAATATTATCTCAGGGGCATTGACAGCTTTGATGTAAACTAAGAAGTATTAACAATAGAAAAAGGAAAGAACCCTTTGATACGTCCCACCTCAGCTTCCCTTTTCAACTGAAGAAATATGTCTACAAGCTGAATGTTGCTGGGATTTTACTACAGTTAGAAGAAGCAGTTTCACTCGAGAAGCCGTTTCACTCAGATATACGTCACATAGCGAAGAAAATACTATCGCAACTTCCATTTTATGACCACTTTTAAAGTGTATTCTTATTAATGATTTTAAGTGGTATCCCTATAACTCAAGGCAGTGTAACGCACAGCTCTAAGGGTGGCCGTCACACTACACTTTTCCTTCCATTGACTTCCATTCATACACGTGTAAATGTGGGAGACCAGAAATGCAAACTCGTGTGAAAGCTTCGCATTTCACCTGCGACGATAGATGCGTCACAGCGTGGCCTCTTAGCTGTATTAAAAGAAAGAGCTCCAGGTTTTTTTTATTATTATTTCTGTTAAATTCATATTTTTAAAAGAGGTACAACAGTTTAGTGCAGCTGTCCTCGATGTTGCTTATTGCTTACATAAAGCAACAGCAACATTGATTAATGAACATTGTTAAATTTAATATTTTAGTTAACTATACTTAAAATTGGTAACATTTTACAATAAGGTCTTATTTATTAACATTAGTTAATGCATTAAATGCATCAACCAAAAATGAAAATTCTGTCATTAATTACTCACCTTCATGTCATTCCAAAACCGTAAGACCTTCATTCATCTTAAGATATTTTTAATGAAATCCCTGCGGTATATGACTCTTCCATAGACAGCAATATAATCACCACTTTCAAGGTCCTCTCGGATTTCATCAAAAATATCTTAATTTGCTAATATTAACAAATGAAACCTTTTTAATTGTAAAATGTAACCATAAAATGGTTAATAATCAAAATATGCTATTTTTTGCAAATAAATATAGTGAATTAACCCAACTATTAGCCGTTTACAGTTAATGTCACAGGTGTGCGAATATATATTTTACATTGGTGTCAAACACGATTCATCCAATCTGAGTTGGTTATGTAAATAGTGAGTAACTAAAATGAATAGCGATTTCAAATGAACTCTGACAGCCAAGGCAACGGAACATTTCTGTGCTTCAGGCTGCAGTAATAATGGCTTTCTGCTGATGGTGAAACCTTGTCTGAGTTTAAATTGTTTTCTTTGCCTCCCTGGTACAGAGCTGATTTGGTATAAATGACTAAACTTTTGGGGGGGAAAAACACCAGGTACATGAACACATTTCACATCTGCTGAGAGCAGACCCAAAGGTGTGTACTGTTCCAAGCTAGTTCCACAGCTTTTCCCCCTTCGGGCCCCTCTGATTTGCATAGGGCTGTTCTTTTTTATGGGTGCCAGGTGACAGTTTAAAACAAATTGGAATCTTTCCAGGCTGAAGTTGAGTGAAAACAAACGCCACACAAGGAGCAGATCTTCTTGCTCTCGCCTAAACTGGACTTTGAGCTTTGTCTGTTAATTCTGTTAGCTTCATACCCTTCTTCCTTGAATTCAGGTACACTCACACACCACCACACCCTCAGTTTTTCCCCTCATCTGCTGCAGAACAATCACTAATCAGGAGCTGGAACACCTGCCTTGCAATATAATTCTGGTCATCTGTGCACCTACAAAATCTTTATTGTAAAGATAAAGTCTTTCAGAATTAAAGGCTGTTCAAGTTATTGATTACCACATGAAACAGATAAGACATCAGGTACACCAGCCATTACACTGTGTTTGCAACAGTTCAAAACTTTTCCTGCAGAACTATGCCAACATATGTGGGTATATTTCTGATTGGACCTCTTTGCTGTCTGCTAGCAATTCTTGATATGTAGCAGTTGATTTCCTTTGTATTTAAGAAATGAGTCATTGCAGGCTAGACACCCGGTTGAGCTACAGATTTGCATATAAATACAAGTTTTTTTTTGTTTGTTTTTTTTTATGGGAAACAATGACAAGGATTTTTTTTTCTTCTGTGTTCAGAACGGTTTTTATTATTATTATTATTATTATTATTATTATTATTATTATTATTATTATTATTATTATAGCAACAGGGGCCCAAAAAGTATTTGGACACTTCGGCATTAGATAAAAATATATTTAAAAAAAAAAAAAAAAAGTTGGATATTATTATAAATAATTATAGCATTAACATATTTTTTTCAATCAAATTGCATCACAAAAAGACATTCCGTTTATTAATTATTTGTAAAACCGCATACACTGTTATATGTGTATATATATATATATATATATATATATATATATATATATATATATATATATATATATATATAAAATTTACTTACTTAAATAACAAAATAATGGAAAGTCTGGGAAAATTCATCGAAATTTGGTCAAAGTGTGGGAACCCTCTAGAATCATTTTATATATGTATATGCCCAAATACAATTATAAGCAAACTAAATGTATCACAAAGACATTTTGGTTATGTAGAAATTATAAAATGAAAACATTTCATTAATTAATTAAATTGTTCACTGTTATAACGTTGTGCAAATATGTACATAAATATGTACAATTATTTTAAAAAACATTACAAAAGAATTCAGGGAAAATACATAATTTCATTAGTCAAAGTGTCAAAACCTTTAGAATAATTTAAATTAATGCAGTGAGATTGAATTGTTTTATTTTAGTGTAAAATTGCACTTTTTCTAAAAGTTCTCAATAGCCCAAAGGCCCAGCTACAAATTGTGTGTGCCTTTTATTTATTGGTCGAAATAGCAAGGCTGTTCCCATTCTTAATGCCTGCTTTTTGTTGTGCTGACTGTAAGTGTTCATTTTTTTTCCAGTAGCTCTTCCACAGCTTCCACTCACACATTTACATGCTTTCGCTTTGGGTCAGAGCCAAATAAAATACTTCATAAATGTGCCTCTGTTGAAAGCTCTGCTCCAGGTGCTGCACACCGCTAATGCCACACTCTCACACAGAGTCACTACTCATGAAACGGCTCACTGCCATCTCCAACAGACCAGCCCCTCGTTTCATAACATCTGACATCCGATTTAAATGATGGTTTTAACTCTTGGCAGGTGACCGAAGCGGGTGTATTGAAAGGGCCGTCCAAACAAACAAGCACGGCGTCAAACAGCCTGCAGTCTTGCCGCATATTTGCTTAACTATCTTTCACTTGAAAGTGTCCGTTTGAGGCTTAGGTCTACCCAGTCACGTCTCAGAATGAGATAAATCTAGAGAAAATAAACACTTCATGTGAATCCTGATCTGTTGTTTCTATTCTGGATCATCGTGAAAACAGGGCTAGTAACCGCTGTTTGGCCATGAGACGTGTATCAAGGGCACACTGCCTGTTCTGTAATGCGATATCTGTTGTTCCTTTTCGTAACTGTGTCTAGCTGTTAAGGTAAACAACCACAGGTTAATGTGACTAAATGGCTTTTTACATACTTCAGAGAATGAAACCTTTTTACACACCCACATAGATGGGTGTTGGTGTTATTTCCAAGCCTAAAAAAAGCTCATGCAAGTTAATTAATTTATTAAAAATTAAAAATCTTTAACTTGCAATTAAAAATTGCAAGTTAAAAATCTTAAAAGATAATGGAAACGTCAAATGTATAAAGTCAGCATTATTTATTTATTTTTTTTCCTCAGTATTAAATATTCTTTGGTTTAACAGTATTCTTTGTGAGTGTGATCTCTATAAAGTAACTTTTAAATATCTTTGTTCACATTGAAATATAAGAAATCCCCAAAAAATTAAGGGAATTCAATTATTTATTATCTATATTAGAGAATTCAATGATATTTATTATGTATATTATATTATATTATATTATATATATTTTTTTTTTACTAAATATATTGTAAATGCATTTTTGTATGTTTTATATATGTACATATGTATTTTTTCCAAACATTTAAAAAAAAAAAATAATAATAAAAACATGCAAATGTTGTTGAGAAAATGTGACGCAAGGTACTCAGTTTTGTAATGATTAATTTAACTAATGCCAAAGTTTTAATCAATAAACATTGTCATAATTGTAAATCGTGAGACGAGGAATGATTCCGAAACTAGTCTAACGATGGTTTTAGTAAACTTAATAACCTAACCTAATAAACTTAATAAAAATCATTTCGGTAGACAGAGTTTCTAAATATGATATCGCCAACAAAATCGTTGCAAATGTTGTGACTATCCAATATATTGCCCAGCCCTAATTGGTGCTGTGATTTAGTGGCTTGTAGACTCTGCTTTGTGGTGAAGGTGTTTCTTCAGTAGAGTAGCTTCCCCTGTATCCTCAAATACCTGCTTGCCGAAGTTCCCTGTCCGAGCCCAGTAGGACGCATCTCAGCGGGTGCATGAATGTGTTTATTTCTGTGTACAGTGCATATTATTTGACCTACATTCATGTGTGTGTCCACAGGAGTTGATTCCTCTCATTCTGTGTACGGCCTGCCTGCATCCCGAGCCCAAAGAAAGAGACCAGTTACTGCACATCCTCTTTAATCTTATCAAGAGACCTGACGATGAGCAGAGGTGTGTCTGCATTTAGGCATCTGCGCATGTGTAAACTGGCCGATGTCGGTTTTGTTTCGAGTGTGATAACGTTCTACTGTAATGTTCTTCCTCAGGCAGATGATTCTGACCGGGTGTGTGGCATTCGCTCGCCATGTGGGTCCCACTCGGGTGGAAGCCGAACTCCTGCCGCAGTGCTGGGAACAGGTTAGTTTTCGTACTCATACACACTCACCACATTTAAACTGTGTTAAAGGGATCGTGGCATGGAGTTTTTATTTTATTTTATTTGAATGTGTTCCTTATAATGTTCACTTATATTGTTAATAAACCAAATATATAAATGCAAAAAAACTATTATTTTCATCCCTCATTCTGACCCTGTCTGAAACTATCCGGTTTTAAGGGGCGGCTCCTTTTAAGACTTATCAGAAAACGGCCTCTATTATGATTGGGTAATGTTATTGCATAGGAAACAGTAAAGCGTTAGTGTTTTGGAAACATTATCCATATAAAACCGCCATAGACAAAGCATTATGAAATTACTTACTGTTTGTGGCACAGCTGCTGTCAAATCCCAATATAGCCGAATGCTTCATCTTTCAACGGATTTCTTTCCGAACTCTTCATTGTGTTGTGCCTCGTTTACAAAACAAATGCTCCGAATAAACATATAATCCTCCGATGCGAACCGGGACGCCATTAAAATAAACCATCCACTCGTTTTCGATGCTGGGATCCTTTTGAAGTCTGGACAGAGACGCAAAGTGGATGTCAAAGCAAACATTCTTTCATTTGTTCTGTTGTTAACACACTCAAGAATGTGAAGTATATCAGAAACTAAGCACACATCTGTGTAATGCAGCCAGTGTAGACGTTGTCAGTCATTATAAAGGGTTCTGTTTGCTTTTCAATGGGTTCTATATGCTTTTTCTACATCCAGTGTAATGTCAGCTTCTAAGCAAATGAATGCCAGTGGGTGGGGCCTATGGTGCGATGATGTGTAACTATTCATTGATGTCTTGCTCTGTTGGCCGTCATATGCAAATGTATTTGCCAGTGTGACATCACAGATCCTCCAATATCAAAAGCGAGCAGTTTTGGGGGCTTCATTAAATGCTTTGTTTATAATGAGGAGGAAGTTTTAAGCAAGATACTTTAATGGTACAATGAACTCCTGTCAAAAGATTAAGGCAAATTTGATCTCATGTCATGACCCCTTTAAGGAAGACGAGTAGGATTTTCTATTTTATTCTGTAGGCATATTCTGTGTTACAACATATGAGCTTTTACATATGTGACCCATGCTGGCAAAATGAGTCGGAATGCACGAGTCGGAATTGAAGTCGATTTTGGTCGAATTTCACAAAAATGAGTTCATTAAGCCCTCATCTTGCGATCCAAATGCTTCAAATAGCAATTAAACATCTAAAAGTATCTTAATTTGTATGCTTTCTGAGAGGAGTACCTTTCCTTTGTCCATGAAAAATGCAGTTTTTCTCTACGCGCTTCACCGCTCTTGCTTCCCCTCAGCAACTTCCTCTTTAGTCCAAGTTTAGGATCATTTTAAAGCAATCCAACTTTGTGAAATATTCATAGCGAATTTTTGATGGCATGCTGATGTAAACAAATCGATCTTGCTTGCGCTGACTGACAGATCCCAATTTGCACATGCACTTTAAAATAGTGTAGTAATATACGGAAAATACGGATTTTGACAAGGTGTGAGCCAAATTAGGTGTTATTAACAGGGATTTTAAGGTATAGTTGCTAGGTGATTGTTTTGGTGCCTTCAGAAAACTTTAACTCGATATTTCTCAAAATTGACTTTGCTGGTTCCTTTGACTTCAGTAATTATTATTTTTTATTGTAATAAATTTTAATTATTAGTACTAGTAATTATTTTTGTCGAATTCCAACAAATCATACATCATTTTGAAGGTTTTTTTTAATAGAGATTGTGAAAATAAACTATAACATTATTTTTGAAAATTTAACAATAATCGTTTTTGAAAATTTGTTCATTGCGACTCATTTTGCCTGCATGGGTCACATATAAATACCTAATCACTTCAGCAACTTGGCTACACTGACAGTTGGAAGAACCATGGTAATAGTTTTCACATGTGAGGTTAGCCAATCACTTGTATATAGAAGGTGCAGTGGAAAAATAAGCTACTGTTTATTTCAGAGACGGTCAAAGAAAATGTGAAAATGGTCATGGAAAACTAAATTTACAATGATATTTGTACAAAAAAGTCCTTAACTAAAGTTGAAAAATGCACTACAGAAGTATTTAGTCCCTTTAAACTGACAAAAATGGTTTCAAACAAATTTGAAAACATATTTGATAATATTTAGCTTTTAGACTAGATTATTTTAATATTTTTGGCATGGAATCCATTTCAAATGCAGTCTTTATAATGGAAAATTTTTACAGTGGAATCTTTGAGGCGACGATCCTCCTTTAACGTCTCTTGTGTCAAGTTCATTTGACTGTTAAATATATTATTGACAGATACTGCCAGAAAATGTTTTTATTCAAAAACTTTTTCAAGGAATATTTTAGAATGTATTTTAGATTTTCTGTCTTATTTCAGTTTTAAATAATTTAAATTTTTGTGGATTGTGATATTGACATTGTGATGCTAAAATTTTGTTAATGTAATAAACAAACAAACAATGGAATCTTTGAATCCTTTTAGAATTGAATCATTGAATCTATTTAGAAAATCAACTCATTTAAACTTTAGAATTACATGTTTATTCTTTTTTTTGTAAATATTTATCTTTTTATAAATCTTTTTTATATCAATCTTTATTAATCTTTTGAATGGAATATTTTAGTCTTTTAAGAATTTAGTAATTAAATTACTAGTAATTACTTATTAATTAAATTACTAAAATTTAGTAATTGTAAAAAAAGAAATCGAATTTTTAGTGAAGTTTAAAATATTTCTATTTTTAGATTTTAGTGCTTAAACTTTGAAAAAGTACTATATCCATTAAATATGGTGGAGAGAAGCAGTTGGTTTTAAAATGGAATCTTTTTTATAGTGGGATCTATTTAGAGTGGAATACTTATAATGGAATATTTGAGCATTTTTAGAATGAACATTTACATTACATTTTAGAAACAAATATTTGGTGAATTTTCAAATTTTATATTTAAATCTTTTAGTCTCTTAAGACTTAGTTTTGTGGGGAAAAATCTAGTAGTTGAATATTTATGGATTTTTTTTAATGTTTCAACCTTTCATGGCTTAGTACACAACCCCATGTTTCCTGTTAGTTTTAAGTAAACTCTCAAAAGTACAGTACATTCACAACTCTCCACATGGAAACCTATTTCCACTGAGGAAAGAACCTAAACAATTTCAGAGTTTAATACTGAAAAATATGAGCTAATGTGGTTTACAGAGGGTACTAGCGGGTATGCAGTCCTGTGGTCAGAGCTGGAACTGACGCTGCCTTGTTGTGTCTTGCTCTGTCTGTGTATGTCTGTGTTGCATGTGTGTTTCTCTCGCTCAGATCAACCACAAGTATCCAGAGAGAAGACTTCTGGTGGCGGAAGCATGTGGAGCCCTGGCCCCTTATTTACCCGTAAGAGACCCTGTTTCTCTAAATATAAAAGCTGTCTAACTGGGACACATTAATCATGTCCACCTTTCAACAATGTCACAGTTAGTGATCGCTAAACTCTAGACGTAGTCAAGCAAGAGCACGTTGAAATAATCAAATAATAATCATCAAATAATCAAACTGCTGAATATCAGCACAGTGCAAACTCAGTTTACATTCATGTTCACTTTGATCACATGCGTGTTGCTATGGAGGAATGCTGTTTGTTTACAGTGGCTATACATCATAGAGTTACGGTTGGAACGCTCAGCAGGCTGTTCATTTAGTGCTATGAAACACTGGCTCGCATATATCTGGACTGATTTGGCTCCGATGGTGCTCTGATTGTTGGCGTTGTGCCTCTTTTGCCTTTGAATGCTCCTGTTTATAATGTAGTATCTGATATTTACTTACTCCCTCATGAGTAGAAACACTTAATCATTTAACCAAACATGGCAGTATACATAAAAAGACGTTGTGCTGGGATTCAGAACTGGCATGGCACTAGAAATATGTGTGTGTGTGTGTGTCTGCAGAAGGAGATCCGAAGCTCCTTGGTTCTGTCCATGCTTCAGCAAATGTTGGCGGAAGATAAAGCAGATATGGTCCGAGAAGCTGTGGTGAAAAGTTTAGGCATTATAATGGGCTACATTGATGATCCAGACAAATACTCCCAGGTGTGTGTTAGTTTTGCGTTCAAGCATAATTCTGTTTTTTTTTTGTTTTTTTTATATATATATATACATTTTTACAGTAATTTTACCCGTATTTTCTTATGTATGCGTGCTTTATTTTGTATTTGTCTGTGTAACAGGGCTTTGAGCTCATGCTGTTGTCTCTGGGCGACCCGTCGGAGAGGGTGGTCAGTGCCACCCACCAAGTGTTCATTCCTGCCTTCGCTGCCTGGTGCACAGAACTGGGCAACCTGCAGTCCCAGCTCATCCCCTCTCTCCTCACACGCATTGAGAAGCTGCTCAAGGTGAAAACCAGCATGCGCACACACAAAATTACATCCTTTTGAGTACCACCGACACAGTTCCACATTGTTTCTTTAACATGTTTACACTTGGCCTGTTTTGAATGTTTACTTTTTTTTTTTTTTTAAAGAATTGAATCTTTTAATCTTTTGAATATTTGAATATTTAGAATGGAACCGTTACTGCCTTTTGCAATTTAATCTTTATAATGAAATTTTAGAATTGAATCTTTTTCATTTAATCTTTAATGTTTTGACTCAGATGATCAAATCTTTTATTTGATTTTAAATTTAAAAAAATGTATTATCATTTAGAATAGAATCATTTGAAGATTTTATATTTGAATAATTATTAGAATCTAATTTTCGATTCTGCTATATTTGAATCTTGAGAATAAAGTCTTAATTTTTTCTGAATTGCATATTTAGTGTAATTTTTTTTAACGTTCAAAAGTTTAGGGTCAGTAAGATTTTTAATACTTTTAATTAGCAAGGATATTAAATTGATCAAAAATGACAGTAAAGACTTTTACTTTGTTATGAATAGTTTCTGTTTCAAGTAAATGCTGTTCTTTTGAACTTTCTATTCATCATAGAGTCCTGAAAAAAATATCATGGTTTCCACAATAATATTAAGCAGCACAACAGTTTTCATCATTGATAATGATAAATGTTTCTTGAGCAGCAAATCAGCGTATTAGAATGATCATGTGACACTGAGGACTGGAATAATGGCTATTGAAAATTTGTCTTTGCCATCACAGGAATAAATTACATTTTAAAATATAATAAAATAGTAATAGTTTTTTTTTAAAATTGTAGTATTTCCCAATATTACTCTTTTTCAATAAATGCAGCCATAGTGATCATAAGAGACATCAAAAAACTTATTGACCCCAATCTTTTCAACAGTATTGTACATTTGAATCATTAGAATAGAATCTTAGAATATTTTTGCAGTTCCGTCCTTGGAATCAAATATTATTTCTACAATTGACTCTTAAAGGTACAGTATATAAGATTTTTGGATTAAAATGTCCAAAAACCACTAGAACAGTGTTATATATTTTGTTGACTTGTGTACTTGCGTTATCTCAAATGTTTCCGAGAATGTTTAAATCCAGAGAAATATACAATTTTATCCAGGACACAGACAGTGTACGTGCATCGCCTGCCAATGACATCATATTTTGTAGAAATTTTTCTTTTGTAGAACCCACCAAAGACGCTTTAATATATTGTGTTTTATTAGACAGGTGAGTAACCGTTTGGATACATTCATCGACAGAAAACTTTATTTGGAATATTTAAAGTTGTTCTATATTATAATATAGCTCAACACAGTAAGTCTTATTGTTTTAATCTCGTTTTCTTGATTAACCGCGAGTACCATGTCTAATATTGATCTAGTTCACTGCAGTGTGCAACAAGTGTCTCATAGAAGCTGCCAAGCAAACGCACAGGATAGCGCTGTAACAACTGTCAACACACAAATATATCTAATATGATAAAGCATTACCCCACATATGAATGACCAGAAGAAGCTGAAGCGCTCATCTGTGGCATAGTAAAAGTCTCTCGAGCCATGTGTCGCACCTGTCTCTCATTAGCAATCGCTCCAGCGGCCTCGTTTCGCTCCAACGGCTTTCAGCCACACCCTGCTTCATACAGTAATGTTAATATATCTTTAATACATTAGTTCATCCATGAATATTCAGAAATAATATTCATTCCCGAGTATCGTTGGATTCTTTTCCACTAGCTGTAGACGTGAAGACAACACCTCCCATGGTTCCGTTTCATCAAGCTACGCCTTTGTTTTCAATAAGGCACCTCTGGCGGCAAAAAATTACATATTGTGCCTTTTAAGAATAAACCCTTTAAACATTTCAAACTTCAAGATTTGGCCAGTTTTTGCAGTTCTTCTGGGGGATGTTTAAAGTAATCTTGTACCCACTAAGTTACCAAAACATGTACAGCACAGACATGCTCTTTTAGCTCCCTTCAGTTATTTAATTCCTAAATTCCTCTCTCTCTCTCTCTGTCCAGCAGGGTGAATATGGTCTAGATGAACACAAGCTGCATATGTATCTGTCAGCGCTTCAGTCCCTCATCCCGTCTCTGTTTGCGGTGCTGCTTCAGAACGCCCCCTTCACCAGCCGAGCCAACCTACAGGGCGACGTGCCTCCTATCGAGGGTGAGGGTCGGCCAACGTCAACATGCGCACGCACGCGTTTTTCACTAACATTCTCAGTCAGGCCACGTTTAGCGATGCAGACCTGGCGCCTGACTCAGTGTAACTGTAGGGTTCCTGCCATGTTGAGGTTGCTCTCTGGTTTTGGGCTCACTATCAAAGTGCTCTTTCATTTACGCGCTGTGGCCGTGTCAGATGATTTGTGCAGTTATTTTTTTTTAGTGTATTCCTGGTTTTAAGCCTGCTTCTGTGTGTGTGTGCGCGCATGCATGTGACCCTGCAGTGACCCGATTCCCGCGGCCCGCCTCCCCATTGCAGGACGTGGCCACCATCGTGGGCAGCCGAGAGCAGTTGGCAATTCTGCTGCAGTTATATGATCATCAGCTCCAGCATGAGGGAACTACAGGATGGGACAGTTTGCTCTGGGTGGTCAACCAGTTGTGAGTCGATATCTCACGCACACTCTTACCCCTTTTGACCTCTGGTTTCTGGCCTTTTTTGACATTTTTATTGAAGGTGGAGACAGGAACTTGGGTCACCCACTCATGTCGGAATATGTGCACTACACCACACCTCAGACGCTCTTGAGAGTTAAATGCATGTGTTCATAAAAACAGTTTTCCTCCATCTTTTGCTGTACTGTTAGTATTCATAATCCAAAGCGTATTCTACGTGCCACCCAGATCATTTATGAGTGAAAACTAAGGGTCAGAAAGTGTCAAATGACTACAGACTCGTACATTTTTCTTGTTGGGCAAAATCATTTGTCAGAGTCCAATATCTCTGAAGCCTATTTTTATTGCCTGTGATGGTTTTAACTACTAGGTCTCTTTACTTTTCAGTTAATTCTTATGAAAAGGTTTTTAATTAAGGGAGGCTATATTTAGTTTTTATTTATTTTTTTCAAAGGTACACTTTAAATCCGTTTTAAAATATTTGTTTTCATACATATGACATCATACATATGTATATAGCCATGAATATAGTCATGCTTGCTGGCATGCAAACATATTGATGACATATAGTCATTTACATATTGAAATCCTGAAGGTATAGTAGAACAGCATGCTTAATCCACATGGATATTTAAAACTAAATAGCGTATAATATTGTCCCTTTCTTTTAAGGTTTGTGCCCTCAACGTTAACACGTTAACTCGTGTGATTGATTTTGTTTAACGTGTTAAAAATATTTAATGCAATTAACGTAGCATCTGTTTTTTTGTCATGCTTTGGCTAGCGTTACGTTATATGATCATGCTCTTATTCATGTAAATGCTTTTAAACCATTCAAGCACGACAATACAAAAGGGAACGCGTCCTGAGTGACACACACAGCTCGTGTGCACAGAAAGACGAGCGCCAGTATCGAGTTCTCTTTTGCGCTTGAACAAACAATAATACACACAATTATAACAAAATGGCCGTTTTGTCAAGTGTCCTCATAAGAGCAGTCTTAACTAGTTCAACAAAGTCTTAAATGAACGTAACAAGTGCGAGGCATGTGATATCTGCGTCATGTAGGGCAGCGGCAGATTTTAAAGTGACAGCAGCCACTATTGCTGTCTGTCATTAAAGTTTATCAAAGACCAAAGGTAACAGAGAAAATGACTCTCTGCTCTTGACTAAAGACCTTTTGTAACTTTAATAAGGATTTAATTTGTAATTTATGCAATGCAGACTGTTTGATAGCTTTATTCAATTTCTATGTGTTTCTTACCTGTTAGTAGACGGGTAGGAAGGACACAGGTAAAGATGAAATTTATTATGGTTTTATGTGAGGATTGTTGTAAGTTCACTTAAAATAAAAGTTGGTGTGTGTATATATATATATATATATATATATATATATATATATATATATATATATATATATATATACCAATTACACTCATGTTAAATGGCTATAATTAATGTTTAAAATTGTGAGGAAAAAATCATTCTTATCGAGACATCAGCTTTATTATCAGTGATACTGGCCTTCATTCAGAAAAAGATGGCATTAAACAAGTATTTAAAATATACTGTCTTTATGTTGGTTCTACATTAATATGGAGATTAACTGTGAAATTATTACGTTACAAAACATATATCAAAAGCGTATAAAAACTTAAGTGTTTTCAATTGATTAATCTAGTTTTTTTTTTTTTTTAAATCGATTGACAGCACAATATAAGCTACAATGTATTTTGAAATCCTAATTTTTGGTAACACTACAGTAAGGTTTTATTTGTTAACACAAGTTAACCATTTCTACAGCATTTATTATTATTCTAAGTTAATGTTAATCTTAACATTTACTAATATTATTAAAATCAAAAGTTGTATCTATTAAAATTAACATACTGCAAACTAACACGAACATTTTTATTTACTGACATTAACAAAGATTATCAAATGCTGTTAAAATTTGAACTTTGTTAGTTCATGTATTAACTAATGTTAAGAACTGAGACCTTATAAAGTAAAGTGTTATTTTATTCAGCTTAGTTCACGTTGCATATAAATGGCCTACTTCATCTACATTTGAACTGGACCTAATTCTGGTTTCTCTCCACAGTTTACCACAGCTAATAGAGATCGTAGGACGCATCAACGTCACCTCATCCACCTGTGTGCATGAGTTCTCCAGGTTCTTCTGGAGATTATGTCGAACATTTGGGAAAATCTTTACCAACACCAAGGTAGGACAGGTCATGTTTTCCATACAGTAATCTCCCTCTGTAGCACTTTTTTTTCCCCTATACTTTTTTCTTCATTTGGAAAAGTGAAGTAGCTAAATGGAGTTTATGCTGCAAATAGTCTGGCTCAGTTACAAAGTTCAGCAGTTCCAGTTTAATTTAGGTGTTGTTTTCCCCTCATTTTTGAAGGTAAAACCTCAATTCCAAGAAATCCTGCGGCTATCTGAGGAGAATGTGGGTGAGTGACTGTTGAGTTAACCAAGAATAACACCCCCGCTGTCAGAGGAGGGACTCTTAGTTTCTATATCTTTTTCCCAAGCTGGAGACTTGTGTGTAAAAAAAAATGTTTTTATTCTTCATGGGATTTGAAAATGGAGCTTTTTCTTTCATTCTTTGAATGTTTGTTGAGTTGAAACAAGTCTATGATTAAGTATCTGCCAACAAAACTGGGCATGTTGTATAATTTTAATGATTTGAGTCTTTCTGAATTATTACCAGATGAATTCAATTAACTTTTGTCCAATCTAACTGAATATGTAGTGTTCAGTTGTATACGTTGAGAGATTGAAACAAGGGTTGTATCCTGCAGATGCCACCACAGGAAACGGCATCCTTACCAAGGCTACGGTGCCGATCTATGCAACCGGAGTCCTGACATGCTACAATCAGGTAGGAGTATCAACGTACACCTGCTATATGATGTCATAATTCAGGAAAGCCTCTCTCTAATGAGGTCACTTGTTTCAGGAGGAGGACCGTAAACTCTTGGTGGGCTTTCTTGAGGATGTCATGACCACCCTATCTCTCTCCCATGCTCCTCTTGACAGTCTAAAGGCTTCATTTGTAGAGCTCGGGTGAGTGTCCGTCAGCACTTTTAACTCTACAGTCCGGATATCTTTCTGCATGAACTCATTAGAAGCTGTAATTCCTTTAAGATGATGTAAAATGACTTGCTCACAAGAGTCATGACCCGACTATTGAAAGAGCCTGTCATTTTCTGTGCACGAAAAATTCATTCATTCATTCATTTACTCACCCTGATGCTATTTCAAACCCATTTGATTTTATTTCTTCCATGGAACACAAAAGGTGCAGTTTCGCTGTAGCCAGGGCCTGTCAGGCTCCAAAAAGGACAGTAAAAGTAGTCCATATTAGATTTGTATAGGTGCGCCAAGCTGCTTAAATTTCTTTAAATTTTTTTTTAAATATTAAGCTGTAAAAATTTTAAAAAATATAAAGTATTTTTACATATAGATTTTTGTTTATTATTTGAATTGCTTTAATATTATTCATATAATTTATGCATATTTTAAAACAAACTTTACATTAATAATTATATATTTTATGGTTTCATAGTTTTCAAAAAGACATTGTTTATTACACAATTTTTAGACGCATTTTAAAATTATTTTTGTTTATATAATTGTATTCTATAATAATTTCATAGATTTAAAATTATCATTAAAAATGATTACAATTCAAATTTGCAATAATAGCTGGACATTGTACAGTTATTATAATTACACAAGAAATTCCCAAGAGCTTTTACTGGAAAAAGATGGTATTCATTGCCTATTTTATTTTATCTAATCTGAAGTCATTCTTGCAGTTTCAATAAATTATCATTAAAAATGATTACAATTAAAATTTGCAATAATAGCTGGACATTGTACAGTTATTATAATTACACAAGAAATTCCCAAGAACTTTTACTGGAAAATGATGGTATTCATTGCCTATTTTATTTTATCTAATCAGAAGTCATTCTTGCAGTTTCAACAAAGCTTCATTTTTATCAGTTAGATAATATTAAAGGATTAGTTCACTTTAGAATTAGAATATCCTGATAATTTCATCCAAGATTGTCTTTCTTTCTTCAGTCGAAAAGAAATTAAGGTTTTTGAGGAAAACATTCCAGGATTTTTCTCCTTATAGTGTATATAGTTTTTCGCCATACTCCAACGTGATTATGTAATGTGTGGCGCATCCCACATTTGTGCTTGTGGTTGTTTTTTTTTGTTTTTTTTAATTGTTTCGCTAGATAAACAATCCTCGTGTCGACTCCTTTGAAGCTGCATTGAAACTATTTGGGCCTTCAACCCGTTGTACCCCAGTGAAGTCCACTATATGGAGAAAAATCCTGGAATGTTTTCCTCAAAAACCTTAATGTCTTTTCTGCTGAAGGAAAAAAAGACAAACATCTTGGATGACATGGGGCTGAGAAAATTATCATGAAATTTCAATTCTGAAGTGAACTAATCCTTAAAAAATTTAAGTTAATATAAACTTAATATTTAATTTAATATTAAAAATACTGTCATTGTGAGTTCAAGCAGTTCTCAACCAAATGATAAAACCAAATGTTTACATTTGCAAGGCATAAAGGCTGACACAGTGTGTCAACAATAATGGTTTAAGCAGTGTAGCACAAAAATAACATGTCCCAATATGTTACACTCCCATATCCTTTCCACTGTCACCATATGATCTAATGCACCAGCATTTCATGCTAATGGCAATCTAACTGACTAGAAGATCAGGTTTAGTAGGATCATCAACTGTCATTTATTAATTTACCTACTGAAACCATTACTTCTGGTCTCCAGGGCAAACCCCGCGTATCATGAGCTTCTTCTGACGGTGCTTTGGTATGGAGTGGTCCATACATCTGCACTGGTACGCTGCACTGCTGCGCGCATGTTCGAGGTAAGCCCTTCCCCCAATTCAAGTCATGTTTATTTAGCCATACAGTTTATAGATACTTCCAATGCCTTAAGCTGATATTTAAAGACATTTACCTTCCTCCTGGCCAGTCTAATGATTTGTTTTATCACCTAATGCTTTGTTTTTAACTCAAATTAGCTATAATGTCTTGTATTTAAAATGTTGATGTTTGGTGTGAGGTGGTAAATATGTATTTCAGACCTCTCCACACCCACTCTAGGGCCCCCTTGTGCATTGTCATCCCTGTTACCTGTCAAATCACTGAATGTTTACCTGTTTTTGAAGTTGTTGCAGCTTTAAAGCACCCGTACGTCTTTTGCACCACAGCACGCTTGCTATTGCCATACAAAAATTATGTAACAAACCCCTACATTTCACCCCCCCACCCCCACCCCTTGAAAGTCCATAATGAAGGTTCTCCACGAACAATGTTAATAAACTCTTCTATCAGAGAAAACCCCCTTCTCCTCATCTGTGGTCGTAGCTTTAGTTAAATTTGCCTGGCCTTTTTAGTCCTTATTTTTATTTAATTCATCTGTGTAGCGCCTCCTTTGGGCTTCTGTCATGTTTTTCGTTGTATGTCTGCGCTATTTTTTTTAGTTTGTTACCGTTGTTTCTTTTTTTTTGTGTTCTTTTGTTTCTCTCTCTTTCTCTCTGCGGTGTTCCATGACACTGTGCTCGCTCTTTCCATGCATCCTGTGTGACATCACCCCTGCTCTGACCAATCAGCTGTTGGTGAAGGGGGTGAATGAAACTCTAGTAGCTCAGAGAGTTGTTCCAGCACTTATCACTCTCTCCAGTGATCCTGAAATGTAAGTCTCCTGCCTCCTTCATCCATGCACCTCCCTCCGCCTTGGTTCTCTCAGGAGGTCACACCTCTATTAGCCTCGCCCCTGTTGAGTACCGCCTTCCTGTGCCAAGAGATGGGCGGAGCCAAGATTTATAGGTTTTAAATCATTTATGTTGAATGTCAGGATGATTGCACATAGACAGACTTCATTATTATTTAATAAAATGTCCGGGTCATATAAAAAAATCTGGAATTGTTTTACCCTCCTAAAAAAAAAAAAAAAAAATTTTTGCTTTGTGATTTTATAATTTGCATCACTATGAACCACATTTTCCCTCACAAATTCTCATTACAGTAATGTGAAAATACAGTTATAAAAAAAACCTATATATATATAATAAGGCTTCATTGTATTGTTTTATTTTATTTTGAGGTTGAATATGGATCAGACATAAATATTTATTCATGAAAATAAAAGAAATAAAAGTCATACATGTAATTTATATTTTACACATACTAAAATATCTCTTTATTTGTGTGTTGTTTTTTTTGTTTTTTGTTTTTTTTAGAATTTATTTACCTTTTAAAGCTAACCAACAGAGGGATAAATGGGATTAATTTCTTTGAAAAATCTAAATCTAAAAATACACTTCATTTTCTTAATGCACAACAAATGCACTTTTATCATTTTATTCTTTATTAAATTTTATTCTTTATTTTGAGATTGAAATATGGCCCAGAATTACATAAATCCATTATTAACCATAAAATTGCAATTTATGCTGATGTTATGTCAGTGTGAAGGTGTACGACTGGCTGTCCTGATGAAACCAAGGCTTGAGAGACCGTGCTTATTTTGTTTGTCTCACATGCTCGATGTACTAACATCCTTCATTCAGGCTTCACTAACCACTGCACGCTTGAAGAAGCTACCTGCTTTCCACAATCCATTCATCCTTTCAGTCAGCCCATCTGTCCATCCATGTAGCCCGTGGCATGTTTGGCTGCCAGTCAACTCTCTCCCAAGGCCCCTAGTACTACAGTCTTCTCTACCACCCCCCCTCCCTGTTAGGTTCTTGGCCATTTGTGTTTGACCCCCCCGTCTCTCTTTTGCATCTGACTGGTTTGCAGCTGGTTCTTCGAGGCATGAGCGAAGCCTTAATTGACAAGCGAGTAGCTCCGGCCCTTATTACCTTGTGCAGTGGTCCTGAATTGTGAGTTAACCGCAGCTATGAGACATTTTAAAAAACAAATATCCTGTCTCCTCTCCGCATTCTCTTAGTTGGATATTTTTTTTTTTTATTTTTTTTTTTTTATGGGGGGTTTTAGTGGGTTTGGATATTTGTTGTCTGTGTTTTCTGTTTTGGTTTTCATACTGACATGGGAATGATCATGTGACATTAATCATCTTGCTTACCACATATTTCATCAAGTGATTGGCATCTCATGGTTCTGTTCCATTCATGCATCTTTTATCATTTTAGTGGGTAAATGAATGGTTTCTTTTGGATATGTAGTGACAGATTTTCTGTTTTCAGCTCAGTGAGGATATCAACAATACCTGCCTTCGGAACAATTATGGAAACTGTAACGCAAAAAGAGGTACAAGTCTTCCAAATTTCAGACACCCCGTATAAATATTTGTCATTTTTAAAATATTTAAGTCACTATAATATCAAAGCATAGATATATTTGGTTATTGCTGCATAAAACTTCATGGGTAACAGTTTACAATAAGATTCCATTTGTTAATATTAGTTAACTTTAGTTAATGTGAACTGACAATGAAAAACACTGCTAAAGCATTTCTTAATCTTACTTGTTAGATTTTAATAACATATTAGTAAATGTTGAAATTAACATTAACAATGAACAGTTGTATTTTTAACCAATGTTAACTAATGAGACCTTATAAACACATACACTTATATTTAATGTTTTTGTGTGTAATATGTGTGTTTGTTTATTAGTTGCTAGAGAGAGTGAAAATGCAGCTGGCCTCTTTTCTGGAAGACCCCCAGTATCAGGACCAGCATTCTTTGCACATGGAAATTATCAAGACATTTGGAAGAGTAGGACCCAACGCAGAGCCGCGCTTCAGAGATGAATGTGAGTGTCTTCACTATATGTTCATTAAAGAAAGAATTACACCGCACTTATGCAAATGCTTTCACTCTTTGCACAGAGAAAACGCAATAGCGTGTTGTAATGTGATGAAAACAGTACTGACATGGTTCTGTGACTGTGTTTGCCTCTGAGTGCACACACATTAGTTTGGCAGAAATATTTTGTGATGTTTTTTTAATGTTCTGTTCTCTCTGTTTTTTTTTTTTCCACAGTTGTTCTTCCTCATTTGCACAAACTGGCTCTGTGCAACAACCAGCAGACGGTGGAGAGTAAAAGAATTGACATTGCCACTCAACTGTTTGAGGCGTACAGCGCCTTATCCTGCTGTTGTATCCTTTATAGCCACGTTAGAGAGAGATCATTTCTAAGTTAGACTTATAATTCTGTTTGTCAGAAGTACTTTTGACTACTAATCCCCTTTCGTCTCACATAGCATGGTTTTGATTATTAGCATGATGTCTGGTCCACTTTGCAGGTAATTCTAGCCTCAAAAAGTGCTGTGCTGACACAATCATGCATTAATATATTGTGTTTTTTTTTTTTTTTCACGCAAAATCGATACTACTTCAGGTCTTTTATATAGAGTTTTTTTTTTTTAAATTACTTTGTTCAAATTTCTACAATTCAATTAATAAGCGTAATTAGCATAAATTCTGAATCTGTTTCTCAGCTGTTTTCATCCACCAATTTTTATGCAAATTTGTGGTTATCGCATAAAAAATTGTGGAAACACAAAGATGCGTATAAGTTCTAAAAATCTGTATAAATTCTAAACAACGCTTAATTCAGGCAGATCGGGGTTTTTTAATCTGATAAGAAGACATGCTAATAAACTACGATGGAAACAGATTTACCGAATAAATCCCTCGACGCAACAAAAAACTAATGTGACTGCCTCAACAGTGAATGTTGTTTTAGGTATTCTGAAATGCCTAAACCAAAGTCTGTCATCAAAGTGGTTGGGTATAATTACCTCCCAGAAGTGTCCCACATGATTGCATTCCCAAAAATCAAACATCCAAATGCAAGATAACATGGCAGCATTCATTGCACTTCGTCAGCGCGCTCTGAGGCTCAAGTCATGTACAAAGAAGAGCCTCAGTGACTTCCACGATTGAATCAAATTCCATTTTTATTGGAACGCTTAGAATAAAAAAGGGTGCTTTTATTCACTACTGTTATATATATGATATTCCAATTCTGCACACAAGTTTCATTTGCATCTTTGGATGGAAACACATTGTAGCTAATGTGGTAAGAGCCGTTTCTTTGATGAATTTGGTTATTCTTCAAAAACACTTATTATAGTAACTTAGTCTTGTAAACACCGCTTAATGTCCTGATAGAGCTATTTAAAAAAAAATTGATATTTGCGTAAAACCCAGCCAATCAAATTGTAGCTTGCCATTTTGTCAAACTCTTGCTATTTTGGGGAAAAGTATACATTAGACGGTCCATGAACAGTATGTGGGCAGTTGTTTGGCTGACCATTTGAGGTTTTTTCTTTCTTTTCTTCAACAAATCAATTTTTTTTTTTTTTTTTTTTTTGTGCGCCTCAGTAATGCCTAGCGGTTTGCATTTCCAAAATTTCCAGAAGCTGATGTTTCTCTTAGAGGGAACATTTTGATTACAAATTGAAAACAGATAGACGGTGGAATTGGACTGTACACCTCCACTGCTGATGTTTGGGAGAAGAAGCCATTTTTCACTGGTTTCTATACTGATTTTGTGGCGTATGGCAGCTTGCACCGTATAACCACAGTTTTACCTCCAGTTTCAACTTAATAACAGATACTGAACACACAATCTGTGTGGCCACTTTCTCTGTGTGTTTTTTGAGTTTTTGAGCGATGGTCAACTATTTAAACTGGACATGAGTCTCCATAGCTGGATTTGCATTCTCACTCTCTTTTTTTTCCCCATCTTTTCTTCTGAGAGCTTCAACGTTGCGAAAATGTTTGCATATCCCGCTGGCAGGGAAAGAAAGAAAATAAACCTCAGCCATTTTTGTACACTAAATTGCAGGGTGGATGGCAGAATTTGTCGTTAAACGCTCTGTGATGTTGTTCGTTTGAGCGAAGAGAGCCTAGCCCAGCCCTTTGGTCAGGATTCCCAGCATACATGCCTTTGCAGATGCTCCTTTGTCTTGCACTCCCCCCATCTTTCTCTGTTTCATTTTATATTTGTCCACTGTGCTCCGGTTGAGACCCCCCTGTAGCAGTGGCTTGCCCCCCAGGCAGTTTTATAAAACCTCGTCCTGTCTGTGTGTTGAGGTTTTGCAACATGATCAATATGAGGTTGAGTCTGAATCAGTGGACTGTATATTGGTGTGTATTCACTGTAAAAATGCAAGTCATTATGGGTAGTTGTTAGGGGTTTAACAGTGCAGATTTCTCACGGTTCAGTTTATATCAAGTTTTGTGGTGGTCATGGCTGCGGTTTGGTCGCGATTAGGGGTGCACTGATCATGTCGCTTCAAGCAGATACTGATAACTGACATTTTAAAGAGATTATATACCCAAAAATGCAAATTCAGTCATCATTTACTCACCCTCAAGTTGTTTCAAACCTGTAAAGAATTTCTATCTTCTGCTGAACACAAAAGAAGAATGTGAGTAACCAAATTGTTGATCCTCAAAAAATACTGTGAAAGTCAATGGGGTCCATCAACTGTTTGCTTAACAACATTCTTCAAAATAATTTCTTTTGTGTTCATCAGAAGAAATCATTTCATACAGGTTTGGAACATCTTGAGGGTGAGTAAATAAGTTTTTATTTTTGGGTGAACTATCCCTTTAACTCTGTTTAATTCATTGTTTCATTCATTTGGAGTTTTTTTTATTCAGCTGGATTACCAGTTACTGTTGAAAATGAAGAGTTATAGACATTTTGTTATTATTATTGTTAAATTATTATTTATGTTTTCAGAGAGATTATGAGATTTGTTAATTTATTAAAAATGTCAAATGTTTTTGCATTAAGGATATAATATCTTTCCATGGCAAATATTGGTATGTGTGATTTAATTGTCATTTAATTATCAAAATTTTAATAATTAATTTGTATACAATTTATTTATTGTAATTAAACTTTTATAGATTAACAGCCCTAATTGCAGGTTTATTATTATAGTTAAAAAAAAAACACATTTTCTAGTGTAGTAAAAATTTTATATTTTTTGCATTAAGGATATAATCACAGCAAAAATTGATATGTGATTTAATTACCTTGTATTCAGAATAATTCATTCGTATATCATGTCTTATAGAATAACAGCCCAAATTCCAGGTTTATTATCATTTTAAGAGTTTTTTTTTTTTTTTTTTTTTTTTTAGTTTTTTTTGCCTGTAATTTTTATTGAAGTTTTTTTTATTCTTATTTTAGTTTTAGAATTTGTGCTATTGCAAATCAAATAATGAAATTTTAGCAATTTTTTGTTTAAGTTATAGTCGTGAAGAAAATATTATTTTCACGTCCAACTTTTCCTATTATATTATAAAGAAATAATTTTGTAAACAAATAATAATTGTTAAACTCTGTTCAACCTATGGTTAAGTATCCGTACTGAACCATGGTAGGGCAAGACGTGTTTGGCATTACCTTTTCTTAACTGGGGCTTCAGTTATTTCTGAAGAACTTATGGTGAATCATTTCCTTCCTGGACTGAGATGTTTGAGGACAGATATGGAGCAGCTCTCTCCAGAGCATGAGGTAATCATTCAAACATTTCAAAAATGTCCTTAATTGTTTCTTTTTCATGTATACATGACATTACTACAGCAGCCACCCATAATTCCTAATTAAATACAGACCCTTAACATTGTGTCCCTTTCCTTAGCCAGGTCTTGTCATCTTAATGTTTTTTTACGCTGCATGTCATATAACCCAATTTCTATTTATTTAATTTCCTTCGCCTAGTAATGTCCAGCTGATGCGCGTGTGTGTCTGTGTGTATGTCAGACTTCCCAGCAGTGCTCTAAGAATACATCCTCCTTTTCCCGTTTGTCCTTCAGGTTATTCTCAGTTCCATGATAAAGGAGTGTGAAATAAAGGTGGAGAACAAAGGCATTGGAGAGGCACAAGGGTGAGAAGACACTCTTTCATTTATTCATAGTTACCTCACCATGTTTTGTCTTATTTACTGTAAATGGAGCCTCAAATCACTACACGAAAGTGGAAAATCTAATAAATATAGTGTCTACTTCTCCCGTTCCAGTATAAATAACCCCTGGCCAGAAAAAGAAACAATCGAACAAGTGCTCATTCAGTAGCAGAGTAAAAACAAACTAATTTCACAACGCTTCTCAAGTACACCTCCTCAATCTAACAGTACTCAGGAAGGCTTTTTGCTTGCTAATTTCCTTAATAATCTATCTGTTTGAGTTCAGCTTGGGTTTGACTCAGTCTCTCCACTGCTAGGATAGTTCCCATCAGGCATTGCAGGCCCCTGACTTAGCCACATGATTATTGCAAACGCGCTCCATTCATGCTGTGCTGCTTCATATTACACTTTTAGCCATCTATGTAAAGCTAAATTCACTCATACACTTATCGAACTCATTTTGCCACTCCAATTTGGGCTTTTTTCTTATATAAAAGGTAAAACGATATACAGGAAATGGATTTTTTTGCTTAAGTGTGCAATTTTAAAGAGTTGAATGACTCTAGATGTAGTGAAGAAGTGAGAGGGTATGTACAGTCAGATTTTTGCTTGCTAAGGACTCTCTCTAACTGCAGGTTTCCAAAATGAAACTTGCCCAGCTTGTGAACATGTGTGGCACTCTTTAAAGCCTTTAACTGTGGCTTGATCATAAACGGCACTTGTCGTCTTAATTTCACAGTCGGTATCTTAGCAACGCTTCCAGTGGTTTTGTTCCATGCCTCTGTGATGTATTTATAAATGTTTGAGCTTTATAACTGCAGCGAAGTCTATCATTGCAACTGTCACGAGAAGTCATGATACATCAGTTGAATCTTCCTCTCAGAAACGCTGTGGTTTATTCTGCCATGAGTTATCCAGGATCTTTTTATATTTAGTTAGTTGGGTTGGTGACATTTTAAGCATGATTGTTTAGGGGGAACATGTTTTAGAGAGCAAGGCATGTTGGTTATATAGCTGTGATACTTATTAGTACATAAAGTGTTTAATTTATAAAATTTTTGGTGTTTTTAACCATCATTATCATTAAACAGAGGTGTTAAAATCTTCTATTTATCAATAATAATTGTGTAATCCTGCAATTGCACAATCTTGCTCATTTTTAATCACGTCGAATTGGCCAGAGATTAATGTGATGATGGATTTATCACCAATAAATTCATCAAATAATCCTAAAAATGCAGCACAACAAACTGTTTCAACATAATAAACGTTTCTAGCAAATCAGCGTATTAGAATGAGTTTTGAAGTATCATGTGACACTGAAGACTGGTGTAATGATGCTGATAATTCAGCTTTGCTATCACAGATAAATTACATTATTAATTTATATTAAAATAGAAAATGGATATTTTGCATTAATAATGTTTCACACATTACTGTATTTTTAATGAAATTAATGCAGCTTTCAAAAACTTTAAAAACTTTTGTGTAAAATCAAATCATGTTTTTTGTTTTGAATTAAATAATTACAAGAAAGCATAATATTTTAATTTTATAATAATTATATATTTATTATAATACAAGAAATGATACGTCTCTTTATTTTTACAGAAATCTTTTAATATGACATGCAAATAAGGATATAATATAATATATAGACACATTATGTAAACACACGTTTTAATTAATTTGACAGCACTAGAATGGATTAATCGAAACTGACCGTTTGAACTGATTTAACAGAAATGAGTCAAATCACAGCCAATCAGAAGAGCGTGTGGGTGGAGCTTTCTCTGCAAGTGCACTGGACTCGCAATGACATGTATATGTACATAATCAAATTCATAAATATTACATAATTTTAACATCATTAAAATATTTACCTATTTAAGTGACTGAATCAATCTTTGTCATAGAATACACTTGTTTGAACATTGTTTCCATTCATTTATTTTCAAGATCTGAGAGGAATTACCCATTGTTGCTTTTAGTATGGCTATAAAGAGCACAGAAAATGATATTCTAATTTATTCATTTATGATATTCTCTTTTACCATTAAATAAAACACGTGATCAGTACCTGAGATTATCATTGTCATACTTTGCTCCAGCTGCAAAGTCAAAGAAATGTGACTAAATTTCACTAAAATTAAGACAAAAACTCTAATAAACATGGAAAAGATAACATTTATCATGACATCACATCGCATCTGGTTAGGACATGGTGTAACACTCAAACGCTGGGTGGCTAGAGCGTCCCTCTCAGCACCCGGTACTTATACGACCCTTGTGTGGATGTTCTAACACTTGAATGCTGTGCCGTCCCCTTTCAGATCCATCTCTATCGCAGCGAGTCTGGTGGGCGAGGACGCAAAAACCAAGTTTCTAAGTAAGATGGGCCAGCTGACCACCTCAGGTGCCATGCTGGCTAATGTTTTCCAGAGAAAGAAATGAGCTGCTTGGGTGTTTCCCATGATCCTCCACTTTCCGGGATCTCCTACTTGAAGTCAATCGTCTGCCTTTCTTTTGTTCGTCGTTGATTTGATAGGCTATATTTTTAACATATTTATGTCTTAAATTTATTCCAGCCTCCAAAGAAATTTGCACTCATGTTTCAATGTTTTCCTTTTTTTTTTATTTCGATTTTATTTCATAGGCTTATTTACATCACTACATTGTTTTTGTTTTTCGACAAAATATGAACTTTATGAAATCAAAACAATGATTCCTTCCTCGTCAAGTTGTCTTTTGTGTTGCCGTGTCTCTGGAGAAAATTTTCTATAGGTGTGTAAAATTGTCTGGGGTTTTGTTTCTCTTATTTTGGATATGCTCCAACAGTAAATAACTGTAAGATACAGTGAATGAGAGAACAGTACCCAATATCATGTATATTTGAACATTCGTGTCATAAAATAAATAAAAAGCGAAGGCCACTTGTGTACTTATGTACTTCTGATTCTGTGTGTTGTCTCTTGAACTTTCTAAGATTGCCTTTTAGATGATTCTTTGCTTTCTCAGACATCTGGCTTGACGACAATCATAATAAATCTGCACTTAAGTACTTCTGATACAGCAAATCAGTAGCACATTGTTTGTTCGTGTTTTTTGGCTCAGAGATTCATATCAGTTTATACGCCGCATGTCCCTAATGCAACTGATTTGTGCCGCGTATTTTAAACTTCGACAGGTGTTCCTACAATAAACGCATGGCCTTGAAAACCAACGAAAAACTTAAACTTCAATCACATGTGCGTGTTTTTCCTCCACATTTGGAGAGAAGGTTTCAAAGTTCAAGGGCCTCTTGTTCACATGGTCCGCAGTTGGCGGGAGAAAATACTGGCACGATTCAAAGCCTATTATTTATTGACTAAAGGAGAATGAAATTTGCATATTACTTTTAATCTTTAACTTTTGTGTTTACCATTATCACAAGCAAAACTTTTCTTCTAGCAATTCATAGTAAAAAAAAAAAAAAAAGCAGAGCTCGTATTTGCATAAAATATTCTCTTTAGCACGAGGTGACCTGCGCATGATTTGGAGCTGATCTACAGTAGTATATGGAAATTTCATCAGCAGGGATAAGTTACTCATGAGAACAGGGCAAGAGTTGAAGAGGATTGTGAGTCAGACGTCAGGAACATTTCCAAACCCGGAGAGAGTGGCTGCCTAAAACCACGGGAACATTCTGTCGCTCCGTGTTTTTGTTCCTGTTGTGTTGTTGACTGAGTGCATAACAAGACAGCTAGCAGGAACTAAAAAGCTTTGAGTTCTGGCCAATATGCGACCACTTTGATGGCAAATTATGAATTGAAGGGTTCCCAGGTTCAGCCTGGGTTCCTCTCATAAAGCTTGAAAACACGGGGCTATTTGTGAGTGAATCAAATATACATTTTTACGGCTAGGAAGATGCCTTTTACCCCATCACAACAAAATAGTAATTGTATTTATTTGCTGGTGGATACGGCAGACTGGCCTGGACTCACTTGGCCCAGGGAATGGAGTTATGTAAGTGGGCTCTGGTTAATGCCGACAAAAATGCTAAAACATTGTGTATGGAAGCCCATTTCTACCACATAAGAAAGAATCATGCATCGGTAAATCATAATTATGACATAAAAGATGAATCATCCTGAGATAAAAAAAAAGTTTAGATTGAGAAAAAATTCAATTAACAAAAAAGCAAAATTATAAGTAATTATTAGTTGAGTTGAAATTATGACAAAAAGTCAAAATGAGATAAGACAATTATGCCAAAATTGAAATTATGAGAAAAATTTCAACAGCATAATTGGCATCTCATAATAATGAATAGTATCTTATAATTTTGACTTGTTATAATTATTTTTATTTTATCATTTCTACTTTTATCTCATAATTATGACTCAAGCTTTTTTTTTTACCTTTTATTATAAGTCATAAGTATATGACCTTTTTATTTTAGAATTTCAACTTGTCAATTTCGACTTTTATTATAATTATGAATTAGTGTAAACTACTTTTGTCATAATTATGATTGTTATAATTTGACTTTTTAAATCTCATTTTAACTTTATCTCATAATTTTGACTTAGTATGTAATAATCTTGACCTTTTGTCATAATTCTGACTTTTATCTTATTTCAATTTTAGACTTGTAATCTCTCAATTATGACTATATCATAATTTTGACATTTTATGTAATACGAGTCCGTCATAATTTGGATTTACCAAAATGTGACATATGATGACAGATGCCCTCTCGGTGATGTTATTTCCTGTTCTACACTTTTATGTTGGTTGCACCACATAACTTTGATTTGGTAAGCAAGTTTTTGACATTGTAAAAAGCAATGTTTTTATTTTCCATTTTATGCCCCCTAAAAAATATCAGAATGAGTTTGAATTAAGAAACCCTAACATATTCAGGTTGGGTTGGTTGAGTGTTGTTTTTGTTTTCAGACTAGAACAATCGGCCTATTATGATATCTCTACAACTGCCTTACATAGCTGCTTTGAAAGGCATCCAGGACACCAAGTACACTTTATTTGCATGTGGGGTGGTGCGGTAGCTGCATGGAGGAGAGTACATGGATGCCAAAACATGCCCTTGAGCTTTATTGACGACTGTTATTCAAAGCAAGCGGCAGTGGCTTAAAGGAACAGACACGGCAGCTTTGTTCTGGAAAGCGAGAGGATGGAGAATTAGTGAAACTTCTGGCAATGTTTCAAACACCCCCACCTATGTCCCGAAAGCATTGCTATCTGCCCCATTTACCCACTAAGACAGATGCCAAGTGAGAAATTATGAGCTGACAGTTAAGCAAGATAAGAATTACAGGCAAACAGCTCACAGTTTAACATTAAATAATGTGACCTTCTGCTCAGACAGGCCACACACTAGTGGACCATTAGTTTAATCTAATTAAGACCATATAGAAACATTCATCATTTAACTAATAAGAAGAACTTGAAGAACTATCTGGTCCAGGTCAGGATCTCAAAACCAACCTGGAGGAAAAAGCGCTCAAAAAGTTTCCCTATCAGTGACATGTTCTACAGGGCTGTCAGAAACAGGATGTAGGTAACTCTTGAAAGCTTGAAGTTAATGCGCATTTTGCAGAGGAAATTAAAGTTTATTAACTGAAATTAATGGAAAAAACTTTCCTGCTCTTGACGGACTATTGGAATTTTCCGTGTTTTTCCCACTGTTATGCGTAATGGGGCGCTATTGCAACTTCTGAAAGAGTACAGAAAAAAAGAAAGGCTGTTCAAAATGTAATTTTTTTTTTAAACTTACTTTTTAAATACTAAACAGTATACACTCATATTTTTAAACAGCCTACAAGATTGAATTAAAAAATATATTTCCCCATCCTGCCTTCTGCGCTCTCCAAAGCCACGCCTCCTTCAAAACACCAACAATAATGTAAATTCTGCAAAGTGTCACGAGACGGCGTTAAATTACTCATTACAAAACGTAAACAACTTTTACGTTCTTACTTGGTACCACCTGACTGCTGCCGATTCATTTCCCGGTTGATTGTGTTGACATAAATCTGGGTCTGAGGAACAGCTCCGGGTAGAACGTGATTGGTTCCCATCCGGTAATTGATTACGGTTATGGAGTGAATGCAGCATTAGCTTGTCGTTTTGGTTCTGGAGGAACTGTTGTTTGTTTTTGGCGCTGGTGTCTGCCTGTCTACAACTCTGAATAACTTTACAGGAAGTGCTGATGAGGTGTGGTGTCTGCGCGAGCAGCGTGCTCAGAGGTATGGTATACATGTTGGCAGGTAGGTTTCGGACCGAATGCAATGATTGGACAAACATTTTTTGGTCCTGAGATGTATTTACACTACATCTATTATTAATTGACCCTTCACAAAACCCGCACCCTTTGCAATGCCGACAACCCATGCTCTCTCACGCCACACATCATGTTCTCATACAGTGAAAAATACATCGCGGAGCAAAGAGGACACTGACAACGTATGAAACAGTTCCATATTTAAAATATTGTAATTTTTTAAAGCAGTTTAAACAATAAATTCTGTATAGTGTCTCCTTAGTGTGTCGTGACAGATCCTTCAAACGGCTCGTGAACCTCTTCATACTTGTTCATTTATAGAATCAAAAATAAACATGAATAGACATCAGAAGGAATGTTGTTTCAACCGCGGAAAGACGTGAGTAAGCACAATATCTCAAGTTAAACAACGTTGATCTACTATAGGCTACTCCCTGACTGCTTTGTCGGATAAGATGGCGGATTCAGCGTTATGATTGGTTACATCGCCTGTCAATCAAACTGTTTGCGAAGGGTCAATTGCTATCAGGATATGAGGAGGGTCAACCAGTAAATATATAATAAAAAGTGTTCATAAAACAATTGCCTTCCTTACCTTTAACATTTGGCGGTCCAATTAAATTAAAGAGATGTCAGAAAACATGGCTAATATTATTTTAGGTTCATTCACCACACTGAAATTGGAATAGCGAGTTATGTCTATTGCGTTAGGAGGATACAGTAGTCCGGCATTGAACTCTGTTTCATGAACATCAGCTAATATGTGTTTTCAAAGTCCTTACGACTTCAAAAAATAATTTCTTTAATTACTCTACACTGCACTTCACACCTTGTGCTTCAGAATTGAACGATAATAACAGACAGGGATTGTCTATGAACGTTAACTGCTTTGATTACGAGAACTGGGAGGAGCGTGTGAGAAACTGAGCCGCTTCCACATGACTGTATGCAGTGGAAACAAGCGAGAGCTGCAGTCGAGGCGTGGGTGAGTGAACATCATGGGACATGCTCACTGGGAATGAACTACAGCAGTCTGGAGCTTCATCCCTTCATCCCTTCATCCCAGAGCGCACAGACGTCTGTTGCTGAACCTCACTGGACAATACCTCAGCAGTGACGCTGAGATCGCAGAGTCCCGTTTTAAAGTTTAGAATAATGAGAGTGATTTTTTCAGCTAGTTGGATATTTCAAGGATGGATCACACACTTCGTTCTTGCTCTGTGCACGCAGGTATGTTTTTGCAAATGATTCTTTATTTTTGAATCGCACGGGATAAACCTGGAATTTATTATTACCGAGAAGTTATTATTTTGTATTCTGTTTACTAGAAACTTCTTGGTGTAACTTAGCCTTCCGTTCCTCTTCACCACAATGCCAAATTTCTTTATTACACTCTATTCATTCCAGCACTTTGTTGCGAAAATGGTTTGTGTACATTTTAATATTTGTGAACGACTC
Organism: Zacco platypus; assembly: GCA_038088235.1. Taxonomy (NCBI): domain Eukaryota; kingdom Metazoa; phylum Chordata; class Actinopteri; order Cypriniformes; family Xenocyprididae; genus Zacco; species Zacco platypus. Next base: position 12,141,361 of record CM076065.1, read on the forward strand.
GTTCTTTTGAGTCGGACCTTTGCAGTGAATCGCAAACAACGGTCTGATCGCTTCGTTCGATCTGATTGAATCGGTTCTCGTGTCAATAACTAATCTGCTCATTGAACCGAGAACAGACTGCTTTTCGGAAATGTCATGTTCGTGTTGGGTGTGAAGATTTGACTGATGGGGCGAACAGTAAGCACGTTACAAATACAATATAATGCAAATTTGTGAATTTATTGACAGCCGGTTTTTCAATACGTACACGAAACGGTTGGTTTTAATATATATAGCATTTTTCTCAGTTAAGTGATTAATTTTAACATTGTTTAAATGTTATTATTTTAATTTAATCTTAATTGTGGCTGCAACAAACTAAACTGGGACACATTAATTGCAGTAAAGTCCAAATGATGACAACAGAATTTATGAATCGTTTTGTTTTTAAACGGTTCATTGAAATGAGCTGCTCGAAAGAACCGTTTCGCTGAAATGAGTTGGATATCCCATCAATGAGTCTGAGTCTCAAAATTTAATAGACCTAGTCTAGACATTTTTTAGGACTGCGTGGCGAATTAGCTCACGAAGCCCGAAAAGTGATATCTGCTCACTAGGTTTTGAGACACATCCTCACTTTCCCGACATTCCTGTCAGATATGAGCTTTTCTGCACTTTTCCTTGAATTGTTGCACATTTTGAGGGAACTCTCCTGTGGCGGAATCTGGGATTCCATTTTTTTATGGTTTTGGATGGTCTTCTCAAAGTGTGAAGTTTGTGGGTTTTTGTTCATAAGGAATGTTTGGATTTTTCCGCCAAATGTAAATTTGATGCCTATCAAATGTAAATTATCATTAAATTCCCCGGTGTAAAACTCCACCTCAAAAACTGCATTTACATATAACCTTTTTGGTTTAATTTGGCTACAGGATGCAGTGAAATTTCCCCCCCCCCATGTAAACATTAGAAAAAATATCGCAATTTTACATTTTTTTTGTGAAATCAGCAAATTTTACTGATCCTTTTTTTTTTTTGTCAAAAGCCATTTTCATTCATTCATTCATTCATTCATTTTTGTCTTTCTGAATTATCTGCTGTCCTGTCAGGTCAAAAGTTTTAACATGTTTTCTGTTGCATCACACACAGGCCTGAACTTGTGTTTGCCAGGTTGTAGAGTTGTGAAAGAAAATGTCAGTATGTGCAAACTTAATTCTAGAATTGGTGCTTAACTCTTTCAACCTTCCATACGGAGAAGTATTTTCTTCAGATGATGAACTTGACAAGTCTTTTGTTTAACTAACTTAACTCTGCTCAAATAAATGTATTTCATTTTATTTATTTACAGTATTTGTATACAGTAACACATCATAGCTTTATGATTGTTACCTCATTGTTATATCTTTCTTTGCATTAACAGAATTAATGCGAAACAATGCAACTGAATGAACGGAATCATTAGAACTGTAGTGAACTTTTTTTCTAGCGTGATCCTGTGAGAAAAGATTTCTCCGTGACCGGTGCATATTTTCTAACATGTAATTTTTCAGGGCGTCACTGACCATGATCTTATATATATAGTCAATGAAAATATGTTATGTTGCCTGAGTATAGCCTTACATTCATATGTAGAGGATCAGAAATGAACTCTAAACATTCCTTTGGTTTCCTGTGTTTTTTCACATGCGTCCATCAAAAGGCGTTCAGCAGTGGTAGACAAACCCTCAGAATCACATTTTTAATTTTGTACACCATCTTAACCGAAACAACGAGGAGATTACTTTCAAGTATTCAATTTATTGTTTATGTTTCAAATTGAAAGGTGATTCATTTCATTTTAGGATTTCCATTAGACACACTGTAGTGGAAGTAAATATCATTGTTTAATATTGAGTTGCATGTAAAAGGACACAACCAGTTTCATCATTTGAATAAATTTGGGTTTTTCTTCCTGATTTTTTGCTATAGTGAACTGCCACTAGTTACTTGTTTTTGACAAAGCTTGTTGTCATCAACAAATCTGATAAGGATTATTTCCCCATGAATTTCCATGATACCCATGGATTTTTCCCTCTGATGGATCCTTGTCACATATGAAAACGTTTGCTTCTGTGTTTGTTGTTTTATTAGGAAAATGTCTGTGGGTTTCTCTTTTTTGAGTCCTTGTTTTAGAGAGATAAAGAGAGCATTTATATTTCATGAATCGTCTTTTATAGTCCCCGACAAACGTTATGTCTCTTCCATTTCTCACATTTCAAAATATATTTTGGCTAGAACACAGAAAACTAAGCCAGTGGTGCTGATTTGAAAGCAATTTATTTTTACAGTGCTGTGCAAATAAAGTTGAATTTGAGCAGAATTTCTACCTATTTAAGAAGCACTTTAGCCAAGTCCTTTCCACCTCCACTGAGAGCCCAGTGCTGAGCTTGGCTCTATTTTCTTATTCATTGTCTTTTATATGAGTGACGGCCGGATTTTCTCAGATTTGCACTGAATTAAAGGATTGCATTTAATTCTGCCCTGCTGTTAAACCGTGGAATGCCTTTGTGGTATCTGGAGGGATGTGGGTGTTTTGTTTTTTTTCCCTCCGAATTGGGCAATGCCCCCCCCCCATCCACCCACCCACCCACACACACACCCACACACACCCACACACACACACACACACAGATACTCACACTCCCCCACTCTCTTTCATTCCCTGATGCTTTTACCACTCAAATGATGATTATGCCTTGAAGATTCTCATTCCGAAAGCCAATGTTTCATCAGGCCAAACTTTGTGTAGTTTCTGAATTACTGTATAAATCACCCAGCAGACTAAAGATACAATGACCCCAAAAAAGAGGTTTTAATGTTTAAGCCACACTTAAAAATGCCTGAATGTTATTGCATCATTTATGAAATAACCAACTGGCATGTATTTTAAGAAAGATAGCAGACTTGTTTCAAGAAAGTCCATTTCACAACAATAAAATAATGAATGGACTGTTCAAAATTAAACTGAAACTCATCAAATTTGAGGGGTTTATTAATTTATGTAGACTAAAAATGACCTTGGGACCCACTGGTTAAAAGTCATACAGAAAATTGAAGATTGCAGTTTGTTTTATATTAGAATGGTAAGAAAATATCTGCAAATAACATATACTAGCATTCTTAAAAAATAGATTTTAATAAGCTTTTTTTCATGATTTTGAAAGTTGAAAAAGAAATCTTACTGACCCCAAACTTTTGACAAGTGTAAATGTAATATAAAACAGAAAAACTTTGATTATTGCTCTTTAATTTGTTGCGATGACACCAGATTTGATCTTTTAAAACAATTTTCTTCTATTTTTGTATTACCTCTCTCCCATGGTAAACATAAAATCTACTAAGATGTTAACTTTGTTGCTGCTGATGTGACATGTTGTTCAGTCCTTCAGCAAATGCTTTTATCCAAAGTGACATCACAAGCATTTTATCATCATGTTTGTTTAACTATAGTTTATCATTTCATTTCAGGCAGGACTGGCCATGAGCTGCCAACAGAACCAGTACGAGCACAGTGGGAGATGCTGCAGCAAATGTGAACCAGGTGAGCAGGAATTCAGACTAGTTAATTATAGTATGGAGACCACACTATAAAAACAATCTATTCATTCATTCATTTTATGGTGACAATAACTGTGAGTGAAGCTGGTGTCTGGGAAAAACAAGATCAGGCTGTTTTTTCCCATTTGAAAAGCAGAAGGATGAGAGAAAGAGGAAGAGGCCTACACACACCCACATAAACCATAACCTACAATGACTTCCTTCTACTATACAATTCAGAATATCATCTTTTTGCAATATGTATTCACTAGCCTTGTCAATGATTGGTTGAGCAAAGTTTTCCTTTGAATGCAGGAAAATACGTTTTTGCCCATTGCAACGGCAGCTCGGGAACAATATGTCGTGATTGTGGCCATGAAGAGTACCAGCCGGACTGGAACAGTGACACTAAGTGTATTCGTCAGAAGTTCTGCGATGAGGGTCAGTGTCACGTCATGTACGTAAAGAAAGAATATTGTTTCATTTTGCATAATTTCTTAACACCTGCCACAAATTATCCTCTGCAGGTATAGGATTTAACAGCACCCGTCCACACAACCCCACCGCGGCTGAACCGTGTCGGTGCAAGCAGGGCTTCCAGTGCTCTCAGATCAACTGCGAATACTGTGAGGCCATCGAAACATGTCCTGCAGGAAAAGGAGTCGTGATGGGTGGTAAGAGCTTGTGGTGACTACGCAGAGTTCTAGGTTTAATCAGGAACATGTTTATGGGCAAATGAGAAAGATTCTTATTCTGGTGAATCTCGAGGAAAAAAAAAGAAATAAAAACACATAAAGGGATAGTTCACGACATATAAAACATGAAGGTGTGCAAATGATGACAGAATTTTCATTTTAGGGTGAACTATCCCTTTAGTAAGTTTATTCAGAAGTTTAAAGTGAGACATTAATCACTGCCTTCTAGATAGATGAAGTGTACCCGTAATTGAGAGTGCAGTAAATCAGTGGCTGTTCCAGCTCTGTGGTTTTGAGCACAAGGTTTAGTGCCAAATGGAAAGGAACATTATAATACAGTTCACAGAAATGAATGTGGATGCAGTGTAGTTTACATTTCATCATTAGTATCTTGACATTTACACTGTAGTTAAAATGAAAAGGCATCACAAGACTTTCTATAGGATCTATCTATCTATCTATCTATCTATCTATCTATCTATCTATCTATCTATCTATCTATCTATCTATCTATCTATCTATCTATCTATCTATCTATCTATCTATCTATCTGTCTGTCTGTCTGTCTGTCTGTCTGTCTGTCTGTCTGTCTGTCTGTCTGTCTGTCAGTTTGTCTGTTTGTCTATCTGTCTGTCTGTTATTTTACTATCACTGTCAGTTTGTCTATCTGTCTGTCATCTATCTGTCTACTATCTTACTATCATTCTGTCTGTCTGTCTGTGTCTGTCTGTCTGTCTGTGTCTGTCTGTCCGTCCGTCCGTCTGTCAGTCAGTCGTTCTATCATTCTGTCTGTCCGTCCGTCCGTCCATTCGTCTGTCAGTCAGTCATACTATCATTCTGTCCGTCTGTCTGTCTGTCTGTCTGTCTGTCTGTCTGGCTGTCTGGCTGTCCGTCCGTCCGTCCGTCCGTCCGTCCATCCGTCTGTCAGTCAGTCATACTATCATTCTGTCCGTCTGTCTGTCTAAGCTTGATTGGTATTTCACAATATTTCCAAACCATATTCACTACTTATAGAACAAAATTGAACAGGACAATCCAATAGAAATTATACAACAGGAAATAAAAAAGATGCTAAAAACAGAAATACAAATGAGAATAAAATGAGTAGGAAAAATAAAAAGGAAGTAAAGACATGATAAATAAGAATAAATTGTGACTTGCTTTTAAACGCGTTGATTTTTCTGAGTGTAAGTCTGTCAATCTATAATCCTTTATCACTCTCTCTTCATTTTAGAGACTGGCAGAGCTTCCTGTGTGACTTGTCAACATGGATTTTTCTCAGATTCTTTGTCAACAGAATCCTGCAAGAAATGGACAGAGTGAGTATGCCTCTCTTTCTAAGCTTAAAAAGTCGATACAATAACAGCTCAATAGGTTTAACAACAGTTGGGAGTGTATGCCACAAAGATGCCTGTCCTCTGAGTCACACATGCAGATCTATCCTTTAACAGGACTCATTTGCAATGTCACAGCTCTCATTCTCATTCTTCAGTTGTTTGTCTGGGGAAGGTCTCAGGCATGCTCTGTCATTTTTTTTTAAAGCCCCCGCAGTCTTACCGCACTGTGGTATTATGATTAATTTCTCCACCACTTCCCCTAGAAAGAGCCCCTTTCTTTCTTTCATTTGTGGTTAGTCTTAGAAAAGAGAATTTGGACTGATCAAATCAGAAGTGGCCAGGCTATTAGGCTGTTTTGTATTGATATGTCTCATTCTCTTCCAGTTGTAAAGCTATCGGCAAGACCGAAAAACAGCCAGGAAGCGCTAAGACCGATGTTGTGTGTGGACTCCATTCTCCTGGTAGGTTATATAAAATGATACATTCAAAAATTTGGGGTTGGTAAGATTTTTATATACTTTTGAAAAATGTCTCTTATACTTAACCAAGCTCATTTAAGACATTATTTAACTCATTTAAGACTGCTCTTATGAGGATACTCGACAAAATGAGCATTTTGGCATCATTCTGTGTGGTCCTGTTTGTTCAAGCAAAAGAGCTCGATACTGGCACACGTCTTTCTGTGCACACAAGTCATGTGTGTGTCACTCAGTCATGAGATTCACAGATAGCGCATTCTCGTTTGTCTTGTGGCGCTTAAATGGTTTAAAAGTATTTGGGTGAATAAGAGCGTGATCATATAATGTAATCAGATATTAACTCATTAAACTGAAAAAATTAATTACATGCATTGAATGATCTAATTTTGACAGCAGTAACATATATATATATATATGGTAATATAAAATGACTGAAAAAGTCGAAAAAATCAAGTTTTCTTTTGCCAAAACCCTGCCGGGCAGCTCCTGGTAGGACTAGTCTGGATGCGTTTCTTTGTTGCTCAAGCAGTTTCGCCTCTCATCCAAGAACGATAAATGATTGTGCAACAGAGACACATTTTACTAAGCCCTCTATGATGACTTGAATAACTAAGAACCTTTACAGACAGTTCTAACAAATAAACCTCCTAAACGTCCTCAGTTATGACACCCTGGGTGCTGGTGGCCATCCTCTCAGTCATCATCGTGGTATCTCTGGTTGTACTCTTCTTGTTTTGCTGCAAGGATAAGCTGAACTTCCTCTCAGGTAAATTTTGTTTAAGGTCATGTTTGTTTGCTACAATTTGTGGTAGATTCTTGTCTATGAAGTTTAATTAAAGCTTATTCTCTGACGCCACAGTAAATCTACGCACCTGCGTCCAAAACCTGAAAGGAAGTAGGAATCGAGAGGTACGTAATAATATCTGCAAACTTGTTTCAAAACCTAGTGATGGAGAAAGACTTACCATTTCTCCTTTCTTGTAGGAAACTATGACAACTTCATACCACTGTAGAAACGGTCTACAAACCCACCCTTTAATCTGCCAAGAAAGAACCCCTCCGGAGTCCCTGATCATGTGTCCCAGCACCAAATTAACCATCCCAGAAATGTCGACTTGTACGGACCAAGAACAGGACCAGGACCGAGCCGAAACCTCATCAGGCAGCTCCAGCGTGGACTCCGGATGTGGGCCGTCGTCCCCCCTGTCAGGCAGCTCTTGCAGCTGTGTGCTTTCCATGAAGGAGCCCATAGAGGTTGGAGAGAACGAGGACTGCAGTCAGCTGGTCGCCACGGGCCTGGTGTCATGCTCCTCCTGCAGGACAGGGGACGCCACAAAAAACGTGCAGGTTATCGGCCTGAAAGAGCCTCTGCTGTGTGAGAGCTGCTCGTTGGACGGCCTGCCCGCCTGCGATTATGTGGATCTGCAGCGTTCGCAGGAACTCTATCTGGATTACAGCAGCCCTGCTGGCAAGGAAGCCATGTCAGAAATGAGAGGTGTCTCCGGGGACCGAGGTGTAGTCGAGGGGCTGTATAGGCAGAACGAACCTTGTTGCTGCAGCATAGACTCCACCACCGTTCCTCCTTTGCCGTCTGTCAGCGCTAATGACCAGGGCCTTTCACTGATCCACAGTGATGACCACAAACTGTCCGACCCTGACGAGGAGTACCAGAACCAGTGCTCAGATGCCGCTCTCACATCTGGTAAGATGAAAAAATAGTGACAAAACAAATGATGAAGTTGTCTGTGCATCTGAGGTATTTGAAGCTGTTGCTTCGTAATCCAGTACACAGGAATCTGTTGAACTAATTTAGCATGTTTATGACAGATTTATAGGCAATGTCGTGCCATACTATTCAATATGGACAAAAACAGTATGTATGGTGAAAGACTGGAAACGATCAGTCATGATCTCTCGGTAACAGTTGGAGCAAAAATGCAGTGTGGCAGTCATTTTGGTTTCAGTGCTTTGATCAAGAAACAGATGTCCGAGCTAACAAACTGTATCAGCTGATATATTGCACTGATTTACATACCATTTCTAGATTATTTGATCCATATGTAAAACCTTTAAAAGTTCTAGAAAACAGCCCTTATTATATGTTTTTAATTACTACTAATAAATTACTCTACTAAATAATATTAATACATGTATATTATAATATATATATATATTAGAAAGAGAGAGAGAGAAGATAGGATGCAAGGACATGTTAAATTGATCAAAAGTGACAGTAAAAACAATAAAATGTTACAAAAGATTTCTATTTCAAAAAATACTTTTGAACTTTCTATTCATCACTGAAACCTGATATAAATGCATGACAGTTTCCATGAGAAAATATTAAGCAGCACAACTGTTTTCAACATTGATAATATTTCTCAAGCAGCAAATCAGCATTTTAGAATGATTTCTGAAGGATCATGTGACACTGAAGACTGGAGTAATGATGCTGAAAATTCAGCTTTGCCATCACAGCAATAAATTAAATTAAAATATTAAAAAAGAAAAAAATAGTCATTTTAAATCGTGAAAATATTTTGCAATTTTAGTTTTTATTGTATTTTTGATTTAAAAAGTTGCAGACTAGTGAGCATAAAGAAAGCATACCCCCCCCCCAAACTACTTAAATTTTATATTATTTATTATTTAGAAGATTTATAATCATAAATATTGTCAAAATACATTTTTCCATTTCAATAACGTTATTTCACAGTGTCTGTTTTACTCGTATTCCATCCTTTTATTAATTACACCTCTGCAAAGGAATTACACAATGTGTACACATGTAGTTCATTAGTATTATTTAGTTATTTCTTGTGTAAATACACAGTAACCTGAACACTATAAAATAAATCATCACATCTTGTAGTAATAATTAGAACAAGCGCATTCAGGTCATGTGCATTCCAGTAAGTCGTGTTTGTGAAAATATGGCAGGCAGCCATTGCAAAGAGTGGGAGTAGAACATTATGGACCAGTGGCAAATGACTAAAAGATGTGTGAAATGTGAGTCATTGATAGTCTGTGTGTATATTCGGCGGAAAAAAAAGGAACCGTTATAATCTGCCCATGTTTAATTTTTAAGTGGAAGGAAGCTGCTTTGTTGGTCAAAAGGGATCGACACAAAAACAGCTTTTTTTGGCCATGTCAGTGCTTACGTGGCATTATTAGCCTTGTTTCTAAAGTTGACTATTTCTGTAGACCACTAAACATCTGAAGTAGTAGCGTATTCACACGCAAGACTAAAAAAGCAGTAACGTTGTATGATTAAATAACATGGTTACATTAGTATGCAAACTAAAACCCTAATAATATTAACAAAAAACATAATAGTACATCAATGGTACTAAAATAACACTAATGTTAATTTGTCTCCAGGAAAGGAATCAATATTTAGTTCATGGAAATATTGTGTACTATTTCTGCCACCTGCCGCTAACCCCAGTTCTGATGCGTTGCCTATTTTTTCCAGGTCAGGTGACAGGAAACAACAACACTACGTTTATCTCCAGCGGGCAGGTGATGAACTTCAGCGGTGAGGTCATCGTGGTCTACGTCAGTCAGACATCACTGGGCAGCAGCGGCGGGACAGACGAACCCTTCAGCTGCCCGGTTCAGGAAGAATCTAATGAGGACAGCTTTCAAAGTGAACCCAAATCTAACACAAGCACAACACCACAGGCCAAGAGCAGAAACGGACACGTGGAAAAACACCTGCCCGTACAGGAAATGACTAATGACTGGTCCTGGCAGAAATAAAAAAAAAAAGAAAAAAAGAAAAAAGGTGCAAACATTTCCTACTGGACTGGAATGGACTTTTTAAAATGATTATTATTAATGTTCTCTGTCAACTAGAGTGCTATTTCGTGAAAAATGCTATGCATTTGTTGACCTATGTATTTATATCGTATAAATTAGGTACTACTTGTCAGCTTTGAGAGGATTTCTCTGGTGCGGATGCTAATGATCTGAGGACAGTAGAAGTCAAGAACATTGATTCCAGAATGTCTCACTTTCAGACAATCTCTATGTTGAAGAGCCAAATAAAGAGTGGCTTGGTGCAACAAGAAGCCAAACTCAGGCCAAAGACGATAACAGCCAGAGAAAGCACAAACGTAGCCACCAAAACACAAGCTTGATGTTTTTCGATGTTCCTTTTTCTTGGCCTTCTCTAGGGCTTTTTACACTTGAAATAGTTAACCCTGGGTCATTCTAAACCCCGGGTAAATGGAATTCTGGGTTATCTTTATTCACGTTTCTCATTGCTCATACACCGGGGGTTAGCAGTTGATCCTCGGTATTCATTAGGTGCGTTTCACGCCGCATATTCCTAAACTCCCGAGTTAAAGTCCTTATTTGTATATTTGTGGTGTCAGCGTTACTGACTGGACAAACGCAGCACGTGATTCTGTTTACGTAAATGCTCTCGCATTGCGCGTCGTCGTTGCTGACTGTATGTTTTTTTCTTAATGAACATTTCGAACGGTCTCTTCTTAACTCCAATTGTCTCGTTTTGACATTTTTCTATATCATTCGCAGAAACGACTGTTTATTTATATATTGCACAGTGCTTCCATAACTGTCCAAAGCGCGTGAATGTAAGGCACGCGATTGGTTGTCGGTTGCTAAGCAAGTTGTAACATTCTAACAACGCATCATTTCACAATGTACAAATTTGTTAGTACCCATAAGTCCGGGTAAAAAGCGGTGCTAGCCCCGCATCTAAGTGTGAAACGTTCCTTTACCCGGGGCTAAAAGAGGGGCTTAGAACGAAAATAACCCGGGGTTAAGCGCAGTGTGAAAAGCCCTTCTGAAACTGAGCTATATCGCACCGTACCTCATGGCAAGAACCGTTTTAGGGTGTTGTTAAATCTCAGACTAAGTTAGTAACATGGAAAATGACAAATTGGGATGTTGATTTGTGGTGTTTATATATATATATTTTTTAAAAAAACAACTTGTAAATTTTAATCATGTTTTGTTATTTATCGTGCCATTTATGTGCCGCAAACCCGACAAGTCAGTCTGACTGGAGCAGAACATGTAATCACGGACATTATTCACAAGCATTAATGTATATAGTGATTGAAAAATCAATGTTCTGATACACGAGTAGTGATTTTCTCCACCTATTACTGTAAATAAAGCTTGTTTGTATGAAAAAAATTCTTTCCCTTAAATGAGTGTGATGGTACGAGAAAGCTATTTGGTTTAGTGATAAGCAGTGTTTATTGCTTGTGCCTCACTAACCACATGTGCGGTAAAACCTCACTATTCGAGCAAAACCAATGTTGACATAATGCCTTTATAAATAGCTGTGAATAGCTACCAGCTGTCGCGAGCTCAATGCAAACATATACTCTCAAGTACAGTGTTTAGCCACATGAGGTGAGATTCCACCAAAGCCTGCTGGATGTTTAGCTTTGATTAGAATAATCACGACTCTGGGATGCAACAGAAACAAACACTGAAAATTGTTGTTGAGTTCTGTCTGCCAAAACAGGAAGTTATGACTGGTTTTAATGTGGTTCTGCTCAGGAGCCTTCAGGCACATTTTGGTGACTCGTGACCATAGACTGTAAAAAATATAGCTCGTGATTAACATGTTGAAATGTTGAATGTTGAATTGTCCTGCCATCTAGTGGACTGCTATTGTAATAAGACTAGGGAAATGATCCATTTGTGAGGGACCCCTTTGCCTTTCCTACAACACAAAGGCTGATTTTTTTTTTTTTTTTTTTTTATTCAACTTTCATAAAAACATACAATGACATTTAACATAAGAAAGAAAACAACAACAACAAACAAGAGATTGGGGATACATATCACAGATCTTACATCAAACACAAAGGCTGATTTATTCACCTTATTTTTCAGGTAAGAGCGGGAGCGGCCATTTTGTAATTTTAATGTGTCTGGCTTCCGGTGTCCAGTTACTTTTATCTGTACAAAACAGCTCGTTAAACTGCTTGATATTGCAAACTGGTATTTCTTACTATATTAGTTCAATGTATTTTCTTAATTGTATCGCGCAAAAAGTTTTACAATTTACTGTACTTTACTCTTCTCGTTATTTTCCCTATAGGCTAGCGGCTAATAAACCGGAAGTGTCATGCATTCACAGTAAAGAGCATGACATTTTAAAGACTGAAATGTTATCGAAATTAGTGACTGTAGTAAAGTCAAAACAATTTATGGAAAAAATATTTGCAAAATATTTTATGTGAATATTTCAATTCAACTTTTCATAAATATTGTTCAGAAGCGCTATAGGTCATTTTGCCTACTAGTGAGCAAACTAAGACAAAGTGGGGAAAAATGAAATACTCTTGAAACATATGCATTCATTTTTATTTTAAAAACAGTAACATGTGCATATGTTCTTTTTATTACAATAAATAAATAAAAGATGTAAAAAGATTACAAAGATGTAAAAAGTCTCAAATTTTCATGGACACCCCAGCAGTTTGAAACAACTTGGAATAAATAAACTAATTCTTCATACACACACACACACACACACACACACATATATATGTATATATATATATATATATATATATATATATACACACCACACAGATGTTATTATCATTTTTCTTAAGTTTATTAATCCACTTTAGCTAATTGAATATGACGGCTATTATCCGCAGGGAATTGGGAATCTGGGGGAAGCCCACTGAAAAAGAGCTATTCATCATTCCATATCCCCGTGGTCACTGTTAGGGTGTCAGTGATCCTCATATGTTACAGTCATGTCCAAACAGATCATGTGCTATCAGGTGGTGGGAGAAGCCCAGGTTTGGACACAGGTGCTCCTCTGGCTTGGCTGGAAACTACCTGATTTTTTCAAGATGAAAAATTGAACCCATTTCCCACCATTAAAGATCGAACAGCACTCACTCACTGGGATTGGTGTGTAGTTTTTGGCCATTTTAAGGTTCACTCAAATCTACTGTGGTTGCCTAAGGATGTTTATGTGAAATAAAACAGCAGTGCCTTTGACAAAAAATACCGCTATTGATTTAGAGTTATAAAGAAGGAAAGTTCTTGAAAATCAAGTGAAACAGTTTTTGCCGGTAGGGATCATTTTGTGTAAGAGTTTCCTGGAATATCTTCAGTGAATGGAGCCAATAGGTCACACTCACCGCTTTATTTAGCAGCGTGGCCTTTCAGATATATTAAGCAGCATATAAAGCGAATTAATTTATTTTGCATGCAAAACATGATCAATTTGTTCTGACCCCAGGAAAGGAAAGGGGATTTTCTGTCCTCCTTATTCAAGTACAAATGACACTCGAGTATTTATTATGACACTCAGTATCATGAGAAGCTTTGAAAAAGATCCTTCTTGCTGGTTCACATGTAATGAGACTTTTGAGAAAATGAATGTGTTAAGGTAAGGTGCTTTTTATTTAATCAGTAGAATTAACTTGAGAGATTGAAATTTACAGTAAGCTGTCATTTATAATTTTGCATTATATAATGGAAATATATTTATTTTTATTTTAAATAATCAGTATAATAAACTTGATTAATAAAAATTTAAATATATATTGTCATGTATTATTATTATTATTAATAATAATAATAATAATAATAATACAGATGTATCTATTTTATTTAAAATATTCTGTGTAATTAAATTGATTAATAGATTTTGAAATATATATTAATTTTATTGCTAATACTACTACTACTACTACTAATGTATGTGTTATTTTTATCATGTTATTTAATGTATTTATTATTTAATAAAATAATAATTATGTTTTATTACATTTATTTTATGTATTTATTTTATATAATCAGTATAATTAACTCGAGAGATATTGAAATACCATTTATTGTTATATTATTAATAGAAATGTATTTATTTTTATTAAATTTATTATTATTATTATAAGGAATTATACAAATATGCATATAACAATAAAATGTATTAACATTTACCTTGTAATATTCATAAAGAGTAATAGCTGACGTCTTTCAAGAATATTAGTTTACCACTGTCTAATTCCATTTGTCAGAAATTATCCTATTAATAATGTTTAATAAGTATAATCAATAACTGAACAAACTCCTTTCAGAGGGCTTTTCACCAAAAGCTGGTCATCTGATATTCGGTTAGATGGAAAAACTGCCATAGTTACTGGAGCAAACTCTGGAATTGGGAAAGAAACTGCGAAGGACCTGGCAAAGCGAGGTGAGTACTGTAGCCAAATCGACACAATGTGGAAAAACACATCGAGCCTTCCTTTCATATTAAAGGCACAGATGAAATATATTAAATCTGACTGCAAGCATTGCCATTTGATCTGCTATTTAGGCCTATACAGAATTTTGCTCAAAAGAATGTACTAGTTTTTCAAATAATGGAACAAAGCGTGTCATTAATCCCGAGGTGCACGGGTGATCCTGGCCTGCAGAGACGTGGAGAAGGCTGAGCAGGCTGCAATTGACATCAGCAGAGACGTGGAGAACGCCATCGTCGTGATTCGGAAACTGGACCTGGCCGACACAAAATCCATCTGTGATTTTGCTGAACTGATTTACAACAGTGAGTTATGGCTGAAGAATATTTTTCAAAAAAATATATTTATAATTGCAAATATGCTATGCATCATATTTAATTCTTATATGATCTTTAAAATAGTCGTTTTATTCTATTTCAGCTGAAAAGTCTCTTCATTTGCTGATTAATAACGCTGGAGTGGCAATCTGCCCGTATTCCACAACAGCAGACGGCTTTGAGACACAGTTTGGAGTCAATCATTTAGGTTTGATGAAGTGCACTAGACATTCTCATTCTTTCAAACCATATCAAAGAATCCTTATTTGTTGTTTAGAAGCTATAGAGATTGTTCACACTTGACATGTGATGCATGACTCCTTTTCTTCTTCAGGACATTTCTTTCTCACGTTCCTCTTAATGGATCTGTTGAAGCATTCAGCTCCTTCTAGAGTGATTAATGTCTCCTCATTCGTACACCCCATGGGAAAGATCCACTTTGAGGACCTGAACAGTGAGAAAAGCTATCATCCCGTGAAGGCCTACGTACAGAGCAAACTGGCCAACATACTTTTCACACGAGAGCTCGCCTCGAAAGTGGAAGGTAAGAGCCAGTTTGTGATCTTGCATAAAGTGAGATCCAAAAATCTGATTCCACATCGAATCTAGGATTTATTTATAATGTTTTAAGAATCTGGAAAAAAAAGGAAAACACATTTAAGGGGGACGTTCACACAGAACGTTTATGTAGAATGTTTTAAAGGTGCAGTGAGTGATTTCTGAGAATCATTGACACTGTTGATATTTGAAATCAACCCAAACAAACACACCCCTCCCTTCATTGCTTTGCCCCTGAAATGCACCAACAGGCAATGCTAGAGTGGATGTGTCTTTAGCAGAAGCGAAGCAAAATAAAGCTTTGCGCAGATGATGAACAAAAGACAAGGAAGAATAAAAAATGAACAACTAAAAAATGTTAGTTGCCAGTAGCACGCACCCAAAACCAGTGTTACTCATGTATGGAGCAGAAACGATGCAACCTCTGTGTCCATTTACAGGCCCTCCCGCTTAGGTCTCCAGCGCTGGAAAGTTTCTCTAATATTAACACTGATATCAGAACCCTTCATTTTCCAGTGATTTTCCTGAGTTTTTCTCTTTTGTAATGTCTCCCAGCCATCTATCTTTCTACAGTCTTTCTTCAAATCTTGCTCATTTTTTCTCCTCCCCTATCATGAGTGGACACGCCCCCTACTGCTGATTGGCTATAAGTGTGTTGTGGTGTTCGGTCCGATCCACTTTCAACAGCATTTTTCAGAAATCGCTTCCTGCACCTACAAAATGTGCTAGATGGACTTGTGTTCGCATCTTTTGCAACATTCGCAACAAATGCGGTGCTCAAGTTAAAAGTTAAGAACATGAAAAGCACATCTCCAGAGAGTTTTTCTCATTTCACTCTTTAATGTGTACGCTTTATTGCACGCTTTTTTGTGGCTTTTTCTGAAAGCTCAATTTTGAGGAAAAAATTGTGAGATATAAATCCACAATTACGAGTTATTAAGTGTGAAGTGTGAGAAAAAAAGCCTGAATTGCAAGTGTATTCTCTAAAATTTGGCGTTCAAGCAAAAATAAGTTCAGCTTAAAAAAATGTGTCTCTAGACCTTGTGATAGTTCTTACATTCCACTTCTACATCTCACATTTTAAAAACAAAGACGGCTTCTGTGTGAATGCCGCTTGAGTGTCCAAGATAATCGTTCCCCTTTTACTTTCAGAGTATGGGAAAGCACACAAGTGTGACTAAATGATGACTGAATCTTCATTTTGGGCTGAACTATCCCTTTAAGGAGATCATATGTGTCAGAGGTAGACGGGCAAACATTCCACTGAATGCGTTGCTAATTCATCTGTATGCTATCCTAACATGACTGTCCCATGTTTTACCCACAAACATTCATTAAGGCAATCTTGCACACTTTGTGAAAATAAAGCGAGGTTAGCTTTTCATGCTTCTAACTGTAGAGTGATGTAGAGTGAAGTTCAGTCCTGTTTCTGTGGCAGAGATGGGAGTGAGTGTTTATGCTGTGGATCCGGGCCTAGTGAAGACCGAGATCATCAGGCATCTGAAGAAGTCCCTGCAGTTCTTTGTGAAGACATTTGGTTTCCTGATAAAAACCCCTGCAGAGGGTGCATATACCACTATTTACTGTGCCGTTACTCCTAACCTGCCCACTGGAACCTACTACAGGTTTGTCAAAACTAGAATACTGTAGCTGATGCTAGCTGTTGCCCTCACAAAATAATATTTCGCATAAGCACAATTGCTTTTTATTTTACACTAGTGATGCTAAATTTGGCAGCAACCAAATTAATTGCTCTGAATTTCCTTGTGCTACTGTTTAGTTTCTCTCATGATCTCTTTACAGTAACTGTGCCATGGCTCCATGCTCCAGGGCTGCTTATGACGACAACACTGCTAGCAGACTGTGGGCTGTCAGCTGCCACCTGCTGGGGATTCGTTGGAAATGAGAAGATATGACTCCCAACACAGCCTTATTTCACACTAATGCCGTTTTATTATAACCTAGTTTCAACAGCAGCCCTGCCGATCCCTCTCTGTTTTCATGTGTTATACTAATTTAGTGATATTTTGGGTGGTATTGATTCAGAGATACAAGGAGCATTGACATTTAAAGTTTAAAAGTTTCTACCCTGCTTAAAATTCCAGCAGTCTATGTTTTGCATGTTGGGACTAGCATAGGATGCTGTTTTCTGGTTTGCCGTTTCAGGAGTGCTGATGTACACATAGACATAATAATAAAATATATTGACGCCCCATTGGCCGCTTTGGAACGTTGCTGCGATATGTCAACGCGTCCGCCATATTTCTGAGGGCAAGACTGGCGAGCTGCGGTTTTTCTGGATAAAAACGAAAATAACGTTTACATTTATCAGCCGATTTCAGTGGTTTATGATGTACGTGGTGTACAAAAAGTTCCATCTCTATTTGCTTAAAACCTCGATAATAGACTAAAAAAATATTTGTTTTACTAAGGAACAGTCAAAGCTCAGACTTGTCCTGTGTTTGGCTGCTTTATTCTTGGACAAGAATTGTGAAGAGGCCCATAATGAGATCATTTAAATTTTCACATTAAATTAAAAAAATTCTTATTGTGGAAAAGGCATTTTCTGTCTTTTAACCCATTTTAGCTTTTCTTGTGTTTAGAATTGACCACCATTGTGAAAATGAAGCAAATCGTCAAATAAAAATCACACATGCTGCTTTCTGTATTTTTATAGCGCTAAAATGATACAGATATTTATAGATAGATACTACAAAACATACAATAACAAAGATAACTGATGGATCCTTTATGGTAATACATATGATATGGTACAACTACAGTTGAATGCAAATAGTAAATAAAAGATAAAGTGAGAAGTAATAGTGAATAGTTTGTTGTATATAATATATATGAAATAGTTTATGTAGAATATAATACAATATAGTCAATAATAAAGTGTATAATATTGTCAATAAACAGCATACAGCAAATAAAATAGTAATGAATAGTATAATAGTATAAGTACAATAATATAATATCACAATAATATATTGATAATAGCATATAGTATATGTATAATACTAATACCGATGGTTTAGCTCCGTCCCTAATCCTGACAGACCTCTCCTGCAGAACAGAGAACTCGCTTACGGAAAAACCTTCCCTTACTATAGTTACTTCCCACCGTCTCCTCAACTCTTTATCTCCGGGAAACCTTCAATGTGGGAGAAAAGTAATCTAGCCAACTAACATTACAGTAATTCACAAAACGTCAGTCCGAAACCGAAACAAGCGCTTGTCTTAAAAGTCGGTTTTAAGAAAAGATGCATAATTTAAATTTCACGAAATTTAGTTTATAAAAATAAGATAAAATACGCTAGAACCGTAATATAAATCATTTAAACTCAACTTTTTACAGCTAATTAGCGACATCGCTAGCTATTTTCTGACTGACTCCGGTGGCCAACTATTATCAGCATAATTATATAATGACCAAATACAACCAGAAACAAATTTTCTGGGAAAGGTTTTCCCCGAGACCTGTATTCAATTGTGCAGTGATTTGTACCGCCCCAAGCAGCACACAACGGGCACTTTTCTCAATTCCAGTAATGAGCGTTACGGGAACGTTGACCTGCACAATATGGCGGCGCCGTTGACGTATGATCCAGAGGCCAATGGGGCGTCTCTGAATTTTATTATGTCTATGGATGTACCGGCTACACCAGCTCAATTACGCTTGAGAACTGCGGGAATATGCCGGTCCACCAAGCTTTATACCTGCTCAGTTAATCATAAACCAGCCTGGACCAACATGGTGATTTATGCTGGATTTTTCAGCAAGGTATGTGATTATTTAAACCCGCTACATAACTTTCTTATTATACGCAGCTAATAATAGTTAAAGAAAGTTTATTGTCATTTGAAAATGGTGCCATGGTGCAGAACATGTAACAAGACAAATACTAGACACTATGCCTGGTAGAGACAGTAGAAATAAATGGGAAAGCTACATTATATTGTGTTAATGGGGTAGAAATGTTTTGGAACGGAGTTCCTAAAGGGGATAGAAAAAGATTAAATTGGCTAATATTAAGTTATTAAGGGTAGTATTAAGTGCAAACGAGAGCAGATAGAGGAAGAGGTAAAAAAGTGCATGTTCATGTTCACTGAACGATTTACTGTCACTGAATAAAGTCTCTTAAATGACATTACTGCTCTGAGGTCAGACAGTGTTCCGTGTGTTGTAAATAGTTCGTAACACTAGACTGACACAACGAGGACATCTAGTGGACACATGGGGTCACGGCTTTTGGGCAATTTGGCTCATTTTTAAGTGGGTGACGTAATTGTATTGTGTGTTCTGGTGACGTGTAGCGGAATGTCCAACCTTGCAAAAGAGATTCAATTCAACAAAGCTGCCTTGGAGTTCAAGGCCATCACAGCGAGCGGTGGGTGCATGAACGCTTCACGCTCTTCATATTGATCTCAGACGCGTTTCATTGGCCAGAGGACAGAGCTCTGGACGGGCGGGGCTTAGATACAGACCGCAAAGAAATATCTCATTCATAAATTACACAGGACACTAGATTAGAGCACTACACTGTCTGCTGAGAGGAGCCAGCCAATACTGGAACAATGCACTCCATAAGGTAAGCACAGTTGCCATAATTGAGTCTGCAAAACTGTCTTGGTACAACTTTTCTTTGTTTTCTTTTCACCAAAGTGTTCATAACTGGAAAAATGAGATCCAATACTGTTCTTAAGCAGTATTTTTAAAAACAGAAAACAAACAAACAACAAAAAAAACCCAATATTATTCTTTACCATATACCATACAATTTTGGAATATGAATTTAAATATAGGAGAATAGGGCTAGTTGTCACATGAGGAAGTTGTCATGAGGGCTGTATCTATGTCAGCAGCTGAGATTTTGAGTCATAAATCCAGTTACATGAATGTGTTTTAAAAATGAGACTTAAAACCTTCTTAAATTAAGTTCAGTTTTAGCTAAATACAATATTTATTGGTCAAAACAATAATCTGATATTTCAGAAAGTTTTGTTTTGTGTTTATTCTACTGTAAGAAAATCCTTTAATAGATAACTTTCCTGCATTTACATAATAACAATGATATAACAAAAATCACTGGAGTAAAAGTGTGAAAACTAGCCCTGCTCTCGCATACTTTAGGTGTTCACTATTATATATAAAAGGTTTGCTCTGTAATCAATTCCAGAAACTTCTTCTGTCGTCAGTGGAGCTCTTCTGTACGCCTCGATGATAAAACAGTCATAATCACAGGAGCTAATACAGGCATAGGCAAAGAGACGGCGAGAGACCTTGCTAGAAGAGGTAAGGAACTAACAGACCCCATTTTAGTTTTCAGGACACTACATCTCAACTCGTTCTTGACCTTAAAAGGAAAATGCTGAATGATTTGATTTGTTCTGTTCACAGCACACGCTGTGAACGGCATCGACTGCCAACCTGTTACGGGACAAACCCATGCCATGTGTGATGCCACTCTAATTAGAAAGGGGTATGGGGAGGTTAGCTGGAATAATTACAATCTTTCACACTGCATTTGCACCATTGTTGCAGTTGACAAATTTATTTTGGATCCACATGATTCTCTTTACAGTTTTTCTCAATTGCTAACACACAACTCATGAAACAATTCTCCATTTTCTCACAGCTATAAACACAATCCCGTAACTATACACCAATTTGTACAAATATACTTAAACGTCCACGTCAAACTCAAATATTTCAGTCAAAAACATATTCTCTTTTGTCAGAATCAAACTTTGGCCTCAGATGACACACAAAACCTAACAAATACACATATTACTTTCCTGCCCAGTCAACAATAATAAACTTACAAAAACCTCTTATTGGGAATCTGGAATGATTTTGCAGCTCAATGTCTATTACAGTATACAACATAAATGAAGAGTGCAAATACAGTAAAATACAACAATGAGCTTTTGGGAAATTAATCCTTATTACACTACTGTAAAGTGATCTTATCGTTGATGAAAAGCATTAGAAAAGTTCAAATATCAAAGACGTGAATATGAACTTGGTATGCAACACAAATACAGTACAGTAACAATTAATAAATAAATAAATTCAGCATCTTCTACACCAAGTTTCATTACAGTATACAGTACTATAGCAGTTTCTTGGTCTTTTGGCTACAAATCAATTTGTCAATCACAAGGTTGAGAACATGTGCTACAGTTTACTGTACATAGAATAATGAAATGCCCCTCATTATACTGTGTGTGTAAGTAGAATAAAAACCCTGTAGATGATTCTTTCAGCTCTCTCCAGTGTTAGGATGCATTTTCTAAAGCACATAATCACATGTGGTCTTATTTATGTTATATATATACATTGAGATGGGTGTCATCAGTTTTGCTACTTAATGTTTATTCATAGATACACGTGTGCTATTTGAGTTCACATAGTGCTGCTTCAGTTAATTTTGTGTTTTGTGAATGTTAAACCGGTGTGAAATGAGGGTATTTTTGTGTATATCATTGCAGAAATCATCATGTGAAAACAGGTAAAAATTAATGAAATGTTCCAAGAAATGTGGCTTCTTTGTATTGAGAATAGTTTGTGAAACTATGCCAATTGAATCTGTTTTAGTGTGTTAGTAATCGAGAAAAACTGTAAAATATCGTATAAAATCAGCATAATCTGGGACTAAAATAACAACTGTATGGATAAATCGAACTCAGTATCCTAATGTCAAATGTGATACAATTAAAACAGCAAATATTTCATCTTATAATAAGCGACAGGCTCTTGGAAGCTTTGAATGCATGCTGATAAATAAACGACAGGATTACAATACTATCTGCCAAAGAGATGTAAAACTGTACACTTTCCCACATGGACCCGCTGAATTCCAACAAAGAAACTCTGACGCTTGCCAGCCAAATTGCTCTGAATAGTATAATAGACGTTCTGCACAGTAATTACCAGGCAAACAGCTATTGTGTTAGCTCATCAACCTTACGTCCCAGTTTAGCACCAAAATTAATTATTATGCAAGGACATTTCACAGCAAGGAAATATCTGCTCTGGTTTTTGACTGAAAGCACATTTCTATCAGCTTCTCTGTGATGTCCTCAGGGGCTCGAGTCATCATGGCCTGTCGAGACCTGGAAAAGGCAGAGGCAGCCAGAGAAGAATTAATGGAGGATTCTGGAAACCAAAACATTGTGGTGAAAAAACTTGATTTATCAGATACCAAATCCATCAGAGCATTTGCAGAACTCATAAACAAGGGTGTGTAAGACATCTGATTATTACTTTAAATGCATTTTGTATGTATTTCCTTGGAGTAAGGAAATGAATATAGTTATTGTATCAATAATATATATACACTTTTATATGAATAGTATTGTACAATATTTATGCGATATGCTAATTGGTCTTTATTCATATTTTTGTGTTTTAGAGGAAAAGCAAGTTAACATCCTGATCAACAATGCTGGAATCATGATGTGCCCATATTCAAAAACTGCAGATGGCTTTGAGATGCAGTTTGGTGTAAACCATTTAGGTAAAGACTTTGTTATCTTACTGTATGTTTAACATTATGAGTTCACGTGGAATATCTACATATTATTGTCATAAATTGAGGGTTGCGGCGGGTGAAATAATGGTTTAAGCGGGTTTTAAATTCAAAGATAACAAAATACTCAGGATTTCTCACGAATAACTTATGAACAGAAACAGAACAACCATCAAAAACACGGATGAGAACAGACCAAGCGCTGAACAAAACAGTTTAAACAGACCAAGTTAATCAAAGAAATCAATGTCAGGTGTAAGTTAGTTAGTAACCAAGGAGACAAACTGAGAGCAGGAACAAGGAAACAGAAAACAGAGCAAACCAACTCAGTGTATGTTTTCTCTCAAACACAGATAAAACATAACAGAACCCAGACAAATATTATATTATTGTCCTCTATTTCCTTTTGAAAAAGCCAAAATGACATCTGAAATCGTTAACATTTCATGAAAAACTTATTTTGCTGCCATGACTAAGATGTACTCTATAAAATGTCTTTCAAAAGTTTTTTGAAAGAACTTAAAAAAGTCTCTTATGCTCAGCTAGGCTGCATTTATTTGATCAAAACAGTTATATTGTTTTACAGTTTTACAGTAAAAACAGTTATATTGTGAAATATTACTACATTTTAAGGTAACTGTTTTCTATTTTAACATATACAGTATGTAAAATGTAATTTATTGCTGTGATAACAAAGCTGTATTTTCAGCATCATTACTCCAGTCTTCAGTCACATGATCCTTCAGAAATCATTCTAATATAAATCAAGAAACATTTCTGATTCTGAAACAAAACAGTTTTGCTGCTTAATGTTTTTGTGTAAACCATGATACATTTTAGGATTCTTTGATGAATAGAAATTTCACAAGAACAGAATTTATTTGAAATATAAATATAAATGTCTATACTGTCATTTTTGATCAATTCTATGCATCCTTGATGAATAAAAGTATAAATTTCTTTCAAAAAGAAAAAAAAGTACTGACTCCAAACAAGTGTGTATGTAGATACAATCTGAACATCCTACATCCAAATGTCTGTTTGTATTATGAAATCAAAACAAAAGCGATTTTACAAATATCTGCAGCAATTTCAAATTATTATCAATAAATTTTTTATCATTATCCGCATTTTGTTGTAGATGTAAACACTCATTATGACCCAGGAAAAATTAAGACTAATAGTAAAATTAGATTTCCTGTATTGACCAGTAAACCAAGTAATTTAGTCAATAAAAGCGACTTCTTTCAAATTAAGCACAAATTGTGTTGTGTGCACAAATGGGTCATAGACTACCACCATGTATAAGGCGACCTTGTTCACACAGGAAGTCTCAGACCTCCAACCAGTTTGGAGTTGTGACCCTCTAAATTGACAATGCGTGCCATTTAATTGTTTATGAGCGCAAGCTGGCTTCCTGTTGGAACCTAAACATTCACTATAGTACACATTCTTCACATATACATCCACTTCCATCCATTTATTGGGTAATAGACAAATAAGGCACAGGGGCATCAGCAGGATATGAGGGACAATGAAAGGTCAAACAACCCTGACGATTTTTAACTCCTTCAAACTACCAACAGGTCATTTTCTGCTCACCTACCTTCTGCTGGACCTCCTCAAGAAATCAACCCCCTCAAGGATCGTCAATGTGGCTTCTGTGGCCCATACGTGGGGCAGCATTCATCTGGATGACATAAACAGCGAGAAGGGTTACTCTCCACGGAGGGCCTATGGCCAGAGCAAACTAGCTAACATCCTCTGCACGCGTTCCTTGGCTAAAAGACTGCAGGGTATGTGACCTTCATAACAAGGCAATCCATGCTGGATTAAACATGTTCCTTAAGAACACAAACTAAAGTGTTGTTTGTCTTCTCTATCCTGAACACTGCTTCATATGGTACTCGTGCGATTACAACGTGACATTGAAATTGAGATGAAACGGCTTCTCGAATAAGAAAAAATGTACTTGATTTTGTCCATTGGGAATTGATTGGATAGTTGGATTGTTGTGGTTTGTTATTGGTCGTTCTCATGTGAGTGGAAGGTTGTCCCGCCCTTGAAGAGAAGAGAAAAGATATCATGCAAGATGGAGGGGAACTTATTTTGATTAAAGATGACATGGATGGATAAATCGTTTATAATATGGCAAAATTCCACAGAAAAAAGCAAGAATTGTCCATTTTTGGTTTCATGGTGACTTGAAATGCGATATTTTTCCCTGTGAGACTACATAATCTCAGTCAAAACCAGCACACACAGTGGCAGAGGAAGGCGCTCGGTCAGAACTGATCTCTGTGTTTGTCTCGGTGTACTTCCTTAAGGATGAAGGATTGTCCTGAGCATGTGGAGAATGTCCTGTTTTCTGTGCTTGTCACTGATTGTCATTCAAACTCAAGATCTAATCACAGATGACCTGTGATCTGTTCAGAATAGCCACACAGAGATCACAAAGCAGACATTCAGCAAGAAATTCATATGAGATTCTAGACCGAAGAGTAGGAAATACCAAAAGTAATTCTCACTAGTAATTCTAGTAAATTCTCTATGTGCGCCGAGATTTATAGATTCTGAAGGATTTTTCTGTTAAACTAACATGCAATTTAACCATGACAGAAATGGAAAAAACTACTATAATACTATTTGAATCAATAACCATTTTATTAACGCTTTAAAGCCTACAGTGTCGTATTTTTAGTATAAAACTAACTTCTAAACTGTCCACCTTCAGGTCTTAGTACACGTGTCTTTTAGCTCTGAAATTCTTATTTGTACATCTCTCAATCATCATTGTTTTGCACTGAATATGTTTTGCTCCCCATATCAGAATTTAATCTTACCTTTTTGGTCATATATATATAAACTTTCCCTTTTGTGAGCTCCATATTCTCCTATATCATACATTATGAACCATAAAAGCCTGATGTATCAAATATGATAATCAGCAAAAAACACATGCAAACATTCTTTAAGATTCTTTTTGTCTAAGGCTTCAATAAACTGTTACACATTTCAAAATGGATAAATGAATAAATAAATACATTTGCAGTGAATTAAAAATGTAGTTAATAAAAGCCGTCTGAAGTGAATCGATGCATTTGTGTAAGACAAATATCCTTATTTAAATCTTTATAAGTAAAATAATAGCTTCCGGCGCGATAGCCATAGACATTCAATTTACGCCTAAAAAGCGTTAACCTCTGCGATGTAGTACTCAATGCCATGTCGTACTATCCTGTGTCCTATGTTATAACGTATAGGACGTTACGTTATAGTGTATGTACGTTACATAATGTAATACGTTATGTTATTGTGTACTACGTTGCAGAAGTTAAAGGATTAGTTCACTTCTGAATTAAAATGTCAAGATAATTTACTCACCCCCATGTCATGCAAGATGTTGATGTCTTTCTTTCTTCAGTCGAAAAGAAATTAAGGTTTTTAAGGAAAACAATCCAGGGTTTTTCTCTGTATAGTGGACTTCAGTGGGGTTCAACAGGTGGAAGGTCCAAATTGCAGTTTTAGTGCAGCTTCAAAGCATTCTACACAATCCCAGACGAGGAATAAGGGTCTTATCTAGAGAAACAGTTGGGCACATTATATATATATATATATATATATATATATATCGGTCATATATATATATATACTTTTTAACCACAAATGCTCGTCTTGCACTAGTTCTCTTCTTCTTCTTCTTGTTCTGGTATAATTCCGGCAGTGTAGACGCTGCTAAGTGTATTCAAGTAAATATAACAATTCATTCAAACTTTGACCTGTGGAGGGCAGTAATACACTTAGCAGCGTCTACACTGCTGAAATTAAACAAGACGAAGAAGATGAAGAAGAAGAGAGCTAATGCAAGACAAGCATTTGTGGTTAAAAGGTATATCTTTTTTTTGTTTTAGAAAATAAGCAATCGTTTCTCTAGATAAGACCCTTATTCCTCATCTGGGATCGTATGTAATGCTTTGAAGCTGCACTGAAACTGCAATTTAGACCTTCCACCCATTGAACCCCAATGAAGTCCACTATACAGAGAAAAACCCTGGAATGTTTTTCTCAAAAACCTCAATTTCTTTGAGGCTGAGCAAATTATGGGGTAATTTTCACTATCCCTTTAAGTATTGTGATATTTGATACCATAACTTTACCATGGTATCACCACAATGCTTTTTATAAGGGAATTTCCTATGTAAATTTCTCTTCAGTGATGAAGGATTTAATCCAAGACTTATTTCTATTAAAACAATTGTTTAAACAATGTTCCTAATTATAGCAGTACCAAAAAAGAAAACCCAATTGCATTAATCATTGGTTTAGTTGTTTTATGCAGGTGTGTGTAATCTGTCAACTCTGATACTGAAATATGGTCGTGTTCGTAGGCAGTGGTGTGACCGTGTACTCCCTCCATCCTGGTGTGGTGCAGTCAGAGCTGTTTAGGAACCTCAGCAAGCCTGTGCAGATCGCAGTCAAGGTCTTCAGCCCCTTCACAAAGACCACCGTTCAGGGGGCCCAGACCACCATCTACTGCGCTGTGGAGCCAGAGCTGGACATCGACAGCGGAGGATATTACAGGTACAGAACAAAGTATTGTGGAAAATAACATTATTTGGGTTAAAAATTCAGAAGATATTATCCTACAGCTGTAATAATGATCATTAATATTAAGTGTCATTCCTAAACCTGAGGATCTTTGTTTCCAGTGACTGTGCCCCGGCACAGTGTTCAAGAGAAGCTTCAGATGATGAAATGGCTCAGAAACTCTGGGAACTCAGCTGTCAGATGCTCAGCATTACATGGGACTGATGGAGCGCTCCTCGTGTGACACTCTCATACGAGTGGAATGAAAGCTTTTGTACTAATGTCATAGATAATGGAAATGGTAGTATTCATACAATGCATGACTGAATCAGCACTGTTTTATATTGTACATTGTATACTCTTTTTTAATGCCCTTGGCTGTGCTGTTATAATTTCAATAGACATGTTATGAATTTAAAATGTATTTTGGTCTATTAAATCTTTTTATTTTATGAATTTGCATTTGTTTTCTTTTGGGGTTTTTTCATGGTATTTGCCATTCTCCTATCTTATAGCAGGGAACCCCTTTATTACCCCTAAAGGGACATGGTGGTGGAAAAATATGATATAGTATTATAGGCTGCGTCCTCTCTTAAGTAGGTTCTTCTTTTGAATAAGTAATTACTTCTTGACCATTAAAAAAATATGTTCTATATAGTATGAATGTGTGTAGTATGAACGCTATTCGCCATGTTCATTATCATGTGACCTACCAGCATCAGTTGTGTCGCTTCACCACCATTCACAAATCCTCTCCCATGGCCTCACGAGATGTCCTGCAGAATCTCACCGGAAGTAGTAAGCCATCCGTGGACTTTTTACTTACTCTTTTATGAGTAGCCTACTGTGAATTTGAAAACTTCTTTTGCTACATGCTGTTTTTTTTCGCCTGCTGTATTGTAGGGAAGTATGCAATTTCGGGCACGCCATAATATTTTTTACCCCGTGTCCTTTCGGGGGCTCCGTAGAACTCAAAAGGTTGCGAGCGAATGCAAAGTTTCTTGGTGGAATGCAAAACACTTGCGAGAAAACGCAAAAGCGTTGTAATATTTTTTCCTCCCTTCTCATATTATTTTATCACCATGTCTGTACATCAGCACAAGAAACTACAAGAAAAAGCTGTTAAATATATTTTTTCCTCCCATTTTATTGCCTACTTTTCGTAACCCTGTTGCCTTAGGAGCTCAGTAAACTTAAGCCTCGCAATTCTAAAGAATAGATTATTTGTTAACGTTAGTTAAACTGTTCATTTTTAGTTCCTATTAGTAAATGTAATATATATATATATATATATATATATAGCTACTGTAAGATAAAATATATCAAGTGTGATATCAAGTATTTCAAGAAAGCTTTGAGGTTGAGCAATGCAGCAGAAAATGCTGGATCCCGGGTGCCAAGGAATGAGACCAACCAGTGCAGTTCAATCATTGACACAAAGTTTATTCATTGTCCAGGGGTACAGATATAGGTAGAAAACAAGAAGTAAAACCAACCGTTCAGCAACTACTTGATTATTGTATACATATACACTTATAGCCTTTATTTTGGTGTGAACAGATATAGCACAATTCTGCCTGGAAGTTCTTCTGACCTTACAGCTACATAAGCCAGAAACAATCCTCACAGGCAGACGGATGGATAGACGATGCTTTAGCTCTTCAGTAATGATGATGTGGACAAGTCGCTGCGCTCTGAACTCCAGTCGCTAGATGGCAGTGAGCACGTCATTGTGCGCAGGAGTTGTGCGCTAGTGCGCATGCGCCACTCTTAGCGCTGCGTCAGTCTTTCCGCAGTTAAATCTACGTGGCGTAACATCCAGCGGACTCAGTTTGTTAATCCAGCTGAACCTCTGCTTTATCCTTTAATTTGCCAACACATGTAAGTTTCTTCTTGTCTTCTTTTCGTCTTTAGTAATCTATATTGGTATGAAGTAAAGCATTTAGCTTTAAAATGAGGATATACAGTTCTGTGTCTTTACTGAGGACGTGTTTGCTGTGACCGGGAGTTTCAGGGTTAACAATGTTTCTGACTGATCTCATATAATCACTTTAAAAAAAAAGATGCTTCACTGTTATTTGCGTGTGTTCTGTTGTGTTATAGATCAATTACAGAAACATTTGTAGCTGTTTTTATCCAGTGTAAAGTTTTCGGCGTTTAGGCTAACAGCGCTAGTAAGCAGTGGATTACTCAAATGGGTTATTAAAGACGGTTTATCAACTGGTTCCCTTTGAGAATATATTTTAAAATCTAGCTTTTCCTGTACTTTGGTTCCTGGGTCTGAAAAGTATTAACTGAATGATGAAATCGACTTTTTAGTCAATTCGTACGTCTTGAGACTTCTGTAACACACGGTTTATGTTCTCTTTCATGTGAGATTGTGTTCTGATGTGATATTAATGCTCTGTTCTCTTTCCAGCATCACTTCAAGATGGATCAGGTCATGCAGTTCGTGGAGCCAAGCAGGCAGTTCGTCAAGGACTCCATCAGGCTCGTGAAAAGATGCACAAAGCCAGATAGAAAAGGCATGTCCAGTTCATTGTCTTTTAAATTCATATATTTAAGCATAACAGAATTTCAGAATGAACTGATGCTAAAATGTCTTGCGTTTAGAACTCAAATGCCTGGTTTCACAGACGAGGCTTAAGGATATTCCCAGAATAAAATGAACATGTTTGAGCTGTTTTAACTGAAAGCAACTTGCACTGACAGTTCTTAATGTCAGTGCCATTGTTTTGTATCAAGATGCACGCCAGTGATGTTTAATACCCATTTATTAAAGCTACTTGGAGTTAGTTCACCCAAAAATGACATTTCTGTCATTAATTACTCGCCTTAATGTCGTTCCCAACATGTAAGACCTTCGTTCATCTTCAGGACACAAATTAAGACATTTTTGATGAAATCCAAGAGGTTTTTTGTCTCTCACAGAAAGCAACTAAATTACCTCACTCTTAAGTCCAGAGAAGTGGTAAAAACATTGTTAAAATAGTCCACTTTAATGTTATGAAGCAATGATAATGTCAAAAAAACAAAATAATGATTTTATTCAATAACATAGAATGTGGTCATTTCATTTTTGGGTGAGCTAACCTTTTAAATGGTTCTCCTGTCTTAATCTAAGCCTTCTCTGTGAAACCAAGATAAATAATTCTTTTGTGTGTGTGTGTGTGGCGGAAACAAGCTTGCATAGAAAGACAATGTGAGACAATTAATGCTGGGAAAACTTCAAATTTCTTCTTTTACAAGCCTGTTCATAACTGTTTTGTTGACTGTTTTAAGAGACATTAAAATAACTGACTGTTAATCTTCATTTGCAGACTGTATACAATGTATGAGCATATTTAACAAGTCTTTTTCAATAATGGAAAAAAAAAGCTTAATTTAATTGTTTTCCCCACTGCTGTCTAGAATTCCAAAAGATTGCCATGGCAACAGCGATTGGATTTGCCATCATGGGCTTCATTGGATTCTTTGTCAAACTCATCCACATCCCCATCAACAACATCATTGTGTAAGTAATACAAACTTACCAGTGTAATTCAGACTTTTATTGCTAGAATTGTGAAAATTAGGTTACAAAATCATTAATCTCCCAAAATCTAATACAGTATTCCACTACAGTGTATTTAAGATGTGCAGATTGCGTTGTGAACTGATGCTTTGTTGCATTCAGTGTTTGATTTGATTTACTCTGTGATTAAAGCAGGATTGTTGTGCTTTCTCTTGTTAATAGTGGTGGTTGAACCAGCTGCATTGTGAAGCCAAACAGACCTCCGGTTACCTGACGCTGTTGGATGATGGACTGAAAGCAAGCCTTTGTACAAATTTTTTTTTTTTTTTTTTTTGTTGGTGATAACATTTATATTTGGCTGTGTTAATAAATCAAAGATTACACTACTCATGTCTTCATTAATAAAAGATTGGTGCTGAAAAAAGGCACTTTTTAAAGGCTTGGTGCGGCACTGCTTTGTTCACAGTCGTTTAATTCCCATGCTCCATAAAAGTGGCTTGTCTGTGGTGACCATCACAGGTTTTCTGCCTTCTTTGGGGTCGTGATCCTCGTAAGTGTTGGATGTGCTTACGAGCTGTCCAAAAGCCAACATCTGATTGTCTAAAAGAGGAGACAAAAGAGAAGTACGGTTTTATGCACGTCCCAAATAGTTTAGGTCTTTTAAAATATCAAAGATTTCAACATTAAAGGTGCAGAGAAGGGTAGGAAGTGGAGAGGATAAGGGAAAAAAAAAGTTCTTTGTCTACAAGTGTCCAGCAAAAGCTGTGAATACACAAATCCGCCCACTGTGGTTTTAATTAAATTGGCCGCCCGAAGCCTCTCACCAAACCCGCCAGGGGTGCTTGTGAAAATGTTCTAATGAGTGAAGCGAGAGAAAACATGCCCTTGCGTAACCTGGTGGGAACGACACTGTTTTCTCAGTCTCTGGGTCTCTTATTCAGTTGAACTGCTCACTGGAAACCCAGAGCAATGGCGGTGCTGTAATCTGGGTGCCAGACAGTTCAATGCCTCTCACTTCAATGGCCCCAGCCATCCAGCAACAAAAGAGTACATTTCTCTTGATCACTGAGCATTGCTATTCCTTTCAGAGAGACCCAGGTGCCACTCACAAAGGAGTTATACCTGTTGCCTGGTATGTGACCAAATTAAGATTTCTGGTGGTCCCTTAAAATATCAGACACTCTTGAGTAAAGTCATTTGAAGCCATTGAAGTGGAGGGAAGAGTTTATTATATGGGGCACCAGACTGGTTAAGAGGCTATGGTAATTCTTCATGAGAATCATCTCATGCTGAATTTGGAACCATATATTCTTCACTATTTCTGCCACACAAAGATATTGTGTAAATATTAAGAGTAATAGGCTAGTATACGGTTCCGAACTTCAGTTTCAAGAAGTCCGAAAGTGAGATCATACTGACCCCCAGTGGCAAAACTGCACTTTTGTTTGATTTAAATACTGTATATTTTATGGTAATCAGCCACAGATGTAAAAAGCTATACTTTGTAACAGATTGATGCAATATCTGTACTTGAGCCAATATATAAACAACTTTAAATGTTTTTCTTAGTTTTTACGTTGAAGTAATACATTTACAACACATTTCAATTTTGATGCAAAGTGTAAAACAACCTCCTATATACACATATTTTAGGAGGTTTTATATATATATATATATATATATATATATATATATATATTTTTTTTTTTTTTTTTTTTTTTGTTGCTAGGACATGTCATCTGACAAACCAAAACCCTACATGAAATTGTTAAACTTTACATTCAGATGCAGTCGATTTCACAGATTTAAGGACCATAGCTGTGAACATATACATGCTAAACTATAATAGATGCCATTGGATTCAGCCAGGAGACAATTTAACTTGATTGTATGCTCAACAAAATGGAAAAAAAAGAAAGATGTAATTTATGATTATCTATAATGATTCATATACACATATACATATACATATACACACACATATACATATACATATATATATATATATATATATATATACACATATAGGCCTGCTTATATATAACACTTCAGCCTGAGTATACTAAAAAAGGACATCACACAAAGTCATGCACAGTGTGCCCTAAATTAAAATGATTATAAACTTCTCCCTATTCAAAATTCAGACCCAGAATCTTATAATTGCTTCTGCTGAAGAAGACTTAATTCCACTGAACAGTAAATACGCATAAACATTAAACACATGAAAATTATATTTCCCCTAAAATATTATCCGGGCGAAGCAAGAGAACGAAGTAAACAAGGCAATAGCTGAAGCTGGATGAGCTGTTTTACTCCGAGGCTACTGAACAGACTTCAAAGTCTAAAGAAATATCACCGGACTTCAAAGGCAGCATGACAGGAGGAAAAACAAGCAGAGACGACTGACTTCAGTCTGTCACAAGTGATGAACTATTCACAATGGCCTCCTCCAATTAATCAAGCATATCACACTGATAATTAAGTCAATTTCATACAAACAATAGCTGGAGAGATCTAAATATGGATAACCTTGATTGAACTTTGCAATTAACTTGCAACCCCCGGTTGCCGATGTTTAACAGAAGCACATTTAGTGAGTAAAGGAGCAGTATTTTTCATCAAACAAAACCTAAAGCTGTGTCTGGTGACATCTTGCAGTTCATAATTTGACCAGTGGTGGCGACAAAGCACTTTGAAATGGTGTTGGCTCTGCCTTGTTCATTCTCGGCAATGCATCTAAACTCGTCACTTTCAAAATGCTGAAAACAGAGGTGCCTTTCTTTCTTTTTTTCCCTTTCACTTTTTCTTATATTTTCAGTTTCACCAAATTTTACTGCATTTTCAAAACATCAGTATCTAAAAGGCCTGTGAGATGCATTTTTGTGTAGAGAAGATGGTACACAAATGATCACTAGTAGCAGTGGGGTTAATCTCACAAAGCCTGTCAGGAACAGGTCATATTTCATCATCAAATTAAAAGAAATATTTTCATTTCATTAAATAAATATATAAAATGAAGCTTCTTTTTTTTGCATTTTAACAATTTACCTTCCAATCCAAATCCTCTTAGATTTAATCAAATATTATCTTAATTTGTGTTCCGAAGATCAAAGGTCTTGCAGGTTTGGAACAACATGAAGGTGAGTAATTAATGACAGAATTTTCATTTATTGGTAAACTTAACTGAAATGAATGAATGAATGAATGAATCATTAAATAAAATGTAGAAATAAATAAGCTCTCCTTACTGTAAATAATATATAAATTTAACACCGTATACTATTTGTGCATTATACTTATACATATAAAAAAAATCTAAATTAAATGTAAAAATAAATATAAAATAATATGCAAATAATTTATATAAAATGTATAAAAATACTATTTTTATGAATTTATGAAATACACATTTCTTTTTTACATTTTTTTAATATTTATATTTATAAATATACGTTATCATTACTATAAATAATATATATGAAGCTGCTACAAGATACCTAAAATGAACTGTGAGAACTTCAACAGCAAGAGGGAAGTCAGATCAGCAGTCTTTAGCAGGGGTTAAATGAGATCCCTGACCTCTCAATGTTTTCTTCATCAAAAGTATGCTGACGAGTCATAGATGTGCTGAACGGTGTGCTGTGGAGGTATGTGCGGAAGCGGATGAGAGGTGGACAGACGGGCCTTGAGGCATTTCACAGACATGAGCAGAACCTCTCAGCCTTGAGTGAAACACTTAGAGCCAAGTCACATTACAGCAGCTTCATGAAACCTCTTCATGTAGACATACTGGAATATAAACAGGCATGCAGAGGCAGAGAGGCCGTACATTAATATTGATCTGCTTTCTTTACAGTAACCGTAATTGATTCCTGTACCAAAACATCTATTATACATTTTGTTGAAATATAAGCTTTGTTTTTTTGTTTTTGAAAAAATTCTCTTATGCTCACCAGGACTACATTTATTTAATCAAAAATACAGCAATACTGTGAAATATTACAATTTAAAATAACCGTTTCCTATTTCAATATATTATAAAATGTAATTTATTCCTCTGATGCAAATCTGTGTTTTCAGCATCATTACTCTCATGACCCTTCAGAAATCATTCTAATAATATATTTTCTTATTATTATCAATGTTGAAAACTGTTGTGCTGCTTAATATTGAAAAATAATAATATTGAAAAAAGTGATGCATTTTCTCAGGGGTTTTTTGAATAGAAAGTGTAAAAGAACAGCATCTATAAATATATAAATATAAATATAAAAGCAAAAAAAAAAAAAAGTCATTTTATATTTATATATGACTTTTTTTTTGCTTTTTAAATCATCCACTAGGTAAAAAAAGTGAAGTTTGATCGGCTAGAAAAGTAATATCACACTTCAACAAACCACATAATTTAAGGTATCATTCATATCTGTCGCACAAACTGTGCAGCGCAGGTCAAGTTAGGTTTCAAATCTTTAACCCTAAGATTGAGCAATAGTAGTGATGAAAGTCTTTAATAATACGTTTGTTATTTGCTATTGTCACTCCTTTTGTCAAATAGCATGACTAATATTAAGGTTTGAAGAGTTAAGGCTTTAACACAAAGCTGATCCTCAGTGTATCCAGGAAACTTCATTAGCAATCTCCTCAGTTCGATTACGATCGATATCTGACACTGCGGCAAGAGCAGAAATTAATGCGCCGCTGTTATTGATAACAATGAAGATGTTTGCATGCAGTAATTGCATTTCCAGAACCAATGTACTTCGCTTAAGTATCCAATATTTACAGAGCAAATTACATGGAGTCCCAGAGAGGAACCGAGTCGAAAACCCGGTATAGCCATGGGGCTGAGTCACAGTCGATAATTTTGAAGCAAAAATTGTGCTTTTATGCCCCAAAAACTTGTCTTGCTCTGTGCTTATCGTATGAGGTGAGGTGTGCTGCTGTACGAGCCATCTGGTGGGCATTGATAGCGCTTCTATTAAATGTTTATGGCTTCATTGGAGGGAGGTTACAAGGCTGAAGCGACGACACAATGCTAATTCGACCTTCAGATGAGAGAGGCTCTGCTTTCTGCTTTTCCCATAAGAATATGACAGTTTGGAACCCCGCAGTTACATCATTTCCTCCAAAACAGAGGTGCTGAAGTGGCGTCTCAGCAACAGCCGTCATAAAGCGCCCCAATAAAAGCTAGAAATGGCAACGCAGCTCGAATGCATGCAGAGAAATGAAAATGTTTCAGTCCTTTTGACGTAAACCGCTGTCTGAAGAGCGCAGGCTGAGCCAAGGTTATGCATTCATGGCGTTTCAAAGTAAAAACACCTCATTGAACCTGGCAGACAAGACTGAATGAATTACAGTCTAATTCATCCATTAGTAAATATTGATTTTGTCTGATATTTGGATCTGATAAAGGGTATCATCCTGCACTCAGCTCTTCTTTCAAATGACTAATAAAAACATTTCTTATGAGAAAGAAAATGTCTTTATATGAGGAATAAATATGACAAAAAGAAAATTCATAAACTTATTTTTTGCACTTTAGTGGAGGACGCAAGACCTTTTGAGAAGATGATACAGAAAATCCACACATAAAAAAAAGAAATGGAACAGGCTTTTTTTTATAGATATTAGGGTGAGAAAAACTGAAGAAACTGACATCAAGGTGAAGAAAACTTGATTTCTTTAGAAAATACTATGTTGCTGTAGTTGGTTTGCCAAGGAGTTTAGTTACTAAGGCATTGCTACAAACACTACCGTTCAAACGTTTGTAGTCAGTAAGATTGTTTTTTCTCCAATGTTCACCAAGACTGCATTTATTTGATAAAAAAATACAGTAAAAAATAAAAAATACAGTATAAGAACAGTAATATTGTGAAATATTATTACAATTTTCTATTTTAATATATATAAAAATGCAATTTATTCCTGTGATGGCACAGCTGAATTTTCAGCTGCCATTACTCCAGTCTTCAGTGTCACATGACCTTTCAAAAAAATATGCAATAATGTTATTGCATGATATGCTGTCCAAGAAAAATTTCTATTATTATTAATAGTTATTATTATTAGTGAAAACAATATTTTGGTGGAAAGCGTGATACATTTTATCAAGATTCTTTAATAGAAAGTTCAAAAGAACAGCATTTATTTGAAAATCAAACTTACTGATCCCAAACTTTACAACATCTAAAGGTGATGATACACTAGGCAACTTTTTGAGCAATGTTGCAGGGTAATGTTGCTTGGGAACTTTCTATCTGGATACTTTAGATCAAAATTTGCTGCCCATTCTCAATGGGAAAGTGCCCAAGCAACATTGCTCAAAAAGTTGCCTCGTGTATCATCACCTTAAGAGTTAAAGCAGGACAGGAAGTGATGTATGCTGAGTTATTTTGATGGGGCTTTCTTTTAAGCCTTGTTTAGACTGTCAGTCCAAGTATGATATTTTGTGTATCCGATTGGAATCTGATCTAAAATTATTGACGTCCACACTGTGTATCGCAACTGTTCAGATCTGATTAGTGTGTCCATGGCGCTTTTCATTTTCCGGAATATCTGCATTGGTTTCTATGCCAATGACGTTGCGTTTGTAGGTATACGCCAAAAACAACAACCGAAACATGGAGGCTGTAATGATTGGCGGGTCAAAGGAATGGGATCCAAATGTAAGCTTTATTATCAAGCAGAATGGTCTTAACAGGCAATGGCCAAAACAACAGCAAACAGGAATGTCAGAGGAAAAGCAGAGTCGTAATCGTTAGACAGGCGGATAGATCGAGGCAGGCAGCAGGCAAACAACAGTTCAATTATCCAAAGCAGTAAATCCAAAACGGCAGGCAGAGAACAATCAGAGAACGGGCAAAAACAGGAAACAGGAACAGGAAAACAAACACGGGATATAGGTGCTCAGAATTGACCACTGTTAGCAAATCAAGACTTCGCGATCTCTCTGTGTGTGAGTGGTGCTTAAATAGTGACAGATAATGTGCTGCAGCTGGCTGGGGTAATCAGTGACAGGATACAAGGCTTCTGGGAAATGTAGTGCGCGGGTGTGAGTGAGTGGGTCAGGTGTGAGTGCAATCAGTCCAGGTGTGGAGGCTTCTGGGAAATGTAGTGTAGAGTGACTTAAGTGGGAGTGTATGTGTGTGTGTGAGTATGTGACAGTCCCAGGTGGAGTGCCCTCTAGTGGTTATCACGGGCACTCCTGCTGATGATCATTACAGAGGGATTTACAACACAGATATTGTCTTCTTTACAACATGAAAATGTGCAGCTGCTGGTGCTGGACTACTGCGTTATGATGAGGCAACGGCTGCAACATAGGAGGCTGGTATGAGCGGCTTTATTCAGTGCTGTCGTCTTGCCTATCCGGCACTTTGCCACAACACAGCTTTGTTTCTGCAGCGACTTTCAGCGTGTTTCCTCTAACACTTTCTGATGTTTACATTTTACGTTGCATGAGAAAGTCACAAAGCACACAAAATCCAATCAGAGCAGTCAGACTGAAAAGGATTTCCAGAAATGCGATTTGAATAGGATTTCAAACCACATATGAATGTAGTTTGAAACGGATTTGTAAAAAACTAATTTCATGTGATTGTTGGCTGTTCGGACTTGCTAAATCTGATCGGATTTCAATCGGATATGCACAAAAATCGGATTAGGACTGACAGTCTGAGCGTAGCCTTAATGACAGTAGCCATCTCATTTCAAAAGCAGTGTCCCTCAGAGGTCACATTTGTCAGTCCGTATACGTCATAAAGTATGTCTTATTTCAGAAAAAAACATTGCAAAATAGTCCTAGTAAAGTATAAATTGTTGTAATTGCTTTATGACTTTGGAAGGTAGTGTTCAGTTTACTTAAATGAAGCAGGTAGTTCAAGCAAAAATGATTTTTTTTTCCAATAGTAATTTACTCATCCTCATGTTGTTCCATACTTGTATAAGTTTCTTTTTTCTGTTTAACACAAAAGATATTTTGAAGAAAATCAGAAACCCAACAGTTGACGGTAGCCATTGACTTTTCGGAAATCAATGTCTACCGTCAACTGTTTAATTACCAACATTCTTCAAAATATGTTCTTTTGTGTTCAGCAGAAGAAAGAAACTCATACAGGTTTGGAACAACATGAGGGTGAGTAAATGATGACAGAATTTAAATTTTTGGGTGAACTAACCCTTCAGTGATGTATG
Source organism: Zacco platypus (assembly GCA_038088235.1). NCBI lineage: Eukaryota > Metazoa > Chordata > Actinopteri > Cypriniformes > Xenocyprididae > Zacco > Zacco platypus. The sequence goes on from CM076065.1 coordinate 12,180,389, forward strand.
CTGCCATCAAATACGCCCTCTAGAGGACACAGCCTTCGAAATGAGACACAGCTAGTGATTGTCGCACAAGATGGATGTGTTTTGGATAAACCACCTTATTACTTCCAGGTGATGACGTCACAATGAAATGAGAAGACATCATGATTAAAAGATGGGCGTGTTCTGAACCTTTCCAAATCTAAAGCGCTCTACAGCAGCACCGAGAGTTGAGTATTTACTCTGAAAAGTGCTGTCAATGTCATTCAAAGCAGTTTTATAAAAGGACTCCAGTGATTGTTTTAAATGTCTTGAACCGGATAAAAGGGGCTCTGTTCCGTTTCTTTAAACTCACAAAACCACTAACACCTCCAAAGCTTACGCACACAGAAGTGCAAACCGACCCATATTTGTAATTTCAAAGGATTTTCTTCAGCCCCGGGCTCTGATTTCTCGACTGCCTTTTGACATCCATTGTTTTTTTTGATCCTGTCTCACAGCATCTCAGATGCCATGTTTTTTCTTCCTCTTTACACAATTCCCAACCCCTAAAAGCATCATTAAAATTCACAGCAACGAAGTTGTGTCTCACAGGGCTAAGGAGCACATTAGCGAAATGGGAAAAGACACTTCTGGGACTCCTACAAGCACGAGTCCCTCTGAAGTCATTCTTGCTGGGGATTCGCCCCGCTATCCGTTTGACAGCTTAATATTAAAAAGCTCTGCCCACTTCCCAGACGCTCTAACAATCAGAGTTATGGTGCGCTTTAAAACCTGCTGAGTCATGCTCACTTTACCTTAACAGTGAGCATAATGTGGGATTGCATTTAGCCCAGTTTGAATTACTGTCATCGCACTGCGAGCGTGAGAGAGAGAGTCTGCTATTTCCTGATCTGAACAAAACCTGTCAGCCGATTTTTGATGGAACTGAAGTTCTTTCACCACTCACAGTCATTCTGATATGCAAATGAGAATGCAGAGCAGGACGCTTTGTCAGGCATTGTTCCATTAAGAGACCTGACATCTTTCAAGACCTCAAAAGAAGCTTTTTGTGCAGTGGGAAGACCATTTGTGCCTAAGTAATTGCATCTACGACACCTTCCCCCGGATTTGATGTGCCACAAAATAATGACACGTAATTTCGGTTAGTTTATTTTGTCAGTTATAACTAGTATTTATCCTGTTTTGCCCTACACCCATGCAAGCTAATGGCATTGACTAAAATCTCCAAGCTACTTGGCCTAACCAATGGCAATGTATTGATTCACCAACACGTGTGCGCTTAGTAGTCTTTGATCGTTTTCCCATGTGACCCCGTGAGCCAGAGAGGGCAGCTCATTTGTTTTTATTATTGCCCTGGGCGGAGAGGTTATGATTTCAGATAAAATGATTTAAAATGGTTTTCACTCTGACAGAACAGGTACTTTTTACATTTCCTTTCCTGATTCAACAAAACAAATAAGGTTTTAACATGTTTTAACAGTGTTGTTATTGTTAATGAAAAGTAAAACAAATTTTTTTTTTGGTTTTTTTAACTGAAATAAAAAAACTGAAGTAAAAATTAAACCAACTTAACTTAAGAGAAACTAAATTGCAATATATCCAATTTAAATAAAAATATAAATAAATCATAAAACATGATAAAATATAAATAGAACAGAATAGAAGACTAAATAAACTAAAAAAAGAAATCACAGAGTGAAAAATATGTGAAATAATACATTAAAAGGGCATAAAACAATAATAAAAATAAAATAAAAATAATATATTATTTACCCCTAAAGTAAATTTTAAAAACTTCAAAACATTCACAAAATAAATAAATAAAATATCCCAGAAACACATGTGTGTAAGTGAGCATGTGTTTTGAAATACATTATGCAGCTGATTGTGAATTCTAAAGAGTTTGGCATTGAGCGGTTTTTAATTAAAATCAAAAGGAACGATTCTAATTACAAAACAATCGCCTTTCCTGGGTTTGACTTTGATCTGCACTCCATAAATTTTCATATATATTATGACAGTTTGATTAGCATCTCCATGAGCAGCCCGAAGTGAAGTATACAGAGCAGTTTGATCATTCATTAGAAAATATTGAATTTCATTCTTGATTTTTAACAGATGACCTGGAAAGTCAACCAACTGTAGGGTGATTACGGCAAACCTGCTTTACCTCCAAAATCCTATAAACCCATCAGCATAATTTGATCCATGAAAACGTCTTTAATCGGCTTTTCAATTCCCAAAGTATGGTTAATGTTTTGGGGAGCACAGACTGTACTGAAAAGAGTCAGAAACAGAAAGAGGGTTACCACCATCATTCCAGAAACAGAGATTACAACCAGCCTTTTATAACCACGACTCTAAAAGAAAACCTTCAAATGACCCTTTTAAAAACATTCCGCGTGCTCGCTCAGTCTCAACGGGACCTGTTGGTCAGATCACACTATAAAGTATCAAAGGCCAACCTTGCCGTTATCTCCTCCCTCAGCTTTTCTCAGCAGACAAAACACTAAAATCAATGAAGTTGGGTTGTTTTGGCCTCTATTGACAAAAAAGGACTATTTTTAGAGGACGCATCAGAGAATGAAAGCCAGAGAGAGAAACAGAACACTGGGTTTTCTTGTCAATCGCAAGAGCAATAGAGTCTAAATTCTAGTGGTGACCTTATAAACCAGTCTTTATATTTTCCAAAGAAATTGTGAATGGTGTTTGCCATTCAAAAGATGGTTGCTTACTGGCCCAAGTTAAGAGTTCACACCCAAATTAGTCCCTAGACATGTCTCAAAAAGCCACATAATTGGAGATATCATTTGTAGTTCTAACATTTTAACTTTGCTGAAAAAAAATATATTTTTCACATATTTTACATTGTTGCAGCACCTCTCTTCCAAGTCTGTAACACTCTGTTTAGTTCCTGTCTCTATGAAGACCCTCCTTCCGAAAAAAGTACAGTACGCTCAGATTGGTCAGTTGGACTAGCGTGTTGTGATCAGTCAACCGCTTTGAGCATGTTTCGCAAATGCCACGCTCCTTACTTAACATTTTTGTGTATGGTTGGGTGGGAATTATTTACATGAGGAATATTGTGACCTGTACGTTCCTGGGAGAAAACTCAAGACTATAATCAAGGTGTTTCAGGGAGTTCAGAAACAGTGCTTACGGATATAGACAATATTGCCGTTTTGAGTGGACTTAATGTTCTGTAACTTTGTATACCTTTTTCATGCAATATCACACACTAAGGAAAGATGAAAATGTAAAAAAGCATTACAGGTCCACTTTAAGTTATTTGCACAAATATATCAGTTCTGTTTTTGACACCATCGATCATGAGATTCTGGACCGACTTCAGACCTGGGTTGGTCTATCAGGTCCTGTCTTAGACTGGTTCAGATCCTACTTAAGCAACAGGGAATACTGTGTTAGACTGGGTACCTACACCTACAGGCGATATATAATTTCTTGTGGTGTTCCTCAAGGCTAAATTTTGGGTCCTCTGTTATTTAACCTATACATGGTTCCTTTAGCTGGTGTAATTAATCAGTACAATATTTAATTTCACTAGTATGCAGACGGCACGCAACTCTATCTTTCAGTTGCACCAGATGCCCACAATTCAATTTACACCCCACTGGACGGCATAGAGAGCAAAAAACTGTGGATGTCACATAACATCTAAACAAAGATAAGACAGAGGTACTTGTTATTGGTAATGACACATGGAGAATGTTTATTGCTCCACATCTTGACTCTCTATCACTAAAGCCATTAATCAGGCCAAGAGCTTAGGACAGTGACCTCAGTTTTAAAAAACATATTGGCATTGTTACTAAAACAGCATATTATCACCTCAGAAATATCTTCAAAGTACGTGACATTCTTTCCCCTTCTGACAATGAAAAACATTTGTTACGTCTAGACTTGATTACTACATTTTTGCTGGGTTACCAAAGAGCTCTATTAAACATGTACAAAGAGTTCACAATGCAGCTGTACGAATGCTAACTTGCTCTAAAATTAGAAATCATATTACTCTAGTGCTCAGATGCCTTCACTGGCTGACTGTATCATTTAGAAGTGAATTCAAGTTCCTCTTGTAGTTTTTAAATATCTTCATGGAACTGCCACAATACACCTTTCTAATTTGTTGAATAAATATACTTCAGCAAGATTGATCCAAACATCAAATAGTAATTTGTTGGTTGTGCCAAAAACATGGCTAAAAAGAGTCAGCCTTAAGTCATTACGGTCCCAAAGCTATGGAACTCTCTTCCTGACAACCTAAGAGCAATCGACTCACTATGCACTTTTAAAAGGCATCTCAAAACACATTTGTTCACTAGGGACTTTCCTTAATTTATCTATTTTCTATTATGTGATTTTAGTCATTTTACTGATCTTATTTTTGTATATTTCTCTTCTGTAAATCACTTTGTAAACACTGTTTTAAAGGTGCTATATAATAAAAATGTACTTACTATCTGACGGGAATTGCTGAAATTGACCGATTGAGACTGATTAGGCAACAGCTGAACTCATAATACATCATTTATCAGTACGCGTGTCAGAGTATAACACATCTCACAGTCTCACCATGGAGATACTCCAAAACTCCACCTACAAAAACAGAGGTTTTCGTCTTGGTAAAATATCACCACAGCATGCCATGAGAATAGCTGCTTGTGTGTCCATCTGTGCGGGGAATATAAATCCTCTTTTGTAAGCGGCCTTCGTTTCTATTTTCTCCCCAACACTCTCTCATTTCATACGTGTGAGCTTGCACACATTCAGAGACGGCTCCCATGTGTCTCAATTTCCTCTTACATCTATACTAATGTTTTCAGCCATGCACCCCCTGTCTACACTGGAATGGCTAATGCTTGCATGGTTTTCCTCTCTGCGGTCAGTCCCTGATGCTGGTCGATCTGCCGGAGATGGAGTAGAGGTATCTGAGACCCATTATTCCACGCGAATGAGCTTCATGACTTCCAACCCACAATCTCCATGTTTTCTGCTCTAGAAGGGGTGACAGATGAACTGCAGCACATAGCGACTCGAGCAGTGAGAGAATGGGTTTCTTGTCATGTACACAAATGTTGTGTTTGTGTAAATGTATGTGTGTGAGGTAGGGCTCAGCAATACATTTTTTTTTTTATCACTGGCCCAATCACAGATTTTTACCTGCCCACTACATAAAATACAATACATTTTATTTTTAGCAACATGTCTTTATATGTTTATAAATAAATTATATATATATATTTCCATTGACATGATGCAGAAGGGTCTTGTATTTCTTGAGAGAATATAACACAGCTGACTGTACATTATGCCTTATTACACAGCTACTTAATAAATGAATACTGTTTTGAGTTTTTTTTTTTTTAATAACTGATTATTTTATTATTTTATACGGCTAAGATAAAATAGTCCATTGCAGAAAACATTCAGTTAAACAACAACAACAAAAAGAACCACAATTTTTTTTTAGCTCATTTTAAATATGTAAATAATTAAATATTTATTTATTTTAAGTAGCCATGTGATAAGGGGGATAATGTACTGACCCAAAAGTCTCTCTCCCTGGCCCCAGTCCAGCAAACCACTCTTCCTATTGAGCACTCACTTCACTTCCCCTCAGACAATCTTTATTCTCTTCTTTGAGACACTGGGAGGCTGAGGGAAAAGCTAAAGAACAAAATAAAACGAGAGAGGGGGAGAGAGGGAGAGAGGGGGAGAGAGAGAGAGGGAGAGAGGGGGAGAGAGAAGGTAGCGAGCGGGAGAGCGAGTATAAGAGAGTGAATAAAAAGCAAAAAGGAGACAAGCTGTCCTTTCATCTACCTGTGATGAAAAAACTCTAAATAGATTCTGTCCTTCAGAGGTCTTTATGGTAATAACTAAAATCTGACAGCAAAGCTATAAATGCCCGCTTTAACCACAGTAATCACAATAAATATTCACATTGACCGATCTTCTGTAAAAACACCCAACCGACAACTATTCTACATCACCCTGCAGAGAGGTTCATGGTAATTTACCTTATAGGATCGTAACACGGTTTCAGTCTGGACGACATTCCAGATCTATCATATGGTAAACACAGAGCAAAACGGCATATTACAGTATGTTATAAAACTGTGTCCCACCTTCAAGGCCCTTATAACTAACAGAGACAATCACTACTGTAGCCGCTTTTGCTGAAGACGGCATGGGAACAACAAATTTGAGAGTTATATTATAAAAGGATGTCTCTTGATTTCCTGTTGGGAAAGAAATGACATAATCCAAGATAGGACTGGTTAAAAGAAAAGAAAGTAATATTACTTTCACCAGAAACAGTTAGTGGCATTAGCTTTTAAATGGTTGAAATGTCAAGCTTTTGCCCATCCGCTTTCAGTTACATGAACTCACGCTGAGGCGTTCTGAGAAGTCGCACAGTGTGACGTCCTTTAAAGATTCACACAAATAGAAAGAAAACTGTCCTCAACCCTTAATTTTCTGCTTCCACTACCTGTAGATTTAATACTCCCTCAACAAAGAAACACAAATACAGACACAACCCATCAATGTGAATGGCTGTAAAGCTTATTTGCGGTTTACAAAATTTTCCTTTTTTCTTTTTTTTCCTTTTCTTTTCTTTTTTTTTTTTTTAAACAGAATTGTTATTAAAACTATATTAAACATGTTTTCAGTCAATAAGTTTTCAGTAAGAATTTTTAATAAAGGGTTGCTGTTGTTATAGCTTGGCAAGTTACAGTTTCAAAGTCAATTCCCTAACAATTTTTTTTTCTGTATGACAGACATTCAACATCAAAACAGTGACAAAATGACAACTAAGCTTTATTAAACCTGTCATGTGATTATAAGGTCTGAAAACGTTTTAATTTTAATGATCTCGAGGTGCATCAATGTCAGCTGTTTTCAAAAGTTCATTTTAACAGTACAAGCTGTATTACATGACTGAGCCGATATAAATTTTTACCGGTCTCTTCAGGTGCTAGCGAGACTCCCATTAAGTGCTACAAAGTTCTTGTCAAAAATCAAAATGATGCCATGATTACCCTCTCGAAATGCAGCTCCTTCTCTGGCCTGATAACTAACTTTAATATTTGGCCTTCATATCTACCCCTACAGCAATATCAAGGGAGCAGAATAGTAATGGGCCGTAAAGTCATGCCATTCTGCTGCTATTACCAAGAATGTGAGTCGGAGGTTCTAAATCACTCAGGGCCACAGCGGCCGTCCATTAAACAGCCTTTAATGAATTACCCATAACCTCTGGGAAGACACTGCTGTCAATGACATCTCTCAGACGAAGCGTGCTTTTCAGTGGACACAAAAATCGTATCCAGTAAGCACCAGGAACCATGACCACGTGAACTTAAGGGTCTCTACTGCATTGCTTTGTGCTGGATGTGTCACAGTCTGGGGTTAGCAGGGCTTCTGTTGCAAGTGCCATCATCTGCAGAGGTGCTGCTGAAGAGGAGGGAAGCAATATCCCAGCTTGTGTTACAAAAGCTGAATCGAAGGGTTTGCATGAGCGCTGTTATGAGGCATAACCTGCGAGTCCACTACAGAACAACACTACAGCTAAAAGCTCTGAATATATGACTCAGCTGTAGCAGAAATGCTTCTGTTCTCTTAAGAAACATTTATGAAGTCTTTTCATTTAAAAGATTGCTTTCAAAATTATTCATATAGAATTCTTCTGTATATATTTGATCAAAATTGATCAGTTTTTAGAAACTACTTCCACAGGCTTTTCAAATTAAGTAATTAATACAGTCTTAAGGCCAGTTCACACCAAAAAAGACAACTATAATGATAACTACAACGATAACTGTATTAGTGTCCACAACAACGGATAATAACATTCTGTTTATCATAAGTGTGCATGGCAGTTTTGTCACCTGCTACTTTTAAATGCTTGAGCTCTATAAAGGGGATATCAATTTATTTTTTAAATTATTTTAATATATTCCTTGAGGTTTACGCATAATGTTAGGTTTTTTGCAATGAGTTGGTACCTCTGACTCCAGACCTTAAATTCATTGACAATGCAAGAGGTGAGCACTCTGTAAAGTCTACTCCAGCACAACCCAAAGACTTTCAACAAACTTAAGATCTGGACTCAGAGGTGCCAATTCATGTGTGAATATGATTCAGTGTTTTGAAAACACTATCCATATAAAACTATTTTATATACCATTTTTCTTTACTGTTAAAACATTCTGAAATTGTTTACTTACAACAAAAGTTTCTTTGTGAACTCTCGATTACACTGTGCGTCATTAATTCAATAATCTTCAGTCAAATGCTCCGAACAATCATTTAATCCTCAGACGTTTTCGCCATAGCCGTGAAGTTGACTTCGCTATTCTCATAGAATTAGAACGATTAATAAACCTTTGTAGTCATACTTATCATTATAAATATTGTCTTTAGTGTTAAAAAAGCCATTAGTTGTGGAAAACCTAGTTACCACTTCAAATTTTAGTGTTACTTAAAGTTTAGTGAACTTTCTTGAAGATGTAGTTTCAGTCCTATTTGTAGACAACCCAACAATAATTTTGTATCAAGGGTGTTGTACTTTTTTTTCTTACAGCTTTACATGATATGGTGAGAAATGCCTCCAAGAAACACCAAAGCAAACAAGCTAATGTCACTAGTATAGGCTAACATTAACCTGATTAGCATACAGTAGCAATACAGTGTTGGAGACTAATTAAATTACTTTGTCAGCTGCTGTTTTTCCAGTAACAAGCTACTTTTTCCAATAAGAAGTGACCAAAAGCTTTATTAGAATGCTATAAGGGAACGTTAATGACTAAACACAACTACTTAGAACAGACTTCATCAAAAGCACTAAATAGACTTACAGCACTTATGAATCCTAATCAGCAATTATTTACACATCCCCACAAATCACCATGCTTTGAGCTAAAACACAAATTATTCAAATCACAAGGGCTTAATGGGTATTTCCCTTGCTACAAAGCTCATAGAACATGCAACAATATGAAATTCATAGTGCTTAGTCTAAACTGTACAACTGCAAACTCAAACGTTCCAAACATCACAGAACTTCACAAGATCTATACAGAAAAAAAAGAGAATCCTATGCAGTTCCTTTGCAAGAAAAAAATATGTTGTCCACAATTTGGGGAAAATAGCATATACTGCAATAAATATTCTGATTCAATATTTACACATAATAAATTCATTCCATATATATAAAAAAAGAAAATATCAACCATCAAAGTATCACGTCATGATTTCCTGTGATAGTATGGCTAGCAGAAAATTAATTATTTTGTTTTTCTCAAGCCTAAGCATTGGTGATCGGAGGTCAACAGCCTCTTAATTCTACATTCACCACTAAACACAAACATTGTAAGCTCTCAGTTTTCGGTTTGAGTAAGAGCAGGTCAACACTTCCAGAGAAAACGGCAGTCATGCCCTTAGTGCAGCTGAACATTTTATGGCTTGTTATTTCAAATAACTATAATACATGTATATGAACACAAGTCACGAGTTGTGGTGCTTCTCCTTGCTGGCAGCTCATCATGATTACCTCACCTTTGCTTTTTTTCCCCCTGTCATGCATTCATTAATATATTCCCAAAAGCTTTCATAAACACACACTCTGGATCTCCTCTCAATTCACACACATCTGCCATGTCTTATGTGTGTGTATGTGAGCTGTTTATGAGAGTTAAGTGTCATCTAGCTGCTGGTGGTAAGTTGTTTAAGGTTAAGTGTCTTGGCAGGTCTTTTTCCCAGGAGGAAGCACTGGATGGAGTAACTCCAGTGAAAACACGCAGAAATCTCTTACGCTGAGCTTAACTGTACGCCAGCCTCAGGCTATTGTGAGAAGCTAAACTCACACACTCCAGCACTTATCTAGAAATATTCACTAGCGTTTAAGTAAATACTTTTGCGGTCATGAATAATCCATGAGATATTGGGAATAATTAAGACTTAAAAGGTGAGAAAAGAGTCTTTTCTTTTACTAAGTTGGAATGCAAATATATACCACTATTGGTATTGGTAATTGGTATTGGAAAACTACTGTTTTCAACACTAATTGTGATTAAAAAAAATTCTTGACCACTGAATCAGCATATTAAAATGATTTCTGAAGGATCATGTAACACTGAAGACTGGAGTAAAGCTCAAAATTGAGCTTTGCATCACAGAGAATTTTAAAATGTAGCAATAATTTAGAGTACTACAGTCTTTACTGTATTTTTTATTGCAAGCAATCACAGGAGCGAGTCTGTGATCTAAAGACATCACCAGACTCTTGGTTTCACACTTTCAAATGCTTTTCCAGGCCTTTAATACAGTCATTTTCAACAGTTGCTTGTTTTGGGGAGTTTCTGCCTGTACTCTCCTCTTCAGCTGGTGAAATGCATGTTAAATAGGATTTAAATCTGTAGATTTGGCCAATCTAAGACCCAAAATTTCTTTACCATGATAATCTTGATGGAGCTGGCAGTTCTAGTGTTTTGGTTCATTGTCTTGTTGCCATATGAAGCACTTCCCAGTGAGTCTGGTGGCATTTTCTTGAACACTAGTAGGCACGATTCTTTTGTACACTTCTGAATTCATTCTTCTGCTGCCATCATTGAATAAGCCATCAATAAAGAAGAGTGAGCCTGTTCCAGAAGCAGACATGCAAGCCCATGACATGACACTACCTCCACCATGCTTTCCAGATGAGGTTGTATGCCTTGGATTATTTGCAGTTTCTTTTATTTTTCCACACCTTTTGCTTTCCCACTTTGATAAAGGTTAATTTTTGTCTCATCTGTCTGTAAAACTCTGTTCTAAAATTCTACTGAACCACTGAGTGGTTTTGAAAATTCAAATTGGCTTTCCTATTTTTGGTACTGATCAGATGTTTGATCTTGCTGTGTATCCTGTAACTCTGTTGGTGAAACCTCCTGCGAACAGCAGATTGTGAGACCATCACCCCAGCTTTCGGGAAATTTTACTGACAGTTACTGACAGCCCTTGTCATTTCTCTATCATCAACTGCTGTTGATTTTCTCAGCTGACCTGGTCGTTGTCGGTTGCTGAAGCTTGCCAGTGGTATCCATCTTTTTCAGGACATTCCAAAATGGACGTTCCAAGTCAGTCTCCAGATTTAAATCCTATTTAACATGCATTTCACCAGCTGAGGAGGAGACTACTGGCAGAAATTCCCCAAAACAAGCAAATGTTGAAAACGGTAGCATTAAAGGCCTGTAAAAAAGTGTAAAACCAAGTGTCTGATGATGTCAATGGGTCACAGATTCACTCATATGATTGCTTGCAAGGGATTTACAATTAAATATTAGCTTTTACACTTTTACATTTACTTTATGTTAAACATAATACTTATGCACACATTAGGTATAGAGATGAAACTCTAAAAGTGCTGTACTTCTTGGTTGGTAAAACATTTTGGGTTGAAAAAGCCAATACTAAAATGTGACATTCTGTACTTCTACCTCATATTAATCTTTTAATCATATTCATAGATGTCTTGTCACCACAACTAACAGAGCAATTTTGTCTTTACTGATCCAGTACTTATGGAGGGCACTGTATATATACATATATTGTTTTCATTATTTCAATATATTACCAATATATATGCAGCAGTATATATTTTTTTGAAATTACATTCTAGAGTTCAATCTAAAGAGAAAACAGGCATCTCTGACTGAACAAAATTGTGTAACAATCAATATTTGCTGCCTTAGATCATTAATTCAGCAACTTAACTCCACAAAGCATCATTCTCCTCAAAGAGCAACCAGTTACTCTTAAAAATAGGACCTATCTACAAACTTTTCTCCATTGTATTAGATATTTCTAAAACCCAAAAGACATAATTATTCAGGCTAATATAGGAAATTATGAAAGCGATTACTGGTAGTTTATCGCTCAGAATATGTTTCTCTCGTTATCACGCTCAAGCCTCAAGGGAGTCTAGGCAAGAGCTGAGTGTAATGAGACAAAACAAGACTAATAAACACAGCACCAAGAAATGCGACAAATATGCATGTTATATAATTTTTTGTTAATTACTTGTTCTTTTAGTGTATATGAGGCCATTTCAGCTCTCATGCAGCTTATATATATATATATATATATATATATATATATATATATATATATATCAAAAACATATCAAACCTAAATGCAAATGTAATCATCTAACCATTATATTCAACTCAGGCTCATTTGAAAAACGTGCCTGTTGAGTCATTTTTGTAAAATGTTGCACATTCTGTAATATTTTCAAATTGAAATGTCCTAAAACCATGTTCCGTTTTATCGGAAACAAATGAATGTGAATCTAATTACAGTTGTGTTCAAAATTATTCAACCCCCCAATGCTGTAAATGGTTTTAGAGAATTTAGAGTACATTTGTAATTGAATTCAGAATGAAATCCTACAAGGACTTCTTAAAGAAGCATATGCAACTAAAATGACATCAATTGGTTTTGTAATACAGTAGTAAATGTTTCTTTTGTGAATTCTTCATTGACACAATTATTCAACCCCTTAAAGACTACCACTCTGAAGAACAGAGGTCCATTGAAGTGTTTTCAATCAGGTATTGAAAGCACCTGTGGATGTCAGGGAGCAGCAATAAAGCCTAATAAGCACCAATTAGGCAGCTTTAAAATGACTGTGATACTCAGCTCCGTCTAGACATTTACTGGTGTGGTTACAAACATGGTGAAGTCAAGAGAATGGTCCAGGAAGACAAGAGAAGAGGTGATTACTCTTCACAGGAAGGGCAATGGCTATAAGAAGATTGCAAAGATGTTAAACATACCAAGAGACACCATAGGAAGCATCATTCGCAAATTCAAGGCAAAGGGCACTGTTGAAACGCTACCTGGTCGTGGCAGAAAGAAGATGCTGACTTCGACTGCTGTGCGCTACCTGAAGCGTAGAGTGGAGAAAAGTCCCCGTGTGACTGCTGAGGAACTGAGAAAAGATTTGTCAGATGTAGGTACTGAAGTTTCTGCTCAGACAATACGGCGCACCCTGCGTAATGAAGGCCTCCATGCCAGAACTCCCAGGCGCACCCCCTTGCTGTCTCCAAAGAATAAGAAGAGTCGACTGCAGTATGCCAAGTCATGTGGACAAACCACAGAAGTTTTGGGATAGTGTTCTGTGGACTGATGAAACAAAATTAGAACTGTTTGGGCCCATGGATCAACGCTATGTTTGGAGGAGGAAGAACAAGGCCTATGAAGAAAAGAACACCTTGCCTACTGTGAAGCATGGCGGGGGGTCAATCATGCTTTGGGGCTGTTTTGCTTCTGCAGGTACTGGGAAGCTTCAGCGTGTGCAAGGTACCATGAATTCTCTTCAGTACCAGGAGATATTGGAGGACAATGTGATGCAGTCCGTCACAAACCTGAGGCTTGGGAGACGTTGGACCTTTCAACAGGACAATGATCCCAAGCATACCTCCAAGTCCACTAGAGCATGGTTGCAGATTAAAGGCTGGAACATTTTGAAATGGCCATCGCAGTCACCAGACTTAAATCCGATTGAGAACCTCTGGTGGGACTTAAAGAAAGCAGTTGCAGTGCGCAAGCCTAAGAATGTGACTGAACTGGAGGCTTTTGCCCATGATGAATGGGCGAAGATACCCGTAGCTCGCTGCAAGACACTTGTGTCAAGCTATGCTTCACGTTTAAAAGCTGTTATAACTGTAAAAGGATGTTGTACTAAGTATTAAGATTGAATGTCACTTGGGGGTTGAATAAAACTGATAATGATGTGAGCAGAGAAAAGACATTTGTGGTTATTTCATTATAAATGTTATGTTATATTTGTCTGACCTACACGTGCCTCTTTGATTTAATTGTAAGCAGGATGACTGAATGATCAAAATCAATGTCAAACCGGCCAAAACAATCAATTTCAGTGGGGGTTGAATAATTTTGAACACAACTGTATGTTAACATTTAATTACATTAGTTGTTGTATGTATCGTGGCAGTTCAGAAATGCCATGGTTTATAATGGTTGAAAATAACATACCACCTATACTAATCCTAACCAACAGTGTTAACAAAAGCAAACATGAGATAAAAATGCATTTGCTGAAGCAACCATGCAATTTTAGCTTTCTTCTACAACGTTTTTTTAAAACCATTTTATCATCACACTTGTTTTAAACATTTTGTATCTGCTCCACATCGAGCACAAAGTATCAGGTGAGCTAACAAGCAAGTTTACTATATCAGAAACACATACATATTGAGCTGGGTATGTAATTCCAACATCAATATGCAAGATTTGTAAAATAATACACTAAATGGTAAAAGTGTTTTGAGATCACAACATAGTATTGTGCAATGAAATCTCATGAGAATACGTGTGTATTTTTACGTAAAGTGTGGTTCTACCACACATACATTTACTTACGTTTTCATACACACAAAAATTTACAATATTAACATATTTGTAGCACTAAAATGTAAAATACTTACATATTTACAACAATAAAACTATTTATGTATCCAAGTGTGAATGTATATAATTTCCCATGTATTCATATTAAAATCGTGGCATTAATGTTTTGATTCTATTGTATTCAATTGTCACTTCAAAAACATGTTTTATTCGCGCTTATTAAATGCAGTTCATTCATCTACTTATTATAAAATAACATTTCTGATCATAACTTGTGCTGCAAACTCGTTTTAGATAACATTAAACAAGGGTACACTTTAAAACCTTACATTTCTGAAATATTATACATATCTTTATGATTCATAAATATTTTAATTTTTTTCGCTGTAAAACCATAATAATGGTACATTTAAATGCTGCCAATACGTCCATATTGTACGTTTCAGCATCTATCCAAACGTACAAACATGTACATTTTGTGTCTTTGAAAGTTACATATTAATACTTATGTATTAACAATGAGACCAGGCAGCTTAAATAAAAATTAGTGTGAAAAAGAATAAAAGATGTTACTATTTTACTGCCACTAGTGGTGAACTGCTGAATTGTATGTATAGGTACAACAATGTAGACAGAAGCATGTTTTTCTAATAAGCCTATGTTGGCTATATTGCCTGAATGCATTTTGAAACGTATGATTTCAACAGACAAGTTTAAGTCCAGCTTCTTTTTTTAAGCATAAATATGTTTCAACTTTCCAACTCACCCCTACACCACTGAGCTTAAGCTGATTGCTTTTAAGTCAAGGTCAAAGGTTACAGTCCAGATCCATCACAATCGAGTGGAAAATTCGCCTTTGGCAGAAATGGCAGGCTGCTGACACAATAAAGCTAAATTTCTCAGTCATGTATCTGCCACTTCAGTCCCACCACAACAACATCCCCTGTGCCCTCTGCAGGATTTAACAGGAGGAGGGGCGCTTGCTTTTTCACGACGAGCCCCAGCCTCCACAGAAAACTTGCAGGAGATTATTCTCGTTGACAGCTCGCATTAGAAGATCAAAGCCAAACAGTTGGGCTACATTACTATTCCTTCTAATGTCTTCAGTCAGAGCAATCGTTTGGCACACCTTTAACATTTAATGCACGTAGGAGGCGGCCCACTTTCACCCACTCAGAGCTACAACCCTTCATAACCACTACAGAGACTAAAAACAAGCTTTTAAATGACCAAAGTTTGATTCAGTTTCAAAGAAAAAGTTAAAATTGATCCTTAAAGTGAAGTGCGCCTTCAAACATCTGTTTGTCTAAACCAGGGGTTCTCAATTCATACCCTCGAGATACACTTTCCAGCAGCGTTTAGATCCAACCTTGATCAAACTCACCTGCCTGAAGCTTTCTAGTAATCCTGAAGACCTTAGCTGTGTTCGAAATCGCCCCCTATACCCTCATTCACTATTCCCTAAATTACCCCTCTAATATAGTCCACTTGAAGGAGTGAATGAAAATGAGTAAGCGAATTCGGACACTGAGTGAGCCGGAAGGGCTGCTGCTTTTACATAGTTTGTACTTGCCTTTGGCAAACTGGCAGCTTCAGTTGTAATGAAAAGATTTATCTTGAACTCTATCATGGAAACTGGTATCTCTACCTCAACTATAAATAAACCTTAATATACCTATATGACATTATGCTGTAGCCACATTGGACCAGAGGTTTGGAAAAAGGATGGATGGGTGATTCATCTGCGGGTGCCATCTCCTGGCGAGACGTGGGAATTTATTCGGCATGACCCTCACAGTGCATTATGGGTATTCTCTAACTGTTGAGTGTATGGCTGCATCTGAAAACTGAAAATGCTACCTTCACAGGACGCATTCCAAGGTAGGAAGGCATGAAGGCACGTTTGAATCTAATGTTAGCCTTATTTCCTGACTCCTGAGACTCCCGGTCATCTGATTGATTTTTGAAGACAGCATAGATGTATCTATGCTGCCTTAGATATCCCACAATCCTATGCATTTCATTCGGTGACAGTTAGGGTAGGAAAAGAAAGATGGCATCTGAAAGTTACGGTTTCTGGTATGTTTGTGTGTAAATGTATGTTTTTGACCAAAGTTTTCCACTTTGAAATAACTACAGTAGTAATTAAATAGTTGTTTAGTTTTCACCAAAGCTTGCTCTAGATTTTGCTGTAGATCATTAAACTGTTATGCTGCCTCGATTTTGTGAGGTACCTTCGTGTGCTAATGCTGCCTGCAGAGTCATTGCCTATAAAGGCAGCGAGGCAACAAGTCTAAATGCAGCCTACATAAGTTGTACTCTTGTTATTCTTGTTATTGTGGTGCATTATGGGATTAAATTAATGCACTTGATAATGTCCACTATGGCTTCGGACACCACTACAAATGGCTGTCCCTCAAATAATGCCCTATTTAAGTGCATAGGGGGCGATATTGGACACAGCCCTTGACTGTTCAGGTGTGTTTAATTTGGATTGGAACTTACTCTGCAGAAAAGTGAAGCAGAGTTGAGCAAAAATGTTTGAAAACTACATTTTCTGCAAGACTTTGGTGATCTAGATCACACAGCAATTACAAACCTCACATTTAATATCAGAAAAGCATAAAATCCTCCATGTTCCTTTATATAATTCAAAAAGGGAAGTAAAAACAGTAATGTTAATTTGAAGATGGATTGCACAGAGCAGTAGGTCTAGTACACAATATAAAACCAAAGTCTTTTCTCTCTCCTTTTGTTTAATCTGTGAGAGCCTTCCTCTCAAAAGGGCCATCCCTGGAGGAAATAACGTATTTATGAAACAAAATGAACAATTTAAAAGCAAATGCCATTGAGAAGCTAAAATACAATGTGAGGTCTTTCTAAATCTAGGCATGACAAACTGCATCAACTGTAGTATCAATGCGAGTTTGCTGGAGATTTGAGCTGTCAGGGTTAATAAATGTCTCCTATGTAGGACAGGGCCATGTAAATGGAGCAAAGAAGATGGTACAGGCTGGAACACGGTCCTCAGGGATGTCAGTGTTTTGGTGTGCGAGTCGGTGGACAGACCTGTGGCCTATAGGCGTACAACTCACCCAAGTTCCATTTAAGCCCAGAAGTGGTGGTAAGACAAGGGCAGCCCACAGGAACCAGACTACACCATTTCCCCTCCAAGCCGGTGTTCACGTTCAGCCGATGCTGTTTGCCCTGCAAATGTGAGATAAAAAGCAGGAGAAGGTCACAGAATGCGGATGAGACTCTGTTTGAAAGCTGTCTGAAAGCTGCCCTAAATGGTTGATGAGTTGAGAGAAATGCTGATTTATTTAATTTAATTAATTTAATTCAAAACCAAAACATACCAACAACAATAGTTTAATATTAATGGACAATTTTACTGAGTACTGAGGGAGCTATATTTTGTATTAAGGTAATCAAAAGACTTTTCTCAAAATGTCTTCATGTGCAATGGAACACAAAGGTCTGTTTGGTTAGCAACATTCTTAAAAACATTCTTTCTTGTGTTCCACAGAAGTATGTAAGGCCCCATTTACACAAGTGGATTTTTGTTTTAAAACTGTGTTTTGAAATGAAAATGATCCTTGTCTACACTGGCATTGCCACAGCATTTCAGAAATGATCTTCGTCTACACTACACGACCGAAAACGCATGTCACATGACCATTCATGCACACTGGGCATGCGCGTAAAAGTGTAAACCGCTGCCTCGAGTATGCAGGCAGCTGCAATATTAAAAAAAATACAGCTTAACTGACAATGGCTGCTAAAAATGACAACAAAGCTAGCAAAGATTGCAGTTTAGTCTCCATGTTATTGTTCACACGGTCGTCAAAGATACGCAGTGCGAAGGTGGGCAGCCAAGACATTGTTTTCAAAAGTCTCCGTTTTGGTCTGTTTATCTGGAAATGCAACCCCTGCGTTTTCAAACTAAAACGGGGTCTGCAGCTTTTTCAAAAGTGTCAAACAACAGGCGTAACAGTAGCAAAACTTATGCGTTTTAAAATGAAAACGCACTAGTGTAAACGGGACCTAAGTCAAACAAGTTTGAAATGACGTGAGTAGATGACAATTTTCATTTTTGGGTGAACTACCCCTTTATATCTCTGTGTTGTCATCACACAAAGTTATATGACTTCATAACATTTTGAAAAGTATGCATGGAAATAGAATGGAATAGTGTGACCAGTACATTCTTTAAAAGTCCAAAAACTAGTTCAACGCCAAACTAGCACAAACCATCCTTAATCAGTCTTGACCAGCTGGTGGCTGGTTCAAATGCACAGCTATGATTCTCCTCTGCAGAGCAGCAGAGAGAGATCAGCTTTCTCACCTGCAGAGGCACTGACAACCTACCATTTGCAATGCGGTTCTCAGCTCTCGCTAACAAACAACAGTCTAGTCCAATATTGTGATAATTTCAATTATCACATTTCTGAAGTGGTGTGTTGTCTATATAAGCACAGACTTACTTAAAAGTAAAAGCTTCCAAAATTGGAGATACTCTCGAAAATTGCTTGGACGTGCTGAGAACTATTCTGCAAGTCATAATTACCACCTACTACATTTGACAAGTTAGATGCTATATATAAATGCAGATGTTTTATTTTAATCTTAAAATGCGATGTGCAAACTTCAAAGTTTGACTATTCAAAACTAATTCTGATCCGTGTCTGAAAAGCCAAGAATAGCAGCAAATGAGTACTGCACAGAACTGAATTTATGTTTTATAAGTCTGCTTTATGGGGGACTGAAACAGTCAAGGACATTTTTATATAGACTGAGATGCATTCATTTAAATTTCTGGCCCATTACAACAGCAGACAGATTAAGATTCTAACAATCATCTCAATGTCTTATATCCTCCATGAGCCTCAGAGCTTGATTAAATGTTCTCATAGAGAATGTAAAGTAATGCAGTCAGAGCACTTCTTATCAGTCGAACAAGATTACAATGTCTTGCAAACTTAAAAACAAGGTCTTTGCATGTGGTGTTATTTTGCAAATATGAGCTGGTCTTTGTATTACCATTTCTAAAACATCATAAAATACACAAATGCATCTCTCACATGCTTTTATTTGCTATATTTGGGTTTAGTACTACTGTATGAAAATGGATACGGCAATATCTTTTTAGCAGTAATTCTGAGCTGTGACCTTTTAAAAGTGCACAAACAGGAAACAACGGAGAAGAGGCAGCAAAGTGTCTCTGCAGTTGTTAATTGCTTAATATCACGATTGATCATTAAGTGCCGCAATCAGGATGTCAAAAGTACACAAGTGCAAACACTGATTAGCACATGCTAATGAGAGAGAGAAGTGTTTACCTCTCGGAGAAGGAAGGCCAGAGAACAGTCTTGTATAACCACCACAGGCAAATCCATCATCTTCTGGGCATGAAACAAGGTCTCTATTGTGGCCATGATCTGGTCGAAGCGGCCTCCAAGACCGCCCAGTGTTACGATGGAGTCTATCTGTGAACAAACAAATGAATTAACCAAAGAACAAACAAATTAACAGATGAATGAGTGATTCTGGGTGATATTCTTAAAGTGCTGTTGCACAAAGCAAAGTAGTAAGTAGTAGTAGTAGTTACTATGTAAGTAGTAGATAAATATTTTTTTATGAATTTTTTTGACTTTTTAATGAACTTCGGAATAAATAAAAGTGCTAAGTGCACAGACAAACAAACAATGAATGAATGGATAAATGAATGTAAGAACAGATGGATAAATCAGCAATTGTGGGAAAAAGCAGTGGATCAGGATTTTTTTATCAAACAAAGGAATAAACAAATTAATGAATGAACAGATGAATGAGCAAACGAGCAAATAAATGAGGGATTGTGGGAGCAAAAAAAATTATATTCTTTGCAACTTCAGAACAAAAGTAAAAAAACAAATGAACAAACAACTGAACAAAGAAAGAAACAAATCAACAAATTAATGAACGAACAAATCAATGAATCCGCAAATTAATGAACAAGTCAACAAAAACAGACAAACAAATCAGCAAATGTGGGAAAAGCAGTGGATAAAGATTTTTTTTATGAAACTCAAGGATAATTTTTTACACATTTTGGTTGCACAAACAAAAGTATAAACAAATGAACAAATGAATAAATGAACAGATGAATGGGTAAACGAGTAAATAAATGAGGGATTGTGGAAGCAAAAAATTATTACAAAAGTTCTAAAACAAATTAACAAACAACTGAACAAAGAAACAAATGGATGAATCAACAAATTAATTAATAAATCATTAAATTAATAAATGAATATTCAATCAACAAATGAATAAACAAATAAACAAACAAACAAATGAATGAATCAGCAAATTAATGAATGAATCAACTAATTAATGAATGATTCAATCAACAAATAATTGAACAATTCAACAAATAAACAAACGAACGAACAAACGAATTAACGAACAAGCTAATGGACAAACAAATCAGCAATTGCGGGAGAAAAGCAGTGGATAAAGATTTTTTTAAGCAACCTCCAAAAAATGTTTTAAAAGTGCTGTTGCCCTAACAAATGAACGAACAAACAAACGAATGAATGAACGGACAAAGCAAGGATTATTTATGCAAATCAAGAATATGTTTTAAAAGTGCTACTGCACCAAATAGTGAAACAAGCAAATCAATGAACGAACGGACAAACGAATGAGTGTTTGTACGACGTAGATTCTGCAAGTCGAGGATAAATGTTCTGAAAGTGCTGTTGCAAATTTGCACCGTAGCTTTTTCCTTCCCACCGTTGCCAAAAATGATGTGCACCTTCACTAAACAACAGAGTCATACATTATGGAAAGTATTCCGAGGAAACAGTGCGGACTGGAAAACGTTGACTTGGCAGAATGTCTTTGATATTTGCTCCCGGGACCATTTGTCTGACTGCTGCAATGTACCCATCACCCTGTGAGATCCAACAACTCTGTGTGACAAAAAACTCTTTAAAATGCAGAGAGGGTAATCAACACTTCACTGCCAGCCCCCACTAGCTCGTTTAAATAGCGGGACTTATGAGACATCTGACACATAAATTGTTCGTGTTACAGTGTCTCTGTAATTATGTGGACTGATTGCAAAACTTTTTTAAAAAGCGAAGCAGAAATGATGATATGTTCGCAACTTGTACTTGGAGTCTGAGGTCAAAGTACGTCTTCGCATTACCTGCAAAGTCTAATAAGCCATTTCAAACTTTTCTCATGATGAAAGCACAAACTTTGAGTTATAACCAAGCATAAATCAGAGACACCCAGAAGAAAAGTCTCACAAAGCCATTTTTGTAATAATGGAATAATTTCTGGTTCACTTTGCAACTTATTCTGACCAAGAACTGCTCAATTAGACAGGATAAACCTGTAAAACAACCAACCACAGCGTTTTAGGTGTGCAACATGCATCAAACAGTGCATTACTTTCAGTGGGCTGAGACCACCAGACTGGGGCCAACACTTTCAAACAAGCAAATGAAAAAATATTTCAAGCTGTAGTCATGTTTTAGACATTGAAAGACTGATAGAGAATCAAATGACCTCTGCGACCCTCAGCGCTAAGCTTATTGGCTTATAGAAGTGTTACGTGTCTTTTGTGAGAACTTGAAGGCATAAAAGGTAGCGCTGAGATACAGAGGTGAATATAAACACAAAAGGAAGAAGCAAGAAGGCCATAGTATGCATGTAGATTGAGCTAGAGGCTCGTATATTGGT
This sequence comes from Zacco platypus, assembly GCA_038088235.1. NCBI lineage: Eukaryota > Metazoa > Chordata > Actinopteri > Cypriniformes > Xenocyprididae > Zacco > Zacco platypus. The sequence continues at coordinate 12,202,538 of CM076065.1, forward strand.
AAAACTCTGGAGTGTCTGTGACGGTGATGGGCATCTCTGTGAGGACCAACAGACAGTCTGACAAGCCTGGAGCTCAGACTGGGGTTTAGAGGAGGAGCAGACAGACACACACATACACACAATATCCATACAAAACCTCTCTGACAGCTCCTGGAGGATGTGAATTCACACTGAAGCTGAGGTGTGAGCTCACCTTTCATGTTTGACAGGTAAAAAAAAAAAAAAAAAAACGTGAAAATGCAAACCACAATCCCTCCTACTTGGTTTTCACAATGAATTCTTTCCATTGCATTGTGCTCATCTCAATACTTAGATTTTGTGTTTTAGTGAACATGTTCCTGCATCCCAGTTTGGCAGAGCAACACACTTTGACATAGAATCACAAAAGCCCAGTTATTACCTGGTAACATTTCAAATGTTTTTTGTGACCACTTGAGACTGGAATTTTGGATTAGACATTTACTTTATGAGTACAGGCATCATTCGCTATGTCAGCGTCTGTGTTTTGTTTTGAAAACCTCATTGAAAAGTTTGTTTTCATCTATAACAACCCTTGTGAAAAAGAAGTACACTGAATTGTATTGACTTCAAATCGTATAAGTATATATATATATATATATATATATATATATATATATATATATTTTTATTTTTTTTTTTTTTTACTGTACTTGCAGATAATATAAAATGAATGAAAGAGGGTACACTTTCATGACCATGTTGCACAGCATGCACTTTATAAATAATGTCAAATTAAAATGTCTACTCTAGAGGTTAATAAACATGCATCTTGCAGAAGAACATTGTTGCCAAAGCTCCTTCTCTCTGTTTATGTCTATGATGAGTCACGCAGGTACTGGGCTAAGATGGGCTAACATGATGTACTCGCTCATTATACAAATTGTATTGTATTGTAAATTTTGAACCAAAAAAGTAACATACCATATTTTTAAAGTACATTTTAAAGCACATACTAAAGCACATGTAAATTACTTGATTATAATTTTAATTGCAAAGTGTTAATCGACATTACTTTTAAAGTTACTGAATTGCAATTTATATGAAATTACACATACAGATGCAGTTAGAGGGATGTTTGGCCCAGAAATGAAAATTCTATCATTTACTCACCTACAAGTTGTTCCAAACCTGTATGAATGTCTTCAGTCAAAATATCTTCTTTTGCGTTCAGCAGAAGAAAGAAACAGAATGTAATATTTTAGGACACTCAATTGCGTGTTAATTGCAACTGAATAAATTTGAATGGAATTCAATTATCATTTGCAATAATGAAATTTTTTTTTAGTTTAAATTTATATTAAATGCAATAAGATAAACTCATAATTTACTTCCATACTTACTTCCATTTCCCCATACTATGGAAGTCAATAAAGGACTTTAAAAAATTTAAATTCAATCTAATTGCATTTGCATTGAAGTGCAGTATATGCTTCTAAAGTATATTCTTTTCGTAATAGGCACTCTTAAGTATGCTAAAGTGTACTTCTTTTTCACAAGGGTAACTAAATCGGATATGGACAATTTTTTCCATTTCAGATATTATTTTCTTTTATAGCCATATGTAACTGACAAAGTTGATTGCTGTTTTTTTTTTTTTTTAGCACAATTTCGTGACAACTGACTGGAAAATGAGTCGCTGTCCATCAGAGGTGTGTTTCCCAAAGGCATCGTTAGCCAACTAACATTGCAAGTTCTGTCGCTACTAACGGAGTTCAATGATTTGGTGTTTCCCGAAACCATAGTTCAAGCGAATATTCGCAAAATGCATCGCATTGAGTGACTTGACTGTTGGTTGGAACAACATCTCTCGAGCTGTGGTTAGAAGCATAGTTTCTTGTTTTTATGACATGTAGACTTAAACAGTTATCTTGAGCAAAATATGCAAGCTGACATTAAGTACAACGTATATGTATACTATGTATTTGGAATATATACAAATGTAAAATTTACATATTTTAGTTTGTCAAAAGATTTTAAGCAATGTTTCTAAAGAGTTCACGTGTGTACGTGCTCCGGTACGTAAGAACGAGCCTATGACTGAATCTGGAAATAAAGCAAATTCACTGAGAAAAATGAGAATTAGTCCTCAGAGGCCATGTCCGTAATTTATAGCAAAAAATCTAGCATTAAATTCAATATCAAACGGATTCATTTAAAGAAGTTGTTACTCCATCAACTGCGTGACATCATTCACCAAAGTGGCTGAATGACAGGTTTGCGAAAATATGGTTTCGGGAAACAGTCTTGACTAGTAATTTGATTTGTTCAAGGATGCATTGTACTATGGCAGTGAAGCAGTGAGTCACCGCTTCACTACAAACAGCTTTTATGCTACAAATGCAAAGTGGTCAAATATGTTTCTTACAACCACCGAATAACAAAACAATGACACTTGTGGTATGATCACCTCGGACGTTAATCCGAGGTGCAAATGGTGTCAAAAAGTTGGGGAGGGGGTCTGAAGCATAAGAGAGAAACATCCGGACAGACAGACACAGAGAGATGCAGCTGAGGAGAGATAGAGTCCAACCTGCAATTTCTGTGCTTTGATCTCCTCCACCATAATGGCCAAGCACTTAGTGAAGTCTGTCAGATCTTGATCCGGCGTTTCTGTTATCTTGCAGTTCTGGAGCAAAATAAGTAAAATTGGAAGACAGTATGTGGATAGCTGACAAATAAAACAGAATTTTTAATTCAACAGGAAGAATTCTGGTAAAAGTTTTTATGAGTGTCCAAGTATGAATGTCGTAATTTTTGCACATTTTATTTGCACGCAGTCTAGTTTTAAGTGCCATATTAGGCAAAGGATTTATGCAAATCAAGGAATGGAGTAAACTAATAAGCGCAATGTTAAATGCGGCATGCAAATATCCCTGTTAATATGGCACAATCTGTAATGAGCCTAATTTAAATCGAAAAGAGAGGGAAAAAGTCATGATTACTTTATTTACATACTCTCTGCACATTTATTACCTCTTAAAATATCATAGAAGGATGTTTGTGATAAAAAAATTGCATCTTTGGGCTGAAATAATGTGTGAAAAAGTGACAACTGTTCCTCCATTAAATCTTTTACACTGTGTTGATGACTACAACTAAATATTTCAGAATTTGATGTGACCAACAAAATCAGATCAAGTATTTTGATAAAAATAGGGTTAAAGGAGAAAAAAAAAAAGTTTAGAAACTTTAAAGTTGATACACTAGTAAAGACTGCCTTCTCACTTTTTGTCTGATCGCATGTAGTGTTTTGCAAATGGCATCTCTTGCTTTGGGAATACTTTGAGTGTCAGGAATTGCAGAGGTGAACGTTATTCGTTTCCAGTCTCAGTTCCCTCGAACGGCTGCATACACGTGGCCGTCGCAGGTGACTTCTCAATCGCAGCAGGTACTGCAAAATCCCGCATCCAAACGTCAGCCGAGGAGCTTGTTTCTGTTGCGGCTTGATCTATCCTTTATCCTCCACAGAGCATCACTCTGGTTTTTATTCCTTTTCAAACCCATTTAAATTCAAGCGTCATGGTCTGTCAAACTTTGGTTCCCCCAAAAGCAGCATACACCGTTTAGGAATGACATAAAAATGCATGTATGCAGGATTATAACAATGCAAATAACCTCTGGTACTCATTACTTAGCAGATGGTTTTCATTCAAAGTGATGTACAGTAAACTAATTTCAGAGATGGACCCACAGGAGAAGAGTGCAGTTAAGTGCTTTGCTCAAGGGCACAGTGGAGGCCTCTCTGTAACACTTCACTTCACAGGTTCACCAGCTTTGTTAAGAGCTTTAGCCACTAGACTGATACCACACCACACTGCACCTTTCCGGAATGACAGGAAGTCAGTGGTGTGAATCTGTGAAATCTACATGACTTGAGGAAGTGAGTGGCTGGGGCCATGGCTGGAAAGGACAAAATATGAATCTCAATCAGAAAGTGCTGTCAGCTCAAGTTTGTTTGCCAGGCAAATAATATTGCAAAAGAGCTCACGTTAATATTTCCCACATTTTTATATCAGGACAAGTTTGGAGAATTGATGGATATATTTATACCAGTCACTCAAAAAATGAGATGTTTCTACTACAAATGAGTATTGTCAGATTAACTTAATAAATGTTTGTTCAGTCAACTTAACATTGCTGAGTGAAACACACAAATTAATGTTACATAACTGGGCAGTAGATCCGTAGTTCCCAGCACGTTTTGCAAAGAACTGCATTAGGAGATTAAATTTCGGGATTGTTTTATTGTGTTATTTTATATGTTTTTCAGTAAAGGAAAATATGTTGTTAGCTTATGCTACTGTTTAATGTTCAGTTATATTGGACATTTAGAGGAGTTTCTGTAATGTTTTTGATTTTGTGGTTACCATCATGCAGAAGAGGGAGCCTGTGTTTAGGCTGTGAGCGCTCATATACGTATGTTTATAAGATGGGATTCCTGCTCTCAATTTAGTTGAGCTTGTTCAAGGAGTATTTTTTTTAGTGCATTTTGTAGAGCAAATAGTTAATTTAATAAGGTAAATTAAGTCAATAAATGTGTTTACCTTATGTAATAAACTTAAATTTAACATAACATTGCTAAGTGAACTGCACATATAAATAATATGTAACAGTGACAAATTCAAATGAGTTGTATTTACTCAAAGAATTTTGTCAGCTTTACTTGAATTTCTTTTGTTCATAAAACTAAATTGTTATTTGTACAAATTACTCAATATAGTTGTGTGGAACCACTTCACACTGCTTTTTAAGTAAATCCAACAATTTATTTTTTTGAGTGGTGGCTCTCAGAGGGTTTTGCTTCAGGAACCAAGATCAAAATTGTTTGCCATACTAAGTACAAAAAGAGCTTTTTTTTATTGAATTTCATTAATATTATGATAAACTCTATAGGCCAAAGATTATGCAAAATTATTAATATAAAATAGGCTGAATTAACATTTAGACATTTCCTTCTTGAATTTCAATGGTTTCATGCTCTCGGCCAGTGCTTATCTTTTTTTTTTTTTTTTTGATGTCAAGAACCACCAAATGTGATGCTATGATACTAAAATATAAAAGCAGCTATATATTTTATTATACAAAATACTATGTACTATGTACCATACCGAACAATATGCATCCAAAATTAAAGAACCACCTTATTCTCTGAAGCCGAAGCAAATTAATAAGGCAATTAACGGAAAAAATTGAGAAATTGTAAACGAATCACAACTAATTTCATGATTTCCAACCAGAATAAAAAAGTAATCATATATATATATATATATATATATATATATATATATATATATATATATATATATATATATATATATATATATATATATATATATATATATATATATATATTTAAATGTTTTAAGAATTATATATAATTTTCATATTTATTTATATTTATTATTTAATATATTAATATGTCCCCATCTTTAATGCCAACATCTATATGGGAAGTATTGTCTAATATTGCTCAGTCATATGGTTAATCATATAGTAGATTTTTATAACTGCATTGCGCATTTTAGCAACCACAATGTTGCTAGAATGCCTGAAAATTGTTTTAGGTCATGCCACCATCTTTAACTATAACTATAATAATTTTGAAAGAGGAATAGATCTCAAAATAAGAGAGAGACATCAAGAATGAGTGAAAAAATGAAGAATGTGCAAACATAAAAAGAAAGTAAAAGAGACATCAGAGTAGGCTTACCTTTTCTGTGTAAAATGCCTTGACCTCTGGCAGGATTGAATCAAAGTCTCCATTTATGTAGTCTGGGAGAAAACTTTAAGGGAAGAGAGAGAGAGAGAGAAGCTGATGTGAGAGAGAGTGGGAGAAGAGGGTGATGGGTAAAAAGGCACAATTTGTGCAGACATCGGATCCTTTATTCATGTGAAATGAAGGTGCGTCTCTGACATGGGCCATGGAAAGCTTCAGTGACAGGACCCCACTAGAGCCATTCAACGCCTGCCAGTCACAGCACTATCTGTCCCCAGACATGACAAAAGCGACACAGACAGCCTCTTGACACAGTGAGGGGTTGAGAGAATTGATGCACACTGCGCTGTTGCCATATACCTCACCCCAAACTTTTGCAACATAGATTTACGATATATATGGAGGCAATGACAAGATTTTCTTCGCTCAGATGGGCAGAGTATTCATTTTGAGAAAGGCAGATCATGTCGGGGCTTCTTTCGTTTTATTCCCTGAGAGAAGAAAGACAGCGTGGGTATCGGTAGACATTAAAGCATAAAGACTCAATGTTGCGATTTCACGGTCCGCTGGGCGGTGCATGTAGCCGCTGAATGAGCAGAGATGCGCTGCTGAGCTTGGTTTAAGAATAACACTGCAGTGGATTAGAGGAGCACTATCTTCATCTCACGGCTGAAGGCCTGACGAGGAGAACACCGGCTGTGTTAAAAAAAAAAAAAAAAAAAAAGCCAGTCCAATGACACTAAATTGACACTAAGCTTGCTAAGACAACCATCACTATTACTACTGCTCATATTTTAAAAATAATTATTCATTTAGTACTTTTAAACAATAATTTGAAAAAAGAAAATAAACGCAAAATTTTTAACGTAAATCTTAACTAAACAATGTCTTGAACAACTAGTCAGTAATTAAACTGATTTTTCTCTTGGTTGCAAGTTGTATGTGTTTGATTCTCTAAGAAGAACTGATTCATTAGAGTCATTCTTTCAGGAATCTGACTATACTGGTTGCACTGTATCTGCTTGATTCACTAAAAAAGGACTCACAAGAGTCATTCATTCAGGATATAGACTATAATGGTTTGATTCATTAAAAAAGGGCTCAGAATAGTCATTTAACTGAGAATTGTACTACAATTGTTGTGTGCTCTATGTGTTTGATTCACTAAAAAGAACTGATTCAATAGCATCATTATTTCAGAAATCAGACCACTGGTTGCACTGTATCTGTTTGATTCACTAAAAAAGAACTCACAAGAGTCATTTGTTCAGGATTTGGACTACACAGATTGCATTGCATGTCTTTGGTTCACTTTGGTGCGCACCTGGGTTCAGATGGCAGCATTCACACTCATTTAAATGAACCTCACTAACAGAGCAATTGCAGCAGAGTTCATTTTAACCTGAACCTTTTTTTAAGTGAGAAAACACCCTAAAACGAACTGGCTCATTAGAGTCATTAGTTTGAAAATCAGACTACACCATTTGTTTTTGAATCACTGAAAAGAAAAGGCTAATATAAGAGTAAAATCGGAGTACACCGGACACACTGTATGTTTTTTTTTTTTATTCACTTAAACAAAATGGGCTAATAAGAGTCATTCACTCAGGAACTGGACTACACGGATTACGCGGTTTGCTTTGTTTTTTAGATTCATTATCACTTTTACACCATCACTAAATACTAAGTAGGAAACTCAGTAGGCAGTAGGCAGTAGGCAGACTATTTTTATAGAATGGTAATGGTGGAAAAAATGTGAAAACCTTTAATGGAACCATTAAATGTAAATCTAAAAGTGATCAAGCATATTACATCATGTTAAGATTCATCTTGGTTATAATTTGTGCACCTACTAATTGTGATATAAGCCCGTTAATCTTTCTGCCAAAAAAGTTGGATCATCTACAACACTTTTCCATATGATCCAGGGTTCAATGTGCGAGAAAAAGCAATTCAAACCAATGAACAGTTTTAAACTTTCCTGTTGTGTGCACTCCGACAGACTCCCTGTTAAACAGGAAACCATAAATAACCCTCAGCAGTGACAGTTCTGCGGCCACATTAAGGTGAAGCTAAATGAAACCTTTCCTTTTGACATTTTATCAGCAAAACAGCTCTTCCCACCGCAGAGCTCAAATTGGAGGCAAAATACACCTCTTTTACATTCAAATTAAAGTGTCACTTAAAGTTAATCGTAACGCAGGGACTATACCTCGTTGGAAAAGAACTCGATTTGGACCGGCACAGAGAAAATTAGAATTAAGAATTGAAGTAATTCCAGAAGGTCAAGACCAATGCCAATGGGAGAACCTGAGAACAGACACCCTGTCACATCAGATGCTTCATTCATTTTGTCACAGCCCAAAGAGACAAGACAGACAGCCGAGATCACAGTTATCGCTCTGGCTTCCTTGTTATGCACTCTAGAATAACATCAATGAGGATGTGGGGAGGAGAAAATTGGGCTCGCAAGTGACATTCAAGAACAAAACTGCATGCAAATCCTTAAACGTCTTGTATTTTGATGCAGCCTCTCTTTGCTAATAAGCGATGTGACAGGTCATCAACAGGGGAGCTTCGTATTGGCTTCATTTCGCGCAGCACAAATTTCATTCTATTTTTTACGTCAATAAGCCCACTCAGGACTTAAATAACAGATCGCCTGCTTTATGCCAGGCAGTTTCACACACCCCTCAGAAGACCCCTCAAGAGACCTCTTCAGCTGTTGCTTCATTACAGGCAGTCTGGTCAAATCATAAAGCTGCCCCTCCTGAGTGGATCATCTGAACAGACGATCAGCTTTTGATTATGCCTCAGAGTTAATTTTCGACTCCTTCATAATCAGCAAAGGTCACACAAGTACCGAGCTGAAGAACAGTACATTACTGTGCATCCATAGATGACGTACCTTGTATCTGAGTAAGCATACTGAACTTCCCCGCTTCATTTTATGCATAGTCACTATAGTGATCAGTATCAGTCCCTCCAAAAAAAATTTTTGTGATTGTTGCAGGCAAAAATCCTTGATTATGCGGCACATTTTCTTAAAAAATGCGATGGAATATTTGGGATATTTTTGCAATTTTATGCGATGAAATTGCGGGAACTTGCAAAAACTGCAGTTTGATGCAAAAGAGTAAAAAAAAAAGGTGATTCCCCAAACACCCTGTTCTCACTAGGCTACTACTTTCATGTAAAGAGTCATTTCTTATTACTTCCTATGACGAGCAAACATACTAAATCACAGAATATTAAAGTTCTCATTCTGTTTTATTTCAGACCTTAATTAACACATGGCTCAAACTTACAAAACATTGAGTCAAACATGTTCTGTAGCTTTACAAAAGGAATATTCAACAACTTCTGTAAAAATGAATAAATAAAATATAAAAAATAAAATGTGTGCTTCCTGTTTTACAGAGGTAGCTATACAAAACAGACATCTTTTGTTAAATTAAGTGCTTCCAATGCACAAAGTGCAATCTCTTACTGCAACATAAATTATTTTACATACTACTAATATATAGCGTCAACTGTGGTTCAACACGCAGTTGCATGGAGTGCAAAATAATTTGCCCCCACTGTCATGTAACACCGGGAAACTGCTTCGCATGGTCTTTTGCGCTTATTTTTGTTGGCAAATGAGAATGATTTGCGTGCTTCATCACGGTTTCACCCTGGTTTCACCGTGGGGTTTTCAGATGATGTTCACGTTGCGTAATTACGTCACTTCTTAAGGTTCCCATGGCAATAGGGGGAAAATAATGGAGCTTTACTTGTGTGAAGTAAACGCAACATTTTTCAACTTTCTGCTAAGATATATGTGACTTTTTTGCAACGAAAATACAGGGATTATGAAATCATGCTAGCCCCGCATATTTTGCTTGCTGAAATCGGAAATTTATGCGGCGTATTTGAAAAAATTTGACCCCCGCATAAATATGCGGACTTTAGCTGATTATGCATGAAATCAAGCGATCGCATAATCACGTTTTTCTGGAGGGACTGATTATATATATATATATATATATATATATATATATATATATATATATATATATATATATATATATATATATATATATATATATATATATATATATATATATATATATATACACACACACACACACACACACATTTCTAAATTTAAATAAATAATAACAATAATATATATATATAGTACCAAATCATATGACAGCTAAAAAAATAAATAAATAAAACACTAACATTATAAGTGGACTATAAGAGAAAAATAAAATGTTATAAAAGTGCAAAATATTACAAGAAATATAACTTGTTACAGAAATATACAGAAGTTTGGGTCTGGCAAATTTTTCTAATGTTTTATGGATAAGAATAATCTCTTATGCTCAACCAGGCTGTATTTATTTGATTAAAAATACAGAAATATTGTGAGATATTATTACAATTTAAAATAACAGTTTTCTATTTTAATATATTATAAAATGTCATTTATTCCTGTGATGGCAAAGCTGAATTTTCAGAATCATTACTCCAGTCTTCAGTGTCACATGATCCTTCAGATATCATTATGCTGATTTGATGCTCAAGAAACATTTCTTATTATCATCAATGTTATTATTAAATGTTATTTGGGCACATTGATAAATTTTGTAGAATAATATATGTTTATATAATTTTTTAATATAAATGCAAATATAAATAAATACATTTAATATAAATACAAAAAGTTATGAAAGTAAATATGCATATATGTATTTGGGGAAAAAATGTACCACTACTTACTAGTGAAAATAGTACCACAACAAATAAACTTGTCCGTCTCTGAGCTAAACATAAAAACAGTAGCGGTTTTAAGAGAAATGTATTAATATGCCAATCTAACAGCTAGAAAAACATCTGAACATTGGAAGATTACCCAGAGAACAATCACTGTTGATAATCCAGACAGTCTGGGACTATAAACCTGTTCCATAATAATGGCAGATTTCATCTGCAAACGGCACAATAAAGCATGCTATGTTTCATGAGCTCCAAGCAATAGCGTGTTCACTGCTTCAGTTCAAATAAAGCTGAGCTTTCTAAACTAATCAAAATGTACCAGGAAAGGTCAATGCAGTAATTACATTTAAGGCACTATGAGATAATAACAGGATATGTCTTGATCTGGGCACCAGCTTCTCTGAAGATTTCCCTCCCTGTCAGCTCCTGTTTGCACAGGGAGATTAAAAATGAATAATCACTGTGGATGCATGTAATTAGGCAAGGCCAGAGGTCGGCCAGACATATGAAATGTGTTCTGGTCCTGCATCAAAAAGACTTCTGGGAATGATCGCTGGTCTAAACCAATCAGCTTTTGCCCACAAATGAGTATAAAACAATGAGATGCCGTAATGCGGAGACCGATTTGCAAGTAACATTAGTTACACACTGTAGTTTTCGGTCAACTCAGCAATTTTCAAATAAAGGGATAGTTAACCTCTGTCATCATTTATGCACCCTCACAACTTTCCAAAATAATGAAGGCTATGCGATAGCTCTGTGGTAGACCACAATTTAAGTTTTTATTCATTGTTGATGCTATCCTCAATGAGCTGGGATCACTGGCAAGTGAGTTGAACTTGACACCTGAATCATTGACAGGTTTTGTGAATTAATAAAACCAAACCGGATTTATTAACTGGAACAACTGATTCATTACAAAGATCTGAATCATTCGGATTGGTTTTGTGAACCAAATAAACTTAAACATTGCAAAGATATGAATGTTTCAGACCATTTTTGTGAACTGAATCAACCAATTCATTGAAAAGACTGCACTCATTCAGTTCTTTTTTTTTTCAAATATCTGAATCATTTAGACTGGTTTTGTGAACTGCATCAACTGATTAACTAAGTGATTTTGTGAGCAGAATCAACCGAATCATTAAAAAGATTTGAATTACTCAAATCAGTTTTGTGAACCGAATCAAACAATTATTCAGTCTATTTTTGAGAACTCAATCAACCAATACATTGAAAAGATCATAATAATTATTTTCAAATTGAATTAGCCAATTATTTTAATATTTAAGATCAGTTTTGAGAACTGGATCAACTTATTCATTATAAAGATCGGAATTGTTCAGACTGGTTTTATAAACTGGATCAATTGATTCACTTTAAGATGTGATGTGATCAGAATTACTTTGTGAACTAAATCAGCCAATTCATAGATTTTAATTATTCAGATAAATTTGAAACTGAATCAAACAATTCATTGAAAAGACCTAAATTATGTATACTGGTATGGCATTGCATGAGGGTAAGGACGTTACAGAAATATCATTTTTGGAATTTTATAAAATATCCCTTTAATTCCTTCAAAAATGTTAATTCCTTAATTTCATCAAAGGGGAACTAAAAAAGCACTGCATCTGTTGATGATATTCATCTCCAAATATGGAATATTTTGCTTGTTGCTCAGACCCAATTAATTTCCAGAGAGTAGATATTCCCTAATGACACCGCATATGGCTAACTGTCTGGAGAAGGCTTCTATACTCCGTTCTGGCAGCTCTGAATAAAATCTACAGATGACAACAAAGGCATACGGAGTAAAGCAATGACAGGTACAAGAGAATTGATGGATGTGACATGGAACAGGGCCTGCTGTATGTGTGCATTCAAAAGATATTGTTTATTTTTTGGAACGTCCTTTGAGGTGTCTTTGGCAGTGCTGCTGCAAACTGATAAGCTCAAAACAACAAGCTTCTGACGATAGCAGTCGAAACATACTTTACTGGCAGTGCGCTGAATGGATCATTAGCTCCCTACGAACACATTCTCACTCCCTTAAATATGCCTGCCATCACAATAAACCAGCTGTTTTGAAGCAGCAGCTCAGTTTATTGTATGTGACTTAATATACGTCTATATTATTTTCTCATTTGCTGCGGTTTCAATCCTATTTGAATCATTTTGCTGGCCCAAGCTTCTTAAAACTAAAATCATGCTCATCAATGTCAGATTTAAAGAAGTTCACTTGTCATGTTGCTTGTTTTCAGTAATAAATAATTTTAACAATCATTGTGATGCCAAAAAAGTACACAAAAAATGTGTTAATCTGAATCAAGGCAATCTGACTGAAGATTACAAATTTACTATTTTCTTATGTTTTGTGCTGCTAACTTTAAGTTTTATCGACAACACTGGATTACTACAAAAATTTATTTCCACTGTGGTTACACAAAAAGCACTTAAAATGGAAGTGAACATGCGAATCCGTAAACATTAAAATACTCATAAATATTCATACATATTGCATAAACAATATGTGTAGTAACATGATTTTAGTACACTGCTTACTAACCTTTTCTGTGTGCATTCAATTTTACAAGTTCGTTGCCATTACAACATAATAATAAAACCCCAAAATGACCTTAAACACAACAACTACTTTATAGTTTACTTTACCTTTTTACAAATGCTGGTGATTAAAGGGTTAGATCAGCCAAAAACGAAAATTATCCCATGATTTACTCACCCACCTTTAAGCCATTCTATGTGTATAAAAAAAGTGCATCCATCCATCATAAAAGTAATCCATACTTCTGAAGCGAAGCAATGCGTTTTCTTTCAAGAAAAATATCAATATTTATAGACTATAATCTCTAGGTTGAGGTAATGTCTGTCAGCTCATTCACAAAAGAGTAAAAAATATGGATACATTTATGGAGCCATATGGATTACTTTTGTGATGGATGGATGGATGGATGGATGGATGTGCTTTTTGGGCTTCAAATTATTCACTCCAATTATAAAGTTTGGAAGAGCCAGAATATTTTTTAATATGACTCCAGTTGTGTTTGACTGAAAGAAGAAAGTCATATACACCAAGGATGTCCTCAGGATGAGTAAATTATAGGATAATTTTCATTTTTGAGGGAACTAACCCTTTAACTTGTACTGAGCCTGGAATATTTCTTTAACAAAAGACAAACATAGTCTCAAAATTCATGATCTTTCCAAACATAAAGACACCAAAGGTACCAAAATAGTCCATATGACCCATACACTATATCGCTAGTTGATGCCTTTTATTCTTTTACAGTGTTTTTTTTGGAGCTTGACAACTAAACATTCTTTTACTTGGTGCCAAAATAATAAGAGTTCGGAGGGACACACTATCCCTTTAAATAAACAAATGCTCCAGTGTGCGTTAAGTCCCATCACTCAGTTGTGATTTCTGTGCTTGGAGAGACTGATATTCAGCTTTATTTTTATTCTTAGGTGGTAGAATGAGAAGTGGACCCAAACAAAAGAAAACAATTGAAAACCGCTCAGGAGAGGAGAGAAGAACCCAATTTGGAGGCCTGGAGATGAATCTGGCCTGTCAGCCACTGACAAAAGGTGATGGATTAGGAGTTAAGTCCTCTGAAAGCACTCTGGCAAACAGGATACTCCTGAGGCCTCCTACAAGTCCAGCAGTTCTGAGAATGAACATGTGCAATGACACCAGAACCTTGACATCACCAGATCCATCTCTGCCCTCCGAGTCAATAGTGATGGGAGCCAAAATAGGTTCTCACCTCTCGCGGCGACCCTCTGTGAGCCGGTACAGATGATTGGCACCTCCGTCGGCACATGCCCGGATCTTGGCTGAAAAGGCAAAAAGAGAAAGGAGGTGCTTAGATGAATCCTTGATCGGCTTCATTACAACTCATATCGCGAAGCAAAAATGAGTGAAGAGATAAATATCATTGAAATCACATTATATGGCTATACGTTTGAAGCCATTTCAGAGCCCATCTCGGTAACTGCTGACATGCTGAAATGAAAACAAATAGATTATTCTAGATCATGGCCAGGCTGACAGTAATGGTTCCCTTGTGCCTTTCACGAAAGCACTAATCATTTCAGGATGAAGGTCAGTCTGTCCTGTTAGGATCATCATCGATTCTGATAAGCATGGTGAGACTTGTCATTTTCATGGTAAGGCCAGTGGGAAGCTAAATCCAGTTAAACATGCCACTGGTTTTCACGAGGGATATGACAGAAAAATCTACATAATGAATCTCCATCTGCACGGTGTAATACTTCATATACTATATCATATAATTATGTCTTTAGATTTTAACTTTGACAAAAAAAACTGATTTGAAAATGTATATAAATAAAGAAGAAAAATATTTAAAAGTTTTGTATTATAAGATTTAATCTGATTTTCATTGTAGGCCTATATATAAATGTAAAATGCATTACAATAAACTATCTCTAAATAGAATTTTAATTATATAATTATATATTAATATTTATAATATATATACATACAAATTATATAGATATAGCTCTAATTTATTATAAATATTAAATATTATAATACTTTATATTATACACAATGTAATAAAGATATAAAACCAATAAGTATATTACATACAAATAAATAAATATATATAATAACTTCTTAAAATTAAGAAGATATACTACATAAAATGTGCATAAAGCATATTCATAAGGCATATACATTTATATTTTGCAATACATTTCAGATTTAGTATTATAACATAATAATAAATATATATAAATAAATATTTTAAATATATAAAAAATATATTAAATATAAATATTTAAATAAAAAATAACAACCATTGATAAAATGATGAAAAGACGTATTATAAGAACTTTTATAAAGCACTATATAAACAGGCTTCTAGTGAAGTGTTACCCGAGATTCGCTTTTAGTTTGTGAATTCAGTGCAGGCTAACAAAGATCATGTTCCAGCATATGCTCAGTTGGAAATGTACACACAAACGTACACGCATCTAAAAGTGACATTAAAATGATAATCCTGCCGACTTTAAAGTCTGACACGAGCAGAAGTTCGTGGAAGTGCTCTTGACTTTTTGTAGCTGATGAACTAAAGCACCCAGATGTGGGATTCACTCTCTAGACAATAGCAAGAAGTAACAAACAGGAATTTAAAACTGCGCATTTTCACTGAATAAATTAGTTATTTTAAACCAGGTGCTTTGAGAGAGACTGCTTTCCTTTGAAGACTTTTCTTCCTCAATTTATCAAGTAGCTTGGTTATAAGCCTGCTATCCTATCATTTAAAACAACACAAACCCAACGGTACTATATTTATAAACAAACAAAGGCGGCTTTTATGTTTTGTTATTTTTTTTTTCAAATAAGTTCCATGAAAAAGGGAGGGAACATTTTCACGGTTGCATGAAACAAAGATGATTTTCTGGGACAATAACTCAGATGTTATGCAGTGAGGAATTGTCACAAAGATCACGTCATGACGAGCGTAATCTTGTCAGCACAGTTGGTTTATGGCCAAGCGTCAAGGGAAGAGAATTGCATCATATGCCTCATGAATAATGGAATGCATTTGCAAGACACTGCAGCAATCCAAATGGACACAATGGCTTTGGGCATACCGTTTAAACAACTTCTTTCAGGATAAAAGCAACCAAGGAACAACATTTTAACAGTTAAACACCTGTACAGATGGTGACACAGCAGAGGGTGGAAGCGCATGAACAACACAATAACATTCACATTCAATTTACATGCCGCCTTCAATGACTGAATATGATTCTGAACACATGAAAATGTGATAATACACCTTGTAAGGGTCATCTTGCTCTGGATGTCATATAAATGACACTTTGCTTGTCCTTGTTGTCTGTTCTCCCACTTGTCTAGACTTCTAAACAATGTCTTATACTACATTCTACAATAGCTCAAAGTCAACCTTGCATTTGTTCTGCAGTATCTGCAGTTTAAAGGCTATTCTACAAAGCTACTGAGAGTAAAATAAAATAAAGCCTGAGGTAAACAACTTGACGGTACATTTTGTTGTACAATGTACACTGTACACGCTCACACCCCCAGCTGTCTTATCTAGTTACTTATTAAAAACGTATGTCTTCAAAAATGAACATAACTGCTTCAAGAAGAACAAAACATCAAGAAAATATAGTCAGGTTATGTTCACCACAGGCTTTATTTTACACATAAATCGAAAAATCGGGGGAAAAACCCATTTTAAAACTCCATAGGGAAATCTCAAAGGAATCAGCGGCGAATTAGTCTTCCGGGTTCTGACGTCATACCTGCACCATTCTATAAATCAGCAGGGCATTAACTACACAAAACAGGGCTGTCAATCAATTAAAGATCAATGAATCACATGAGAAAAGACATCAAATGAATATTCCATTATTGTAACAAGAAAACTGAAAAGACGTAAAATGTGTTAAATTAAAAAAGCATAACTATCTATCCATCCATACATACTGAAAGCCCCTAAATTAATTTAATGAATTAAGACGTTACATTAATGTGCGTAACATTATTCAAGTAAAGCCTTTAATAGACAAAAGTGTACATAAAAGTGTAGTTTTTTTATTTCTATATCCATGAACATACATACATTATTCCATTAAGCTTTGTTTTTTTGGATTTTTTTTAAGATTAAGCCAGTATTTTGTACATAGTGTTATTTCATTATTTGGTAACACTTTACAATAAGGTTCATTAGTTAAACATCAGTTAATGTATTAACTAACATGAACTAATCATGAGCAATACATTTGTTACTGTATTTACTAATCTTCGTTAACGTTAATTAATGAAAATACAGTTGTTGTTCTTTGGTTGTTCATGTTAGTTTACAGTGTATTAACTAATGTTAACAAGATTTTAATAATGTATTAGTAAATGTTGAAATTAACTAACAAAGATTAATAAATACTCTATAAGTCAGTTCATTATTAGTTCATGTTAACTAATGAATCTTATTATAAAGTGTTACCCATTATTTAATAAAATAATCATTCCAATTGAATGTGTTAAATCAGTGCCTCGGGTCATAAGATTAGAATTTTTAAAACTTTAAAAGAGTGGCTTGTTGGTGAAAAATGATAAAAAATAATTAATCGAAAAGGAATAAAACGCATTTTTATATGATTTTTTTTTTTTTTTTTTTTTTTTACAAAGTTTCATGGCATGCCTCTGTAATGACCCACATAATATATACTTACAAAGACACAAGTAAACTGCAAAATCATTTGCTCTTCCGTTCTGAAATAATGCCTGATGATGATGCATCCAGGCCAGTAATTCATTAGTTCCCAGACAGCTAAATTGGTCTGGAAAAGACATCATAATTTGTTCATAGTGTGATTACACTGGCGTTTTCAATGCAGTCTCGGGAGGTGAATCAAAGAAGCTGTTCTGTAAAGATCCCATCAAAGTAAACAGCGTGCAACATCTCTAACCAGAAAACAGGGCGTAATTCAGTGTAGCCACGAACTCCAGCTAGGAGCAAGACTTGAAAGCTCCGGGCTGAATGCAAATGACTCATTATTTCGACACCAGGCAGATATATTAATATGAAGACTTCAATAAAATGAAGACTTAACCACATGCAGTGCACAATAGGCAATAGTATAACATCCTTGGCCATGAATCTCGAAACTCGACGGCACTTAAACTGCTTTCAGTTCTAAATGTGCTGTGAATATCTAACCTGTGGGATCAATCTCAGCTGCAAGATGATATGATCTGCTTTGCCTAAAACTTTGAATTTAAGAATCACAATCCTTGGCATCAGTCAAACAGGTAATGAACAATGAATAAGTGAGTCAAAATTAATTTAATCTATAAAATGAATGAATTTTTAAATAGTGATAACCTAAAAAAAAAAAAAGCGGTGGGGCCTCCAATAGTTAATGACCAACCATTCTCACTTTTTAGTGAGGCAGCATTGCGACGGACGGAGATACTGGCGGGGGTAAATCATCTGAATGCTCTTTCACCGAAGCCCTGGTGCAGGACAGATAACCTTGTAAATAAACACTTCATAATCCACCAGCGGTGCTTCCTCTTCCTGTCGTGAACTTTTGCTACTCGGTCGGTGTTTTATGGGGGACAAATATTGATGAGGCAGACTTTGCTGTCGCTGATTTAATGTCTTTTGGCAGTGGAAGTGAAGTGAAGCCTGTGGCCTGTGTAAATCAAGGAGGGCCGAGTGGTCAACGAGCAAAATGGAAGGTTAGTTTGCCTTTTAAGCTGTCTTCTTTATCCTCAAAAGAGTTGAGAGAAAGAGAATGCGTACAAAACTTTTAATTTAAGTCTACAATTTTGTATTATCTTTGAAATAGGAAGTTTTGAGCAGGGTATATTTTTAATAGCCTTTTTCACAGACATAATTCTTTTGATACTTGCTGTCTGTTGCAGAAGGAATTTCTCATTCTAGAGCGTATCTGATTGGACAAAAGCCAGTGGAGTACAAGATGACTCATCAATATTTTAGCTCCATTTTCCTGGAAGAGTTTGGAGTCGGTAAGTTTTTGAAACAATGCTCACCAAGGCTGCATTTATTTGATCAAAAATACAGTAAAAAAATACCGTAAAATAATACAACTGAAAATAACTTTTTTCAATTTAAATATATTTTAAAATGTAATTTATTCCTGTGTTTGGCAAATCTGAATTTTCAGCATCATTACTCCAGTCTTCAGTGTCACATGATCCTTCAGAAATCATTCTAATACGCTGATTTGGTGCTCAAGAAAGAGTTTGTTGTGCTGCTTAATATTTTTTGTGGAAACTGTGATACATATTTGACTACTTGATGAATAGAAAGTTCAAATGAACAGCATTTATTTGAATATTTTATAACATAATAAATGTCTTCACTTTTGATCCAATTAATGTACTCTTGGTGAATATAAGTAATCATTTCTTTTAAAAAAAAATCTAACTGACCCCAAACTTTTGGTATTAATAACATATATGTGCTAAATGTCAATGTTTAAGAGTACACTAGCACACAGACAGCCTCAAAGCTATAACAGACATGGTATTAAAAGCAACTTTGCCACAAAATCATCACTATCAAGCCCATCAAGTGATCCAAACTCACAATCTGTCCATTGACCAATGCGCTCAAAAAGATGAAAAAAAGAGCTCCGCCAAAACCCTGTGTTGCAAAACAAACTGTCAGGTAAAGCAGGCCCTTTCACACTTTTCAATACAGAAGGAGGGATAATAGTGATACCCAATACACATACCACAATATGAGGGAAAAAAGGTTTCTGGACAGGAGAGAAAATAGGTATACTACAGTGTGTATGATTTCTATGGCACTGTCAATTCTTCAACACCAAAGTTTTATCAAAACAGAAAGCTTGAAGCATTTCCTTCAATAAACACCAGTGTTAGTGTAGGCTGGAGAGGAACAGCTTCCAGGAGGTGACTAAGGCTTCCTCTTTTCAAATTCAAACTTTAAAACTGACTGTCCATGCTGTCATTTTGCAAGTGATGAAATTTGTTTTTGACAGTGTAGTCAATGTCAGGTGTGACGAATATCACTGATGATGTCAGCAGAATGGCAAGAGACTTTCTCGTACAGCAATTACAGTGTAAGTGTGGAAGTTTTGCCTCTGCTCATGTCTACAGCATGACATCTCACTATTGTGTTCAACTAATAAGGTGCATGAGACAACATAAGTGACATTTTACACACTAATTCATATCCAAAACCGCTCACTCGTACACTCATTTACATTCACTACATAGTAAATATTGTCTATATGATGACATGATGAAAGAGTGAATGAAAATTAGTGTAATGCAGCTCCATAAAAAATATAAACGTAAAAAGTCTGAGACAAAACAAAAAAGATAAGATTGATGTGGCTTGCATTGGGTTTGTAAACTTTGGATTTCGTGTGATTTTTGCACTTGAAAAAAAAAAAAACAGATTTGAATTTGGCACATCAAAAATAAATTTCCCATTCATTTCATACCAATTGTTTACGGGAAACTTCTGGCTTTACATTCACTACCATTAAAAACTGTGGGGCCAGAAAGATTTTTTTTTAATTTAATAATTTTATTTACAAGGCACAGATTAAATTGATCAAAAGTGACCGTGAAGACATTTACATTGTAATTGCATTGTTACAAAATTTTAAAATAAATTTAGTTTTTTTCTATTCATCAAAGAATCCTGAATAAAAATATTACGGTTTCCCCTAAAATACTACACAGCACAACTATTATGTTTCTTGATCAACAAATCAGCATATTAGAATGATCTCTGAAGGATCATGTGACACTCAACACTGGCGTAACGATGCTGAAAATTTTGCTTTACAGGAATCACATTTTAAAATATAAGAAAATAGAACTCAGTTATTTCAAATTGTAATAATATTTCACAATTTTACTGTTTTTATGTTATTTTTGATCAACTAAATACAGCTTCGGTGAGCATAAGAAACTTCTCGCAAAAACATAAAAAGAAATCTTACAAACTAAAACTTTTGAACGATACAAAACAGAAACAATCCTGAGTCAGAGTAGTTCTCATTTTAATTTTGATGCTAACAAAAACAAGGCTGTGAGTAACAGAAGTACAATAGGATAAATGATGAACATACTGGTAACAAACTACAACACAATGAACAAACTGTATTTCCGTTGCTCACAGCCTACTTTTTGTTAGTTCTGAATTAAGCATTTCAGCTACTCTGACACCTAAGCCTATAGCGTGCATCTACTAATCCCTTAAGCAAGTTACTTCCACACAAAGCATTTCCAGCTCTAAATTCCGTACTAATAACTGGACTAAGAAAGAAGTGAACTTTTGAAAATAGTTTTGAGAAGAGTCCAAAAATGCGTTGGTATCTCCAAATAGCGGTCTTTGATCCCTCAGTCCAATAGAGAGCTGCTGGTGTCACAGGCCCATAGGGCCGCACTTCTAAGGCTCACTGGTGGAGGGGTGGAGCTCCCTGCCCCGGTCCCTCAAGGAAAACCATCTGGATATGTTTTCCATGCTCCCAGCAACGCACTCTTTGCCCACCTGCTTTGCCTCCAGAGCAAAGCTGCATGAAAAATGCACAGCATCTCTGATGCAAGGGCAGAGGAATTACAAGATCAAGAGATTTACAAATGAGACCAACTTATGAAATGGAAAAAAAAAAAAAAGCATAGTTGACATAAACTCTCGCCCGCGTAAAAACAAAGCGGCTACCATCTTAAGAGAAGCATCTACAGCAAATGAAAAACAAATAGCTTATTTTACTGTTGAACAGTTTGTTAGCCCTAAAAATCATGTAAAAAAATCATATACGTAAAAACTAGGGCAATCAAATGAATGCAAAAATTAGTCCAATTAATTATAAAAACATAGTGCAATAGGAAAATTAATGCAATTAATCATGCCCCCCTAAACCTTTGTTAAAAATGTTGTTCAATAATTTATGTTCAGAAATATTATTTAAATTATTTAATCTACCTCAGTAATTTGATGTCTAATGTAATGAATAATCTTCAGTTAAGGAAGTTTCACAGCAAAAATACATTAATAAATTTGATTAATTAATTAGAATATCATGAAATGAATTAGATTAAAGTTTTAATTAACTGACAGTGGTGCATTCCTATTTGCATACTAATGCATTATGCTGTGCCATTTCAAAGTATAACAGTATGAGAAGTGTGTTCACTGTTAATTTTTATATACTACTATATTTATTAATATTTTAACTGAATATTGAGCTTTTATTTGATTTATTTGATATGTTCAGTTTTCATTTTAATTTCAGCTTAAGTTTTAGTAAATTTGTTACAGGCTTGTCATTTTTATTTAGTGTATAAATAAAATAATATTTCTATTAAAATATATATATATATATATATATACACATATATATACACACATGTATTCAGTTTTAGTTGTAGTAATTTTAGTGATTCAGCTTATTTTCTAATTTTCATTTAACATTTAAGTTTTGCAAGTTATTTTAAGATCTAATATTTTATTTAACATCAGATTGATTTCAATAAATGAAAACCATTTTAATAGTTTTAGTTAACAATATCAACACTGATTCACGCTGACAATTTCACAGTGCAAAGTATAAGTGGACATTCGGAACACAACTTATAACAAGTCATGATCTACAATACGAGAGCTATAATTCAGACTGCAATTGAAAATAGTTTGAGATCAACAAATAAAGGTACCTGAAAGCACACAGCACTATAAAGACAAACAGAAAAATAAGTGTTATGTAATCATACCTCATCCAGTGGGGGATCAAAAAGATGACTAATGCATTATGGGTTATAGAGGGCTTTATAGCACACAGTGCCTCTATATATCACCAATTAGGCCTGTCTGACCTTATCCAGAGAGTTTTGTGCCAGGTATGTCACCATTCTCTACTGCACAAGCGAGCCAGACAAGTACAGACATGCATCAAATCATAAGCCAATGTGAGAAATTCATCACAAAATCAATACCTTTACTCCACAGCACATGGAAGTACCGCTCATCAATTGGCTGATTTAGGATAACCAAGCAAATCCTCTGTTTTCCTGGTGAAGGAACACAAAAGTGAACATTAATGGGCAGAAATGTTTCGGCAGCATCCTGTGGTTATGATGTAGTCTCAGTCCTTCCATTTACAGTGTGCAACTGAGAAAAACACATTGTAATATTTGGTTTCATCTGATGAGATTCAGCTCTAAATAGAAGCAGCTAATGAAAACAGAAAGAGTAATAACTGTGATAATACAGGCAAATGCATTGGTAATTGTCTAAACAAAACTCTGATGTATTTTCACAACTGCCAGACGTGCTTTATGTGTAGCAATTTAAAGCAAGCTGTGTAATATTAACAAATCAATTTCAGCTAATTTTACAGATATTATATAACACCTAAAATGAACAAATATCACTTTCATTCTAGATGATACTGCAGAAAATCAATTATAGTTAGTAAAAGACATAGATTTTTTTGAACAGTAGTGTTTATTTATATATTTATTTAAATTAATGATTAAAATTACAGTATTATGAAAAAAAATCTTTTTGTAATAAAAGATCATTTTTTATTTCTTTTTTGTTGGAAGCACTTTCTGATCCAACTATATAGTCTGAATATATAAAAGAAAACAAATTTGGTTACTCTATAATTCAGCATTTTTAATATTTCAAGATAATGTTCTGTAAGGCTTCCCAGTGCTCCAAACAGTCCAAAATGCATGGGTTCACACATTTAATTGTGATAAATTTCAGAGCCAAGCTGCTCACACATTTGTAATTATTGTTATTCTAACATGAAGCAAATCAAACGTTTCTCCGTACAGCACAATGCTACAATTGAAGCCTCTAAATGGCTAAATGCTGGCAGGATTAAGGACATACATCAGCATTAGAGCATTGTTTTTTTTGTGTGTGTGTGAACATGGTTAAAAAAGAATCAACAGCATCACAGGATGAGGAAACGTGATGAGTGGAGCACAAAGTGTACGTGTCAAAACTGTCTCCGAATAAATCACAAGTATCCTGATGCGGGCGTGAACAGAACACATCTTGCGGAACAGACTGGGGAAATATCAAGGTCCTGAGGTGCGAAAACTTTGTATAAATTAATGAGAGCTATCGCAACACCCTTGGTAGTGGCGAAAGGTAGACGACTCAAAAAGAAACAACATCTGTATTTTGCAACAGTTATACAAAATTGTTTTTTTCACATTTCAGTCACAGGTCTCCTCTTCCTGTAAATTACATTTTTGACAGCACACGCTTTTAGTAGGGCACCAAGGACGTTTCCCACATTTGAATATTCTTCTCTGGGAATTATCAATTGAAATACACAGAAATTATCATATACCAAATTAGCTGAGAGCTTGCTGTTCATTAGGATACAACAAATTTGCAATTCAACACATAAACAAGTTGGGTTTGATTAGTTCACAAATTGGAATGAATAGGACATGAAACGCAATTTCTTATTCTAAACAGAGTTCCATTAAATATAAATGTATTGAATATGTATGAATCGAAGGATCGTAAGCACACGCTGAGACATGAGAATTGAGAATGGCGTATTTTTGGACTAGGTCAAAAATCTGGGCCATGTCTTCAGTCTTCATTTTACTGAAGGGCTATATAGAACATTTCAGAGAAGTGTAAGGTCACATGAGTCTATCTATTGCAGGGTATTTTTGTTCTCATGAGTCTTTTGTCTCGAAATCTCTTGAGTATGTGGACCTTATGGGAAAACGGTGTGAAAATTAAATACAGCAAGTACACTAAGAACAGTTCTTTACCGGAGAGAAAAGCTCTGTAGGAGCAAGAGTGAACAACTTTTAAAGCGTTAGTTCACCCAAAAATGAAAATTCTGTTATTAATTACGCACCCTCGTGTTGTCCCAAACCCGTAAGACCTTTGCTCCTCTTCAGAACACAAATGAAGATATTTTTATGAAATCAAAGATGTTTTTTTATCCTCCATAGAAAGCAATATAATTACAATCAGTCAAGGTCCAGAAAAGTAATAAAGACATCATTAAAATAATCAGCGTGACTACAGTGGTTCAACTTTAATGTTACGAAAAGACGAGAATACTGCACAAAATACTGAGCCGCCGTTCTGATGTAGAACCTGGAGGTGCTGAACATAAACAGGAGAATGACAGGCGAGAGACGAACTTGTTGAATAAAGTCATTATTTTTGTTTTGTTTTAGTGCACACAAAGTATTCTCATCACTTCGTAACATTACGGTTGAACCACTGTAGTCACGTTGACTATTTTAACGATGTCTTTACAACTTTTCTGAACCTTGAATGATGGTAATTATGATGCTTTCTATCGGGGATTTCATCAAATATATCTTAATTTGTGATGAACAAAGGTCTTACGGGTTTGGAACAACATGAGGGTGAATACTAAATGACAGAAATGTTGTGAATAACATTGAACTTGAACGCGATTCTTGGTGCGATTATGAAATCACAAAGGATGCGATTATTTCTTTATGTGCAGCTTGTCAATGAAGTACGGCTCCAAATGCTAATCCATCTGAAAGCACTGCGAGTTTGAGTCGCTTATAATGTACATTTGAAAAAGCAACGCACGTCAAACATCTTTCCAGACATGAAAAGCATTTATTAACATCTTGTCCAACAAAAGACAACATTTAATAACTTTACACTTAATCTTTTTACTCCAAACTCACTTCATAACGACAGTTGAGCATCGTTCTGTGAGATGATGTGACTTCTTACACAGAATAAGGCAGTCGTGTGTTTATTAATCATGTTTAATCGATCAAAGTGTTTCAATCTAATGTTTATTCAGCTACAGAGATATGACGTGTTATCTTCTGCTGCAGGGCATGTTTAGAGTTTCTGCGCAAGAGCACCCTCTGGCTTTCAGATGGAGAAGCATTTACTACTGATCACAGAGCCGTACAGCTCTGACAAGATGCGCATTAATTAATCACAGCCTTTGAGAAATCGCGTGCGATAAATCGTGCAGTCCTAGCTTGCATATTGGCGGTTTATTAGTACTTATAAAGCACATATTAATGCCTTATTTTGCATGACCATATTCTACATCCCCAAATCCTACCTCATACCTAAACTTAAACGCTATAACAACTACCTTACTAACAATTAATAAGCAGTAAATTAAGAGTTTGAGGTAAAAGTCATAGTTAATAGTTAATATGTGTTCCCCATACTCATTTTACCAATTCCAAACCACATCAATCCAACTATTAATTTTGTGGTAACACTTTACAATAACATTAGTTAACTACTTTAAGCATGAACAATACTTCTACAGCATTTATTAATCTTAGTTAATGTTAATTTCAACACTTACTAATACATTATTAAAATCGAATGTTGTATTTGTTAACTTTAGTTAATGCACTGTGAACTAACATGAACAGCTGGATTTTTATTAACCAACATTAACAACGATTAATAAATACCGTAACAAATGTATAGCTCTTTGTTAGTTCATCGTTAGTTCAACTAGTAAACAAATAACCTTATTGTAAAGTGTTACCCATTTTGTATATAATCATTTAGAAATATATAACTGTTAACAAGGACTGGAAGTGAAAAACGCATTATTTCCTAATAAGCAGGTTTCCTTTTACAGATAATATGTACCAAAAAAAAGAGATTTAACTCACACTGAAAAGTCAAAAGGTATTAAACACCATGAGGAGCATGCAATACTACAGAAATTGCAAAATTAAGCTGTGACCACTAGACAAGAAAAGCTCACTGGGGCAGCAGGGTCACAGAAAAACAGCTAGAGAAGAAAAGATGAATGTTAACTGCAAAAGACTTTAAAGAGTTTCTGGTGGTTTCACACGTAAATCTTTGCCTTAATTCTTAGTCTCCATTTTCCAAAACTACAAACTACCTGGAGTTTCCAGAAGTACAAGGCACCAGGTTCTTAGAGACTTTGCTAAGGCAAGGAACTCTGAAACATGACACCCACTTATTAAGAATCACAAGCTGAAGAGTCGTGAAATACATAAAGACTGATTTTTTAAAAGATTTTATGGACAGAGTGACTCTAGAGGTACCAGCACCAGTTCAAGTCAGACAACAGCAGTGGTGGAGAGGGAGTCGCGGTGTGAGCTGCTACTAAACAAGACGTGTAAGGAAGACGGACCTTTCAGGGTAGGAGATGGACTTAAAATGAACTCCCAAAACTTACTGTCAGATTCTGGAAGATAAATGCTTCAAACAGTGGTACAAGAGGAAGTGGTGCTGGCCCCTCAAGAGTCCATCTCAACCTACCTGTCAATAAATCCTTTAAAAAAAAATCAGTCTTCATGTATTTCACAACACTTCAGCTTGTGTTTCTTATTAAGTGGGGATTTCAGGGATTTTCAGAATTTTACCTTAGCAAAGAAAATCTGACACCTTGTACTTCTGGAGACTCCAAGTAGGTTGCAGTTCAGGAAAATTGTGTCACTGGAGACTAAAGGGTTCCTGATGGTTTCACACCTAATTCTTTACCTTAATTCTTTAAAGTCTTTTACAGTTAATATATTTTCTTCTCTACCGTGACCTTGCTGACCTAATGAGCATTTCTTGTCCAATGACCTGCAATTTCTATAGTTTTGCATTAGTATTACATCCTCCTCATGGGCATTTAATAATTTTTGACTTTTCAGTACGAGTTAAATCTCCTTTTGGCCCATTTTACCTGTAAAAGAAAACCTGCTTATAATAATTAAACACTTCCAGTCCTTGTTAACGATTATATTTCACTCATAAATGATTATATATGAAAGTAATAGTAGTTATTAAGATTGATGTGGGTTTGGAATTGGTAAAATGTTCTTGGGGGAAAAAAATGAATATTGTCTAATAATTTTGCAAGCACTGTAATAATGCTAGGCCTTTTCAGACTTTCTTATTCCACCACTGCAGCAGTATGTTTTCATCTAATATTTATAAAATATAAATATTAGATTAAATATTTAAATAATTTTTTTTTTTTTTAAATGTTGCCTTGGAAACTAACTGAAATAAAAAAAAATTTTATGTTGAAATACTAAATAACTAAAACTGAAATACACATACATTAAAGAAAAACTGAAATATTAACAAACATAAAACTAATATAAATTCCTAATAATTAATACTAAATGAAAAACTCAAAAATAACAAAAGCACATAAAAAAAATTTAATCCTACTATAATAATAATAATAATAAGTCTATAGTCAAAACTGCTCTTTACATTTCCAAAATGTATTACAGTAAGGACAAACATTACAACCATTTAGTGAATTTGACCGTAAACCTTCTTCACGCACCTTACCAGCAAAAATATGAGGGGAAGATAACAGTAGGACAAAAGTTGATGTTAGTCTTTGAGACTGCATTCATTACTATAATGACCACAAGCGGTCTCACACATTGAAAGCATGGCTGCAATTCTTGGCCAATCATTAGAGCCTGATTACTTACTTTCTGGTCATGTATTTATGGAGACAGGAATATAATGTTGAATAAAAAAACTCCCCCAGAACACATCTATTATTTTGTTGTAGACTGCTCTCAGATTAAATGGGGCTGTTTTGTCCGTTTATTGCATGGGCTGGAGGTGGGGGGTTGGGCGGCTGGGCGGCTGGGTGGTTGGGGGGCTGTTATCCATTTCTGCTAAAAGTTAACTTGACTGGTAGGATCATTAGCTGATAGCCAAATTGCTTCTACCAGCTTGTTTAAAAGCAAAAAACTAAGCCACATCCAGCATTGCCTGAACTTGGAAATAAAGAAGTGTGTTAATTTGGCTTGTTTTAATTTCTGATTTTTGCTTAAGTAAACCGCAAAGTTTTAGGTTCATCTATTCATAGAACCAATAATAAATGTACAGATCTAATAAAAACGCACCCAGAAACCCACATTGTGTGATAAAATATGCAAAACAGACATTTGGCATTATCAATATGCTCCTGTTGGTGTAGCCTCATCTGTGCAAACCAAGTAAATGATTAAAAAATGACTACACCTGAATAAACACTGTGGAGAAGCATATAAAAAGCAGAAATGATGGATATAGGAAACCATTTCATTCCTTGAAATCTTATTCTCAGCCATAGTGAATAAAAGAAACACTGAAAGTGAAATATTTCATTAAAATTCAGTTATAATGTGTAAGACATAGCGCTTTGTAATAACTGTGAACATGCAAAGTGGCTAATTTAAAGCCTCTGTAAAATGTAGTCCATTGTAACTGCGCAGAGCTTCTGTGATGTATTTATTAACTTTGTTTATGTTCTTCTGGACAAAGTGTAAATGCATGCATAGGCAAGAATAAATACATTCAGACATTTAAATGGGTTTCAAATGAATACATACCTGAAGGCAAAAGGCAATCTAATGGAGTGAATTCATCCATGGTCGTGTTTATAATAAGCTGGATTCATCAACTGAAGGAAAACAAATAAAAACATTTAGAGACAACAACTTTTCTGTAGAATGAACACCTGACAAATTAGATCTTCTAATCAAAACAACAGCTTTCTATTATGACAGATAAAGTAATACACTGAAATCTAAAACACAATAGATCATTTATAGTGTCTAATACACAAGATAAAAACATAGAAATGGAAGAAACCTTCTCACCTTCTTTCACAGCCTTGTCTACATGAACTCTCTGTCCTGTGAATGCTAACTTTTCCTATCTAACTTATGCTCTGCTTCTGTAATATGTTACTAGATTAGCTCAAGGTAGTCTCACATAGCCAGATTACTATTCTGCGCCGCAGATTATTAGGAACCACCCACCACAGCACACATTCGTATGTGCGATATTGCTCAATAAACAAAAGCTAACATGAGTAAATTTTTAGACACAATACTGGCAGTTACTTTTGTATTTTTGCTTGTTATAATTGCAAATAAAGTCAAAACAGAATCAACCACTGCATGCCTCCTATAGCAACACTAGGAG
Source organism: Zacco platypus (assembly GCA_038088235.1). NCBI lineage: Eukaryota > Metazoa > Chordata > Actinopteri > Cypriniformes > Xenocyprididae > Zacco > Zacco platypus. Next base: position 12,232,553 of record CM076065.1, read on the forward strand.
TGTTTAATTCTTGAATGAATGGGTGTTCTTGAATGAATCCCTTGAGTGAATAATTCAATGATACTAATTATATGTTAGCCTATTTTAATAATTTCAGGAAAGAACCCTTGTAAAATTTGCAATGAATGTGCAGTGAGAGTGTACCTTAATTCTTAAAAGGATTGTTCACCCAAAAATGAAAATTCTGTCATCATTTTTTTACAAGAACCCTTGTAAAATTGCCAATTAATATGCAGTGTAAGTGTACTTCAAATCTTTAAGGGATTGTTCACCCAAAAATGAAAATTCTGTCATCATTAATCACCCTCAAGTGGTTCCAGAGATAAAATTCTATGGTATTGGGGGGAGAGATCTGTTTGGTTATCGACATTCTTCCTAATATCTTTCTTTGTGTTCAGCAGAGGAAAGAAATTCATACAGGTTTGGAACTACTTGAGGGTAAATAAATGATGACAGATTTTCATTTTTGGCTGTATTAACCCTTTAAAAGTATATATATATATATATATATATTTTTTTTTTTTAATTCATTTATTTTTATTTTTTTAAATGCTTGCAGATAAAATGATATTACTCAAATAAAAGGCCAATTAAATTAAAGAGTGAACACTTTCATAACTGTTTCATAACACATACATTTGCACATTAAAATGCATGTTGTAATAATGTTAAAAGTTTTACTTTAAAGAACATTTATTTAAAGCATTACAATTTTAACTGTAGTGTGTTGTTAATACTATATTTCAAGTTATATTTTACTATATTTTAAATGTAATTACAACTTCATTCATATATTCATATCAAATGTGCAACTAAATACACTTAAATACATGACTTGTAAGTTTCATTAGAAATTACAAAGTATATTTCCTTTACCATCAATGGTATATTTAGCTCAGGGTAGTATTTTAACCATATTTTAAAGAGAATAGAAGCTATGTAATTACATGTTTTTAATTTAATTGGAATTAACATGAGTGTTTGAAAACATTAGTCTGCACTTAAATATATTCTTTCCATAATGAGTACTCTTTTTAGAAGTATGTCGAAGTGCATTCATTTTTCACAGTGACAGTGAAAGTTTTGAACAACACCTCATTTAAATGATAAACAGAAAACTTTCAAGTTTCAGGACCAGAAAGAGAATTTCATTGATTGCTGTATGCTGTCTTGAAGCAGATATCTTATCCTGGATGATTATGAAAGCACTGGTTGAGAGGACACCGTTCTGAGCTTTATATGCAAGAAAATTATATAATTATTTACTCGACACACAGTGCAAAATGTCATTACTTGGATCAATCCTGCTGAGAGTAATAGATCAATACAGGTAGAGAGGTGCATCCCTAACACTCTGCCAAAATGGATCAACATAGCAACTAAAAGGGGCTAATCCAACCTGACACACAAAATTATTGATGAAATTTGAGTGCTGTCAAAAAGACATTGCACCAGAAACTCAAGACCCTCAAACTCAAGCAGGTGGGCCTTAAAGGAGCAGTGCACCCAATAATGAAAACTCATCATTTATTGTATTATTTTGTCATCATCAATTTACCCTCATGTCATATCAAACCTGTATGACATTCTTACTTCAGTGGAACACAAAAAGAAACAGTTTGAAGAATCATCCTGGGGTGCATTTCCCAAGAGCATAGTTAGCCAAATAAGACAATGAATGTGCACATCAGCAACGTCAGCTGTGGTTAAAAGCATAGTTTCTTGTTTTTATGATATGTGGACTCAATAAAACATCATCTTGAGCAAAATAAGCAAGCTGACATTAAGTACAATGTAAATCATTTATTCCAAATTTATACTAATGAACGAGGAAACGCAGAGGATGGAGTGAAACAAAACAGTGGTCAGAAAGTCTAAAACAAGAAGTTTTAAGAAAAATGTCAGAGGATTTCTATATTAGAGAAAAGGATCTACATCCTACGTCACACATCAGGGTCAGAGATTCTCTCGTGAACATGCGTACAGACATTGGCGGAAGACAGTGATTATAGTTTATAAAGTTTTAAATATAGATATTTTTCTTACAAAAAAACATCGTTTTGCTTCAGAAGGCATTTATTAACCCACTGGAGTTGTATGGAGTACTTTTATGATGGATGGATGTGCTTTTTGAAGCTTCAAAAACACTATTCAATGCCATTACAAAGCTGGGAATGTAACTCTGATTGTGTTGGGCTGAAAGAAGAAAGTCATATACACATAGGATGGCTTGAGGGCGAGTTAATTATGGGATGATTTTCATTTTTGGTTTAACTATTCCTTTAAGCCTAATTCCCAATAGCTGTTTACTTGTATACAAATAATTCATTTACAATGGGATGGCTCGACTGGACTGAAAAGCCTCACTCATATTAACACCTCACTCAATCCAAATCCAAATCCAAATGAAATTTTGATCGGATTGAAAGGGGAGGTGCAGACCTAAAATAATACAATCAACAGGCCATGAATAGGCTAAAAAAATAGCTATGAATCTGACTATTTTGCCAGTTGGATTCAAAAATACTTTGCGCACATTCAGAATCTGAAATTGCACTGAATTCATTAAGACAGAAGAAAATTATGAATCAGTTGATTGAGTCCAAAAACCTGAATAATTCATTCATAACTCTAACTGACCTGACTCTCAAGTTCAACTCACTGAATCAATAACTGAACCAGCGGAACATTATCAATAAACAAATAGAAGTTTAGTCTGTTCCTCACACAAAGCTACATTATCACTTGATTTCAAAATACTTTTTCAGTCTACTTAAATGGGGATTTTTTAAATCATTTTTGAAGGTAGAAAAACTTCCCATTGATTGTAACTGCATGAAAAACACTAACCAGAACAATTCTTTAAAAATGCTCCATTTGTGCTCCAGAAAAGAACGTCACATGTGTGTGTTTGTTGTATAAGTTGCTTTTGAGAATGTGCAATTATGTACAAATATGTTATGTATGAAATAGATGCATGCAATTACTATAATTACCATCATTAAATTGTTCATCACAGTTGAAAAGGGGATTCTGAGGGTAACACCTCACAATTACCTTCATCACAATAGTAAAAGACTACAATTGAGGGAGTGAGGGGGTTTTTTTTACTTCAAAAGGCAAGACTGGCAGTACAGTTAAAGAAAATCAGCCTTGTCAATGGCTAAAGTAAGTTCTTTCTTTCCTCCATTGTGTCTTTAATTAATTTGGCCCTTGTTGTGTAGTTTTTTCCCACAGGGTGTTTTTGTAATTAGTTCTATTGACTGAAATTTCAAGGCTCTCTGACTTAGTCTGGGGAAATTCTCTGCTTGACATCAGTTGTTTTTGTACTTTATACAAGAGCCAGAGTTCAATTTAAGGTTGAGTGCCCAAATAATTTAGTTTACAAACTTTAATAACTCCCTCATTATGTGCACAAGTAAATCACACAAGTGCTTCTTCAGAGACAGAATGTATTTTTAATGGAAGTCAAATATCATTATCTCCAGCTTTCAGCTCTGGCACGATTTCACTCAAATCTCTAGCAAAGCTCACTACTTAATAAACTTTTGCAGGCCGAGGTTCACACTCTAGTCTCTCAAAGTAAGCTTTAAGAAATATTGTAAAGAATTATTAAATTATTTCACGAAGATTAATACCTACACTAGACGAACTATGAGAAACAATCCGTCCATAAAACTGATAGAGTAGATAAACATGCCATCAAAATGTACTGAACACTTGACATTTGGCTTTTTCACAAAAACTTAGACAGCTGACTACCTAAACAGCAGACGTATGCGAGTCCAGCGTTCGAGAAGACACGTTTTGGGGGGGCAACAAGACGCATAAACTCGCTCTTTAGGTAGCCAGTTCACTAGGTTAACAGATACAGTCTGTATCTCCAGTGTACTCACTCTGTGAATGGGTTTCCTGCAGCATGTGTCCAGTCCACATTCGGGTACAATCAACGACTGCCGAAGACAAGCGCTTGAGCTCCAGAATAATGTGTGATGTTGGTCACAGCGACATCTAGAGGTGGGTTGTACACCTACACGGATTCCTTTAGGGTCGTCATACGATAGATAGATAGATAGATAGATAGATAGATAGATAGATAGATAGATAGATAGATAGATAGATAGATAGATAGATAGATAGATAGATAGATAGATAGATAGATAGATAGATAGATAGACAGATAGATTTAAAGAGAAATGTATGACATGACCTCCACACAGCACTCATACCTAGTTTATTTCTCAAAAAACAAAACAAAAAAAAAACCTCATGGTCTCTAGTCTGGTTTCATGTCAGTATTGTACAAATAGCAGTGTGTTTTGCCACATATACATAAATCATAAATTATCCATCAGCGACTCTGCTGCCACTTGGCCTCACCCAGAGAAAAAGACCCGTCACAAATATGGCTTTCTGTCAGCCGGTAGTAAACAAAAGGCAGTTCTAATTTGATAAGGGACACCAAGGTTAAATTTTGCCAGCACAGCACGCGATCCAGGGTCGCCAAGGCTTTCTCAGCCAGCTGTAAAATTATTCTGCTGTATAACAGCTTGCGCAAGACTGATAAGGCCGATTTCCTGAGACAAGCCGGTAAGAAAAGCGCAAGCTTGTATCCTCGGAGTCACCTGCCATTTCATACACATTGATATGTCCTGCCTGGCGAGAAACAGATAAACATAACCAGATTATTGGAGTTGCAGAACCCCAATAGAGATGATTTTTTTGCGTGTGTGTGTCTGATACTTGATTGAGAAAGCAGAGCATTGAAGTTGATTTCTCGCTTTTGGAACTATTGTAAAAGTGCTATCATTGACATGCCCTTCTAACTTTTCTGGCAGACTCTGCAAACTATATGACAACATTAGCTGCATTGGGAGATGCAATATGCCCATTTTTTGACTGTTTAATTATCTAACACTGTGTGGAAATCTTTCATATTGGACCACGTGTTTGGACTGTTTTTTTTTTTTGATGGGTGATAACATCAAGTCCTTTATCTTCAACACCTGGCCTCAATTGGTTTCTCTGGGCAATGCCTTTCAGATAAAGATAATTACAATGAAGATGAAAGCATGACTTTGTCCAACAAGAGTTTTACCACCAGATAAAAGACGAATAACAGTGCTCTAAGAAATAGACATTTCTTGCAGCTTTCACTATTTTTGCTTGAGGTTCATTTAATAAATAAACATGTTCAATTAGCTTAAACCATTAAATGACATTAAAAATGTATTAGTTTGATTGGATTAGTTCTAGTCTTGTGGTGAAAAAACAAGTAGATGAAGTCTGTTTTTATCCTTTATACATTAAATCAAGAAATAACCAAATTTCATTAAACGAAACCTCTGAATGGTGTTAGAAATACTCGAATAAATTTCTGGATTCAGACTGGAATTATTTACTGTGCAATGGAAATTATTCATGTAGTAGGTTGCAAACACACAAAAAAAAATGAATTAAATGTTCATGGATTATAATTTTTTTTTACCTGATACTCAATGTGGAAGAGAATATGGGGAAATTAGGCTGAACAATTCAACCCCCGATCATATATATATTTCTATCATGACAACTCTGGAAATTTTTAGCATGGTAATGGATATGACAATGGTAATGTGCAGTGTTTGGCCTTGGCGGACTAGATCTGTTATAAGCTACAGTTGGTGAACTGGTAATTATTGCTTTAGTTGTCGATTATTTGTTGTAGATTATTGCTGCTGCTATTGATTATTGCTTTAGTTGTAGATTATTGCTGCTGCTGCTGCAGAGAGATACGCTGATATGCTGCTATGTGCATGTAGACATACATGCCATATGGCGTATATAAAAATTACCCATAGCAGATCTATAGAGGTGGAACTGGGGAAGATGAAGGGTTTCAGGAAACTCTGAAATGCTGCAAATGCTATAGTGAATGCTAAACAGCCACTTAAATGTTGTGAGCAGTGAGCTCATTAGATGCAGATGCGACATGAACCAATCAGCTTGTGCTAAGTAGTTAACACTGAGAATATCATCAGTTTGCATTAAGGATCCATCTAGAGATTCATGACAGTGTATATATATATATATATATATATATATATATGTAGTGTTGGGGATAGTTACTTTTTAAAGTAATGCGTTACAATATTGCGTTACTCCCAAAAAAGTAACTAATTGCGTTAGTTACTTTTTATGAAAAGTAATGCCGTTACATTACTTTTGCTTTACTTTTCCCATCTGGGCTGGGCTTACTTGTTTGTTTTTTTAATAACAACAAAAAAGTTATATTTTTGGCAAATATTAAGGCACTTTCACACCAAAAGTGAAATGAGTAAGCGTCAGGATGATGGGAATGCACATTTATGCCTGTACAGTAGAGGGCGCATCTCAAACAAACCTCTCAGCTGTGCTGCCATTCTGGATCAAAAAAAGAAGAGGATACAGGAGAAGGAAGTTCGACACTCTTATTTCTAAATCTAATCTAAAGTCATTTTTACTTATTAGTATGGTTGAATTAGATAATTGAAGGTCAGCAGCAAAAACACTAATAAAGTGAGATTAAATACATAAAGTATATTTATGTAATTTAAAATAGTTAATTATTGTATGTTTGCATAAAATTCTGAGATTGCATTTCACCGTTTTTGGTCATTTTGTGGAATACTGAATGTTTAAAAGTGAGATGGTAAATGCATGTTCACATTTAGTCTAGAACTGCAATAACCATCATGTTCACACGACACACACAACACCCCTGTACTTTATTTCTCTCAACATGTGGGTGGGACAGCTGTCAGTCAATAAATGTGAAAAAGTAACTTGTGTTACTTATTTGAAAAAGTAAAAAGTAACTTAGATTATTTTGCTATAAATTGAAAAAGTCATTTTATTTTACTAATTATTGTGAATCTGATTACATAACTCAAGTTACTTGAAATGCATTATAAATATATAAAATGTTTAGTTCCTGTCCTTGATTCTGATTGGTCAATAGCTGTGTTTTATTCCCGATAAAACTCGGCTATGACCACTTCACCCAACGGTTCTGTGTATCACTACACAACACCTTTAGCAACCACTCTTTGCAACGTAAATTGTTTGTTCTCAGTTGATATTGATTATTGAAGCTTACTGTATTATGTAGAAGAGTATTGTGAGAGAGAGATTGAGTATGCAAGTTTATTGCCTGCATTCAGATTTAGCATTTTCCTTCAGGTCAGTCCTACGTTCATAATAAAAATCTGTTTAAACGTCTGATGTATTATCTTGTCCTTTTAACAGTTAAGGGGTTTTCCCATGACTGACAGCGCTGTGTAATATTATAACTTCTGTTGCTATTCGCGGTCAGGGACTATTTTTTCCAGTGGAAGGAAGGCTTTTAGTGAACGTTTACTTCATGAAAGTTACATTGATACATATTTTTGGCTTTAATAATTGTATTGTGTGGTAACTGTTTTATAAAAGCTTTGTGTCATGCTTAACAACACCCTTCAGCCGTGACTTATTCACGATACAGCACAGCACAGTCTCTCGTACCTTATTGCTTACATATAAATGCACTGCTGATAATTCAAGCTTTATGGTACTTAAAAATAGCTTACATAATGTACATGATAGAAATAGAAAGTTCAAAGGAATGTATTGAGCTTGCCACAAAAGTGACCTGTAACACAATGCATGTAAAAAAAACACACTGCAAGGACAAGGCCATCAGTTTCACCTCACATATATGGTGAAAAGCTTTAGCTCTGAAGTCATGTCAGCCAGTTTGTAGACCGACTGCAGAATCTGAGAGAAATACAAGCAAAATCTCAGCAGTGTCCCCTGTTTACAGATTTATTAAAAGCTCAGTTGTCATTTGAAATTTCATCTATAATTCTCAGAGTATTTATCTCTGAGCTGATTCGGAAAAAAAGTCTTTTTATCTGTCTCTCATATGTATAAATATTAGGAGTATCAGATGCAATGGTTCAGATCAGATTACTGTCCTGTAGATGTATTGATAATGTCATGTAATTAAAGTACTTCTGGGTTTAGAATGACGTCTTTGTTTACCATTACTATCTAAATGATTCAAAAGGAAATAATGAATGCTTGCGCATATACGTCAGCCATGTCTGACCACAGAATAAACTATGTGACTTAAGCTCTTATGATTTATGTATTCATAACAGCACTTTTTGAGGTAAAAGTTTTGTCAGACAAAAAATATAAACTTTTACAGTAATGCAAAATGAGAGATTATTCATGAGGGTAAATCAAATGAACAAGGAAAAATGGTGTTAAGATGACATTTTGTGGAAAGGAAAACATAAAGTGCAGAGAAAGAGAGAGAGATGTGAAATTATTTGATTTTTAGGTGTGAATAGCAGATGTGAGAATGGCATGTTTTATAAACAAATGTTTCACTTGAACATTATGCTTCTTTCACTTTCTCTCACCTATACTCATGCATGGTCAGTCTCATTCTAAAAACCAGGGCAAACCTTAATAATTAATAATTCATCCAGGGGGAAAAAAATTTGTGGCTGAGTTATTGGGTCAGTCACTTAACTGATTCATTTACCAAAACGCCTTTGCATTACTCAGAAATGCACAATGATTAATTGCTCTGTGGCATAATTTGGATAAAGATAATAGAAACTTTGTATACTAAAATTTTGACTTCCTCTATTTTAAAAATCAAGTTTTTTCGAGCTGATTCGTGCAGACCAAAATGCTGATAATCTTTGAGAAGTATATTTTTTCTTTATATTTATTAAATCCTAGGAATAGAAACTCATAAACATTAATATAAATTCTAACTTTGAGAAAGTCTGAGAACCACGCAGTGCAATTTCCACAACCGCGTGCTCTCAGCAGGTCAATAACGCTTATAGTGCCTCTTAAGCTGCCACAGTGATTCTGCATCAGACATGTTTTAATGGATCCTGCCTGCAAGTAACTGATATTACTGAATCGGAACACAGGCAGATTGAAGTATCTGAGGAGACTGAAAGTATGTGTAGATGAAACACTGAACTCTTAGATTGTTCGCTGCTGCAATAAGTAGACCTGAAAATTGTTTTAAAATTGCATTTTATGGTAAATTTGTGATCATCTTCACAGTAATTTAAATTCTTTCCATTTTTGTATCAAAAACTATTTCATGTTGCAGCAGAGACGATCTCATACTGTAATGACAACTCTTCAGACATCTTCTCTGAAGATTATAAAGTGCTTCTTTAACATGCTGCACATTGAGCTGCTACAGTGTAAATATATTCAACATAATGGGAAGTATCATCATCATCATAACTATAACTACAGTTGTAGTAGTATCGCATTAGAGTCCACACTATCTCCACCTTTTTACCCTCAAGTTAGCTTGAGACTATACTGTTTTTATGTTTAGGTGGTCATTCATGCTTTATATCTAAGACCCTAAACTCGAATAATGTAACATTTTTATGGAGGACAGTTGAAGCGTGTTATTAACTTGACATTTTGTTTATCATCAGTTCTCAAGATTAAAGAAGTACTTTCAGTGTTTTTTTAAGTTATAAAAATGATCACGAGAGTTAAAAACAACATAAAAAAATGCATCCACAACACATTTAACTTTTGTAATGTTGCATATTTACACGTGACGGAGAAAATAATAATGTATGAAATAATAAGATATAAGGAATTAATGTAGGTGGGGCTTGATTATAAACGGCAGTATGTGATTGGCTGGTTTGTGAGTAACTTCGGTCACATTTTGTGATATTATTGGTATATTTTTCCCTGCCCACATGGCTTTGTCAGAAGTTGTTGAAGAGACAGAGAAAGTTATTATACTTTGATAATTATAAAAAATCTTTTTTGCTATGAATAATATGCAAAGACAAATCAGGCACAGACCAAGGGCATGTGTTATAAATACATGATACATGATAACTATTTGCTCAAATTATATTAAAAACACAAAATTAGCTTATGGGTACTGAACAATTACCTGAGGAGTCATACCGCATGGCTTGAGTCCATCCATGAGATTTGTCATTTGAAAGGAACAATACATAGAAGACGAGAAATTGAAGGGTAGTAAAGTCTTTTATACATAATACATGAAGCTCCATCATTTCTAGGAAAATATTTTCATTTTGACAGAGAGCAACGAAGGGTCACCGGACAATGTTAACTCAGATGATACGAAGGTCATTCAGTCTGCTGTCAAATAAGGCTCAGCTTATGCAGCATTTATTAGGGTAATACAACCGACAGCATTAACAAAGACATGAATTTAAATATATTAAAATAGAACTTCGCATTTCATTTCCTCTGCATTCTTTCTCAGATATGAGGTATTACGATGAGACAAAACAGACACCTATTTAAGTCATAATACTTTTCATATTTAAACATCTATGGCTTTTCTACACATTCTATATCAGAATGATAAGAAGAGCCTAAAAATAAATTTGACTAGTAGCAGGTCCTGTGCTCTCTCAACCATAGGATCTGTGTTGGCAGGTCAAGTTAAGCTACATATGCTCGGCTCAGTTTGAGAACAGAATACTAAACAGGACGACTGACTGAGTTCAATATGCCGAAATCTCCCTGTATTAAAAGAGCAGAGATGGCTGGATGTGTTGTCAGAGCATACTGGAGCAAACAACTGTAACATTCTCTCATGTCATCGTGTCATACTGTGATATTATATATTTATTAAGCAAGTGAAGTTTTCTGACACTCTTTGATTCTATGATTCTTTTTCTTTCTTGTAAAATGTAACTATAGAAACACTGGCGTTCTAGGATACTCTAAATGCTGCAAAATTTAAGGATTCTCAATGCATTAGAACAAAGTAAACAACATTACAAGTCAATGCTCATGGATAATTCAGGTAAAAATATGAAAAAATAAATCCATATGCATTTGTGAACAGAATATTGTTTCATAAAACCTAATTTTTGGGGGCATGTTTAGTATTTGGCTCTATCCAACACACAAGGAATATATAAACTGAAATGACTTTCTCATCTTCAGAAGCACAGTGGCTCACGAAATGGAGCAGATTGCATTTTTCATACTGAATTTGCACAACATGATGAATTACCACATAAAACTTCTTCAATTGCCCAATAGAATGTTTTTCTTATTTCGAGTCATGAAGAAATATGAATACAACTGAATGTTTAGATTACACTTAAACCCTTGGGTGATCAAAAAATATAAACATGTGAATGTAAGAAAAAAAAAATGCTATGATATACAGTTCAATATACATATATGATATATAGTTCAAACGTTTGGGGTCAGTAAAATTTTTCAAAAAGAAATAATTCAGGGGGCTTGTCACGATTCGATACGATATTATTGTGATGCTTCAAGACATGTAAAAGGTTAACTAAAAATTAACTGTTGATTTAAATGCTAAATTTGGTATTACATTGGCAGTGGAAATGAATTGGCTTGGACTTGGTGCTGGTAACCGTGGTAATGGTGACACCAGAATAAAAATATTCAAGATTCTGCAGCTGAAAAACAGAAAAATACGAATATGCTTGCACTCTCATTGAACAGATATATTTAAAATAATGTTTTAACTGGAAACATAAAACATTTGGCATTATCAGGAACCACAAATACATCATATATAGTAGCGTAATGTAGTTTGTGACACTAAAACTATTATAAACTTGATTTTTTATCTCACACAGTAATTTTAATTTTGGGTGAACTAGACAGAACACATATTGTCACTATCCATGATGCATATTGTAGCATCTTTATATTGCGATATATTGTGACACGACATTTTGTTATACCCCTAAAATCAATACTTTTATTTAGAAAGGGTTCACTAATCAAAAGTGACAGAAAACACATTTATAGCGGCACAACTGTTTTCAACATTGATAATAATAAGAAATGTTTGAGCACCAAATCAGCATGATTTCTGAAAGATCACGTGAGGATGTAATGATGCTGAAAATTCAGCTTTTCCATCACACATTAAAATAGAAAACACATTTAAAATTGATAATATTTCACAATGTTACTGTTTTTACTGATTTCTGATTAAATAAATGCCGCCTTACAGGAGGATTCTTTGAAAAATCTTCATAAAAAAAGAGAAAAAAATCTCACTATTGTAAGTTTTTCAGTTCAACTTAAATGAGAAAAATGCAAAAAAGCAACATTTCCACTGGTGATTTCAGACTTCAGCCGCACTGTATGTGTTCAATCTTAGATAAAGATAACATTCCGGCTCCGAGTTCATTCCCGAGACAACTGTGATTGGCTATTTGGCAGGTCTTTTCCTAACTGGTCTCTGATGGAGAGGGAACAGGCAATCAGTCTGCCTGCAGTTCCACTAAGAGTTGTCTGACTCAATCATTATGGGTCTGTCACAACGCAGACTGAGCTACCTTATAATTACCCACACATGTCGCCAGAGCCGTACAACGCTGGGTCGCCCATAGTGAGTTGCATGCCGACATAAAGGCACTTAGCCAAAACAACATGTGTTGTGTTTAACTTGCGTTTAAATTGCTCTTAATGTTTAACCCCCTCTCTCATTCATGAGTAACTTTCGGTGCGTTATTAGAATGAGATTCGCTTGAGATCAATTGATGAGCAATAAACTTTGGGTGCTATTAGAACCCAGAATTCAGCGAGCTGCTAGAAATGAAATGACTTTCTCTTTTGAATTAATAAGTAGGCCTCTTAGCAAAATGTTTCACTGTGAAATGACATTTGGCTTAAGAACTGTGAGCTCCGCAGTCTGTCGAAGCTCTTTGAAAGCTCATCAGAAATGGATGGTACACTGTGTGTTATTGAGAACAACAACATTTGATTAAACTGCAGTAACACTTGAAAACAGTCATAAGATTTAGCCTCCTCAGAAAGACTGTCACCTTGAGTTATACTGGAGGTATTAAATGAGGTTTTAAGGTGTTCTGAAGTTAACGTCTTCTCATCCACTTAAAATTGCAACTTGTTTTAACATGAGTATTTCAGAATCAGTCTTAATTAGCTCTTCTAATTAATGAATTTCTCACACCTGGGATTAATTTATTCAAATCTTGATTTAAAATCGTTGAGCGTGAATCACCACATTAGACTTTATTAAATTTCAATATTTCCAATTAAAGTATAGTCATCTAGAATGAAAATTGGATCATTTACTCACACTCACCCATGCCATTCCAAACCCATTTGATTATATATATTCTGTTGAACACACAAAAAAGTACTTTTTTGAAGAAAATCTTGGTCAATTATGAAAAAGAATGACCAGGATATTCTTAGAAACTAAATATTTTGTGTTCTACAGAAGAAATAAAGTCATATAAGTTTGGGTAGCCCAATGAGTAGCCTAATTTTTGTGTAAACTTTCCCTTTAAAGCAGTCAGATGTACATTATTAGGTTTTCCTGGTGTGATATCCTCAATCAATTCTGTTCCCAAAGGAAATATTTCTATAATGCCAGAGTGTGATTTCATCTGGAATACATTAAGTTAAACTTTCCTTGCATTATTGGATACCTTCTCCACCAGATCTCTGTAAATAACACAGTCATATATATAAATACCATACCAAGGCCATTCATCTCCATTTCTCTTCCTACTTCTTATACAATAGAAGGTCATCAAAAAGGCATGATTACAACCCAGGCTGCTCCTCTGCTTCTTCTCAGAGATTTATAGTGCTTGTATGATCAAATTCGCTGCAAATCTAAGGAAATTACAGTAATGCATCAGCTTTTGCTGATTGCCTGTTCAGCCAATAGCTCATGGCCTGAAGGTTGAAAAAAATCTCATTATGAAGCTCTCTCTTTACACTTTTCTCTTTCAAATGGACATTGGGCATCTTCAGTGGAATAACAAAAAAGGCTCTCCAATAAAGGGACAAATGCATTGCTCCTATTCTTAAATTTTAAGTAGAACAACTTCTCATTCACTAATCAATGTGTGATTTGTGTGTATACTGCATGTATGTGTGCTGAAAAAGTTCTCAGGCTAAATTTCCGCTCGATTGACAACAGATATGTAGCGAAACACTGCACTTACATTTATTCCTACTCTGGATGAATATAGAGGAATCTGGATAATTCTCATGAGTTAATGTGTGCTAGCAGCTAATAATCTGCATAAAACATGCACAAACCACGCACTCTCTCCTACTACTGTACTGTGTACTTTCTTTCTTGTGCGCACACATTCTCGCATGAGTACATGCACAGCAACACCTTCAAGTAAAGCAAATAAAGCCTAGACTTCAACCTTTATATAATTAATGCCTAAATAATAATAATAATTTATGTACATAAAGTGGGGAGAACAAGTATTTGATACACTGCCGATTTTGCAAGTTTGCCCCCTTACAAAGCATGTAGAAGTCTGTTATTTTTTATCACAGGTACTCTTCAACTGTGAGTGACGGAATCTAAAACAAAATCCAGAAAATCACAATGTATGATTTTTAAGTAGTTCATTTGCATTTTATTGCATGACATAAGTATTTGATACATCAGAAAAGCAGAACTTAATATTTGGTACAGAAACCTTTGTTTGCAATTACAGAGATCATACGTTTCCTGTAGTTCTTGACCAGGTTTGCACACACTGCAACAAGAATTTTGGCCCACTCCTCCATACAGACCTTCTCCAGATCCTTCAGGTTTTGAAGCTGTCGCTGGGCAATACGGACTTTCAGCTCCCTCCAATGATTTTCTATTTGGTTCAGGTCTGGAGACTGACTAGGCCACTCCAGGACCTTGAGATGCTTCTTATGGAGCTGCTCCTTAGTTGTCCTAGCTGTGTGTTTCGGGTCGTTGTCATGCTGGAAGACCCAGCCACGACCCATCTTCAATGCTCTTACTGAGGGAAGGAAGTTGTTGGCCAAGATCTCGCGACACATGGCTCCATCCATCCTCCCGTCAATACAGTGCAGTCGTCCTGTCCCCTTTGCAGAAAAGCATCCCCAAAGAATGATGTTTCCACCTCCATGCTTCACAGTTGGGATGGTGTTCTTGGGGTTGTACTCATACTTCTTCCTCCAAACATGGCGAGTGGAGTTTAAACCAAAAAGCTCTATTTTTGTCTCATCAGACCACATGACCTTCTCCCATTCCTCCTTTGGATCATCCAGATGATCATTGGCAAACTTCAGATGGGCCTAGACATGCGCTGGCTTGAGCAGGGGGACCTTGCGTGTGCTGCAGAATTTTAATCCATGACGGCGTAGAGTGTTACTAATGGTTTTCTTTGAGACTGTGGTCCCAGCTCTCTTCAGGTCATTGACCAGGTCCTGCCGTGTAGTTCTGGGCTGATCCCTCACCTTCCTCAGGATCATTGATGCCCCACGAGGTGAGATCTTGCATGGTGCCCCAGACCGAGGGAGACTGACCGTTATCTTGAACTTCTTCCATTTTCTAATAATTGCGCCAACAGTTGTTGGCTTCTCACCAAGCTGCTTGCCTATTGTCCTGTAGCCCATGCCAGTCTTGTGCAGGTCTACGATGTATCCCTGATGTCCTTACACAGCTCTCTGGTCTTGGCCATTGTGGAGAGGTTGGAGTCTGTTCGATTTGAGTGTGTGGACAGGTGTCTTTTATACAGGTATCGAGTTCAAACAGGTGCAGTTAATACAGGTAATGAGTGGAGAACAGGAGGGCTTCTTAAAGAAAAACTAACAGGTCTGTGAGAGCCGGAATTCTTACTGGTTGGTAGGTGATCAAATACTTATGTCATGCAATAAAATGCCAATTAATTATTTAAAAATCATACAATGTGATTTTCTAGATGTTTGTTTTAGATTCCGTCACTCACAGTTGAAGAGTACCTGTGATAAAAATGACAGACTTCTACATGCTTTGTAAGTGGGCAAACCTGCAAAATCGGCAGTGTATCAAATACTTGTTCTCCCCACTGTAATTATTAGATTTATTGTATAATCTTTAACAAACCTAATTATGCATCATGTGTATGCAAATTTTTCTCATATGTTCTGGGTGTGAGACCTTTGCGGCATGATTTTCAACTTCACAACTCTTCTGAAAAGAGAATCAAATCAGAACATTTATTTTTATGTTTTTTCTTGCTGTGACTGTGGTTTATTCCTGTCTATATATTTCCCTTGTTAGTTTCCGTGATAACTAATCACCTTCATCTGTTCCTTGTTATCCCTCTTGTTACTCAGTGTATTCATACTCCTGTGTTTCAGTCCTTGTTTGTTGGTCGATGTCTTTACAACTTTAATGCAAAGCTGTTGCATCTCCTATGTTTCTGTCGTCTTAATTTTTGTATTATTGTATATTTGTAAGTAACGTTCCCACAATGTTTGCAAAATGATAAAATGTTCCCTTGCCATTTGGATAACCAGTAAAAAAAAAAAAATCGAACATTTATAAAACTGGATGTTTTGAACATTCATAAAACATTTGCAGATAAATTTCATAACTTAAAGGGATAGTTCACCCAAAAATGAAAATTCTGTCATTTACTCCCCCTCAAGTTGTTCTAAACCTGTATGAGTTTGTTTGTTGTGCTGAACACAAAGAAAGATATTTGGAAGAATGTCATTAACCCATCAGATTTCACCCCCCATTTACTACCATAGTAGGAAAAATAACTATTATGGTAGCGAGATCTGTAAGCTGCGCTTGTTGTTGTGACCTTTATTTCGACGGCACTGAGAATGCCAGGGCCTGAGCACACAGAGCTCACATTCTCTGTCTTCATTAGTTTACTATTTGTTTAAAAGCCTCTCTAATATGTTATTAGATAGAACTATTATACAAAGAAGGAAGACAGTACAGTATATGAAAAAGTATTATAATTTTCCTTGTGGTTGATGTCCAATGTCACTGGCTGAGCAGAAATACATACATGTAATCATATTTCGCTTGGTCCCCTCAAAGTTGCATTGGATTTTCTCCTTTACTTGAGAGGTTCATCTATCATGTTTTCCATGTTCGTAGAGTTAGTTTGTGGAGTAAATGTATAGGCTATAAACTATGTGTGTACACTGCTTTTTTATGGGGTTTCGCATGTTTTCGGCTAATCAACATACACTTAAGTCACTGGTAGTTCCTAGTGCTGGTTTAGACCCTACTTTGAAGTAGGAGCTAATTTAGTTCCCACAAAAGGAGTTCCTAAAACTGGAATTGTTCCTTGTTCCTGCGGGGCAATTATGGTAAAAACTGCCGCCAATAGTCCTAGAAACTATGGAAATGTTCTTCTGGTGCGAAAGCCCCTATAGAAGTATTGCAATTTGTTGCAATGCACATGCTTCGAATGCCTGTGTATGCGTACGAGTCAAGTGAAGTATACTTTGCAAAGCTGTCCGTGCAACTGTGTGCGTACACTAAACGAAGTATATTTTCTGCTTTGGTCTTCAGGGGTTCTCAATTCTAGCCCTCAAGGATAACTTTCCTGCAGAGCTTTGCTCCAACCCTAATCAAAAACACCTGAACAAGCTAATCAAGGTCTTCATGATTATTAGAACATTGCAGGTAGGTGAGTTTAATCAGGATTGGAGGTAAACTCTGCAGGAAAGTGGATCTCAAGGGCCAGTTGAGAACCTCTGGTCTACATCGTTGCAAACTTATCGAGTGTGCATAAGTCACACATAATAAATCAGATCACAAGATATATGTTTTGGTATTATTTTGAAATGTGTGACTTGGCATGTGTTGGAGAATAGGTGAATCTGCTGATAAAAGTTGCTGTATGACAAGTTTTCAAGATTGTAGGGATGAAAATATCCAATGATATTTTCAAATGAACAAAGACATGTGCTTTGCTGTTTCAACCCCCTCTCTCATGCTACAAGGGCCATTTGGAAGACACAAAGGTGCTGATAGTGATCAAGGCCTGTAGATGCCTGCGCATCGGGGGTCAATGAATTGTCACACCTTCAGTACAGTGGGGGACGTTTTACTTCTGATTGGTCAGTTTGAATGTCTCTCATTTGGGTTACAGTCACATGGTCAAGGAAGGGATAAAAGAAGATTGTTACTATTGCTCTGCTCTCTTGCTCTCCTCTTTGATTCTCTGCCCTTTGTCTTGGACACTCTCTGTCCCTCTCTCTCTTTGTCTTTCTCTTTCTTTCTATCTCTCAGGTAACTTTTTACATACATGCTGGGTACGATTAATGGTTTAAGTTTTTATCATCTCATACATCTATTTTGTAACCATTTTAAGTGTAACCATAAACCAATATATTATCATTAAACTCTTTCACAACAAATAATGTGCTAACTAGTTTGATTTGGTATTAACTTTAACGTGCTACTTATTGCAATATAATATTGTCACATTATAACAACGCTCTCCCACATATTTAGCTATTATAACTGCGCCTATTTCCGTTGTTGGTATAAGTTGCAGTGGGTGGTAATAGACAAGAAATGTACAATTTTCTACCATCTTGCTGATAATATTTCTTAAGTCATCCGGCAACCCTGCAGCTTGAACCCCTGTAGGTGTTCCACCCTTACAAGATCATAACAAGCACCAGCTGAATAAATAGATTTGCTTATAGTAGGTGTAATTCACACTCACATAGTTGTTGAATGCTGTTAATGTTATTGGTGACTTTTTATAACAGTGCATAACAGATGTTAACAGCAGCTCATTATGAAGTGAAATAGGTGTTGTCTAAGGTGCGGGTGTCAGAATATGCAAGCTGCTAATCGAAAAGTTCTGAAGGTGGGTATGGTCTCTTCTCATCAGTACATGCGATTCCAGCATCTGGACAGGAGCTCAATATAAAGTCAAGTTTGTTTTGCTTTGTTTATCATTTGTTAAATGAAATGCGAGGTTTGGGCAGGTAGTTGGGGAGGACATTCATCTTCATGCCACCTCCCTCTATTTCTCGTCAGCATTTGCTGGAGGAGACGTTTTGGGCAGAATGACAAATTGGTTGGACAATTGCTTTTAACAAGCTAGAGGGAAAATAGGGCAAACTACTAATGCTACACATCTCCTATTCCATCCACCCAACATATATTTCTCTCTCTCAATAATTCATACGATGTACTGAGCAAGCTACAGAGGAAACCTACCTACTATCCTTTCCCCCCTAAAAGCTTGAGTCCTTTTCTTAGCCTGCCCTCTCTTACCTCCTCAGGGGGAGTAAGACTGGTGGATGGTTGTCAAATTCCTGTATAAACAGACACTCTGCTTTTATGAATGGGGCTGGCACACATGTCTTGATCCTATCTGGATCCCTCCATTGCCCATCTGGGACAGTTGGAAACATTAAATAGGCTACTGAATTTTATTTCTTAATCTTTAATAATGTCCCCTATAATTTCTTGATAATATAATCAATATCCTTTTATATATTTGTACTTGGTTCTTTGTAGAATTAGAAGTAGAAGTTTAATAATAATATATTTTAAAATTAAAAAAGGAATATTCAACTCAAACAAATAGACATTTTTTCATTATTTACTTACCTCATGACGTTTTATCTAGCTGACTTTTTTATCTTATGCTGATTTTTTTTCCATACAATGAAAGTGAATGGTGACCACAGCTGTCAAGTAAGATTTCCAGTAAATACTAAAAGTTTATTTGGTAACACTTTACAATAAGGTTTCATTAGTTAACATTAGTTAATGACAGCAACATTGACAGCAACATGTCCATGGCTATTGACTGTGGCACAACGTTTATATTGGGCTGAAGTCTCTCTCAAAGAAAGACCAAAATTTATGACATCAATTAGAGTGGCTCTGATAAGATTTGAAACCCGCCTGTACTCTATCCTTCTACCTCTCCTTCCTCCTCTTACACCTTGTTTTCCCCTTCTTCTCTGTCCATGTCTTCTTACATTTTCTTCTCTTGCTCTTTCCACTATGCTTCTATGCCATCTATCCACATTGCTATCACCTTGTACATGCATTGTACTTGGGAGATATTGTACTTGCACCATTGTACTTGGGAGATATCATTAGTAATTAGCAAGCATGGCGTTAGTTTTCATTGTTACGCTGATGATGCTCAGCTTTATATTTCTTTGCGCCCTGACGAAACATACTAATTAACAGAGTGCATAGCTGATATAAAAAATTGGATGACTAGTAAATTCCTACTACTTAATTCTGAAAAAAAAAACGAACAGTGGTTTTAATTATTGGACCAAAAACCTCCACGCGTAATAACCTAGAATATTCTCTAAAACTTGATGGCTGCTCTGTTACACCTTTGTCGTCAGTTAGGAATCTTGGTGTGTTATTTAAAAGCAAACTTGAAATCAATCTTTCTAGCATCTGTACAACCTAATTTTTCCATCTTAACAATATATCTAAATTATGACATATGTACCCAATGACAAATGCAGAAAGGTTTATGCATTCATGACCTCAGAGCTAGATTATTGTAATGCTCTACTGGGTGGTTGCCCTACACACTTAATAAACAAACTCCAGCTGGTCCAAAATGCAGCAATCTAGCCTTGTTCGGGAAGCAGACACACTCTGTCAGATTAAATCTAGACTAAAAACAAATCTCTTTAACCTGTCATACATAATTCATGATCACTGCATAAATTAGGTCAACCGGAACCAGGAACACTTCCTATAACACCCAATATACTTGTTACATCGAAAGAAGAATGGCATCTACACTAATATCAGTCTCTCTGTTTATCCCGAGGTTACCTTAGTCAGCCATGTCCGGTCCATATCTGGATCAGATGGTGGACCTACACCTAGACATGACTACAATGCAGCTCTGAATATTAGCAGAGATCCTGTCAACTAGACAATCCCCTGTGAAGACCTCATCGACATGACAGCCATTGGCATAGATCCTCAGCAAACACCAAAAGAACTAGAAATCCTCCATATTGTTGTGATGAATCTGATCTTCAAGCAAAAGGAACTGAATTAAATAACACAATCTGTTTTATGATTTTTGATTCAGCCTTAATCATAATCACCCCATGTTCGTTCATTGTCCAGAGGAAGACTGGTCCCCCAACTGAGCCTGCATGGTTTCTCCCAAGGTTTTTTTTCTCTCCATTCTTTCACCTGATGGAGTTTAGATTCCATACCCCTGTTGCCTCTGGCTTGATTAGTTGGGGACACTTAATATTCAACGATATTATTGATTTGACTGCAATGGCACTATTGAATGAGAACTGAACTGACCTGGACGATGACATCACTGTTTTCTGTAGAACTGCTTTATAGATGAAAATAATTGATGATCTTTACTGCGGAACTGAATCAACACTTCAGCTAATCAACGACACCGTTTTCTTTCAGAGCTGCCGTACAGCCGAAATGAACTTAGTTTGCATCATTGAATCATTTTCCTGTTATCACTGTAAAGCTGCATTGGAACAATCTGTATTGTATAAGGCACTATATAAATAAAGCTGCTGATTCCTTCGAGATTTTTCTATGGGGTTACAAACAAATGTGTAAAATAAAGCCTGTGGTAAACTTAAATTAACTGATGTTTTGGTCTACAACCTACATTACACACACCCATAGCAAAAACATACATTTTTAATGAGTAACTATATAAGACAGCTTGTGGTGTGAGCGTCTGCAGTGTACATCGTAGGACAAAACGTCAAAGTATTGTCAAGTTATGTTTACCACAGAATTTATTTTACACATTAATAAAAAAAAAAACCCTTTATAAAACCCCATAGGAAAATCTTTATGGAACCAGCAGCAAATTAGACTTCCGGGTTGTGACATCATACCTGATGTATCGATATATATATTCATATATATAATTGTATATCTAATTCATTCCTTTAAAGCATGCAAATATTTCTACTCGTTTTGGCTCATGTGATTGTCAGCCTCGGCTTCTTGTGAGTCTCGTGCACCTCGTGAGGTGCAGACTACACACACAATCCTTTTGACGTAGGGTGTCGTGGTGATTTGCCAATGACATTTTTGACAATGAAATTGGCATTTTTAAAAAGCCGTGTACATATTTACCTACTCCACGAACATGGAAAACAGTGATAATGGCATTTACCTGTTGTCTGCTGCATTGTGTTCTTTCTCAGTCTCGATAATAACATGGCAAGTTTTCATAGGAGATTTAGTCTCTTAGATGGGTTCTCTTATCATGAAACCCACGACACACAACAAAAATAGCTCTGATCATGGCATCCTCTGTCCTCCAGTAGTTGATGTATTCAGTTTACGGCACTTCTCATTCATTTCTATGATATTCACAGTGATTGACTGGCGCTGCCACCCCGGCCCATGCCTAGATCCAGCCCCATCACACATGACATGGACCACTTTTATTATGCATCTATGGTATTTATTTTTTGTCCTTTTTGGAGCTTGAAAGCCCCTGGTCACCATCCACTTTCACTGCATGAAAAAGAGAAGCTTGGACATTTTGCTAAACTTTGGTGATCAATGAAAGAAAGAAAGTCATTAGAGTAAGTAAATTATGACAGAATTTGCATTTTGGGATGAACTATCCCTTTTTGTTTTCCCCTTTACAATATCCGACATACATTTTACTTAAATGTATGTAAGTAAAAGTATATTTGAAGGTCAGTGATATTAATCACACTTATTTTTGAAACAGATGTTCTTTCATATTCGCCTAAGGGCTCCTTTGGTTGCCCTTGTGATATGCTTACATTTTAGAATTTGGTGTACAGTACACCATGACTAATGCAATAACAGCATAAGAGAGAAGCTAACACACATGCTGAGGTGCATCAAAATTAATGAACTGCTGTCAATTTTAATCCAGAATTCATGGTGCCTCACTGTCATGGCAATACACTGTTAAAGCTCACAAATAAATCACACATTTACATAGGACAAATGGTGCCAGCAGGCCTCAATAAAAATTGCATGCAGAAAGCCAAGTAGATCTCTTCTGTTCTACCTGGTGAAACAAGAAAATTAGATATTGACTGAAGAATAATGCTTTTCATTTTAGCGCAAATTGTGCTTTGGAACAAATGACCATCTGTGGGATTATCCAAGGTTATCAGAGCCCTTGACCATGCTAAGCGATAGTTTATAAATAAACCATTTTATGACACTTCCAATAATGCGGTGGAATTGACATACTGCTGGAGAAAGAGCCTAAAGTAGCTTTACAGACTTATGGAAATGTTTGTTTCATCTCAAATATTGAGCAGTGCTTTTCATTTGAGCTGTTTTGAAGGATAGGAAATGAATAATCAATAACACCTGTCACTGAAATCTCCTGTCAGAATAATCTGAATAGATATTATGTGCCAGACTTTGAGCTAAAATGCAACAGCTTCCACTATTTCTTGATTTTTTTTTTTGAATGTTATACATTTTTGAAACATTTTTACAGCTTTAAAATAAAATTGAATTATCATTATCGTTATCAGTTATTCATAGTGATGCAAATATCAACATGATACCTGTTATCCACATTTTTAACATGGCAGTGTCAATTCCAAGCAAACACACACACATACACACACACTGTATAAACTGTATAACCCTACCTCTAAACCTACCCATTACAGAAAACTTTCTGCGTTTTTACAAAAAAAAACCCATTTTAGTATGATTTATAAGCTGATTTCCTAATGGGGACCCCAAAATGCCACCACTGTCAGCAAGAAATTGCAGCAAGGATGAAGTAAAGACAGTTGGCTTTAATGAGCACAAACTCAAAATAACAAAACACAGCAAACAGAACAACTACTATGTGGACAAAATCGTATAAGGACACTTCAAACTCAGGGCAATAATCATGCAACTAAATAATGCATTGAATAACCAGCAACAAATGCAAACAAAGGAAACAGAACAGGAAACAATGAAAAACCAACTCGAAGTCCAACTCAAACTCAGATCAAACCTGGGGGGTATTCCAGAAAGCAGGTTATGTGACATACCCAGGTATGTTTAAGAGTATGTAAGCTGATAACCTCAACTTTCAGTTCCAAAAATGAAGGTAACTTTCTGGTTATGTAAGTTGCCAAAGCAACTTAAGTATAAAGCACTATTATTATGTTTAAACATTTATTCAATTTATATGTAATATAATATATATATTTATTTTATTGAAATCTCACACAAGGATCTGCTTTTTTCCTTTTTACAACAGGACGTTTTCTATTCTATAATTTCTATAATAAAATACATGTATGATATCTTAATCTTATTAAATATTTAGCATCAAACAAACAGTATAGTTCTTATTCTCAGCTAATAAAGATTACTTATTCAATAAAAAGATTGAAATTTGATTATTACACAACCACCAAATAGGTGGCGATGTACACTATTGGTTATGTAAATCGCCATTAAACAAAAGAAGAAGAAGGAAGTAGAATGGCGCTCTTTTTCTTAGCGTCTGTTTCCATGGTGAATCATCGATTTGTCCCTCGGTTGAGAATGTGTTGTGTGTTAACCGGGAACATACTCTGGGTTGGCTGAACTTACTCCCTGATGCGTTTTTGGAACCAGCATACCTCGAGTAAGCAAGGTTTGGTTTAATCAGACCAAGAGTTCAGGGTATGTGTGACAGTAAGTTAACCTTGCTTTCTGGAATACCCCCCTGATCTACTGTGACACCCACAAGGTCAAAGATTTCTGGTATTGCCATCGTTGAGGAGACATTTTGTCTGATCTGATCTGAACCCCCCCTCCCCCCACACAAATCACTAATACGTCTATATAAACATAACATACTGTGAAAATGTTATTTTAAAATTGAATTATGAGTTTGTCATAGCAATGCAGAGAGACCAACATACTGTTGTAAGCACATTTTTAACAATTGACATGGCCATGTAGCCCTTCACCTTAAAGCTATTATTCTTCTCAACATCTTCACCCCAATCCCTTCACAATTCCCACTTTTTCAAAAGTAATCTTCATATCAAGGCTGGTTGTGCTCCAACTGAGCAAAATAAAAAAGCATACATAAATAAAGTGTGAGGGAAATAAAATATATAAAATAAATAAAAGCATAAGGACCTCAAGAGCCCAATGTTTACAGTCATGAAATCATTGGGCAGTTCAGTCCTCAAACATCTTTGTTTGTTTGTTTTTAAATCTTTCGGATTTGTTAAAAATTTGAGACTCAGCACTGGCTTGGTAACAAGCTTTTTTGGGTTATTATTGATCGTCACGTGATATAAGTAGTGGCAGCTCACCCCTCACCATCTGCTGAGAAAATTGACACTGCATAGTTTTGAACATAAATCAAAAAATGAGACACCACTGAGTTAAAACTAAAGGGGAAACCAGGACACCTGCACATAGCCAGACAGATAAATCCTTCCTCTCCAGTGTCAACTCCATTTAAGAATTTAAACTTCAATGGAAAAATATCCATGAAAAAAACACTCTTAAAATAAAGTTTTTTAAAGGACGCATTACTCAATACTTTCAAAACTCTTCACACAGTTCCCCTAACCAAAATTACCAAAACATTTCATACATGTCTCAAATCAACTGATTCTTCCACAACACTAGCAAAGCTTTACAAATTCACTTTGTCACTCATAAAGCAGAGACCTAAAATCACTAACAACAGGTTGCATTTTACAATCTAGTAAATGCAGTATATGTTAGTCCATGCTGACATTACAGTACAAAATTATTTGTACTGTAACCTCTCCTTTTCAGGAGCAGAGTCGGGGTTTAGAGAGTGAGAAATGAGGTGATGTGCAATGTATATTATGAGAAAATGAAAGTGTTTTTTGACCTTTGATGCATGTAAACCTGTTGTAGGAGACCGCCAAAACAAAATTAAGACCTTTAAATAGCAAAATAACATCTCAGAACATATACTTGTTAACTGGGAGGTTGGGTTGTTGAATGTAACACACAACCTGCCAAGTGGGAAAAAATAACCTTGTTGAAAAATTAAACAACTAAAGTAGTTTTGTAGGAGCTATCTGAAATGTGAAAGGATGACATGATTGTATAACCTATCAGCCTGACTCATGAATATTAAATACACAGCGCTGTGTGATTAATATTCAAAGGCTCATATGTTCAGTAATAGACAGAGATTGGAAAATAGGACATATTATTAAAAAAAAGTAAATAGTATAGAGTCTAGAGACTCCCTTTCACACAGGTCCATTTGAGCTGTTTCTTGTCGCCTTTGCACTTTAATTGTGCTGAAACGCATACTTGAAATATGTGAAATGGCAATAGACTGTAAGTAAAGTAACATCCATTCCAAAATATGACTGCAGGATTTGGTTAATTTAGTTTTTGCTGACTAAAACCACATATTTGAGCAGCTACATCTTTAAATGTGAAAGCAAGGCACATTCTGTTGAAATCTTACATATTGAGCAGATGACTGATTTGATTTCTATTTTGATCTTCTATTGGCACAAATCATATCTCATTAAAAGTGTAAGAGATATACTTTCCCAATCCACATTTTGGGCAATAGATGGTAAAATGTGATATTATATACATGATTGAATCGAGAACCCTTTTAAACTGCAATTCAGTTTGTGAATTTAAATTGAGGTAGCAAACAAGGTGCAAAATTTAATTTGAACTTGAATATTAAAATGAATGAAATTCAAATAATGGCATTTTTTTCTGTATGAATTACTCATACACAAATGAGGCATTTGACCATATTAAATAGATTGTTATTTGATTATTAATAAATCAATAATCAGATTTAATAGCCACCTAAGCCACTTTTTTATTAAATTACAGACCATGGTAGAATAACACACTATCTATAACATTATAATATCTGTGATAATAGAACACTGCTTAAAATAGATTTATATACATTTGTTCACCTTGGTGTTGCTTCACTCAGACGTGTACAAATATGTCTGAACATTGACAAATGGTTCAAAGAACTCTTGTGTTATTCTCTTTCAAATGGTCAGTCTTTGAACATGAGACATGCTTGGATCATTCAGAATAGCCAAGAGCTTGACATGGTCATAAATTCACTATTACTCTATGTAGCAGCATGCATTCTTGTTCATATGGATGGGAATGAAATTTAGAATCTTGTGTCCATGGTTACCATGCTGTCTAACATCAGTGAAGCACAATGTCTAATTGATAATGAACTTTCTCTTGGGGAAGAAAAGAAGTGCTTTGCCTTGCTGCTATTAGTGATTTTGTGCTATAAAATTCAATGTTTGATGATATATACTAGGGGTGTAACGGTACACAAACATGATGGTTCTTTTTTATTTTGGACAGACTTCTGAAGCAGCATAACGGTTTAATTACCTACAGCAAAATAGCGGAAGCTTTGGTTATAAATAAGCGAATATCTAATTACTACAATAGTAATTTCTATCTAGAAATGAGATCAAAAGTGAAAAACATTAGTCAAAAACGTACATTTACACACAATCTGACCACCAACCACATCTTTCAGATGATATCTTTATTATTTGCTCAACTGTCACAGAATGGAAGGCACAGGGTTGTGGCATGTCAAAGGCAGCGAAGGATACATCTATAAAAATCGATCAGATGAAGGTATCTCATGAGACAGGAAGTGAAGCTAACTTTGGATTTGGTCGTGCATTTTTCAGTTTTCGGATGCAACCTACGTGTAAACATATCGATCAACTGTCTCTTCTTCATCTGCGCTTTTTATTGGTAGGAAACAGCCCCTTCCGGATTGGAGTGTGGATCGCTTGTGATCGACTGTATTCGTCATGTGACTGGATGCACAGAACCGTGACATCCGTACCGTGATGTTTAGGAGGAATACATGTACCGTTACACCCCTAATATATATATATATATATTTATACATATATATATATATATATATATATATATATATATATATATATATATATATATATATAATATAACATACTAATATATATATATATATATATATATACAGCTCTGGAAAAAATTAAGAGACCACTGCAAAATTATCAGTTTCTCTGGGTTTACTATTTATAGGTATGTGTTTGGGTAAAATTAACATTTTTGTTTTATTCTATAAACTACTGACATTTTTCCAAATTCCAAATAAAAATATTGTAATTTAGAGTATTTATTTGCCAAAAGCAACAACTGGTCAAAATAACAAAAAATATGCAGTGGTCTCTTAATTTTTTCCAGAGCTGTATATATATATATATATATATATATATATATATATGCACCTAAAGTTTGCCAGGCATTACTGGAACTTTCAGTAGGACTGGGTTTTATGAGACCAAAATAAAAGTTTTTGGAAAAACACCAGTGGTGGGTTTGGCATTGACAGAAACATAGAAAAGTACCTCATCCCCACTGTGAAGTATGGTAGTGGATCTTTAAAATGAAAATTACCCAAAGCTTTGCTCACCCTCAATCCATCCTAGGTGTATATGTAACCCCTCTACCCGGGTTCGAGGCCGGCTCAGAGCGAGCCAAATGTATATAAGTGTGTATTCTTCTTTCTAAAGAACACATTCGGAGTTATATTAATAAATATCCTGACTGACCCTGTCAGGAAGCTTAAACTAAGCCATGATTGGATCTTCAAGCATGACAATGATCCAAAGCACATCTCAAAATAAACA
Organism: Zacco platypus; assembly: GCA_038088235.1. Taxonomy (NCBI): domain Eukaryota; kingdom Metazoa; phylum Chordata; class Actinopteri; order Cypriniformes; family Xenocyprididae; genus Zacco; species Zacco platypus. The sequence continues at coordinate 12,261,044 of CM076065.1, forward strand.
ACAGAAAAGTTCACTGACCACAGAATGAAGGTTTCTCCATGGACATATCAGACCCAAACCTCAAAAAAAAAAAAAAAACCTGTGGGATGAGCTGAGTCTACAAGCATGGACTACTGAATCTGAAGGATCTAGAGAGATTCTGTATGCAGGAATGGTTTCAGATCTCTTGCCATATGTTCATCAACCTTATTACGCATTATAGGAGAAGCCCCAAAGCTGTTATCTTGGCAAATGGAGGTTGCTCAAAGTATTAAATGAAGGGGTGCCAATAATTGTGGAATACATTTCAGAAAAAAATGTTTATGCATTTATGTATGTATGTATGTGGTCATAATACAATTTGGAGATGGAAGAAAAACAGCACAAGCAAAACTTGAAATCCTCACGTACTAATCAATTCTTTTCAGGAGTGTCACCCAGTAACTTGGGACAGTAATACCTCATTCCTCTGCATGAGCGGAGTCGTCTCTTTGATCCGGCTCAACTTATCGCTCCAGCGGCGTGCAGCATCCTGCAGCAGGCCGGCATTCATGGTTAAATTAAATAGGCTCAAAGGCCAGCTCTCCTCTGATGAAGAACCTCTGCCTACATATTTATCATAGCTGGAATATTAAAGTTTGCTTTAGCTTCTACTTTTAGATGTTTTGTGGAAACTCGTAATCCAATTATCTCACTATTTGGGGTTAGGGGAAAAAGATAAATATTCTTTTTTCCTTTCTTTTCTTCCCCAGTTATTTGGTTAATAAAGCTCTAGACTGTTTCATGGCATCACAAGAGTCGGATGAGTCTTAGAAATCGATGAAATAGCAAAAATAAAAAAAATAAATAAAAAAATTAAGCAGGCTTATGAAAGTTATGTAAATACAGAAGCAAATCAGACAGTGTGCTGAAACGCCTGGATTCAGACAAATGCATCCAATTTTCAGGTTATTGTGCTTAAGCAAAAAGCTTACAAAGTGCTTTTCTTTTCTTATAAAGCTTTTTAAAGTTTATGTATAGTGTGCAGCTCTTAACATTCAAATGGAACTTTTTATTTTGACAGTTTTATGTTTAATGCAATGCATTTCACTGAATATTTTACCTGTTTTAAGTCTTAATGCGGTGTTCTTATTGATTTTACCAAGATCGCACCTGGTTTACAGTGCAGCAGAACTGGCTCACCGTTGTTCCTGTCACTTTCTGTGTTATGCTTTACATTTTTTATGAGAAACTTTATACTGCAGGCATTTCAACCCTGCCCTCTTTTCCAAACAAACTGGAAAATTGCCAGTGTAATGTGACTCCGCACCGTTCCCACGCCAGCTGCTCCTCCCTGAGAACCAGGGCAGAGTGAGAGTGCTGCAAGCCCTGAAGTCAGGAGATTACCGGATGTGGCCTTTGAACCATGTTAGTTCAGCAGATTTAACTGTCTACCCATCCCCACAGAGCTGTGTCCCATTGGCCGCAGGGGAAAAAGAGCCTCCTGCATCACTGCTGTTATCAGATTTGTGGTGTTGTGCCCTTTTAGACCCTATAGTTTAAAATTATCCAAATGTAATTCCTCAGTGTCAGAGTTTCTGCACCATTGATCTTTCTACCTCCACTCTCAGAACTCAAGGGCAATCGCAGACCTCACCACAAGATTAAAGGTGCAGTACGCCATTTTTTAAAAACGCTGTTGAAAGTTGCTCAGACCGAGCACCACAACAAATATGTAGCCAATCAGCATTAGGGGGCGGGGCGTACGATGGTGGAGTAGAGAAAGTTAGCAAGAGGGAAATTTGAAGAAAGATCCAGAAAGAGAGATGAGAGACAATACAAAAGAGAAAAGCTCGGAGGAATATCCCTGTTAAATGAAGGGCTTTAGGACCCGCGTTAATAGAAAAGCTTTCCAGCGCTGGAGAGACCTAAGAGGGAAGGCCTGAAAACGGACGCCAAAGTTTCGTTGTTTCTGCTCCATGTGTGAGTAACATTAGTTTTCGGTTTCATAGAACCAAGAAATGCTGTAGTTGTACTGTTAGCTATAATCACAGTACCGTTTTGAGTGTCATTATTTGCCAGGAGCTGGTGTGCTACTGGCAGCCAACAACAAACTCTTGTTTGTATATACTCTTGTGTACCATATGTTCCATTTTTGTGCTTCCTTGTCACTCGTTCATCAACTTCGCTTTATTTTTTGTGAAGCATTATTTTGCTTTGGTTCTGTTATGATGAATAGACATCCACTCTTGCATTGGATGTGTAATGGAGGCCAGCTAGTGAGAACTGTGCAGGTAAACCTCACTCCCACATTTTTAGGCAGTTTGTTTGTTTGGATTGATTTCAAATATTAACAGTGTTCAACAACAATACTGAGAAATCACTTACTGCACTTTACATATATATATATGTATATGTATATATATATATATATATATATATATATATAAAAATATATATATATATATTTATATATACACACACACACACACACACACACACACACTTTTTGTACATATGTATATACACAACTGACTGTGTTTACTTGAATACTCACCAAGGCCGGCATTTTGGCATTTTGGCATTTTGTATTCGACTGTGTCACAGATCTGCCAGGCTCTTCCCCCAGCCAATCACAGCGCACGCCATCATCGGAATTCTAAATATGCACACCTGCACCTAGTTGATCCAATTGACCCTTCGCTAACAGTTTGATTGACAGGCGATCTGACCAATCATAACTCAGAATCCACCATTTTGTCTGACAAAACAGTCAGGAGAGTTAGTAGATTAACGTGGGTGAACTTCAAAAATTGTGTGTACTCGCGTCTTTCCGTGCTTGAAACAACATTCCTTCTGATGTCCATTCATGTTTATTTGATGCTATAAATGAACAAGTATGAAGAGATGATCGGTTCACGAGCCGCTTGAAGGAGCTACAGCAATCTGTCACGACACATTAAAGAGCCACTATACTGTATTTATTGTTTACGCTTCTTTAAAAAAATTACGATATATGAAATAGGAAACTGTTTCATATGTCCATTGGCGCATTGTCAGTGTCCTCTTTGCTCTGGGATGTATTTTTCACTGTGTGAGAACATGATGTGTGGCGTGAGAGCGCATGGCTTGTCGGACAAAGCAGCAGTAATTAAAGGGGCGGGTCTTTGTAAAGGGTCAATTACTCGCTGGCTTTATAAGCACACACCTCACTCCACCTCATATCTGGTCTCATTTCAGCGAAGTGGACTCATGTATGCTATTCCTGTGGATTCCTAGAGACTCTAACATAGCCATCTCCTTACCTCTCGTGTTCTTCTCCAGCGTGTGTCTCCTGTTGTCCGCTCCAGCGTCTCCTCAGTGTTCCTCTCCTGTGTTTGTTTTGTGTGTGAAGATTAGGCCTACTTACTGGCGTTCATGAGGTGTGTGCATCCCTCCATCTCCACTGCATCGGCTATTTCCATTCCCTGTAAAATAAAAGACTCTATCATTATCATCATCCACACCGTTATCATATCATTGTGCTGCCAACTTACCTGTCTCTGCCTCATACCGCACATAAAACGACCTTTGTTACATTTCCTGTTCAAGTCTCCTTCCATAACAGACCGTTTAAGCTCTATAAGCAGCGAAAAACAACTCGATTTAGTATTGAGACGGCTATGCTCGCGTGTGAGCACAAAATCAGCGGGAATGAGTAAAAATATGTGCATTATGCACAATCCCATGCCAAAATTCACCAGCAATATTCATTCGGAGCAAATAAAACAAGTGAGTTAGGGAAGGCGGGTTTGTGTGTAAAGTCGCTTTTGGAGAGATGAGAGAGCGAGATAGCACAGCAGGTATTGTGCTTCTATTCTGTCATTTCAGATAGGCCTATTTCAGAGTCGAATGTCAGTATTTTTGACAACATTTTAGATTATTATCACACACACACACACACACACACACACATATATATGTGTATGTGTGTGTGTGATAACAATAATGGTTTACAGTAAGGTTCATTAGTTAACATTAACTAATATTACCTGCACTTCTACAGCATTTATGGTAACACTTTACAATAAGGTTCATTAGTTGAACATTAGTTAATGTATTAACTAACATGAACAAACCATGAGCAATACATTTGTTACTGTATTTACTAATCTTCGTTAACGTTAGTTAATGAAAATACAGTTGTTCATTGTTTATTCATGTTAGTTCACAGTGTATTAACTAATGTTAACAAGATTTTAATAATGTATTAGTAAATGTTGAAATTAACATTAACTAAGATTATTTCATGTAAACTAATGGAGTTAACTAATGTTAACTAATGAACCTTATTGTAAAGTCTTACCGCATTTATTAATCTTTGTTAATGTTAATTTCAACATTTACTAATACATTATTAAAATCTTGTTAACATTAGTTAATGCACTGTGAGAACTAACATGAACAAACAATGAACAACTGTATTTTCATTAACGTTAATGGAGATTAGTAAATACAGTAAAAAAAATGACAGTAACAAATGTATTGCTCATGGTTAGTTCATGTTAGATAACTGATAAAAAGATATATCAGCATTACACAAATGATTCCAAATATTCAGGTCTCTCAAACCTAATCTTGTACAATTACGGAGTTCTCTAATTAGGACATTTTAGGACATTAGTAATTGCTTTAGCTGTGACAGAAATTAACAAACAAAAAGACTGGTATGCTAAGCAGTCTTAGGCAGCCAAATTCCATTTACCTCCACTTCCATGTGATTGTGAAGCTCTGTCAAAGTAGACAGTTATTAAATACCTAACTCACTGATGCCTTTAATGAGGACCTCTGGGTGATGGCCAGCTCGCCTTGTTACCATGGAGCGATTAAAAATGGATTCCTCAGCCCTCCTGTTTTACCTGCCTCCTCTCCTCTTTTCTCTCTTTTTTGTTCTTCATTCAACTAATATAAATACTGACTTTGTCATTAAAGTGCTAGTCACTTCATTTACTCAACCTCATTCCAACTTGCATGACTTTCATTTGTCCAAGGAGGACAAAAAGAGATATTTTAAAGAATGATCCAGCAACTGTTTCCATAACAGAAAATGCAGTAAAGGACAAAAACAAAACCCATAGAAGTAGTTCATGTGCACTATATTCTAAATCTTAATACACATTATTATTCACCACCCATCATGTCTCAAAGCACTGCAATGAGTAAACTTATTGATAATAGTCATCAAAGTGAAAAGTCAACACTCAAATTCTATGTTTTTAAAAATACATCAAAATATGCAGAAATGAAAACTCACAGCAGGAGGTAAGCTGGGAAACTTCTGCTCGCTTTTGAGCAATACATGGGGTCACATGAGGTAGTGGTGACGTCTCGATTGCGATAAATCTCTCTTGTGGTAAAGGATGATTGGAGCATGCTGGGCTCAATACTCATTGAAGTATATTTAATAGAACTTAATTGCTCCCGCAAGCTCAGTTAATGTTTAAGTGCTGGATGATGCTGTCTCTGGCTCTCCTTATTAGAGTTTGGATCAGGTCCTTAATGGCCATACAATTGTTTGGTCAAGATTTAAAATGTTCCTTATTATCTCAGTAGGCGTTCACTAAATCCGGTCATTGTTGGTTTCTAATTGAATTAATGTGGATATCTTGATCTTGATTTATTTTCATATAGTGCACTAGTTATTGAGCTGTGAGTGCAAAATTCCAAGCTTAAAAGCTTAGGTGTAACTCTTATCTGACCTTATTTTTAAAGTCTCATGCACTCATACAGTGCAAAATGCAAAATGATTTCTTTGTTAGAAGATGTGATTTGAAGCACCAAAATGTAGACTTTATCATGCTATTAATAACTACACAATTACCCTGTTTTGATTAAAAAGAAAAACATTTAAGCAATATCATATGAGCAGGTAATCGTAGCTTTGCAGATATTCTACAAATTCAAGAAGTTAATATTGAGTATCTTACTTTTTTAAATATAATGTTGGCCATTACTTTGACTATTTTTGCTTTCCTACTGAAAATAATTCCAAACATACAACAGCATTAATTGGTATCTGGGAGCATGGCGTTTCAATGATTCACTCATATAGATAGAGGCTGCATCCCAATTTGCATACTTTCCCACTATATAGTAGGCGAAAAACAGTATGTGGAAATAGAATTTACAGTACTCATAAAACAGAATGCCTAAAAACCCTGTACTGGTGAGAATTACACTTTACTATCCCATGAGGCCACTGGATGGAATTTGTGAATGGCACTGCAGCAATGCAACTGACAATGTGTGCTTCTCAATTGGAAGGCTGCATCCTAGTAAGGCTGCATATCTTAATTGCCCACTTGTAATATTCAACATGTTTTGAAAAAACTCAGAGACATTTGAAACAACGGAAAAGATTTTCTATAAAACAATGTTAAAACTTCCAAAAGGATATTTTAGAGTGTCATGGGAACTATTCAAATCCTCAGTGCGGTGCATTTTGTCTTCTCTGCTTTTCTTTTAAAGAACTTGACATTGTCTAATGTCTGAATCTGTACATAGTACAATCCTTTTTCTGTCCCGTTTGGGATATTTAGAATTGTGGGTTGGTAGTGTTTTGATGTGATGTATGTGTGTGTGTGTGTACAACCCATATCAGAAAAAGAGCAAAAATATACATATACAAAAGATCTACAAAACTGTGAGGTATACTTCACAGATTTGTGTCTTGCTGTGTCAGATCTCCTCTAGGTGTTGGATTTCCTAGTAAAAGATTCAGGCTTAAAACAAATTGAGGGAATACTCACGCACTGAGCTGTTAAACACAATTATCGGCGATATCCTTCAATACCATCATCCATGCTCCTAACAACGCATTGGAATCTGTTTAAACAGGACTAAACAGAGACAAATTATGCATAATCAGAGGGATCAGTTACAGACAGTATAAATCCCACAAGAAATCATATGCATTCAGAGCAGATGGAGATGATACAGGTTTGACTACTGCCCACTATTACTAGATGGAAGTTTTTAATCCGTAAAACAACAGAATGGTTAGACTGATAAATCTATCTTATCTTATAAGCATTGTCCATCATGAAAGACATAGCGATTGAGAGCATAAAGGTCAGTACAAACCAGCTGTGTCGTCAGGGTGGGCACCATATTTAAGGTCGGGATGAAATGATCCACACTAACTATTTTGCAAAAACTTTTCACTCAGAAAATTCTAGCAAACTTCACAATTAACTACAAAGAAGCACATAGAATTAGAAGTAGACAGCGTGATTTTTTTTTGTAAAATGTACTCCAAAAATCCATTAATTAATCAAAGTCATAACTGGACCTTATGATAAAAACGACAATTTTCTCTGGTGACATATGCAGGACTTCTCCAATCAGGATTGCATTTATCTGCCTAAACTTTTGAGTGCAACACCAACATCTCACAAAACAACCAACACCCGATGAAAAGAACCAAGTCCCTGCCCTACATTTGTATTTCTCGATAATTCTTTGGGGAACTCCATATTGTTCTTCTATGGCATCACTCTGAAAACCCATTTTTGGAACCTTTATTTTTAAGAGTGTACTCAAAACATGACATAGCATCTTCCGAAAGCACAACTCATTGTATTCTGTGCATCTATCTCTCATAGCCTCGTTTTCATTCGCGACATATTAAATATGGCTTCTACCCTGAGGTTTATTGATTAGTGTTGCCATTTTCATATTTCTAATTTTGTATTGAGGAGGAGTTTAAACTCTTAGAGGAACTGTGGTATTATGGATATGACTCTCCTGTCTAATTTCATATTTCTATTGTCTTGGTTGCCAAGTTTATTCATTGACGTGATAACATTGGAAACATCTGTCGCTGGTCCATCTGTCCACTGTTCAGACAGGCGAAAAATGTGTGTGTGTGTGAAGAATCAGGCTCTTCATTATGACTGTATTTATGATCACAGTTGTTTGTATTTACAAATCAGATAAAAGAGAATTTTTGCTAAGTGCTGGCAAATGAGAATTTTCCTCCCATACTGAGCGAAAACAGACTAGATTATGCTCAAGTTTTTCACTCGCCACAAGTTATTTTTTCCAATATGTCTTCTATTGCATTACTCTCTTTTTATTTATAGTTGAGTGCCACAAAACTCAACATCAATCTGAGATTTTGTCACTGGAAACAAATAGCACTTGAGTTGAGAGACTGTGCTTTGTGGTTCTCAGTCGACTGAAACTGCTAAAATTATGTTTCAAGTTGGTGCCATTTTCAAGACCAGCTGAGGTGGAATATATTTGTGAACAACGCAATGTTTGATATACGATCGATATTAAAGCAATGTAAGCTATGAGATATCACCAATTTAACTCCCTTTTCAAGAACAATATAGCAACAAATCAATATATGGCTACAAATGAGCACAACAACAGTCACACGTCAACTCATATTGGTTTTGAATGTACAGTAAATCAACTTTGTCCCTTTAATTGCAAGAGTGATGAATATATTTGGGGGGTGTCTAGCTGTTTAGCTGACAGAGAAGGGCATGGAAGATGCACCATTGAAACTCTGGATCTTTTGTAATTGTGTCAAAGCAGAAAATGATGGATGAGGCACGTTTGCTCAACACTTTCAATAAGGTTATCACTGACACACTAATGTCTTCCTGCGGCTCTTATGAACTGCATATTTAGCTAGATAGATTCATTCCAGTTTTGTCTGTCAGTTGCTAAAAACAGGTGTGGGCTGTACCGTGTTTTCTTAACGGTAAGAGATCAAATGTATAGTTTTAGTATTAAATGGCCAACACCAGATGCTTGAGGAAGGATTTAAATTATTGAACACAGACCAAGAATCGGCCCTTTTGGCTCAAAATGAATCCCAAGCTTCAAGTGAGAGGTAAATTCTAGTAAATGCTAGGCTTACACAGATAAACCCACAAACACACACACACACACACAAACACGCCAAACTATTGAATGCGAGCACATTTCCCTCTATAAATCCAGATTAATGACAAAAGCTCTCAGTAAACAGCAAAAGTGCTCTGACAGCAAAAAGAACCATAAAGCTTGGAGGACAATAGGAAACGGTTAAGCTTTGCTCCGTAGAGAACATGGTTGGGCCCACATTCATGTGTTCTGAAATGCAATTCACTCTCACATCGCTTTAACCCTGATGCTTTGGGCGGCAGAAGACGATGAAAAGCAACAGCTTTAAAATTGAAATGTGAAATGAAATATTAGTGTTCTTTGGCTTTTAAATCTTTAAACTCCCAAAGATTAAGGAACAGCTATAAACACTTCTTTAATTCACAACTAATGACACATAAACATTTTTAACGCAACGACAGAGCATATATGTTATTTCTAACAGGTTACGGCGATACGGCAGTAGATTGCAACAAACGACTGTCTTTGTGAGTGAGTGAGTTATTCATTGATCCAACAGATTTGTTCAACAATGAATCATTCATGAAGGAAATAAGTGAGATTATGGATGAGTAAGTCATTGAATCATTCACACTGAAGCAAAAAGATGCAAGAACGCAGTTGATGTCATTGTTTCATCCTTATGCCTCTGTGTCCATAATTTCATTTTTATAACATTTATTTCATAATGTCATGTTCAGCATTAAACAGTCTTTGTACATGCACCTTTTTGTGGTATATGTCAGCTCAGATTCAGCTTCTCTGGCACTATTGCAGTTTTTGAGTTTCTATTTCAGTTTCTGAGCAGTATTCCACAGCTAACACAAATGTGTTCTGCTAACTTTTCCGTTAAGTTATGAAAACATTGTTTCTGTTATTATATATATTTTTATGTTTTGATAATGTTATTAAAGACCAGATAACTTTGAAAAAAACATTCTATTACTGGAAGAACCTTTAGTAAGCCAAAGTTCTGAGAAAGTGCCCTGTTAGATCTACTGTGACAAATACAAAGTTGAAACTCTAGATGGCACAGATCATTAACTCAATCTGCTTGCAATCACATCATTCTCTGTAGGGCACAGCTGATTGGTTCCTGTTTTATCAGTAGCCAAAGAGCTTTCAGAAAACCTTCTCCTTCCCCAGCTCCACCTATATAGATCTGCTATGGGTAATTCATGTATGTTATATTGTAAAGCAGCAGCAGCATGTCTTGCTCGCTCACAGCAGCATGTCGTGTATGTATTGGCAGCAACAAGTCCTATACTTGCTCTGAAGCAGCAACAATAACCAACAGCAGCAGCATAGCAGATCTATTCTGCCAAGATCAAACATACCAACTTTGTCATATCCATTACCATCCCAAACAGTTTTCATGATAAAAATATACATCCAATGCATTTCCAATATTAAGCATGCAAATTATATGTTTGACGCCAAACAATGGCACAAAAATGAATGGGAAATGAGTGGGAATGAATGGAGACAGTATTTCTCTCCTTGACCCTGAAAAGGTTTACAAAGAAAAAATGGGCAAACTAAGTGGGTGGTCTAATGAGCTGGATCTGTGTGCTTTGTCGTGTGTATCAAGGCACCGGTAGAACAACCATGAAAAGCTTGGTAGCGTCAGAAGCGTGGAAATAACAAGCGTGGAACTTGCGAGCGTGGTATTTAAAGGCCAGGAATGAAGCTCGCACGCACAATTCTCCAATCAGACCGCTGCTTTTTTGGGAAATGCCGTTCCACTCAAATGCCTTTTGAAACCTCTCATTTCAAAGACAAATATGCTTGCCCTCTCATCTGAACCCTATGTAATAAGATGTAAACAACTGAAACAAGACTAGAACAGCTCAGCAGATAAAACATGGCTATTCTGGGAGAGATTGCCGGAGACGAGAGATATGACACCTTATCCCATGGCAACCACAAAATACCTTTAACAGAATTATGATAAGAAAGGGATTCCATAACCTACAAAAACATATCCAGATCATTTCTTTCCACTTGACTGATGCTACATTGTATGGCATTTAGTCATGATTCAAATTCATTTAGTCATGAGAAAACACAAATTGAGCTGTAAAATACAGCTGAACATCAACAGCTTGTTTGACATGCTTTGAATGATCAAAATTGACAGTGAGAAAATTTAACATAAGCACATGTAATCCAAAACTTTGTGTCTAAGACACTTAAAAAATATCAAGAAGCAATCAGTTACGCATAATCAAATCGCTTTTCATAAATCAACTTTCCAGTTTCGATGATCACTTTTTTTTAAGGATATTAAGGATTTAAAGGATATTGTCAATGTTTGTCTTTGTTTTTTTTTTTGCCCTGGAGCGTTACCTCAATAAAACAAATGACTTTCGTCATGTGGCAAAAATGTATCAACAGAAGTTTTTCAGGTGTGGAAAATTCATGCACTTCAGAGAGAACTCTCAAAAAGTTTTAGTTTGACTTGACTACTAAAGTCTCTCAAGGAGAGAAAAAAAATGTTTAAGGAGTCAAAACTTGAAAAAGAAGATCTTTCATGTCAGCCCTGTTGGCTTTTCCATGTTTCTGAGACTAGATGAACAGCAGAGGGGAATATCTTGACCTGATATCAAAGAGAGGGATGTCCACAACCTCACAAGATCCCAATGTCATTCAAACCTTTTGAAGTCTGAAAGAAGAACATACAGTATGTTCATTGTTGTCTGAAGTTCACAGGAACATAGAACAATGTCAGGGATGTGATAAGTACTGGCTGTGGTTGAGTTTCTCCCTATTAACCCAGTGTTGTGCAGAATTCTGACCCCCGCCAGATTATTAGACCCCCCCCCCCTCTCTCCTCAGCCTCAACAAGGGGAAGGTAATAATTTGGCAGGGAGTAGAAATTTGCTTACCATTCACTTAGTTTGAGCCTGTATATCCGACATTGCATACTTCCCTACGAATAATTATTTCCTCAAAATTCTACAAACCCCATTATAACAATGTGAAAGAAGTTTTTTAAAATCGTTGGTAAAATAAAAAACAAAACAAAAAAAAATCACGCTTACATAAGTATTCACAGCCTTTGCTCAATACTTTGTTGAAGCACCTTTGGGACCAATTACAGCCTCAAGTTTTTTTGAGTATGATGGTACAAGCTTGGCACACCTGGCAGTTTCTCACGTTGTTGTTTGCAGGACCTCTCAAGCTCCATCAGGCTGGACGGGGAGCGTCGGTGCACAGCCATTTTCAGATCTCTCCTGAGATGTTCAATTGGGTTCAAGTCTGGGCTCTTGCTTGGCCACTCAAGGACATTCACAGAGTTGTCCCGTAGCTACTCCTCTGTTATCTAGGCTGTATGCTTAGGGTCGTTGTCCTTTTGTAAGATGAACCTTTTCATCAAGGATGACTCTGTACATTTCTGCATTCATCTTTCCCTCGATCCTGACTAGTCTCCCAGTTCCTGCTGCTGAAAAACATCCCCACAGCATGATGCTGCCACCTCCATGCTTCACTGTAGGGAAGGTATTGTCCAGATGATGAGCGGTGCCTGGTTTCCTCCAGACATGACGCTTGCTATTCAGGCCAAAGAGATCAATGTTTGCTTCATCAAACCAGAGAATTTTTTTCTCATGGTCTGAGAGTCCTTCACACAGGCTCTCATGTGCATTTTACTGGCTTCCATCTGGCTACTCTACCATACAGGCCTGATTGAGATGGTTGTTCTTCTGGAAAGTTCTTCTTCTGTCTCCACAGAGAAACGCTGGAGCTCTGTCAGAGTGACCATCGGGTTTTTGGTCACATCACTAACTAAGGCCCTTCTCCCCCGATCGCTCAGTTCGGCAGGGTGGTCCACCCTAGGATGAGTCCTGGTGGTTCCAAACTTCCTCCAATTATGGACGATGGAGGTTACTGTGCTCATTCGGACCTTCCTGCCTCAATACAAGCCTGTCTCGGAGGTTTACAGACAATTCCTTCGACTTCATGGCTTGGTTTGTGCTCTGACATGCACTGCTGTCTGTGGGACCTTATATAGACAGGTGTGTGCCTATAGGTGCGAGTCAAATCAACTGAATTTACCACAGGCAGACTCCAATCAAATTGTAGAAACATCTCAAGGATGATCAGTGGAAACAGGCTGCAACTGAGCTCAATTTTGAGTGTAATAAGCCTGTAACATAAAATGTGGAAAAAGTGAAGCGCTCTAAATACTTTCCGGACACACTGTAATTGTTACATCTGTAAGGCAGGTTATGCATTTAACATAGCTTGAAACAAATTCAGCGCATGAGATAACTTAACCCACAGTCTATTTGCCATGGGTCTAGCCCTTGATGTTCAATATCAAGACATGTAAATCAATTTTACCATCTTCCCAGTTATTGTATTTTTAAATTATAGAGAAAAAGCTGTAAGCAATACCACTGTATCATGGGATCACCAGAGCTGTACATTATTAAGTGGATCAATGTTGATTTTATAATGTAAAGTCAGTTCTGCAGTTCTTACAGTCTGGAATACGAAACTCATTCATTAAGAAACAATTGAGCTCTGAGATGAGGCTGAGCTGAGATAGGATGCCTATCATCTAACATTTTTTGTTAGGTCTTCTTTCCCCTGGACTCCTTGGTTAATTATTTCTATGCAATATTTTAGGAACCAATTATTCTTTCAAATAGCTAAATGAATATGCTCACCACAGCAATTCAGGTAATTCTATTTTTCAGAGACATCTGCACAGCTCATAGGTCACAAAGAGTCAGTCTTTTCAGGATTTACAATTCCATGACATATAATTTCGAGGGTTTCCACCCTCGAAATCTGATTTCATTGTCAGTTCCACTGATTTATATGAGAGGCCTCTCATTTCAATATAATGAACTGTTGACCTCCAAAGATGGAGTAATCCATTATGAATACAAGAGAAATAATGCAAGAATTTGATCATTAGAATGTAAGGATGATAGACTTGTCTAGTGGAATACAAGAAAGAGGATCAAAAGGAATCAAGACTATTACAGTTGTGCTCTAAAGGTGCTAATTTAAAATTATTTTTATGCGAGAATTTTTAAGCATTAGAAAATTAGTTCTTAATGATATTACTATCAATGTGGAATGAGTCTTATGTTTCAAAGAGTTCATTTTGTATTCCTTGATTCCTTGATTTATTAACTGGATGTTTTTTCATGCAGTTTGATGTTACTTTCCAAGTCTTAACCCACAGATGCATTATTGATTTCCATAAACATAACTTTCATATAATATACTTTCTTTTTACTTTTTTCATTATGTTTTAAATGCAGAAATAATCAGGCTGACATGCAACTGAAAGTATTTTTGCTTCATGGGAAGGTCTAGAATCTAGAGTATGTCTTAAGTGAAGTTTACTCCTAAAATTAAGATTCATGTCTGCTCTTTTCATATACTGAAAGCCAATAGTGAAAAACTTAAATTCCATTCTGATCCCCACACAAAGCTATCATTTGATTTCAAAAGACTTGGAATATATTGAACATGTCGGATGGACTATTATGATGGTTTTTTTTGGTGCTTTATTGTCCTTTTTAGAGCTTGAAATCCATTGGTCCCCACCTACTTTCATTGTATGTAAGAGAGCAGCTCAGACATTCTGATAACTATCTCCTTTTGTGTTCCACACGAGAAAGAAAGCCACGGGTTTGGAACGACGGGAAGGTGAGTAAACAAGACAAAATTCTCATTTTTGGGTGAATTGTTCTTTTAAGTTTGTTTTTCTTTTACCCACTGTGCTTGTTGATGCGGCGCAAGGCAAATGTTTATCTTCATCCTGAAGTTATTACGCAAAACACCTGCTCAGCCAAACAGGAAAAAAAATCACAGGATGAGACGTGTTGCATTTTCAGCAGCAATGCTTTTGATAGACGAGAAGTTGGAAAAAAAGTGAAAGTATCTGCTGTCCTTCTCTGCCTTTGCACAGATGGTGTTTCTTTCACACTCTGCAGAGAAGAATTTGCTTTTCAAACAGGTGGGTAAATATCACACAAAAATCCAAGGATATACACAGGTGAGGATTGCTGGCCACTTTTGTTCCAGATAGGAAGAGAAAAGCCAGTGATGGAGCAAAATTCCCAGAAAGTTGTGAATCCACATGCTGTGACAAAATAGAAATGAACTGTAAAGTACTAAAATATTACTATTAAACTGCATTATTTAGTTAAAAATCAATACAAATTTCATATTGAGTGGCATTAACAGGTTAAAAGAAAGAAAAAAAAATCTTGCCTAAAGGGTTTTCAATATTTTGTTTTAGATTAACATCCCTCCCTTACTGACTTCATAAACAAACTATTAATAAAATAAAATAAAATGCATCAATTTTGTTTTCAATTTTAAATAAAAGTGAAACCCTCATGTAGCATTCTTTTAGATATGCATAATAAAAATGTTACATTAATGGTCCTACAAATTGTTTTAACTTCAATATTAAATATTAGTTAAAATAATAACTTCAGCACATAGAAAAGTGTTAACAAAAGGTGGCAAAACTTGAGTGTTCAACTGAACTGTACAGGCATGGAATTCAAATTTATTCGAAGAGCACTTTTCAATAAATATTTCAATAAATATTCAGATCCACAGAGAAAAAGAAATTAGTTTTTATTCTTACTGTTAAAGAGGACTGTCAAAAAATAAAATAATCATGCATTTCCAACCTTCTTTATAAAAGGATGAAACAAGATTGGTATTTGTTAAAAAAATATATATATTAGTTAACATATGAAGTAGGCTATCTCAAGTTGACATCTTAACTTTCGCTAAAAATAAATAGTGTTTTTCCTCGCACTGTAGATATTCCACAGGCCCTCTAGCGGACCCGTCTGTACAGTAAGTTCTACCGTGGCGTTGCGTTATAATCACTTAAACATCTCCTATGACCGCCCTTGTAATTTGAGTGAACTCTACGGCCAAGATCTTGCCCATTATCAGCCTTCCTCCAGAAACAGCTTTAGTTATAAACATAAAAGCGACTCTCATTCAAATGTTATCTGTTCTCTGCTGCCCATGAGAAGGCGCTCAAAGCAATGGCCCCTGTCCCGCGAGGGCTGCTCTACTGTTTCGTGGAATGTACCAACTCAGAGGAAAGAGGGGTTCTGTGTTTATATGGACGAGCGCGCGCTGCGTGTAGTAACTTCAGCACCTGGACAGCGACCTCCGCGAGACAGGCGTCACATACTGAAGCGCCCGGCGCCACGCGCTTCGACATGGCTTGAAATACCGCCTTAAAGTGCTCCACAGTAGTCTTTTGTTGTTGAAAAGCCGGACTGTAGAACTGAAATATAGTCACACTGAGTATCAGAGCCGAGAAGCGTCGGTTAGTGCGGGTCTCGCTCATCTAGAGGCTTCGCTCTGTGGAGCTGCTCTTCCGGACAGCGCGCGCGAGAAGGAAAAGTAACTGCGTCTCCGCTGACCTCACTGCGCTCGAAGATGCAGACAACCACCGGGACCGGACTGAAGCTTTTGCTGTGGATTTTAAGCCACCTCAGCATCTCTCAAGCTGCTTCTCCATCATCCCGTAAGTTGAAGCTGATTTCGTGGCTCTTTTGCAGTGGTGGGCACCGGGAAGCGTCTGGCACGCGGGCGTGCGTTAGTGAAGTCCGGTGGCATTTACTCTACAGATGTAACCGGAGTAGTTATGGATTCTTCTGAAGAACTTGACTGATTTGCAGTCGCATGTTTGTCTTGTGCTTGGTCATTGTATTACATTGCAGTTTATCACGGCCGGCAAGGACCATCAATCATTCGAGACTGTGATAGAAAAATAGCAGATATTTAGGTGGTACAGATTACATTTAACCTAAAAGACAAGACAATTATAAGCTTTTCGGGGGAACAATATGTAAAATACGACAGCTTTTCAGTTTTGTCTAAACAGACCCGGGAAATTCAAAAGAAATCGGGGGTATTGCAACACATTTTGTTTAAAGATCTGAAAATAAAACTTTAATATGATATAATATTCCCATATTTGCTACAAATTAAAGTTGTACTGATTATCCTTAAACTATGTAAACTGTTAAACTGTGGGGTTACAACCTACCCCACACCACTACTGTAACATCAATAGAAAACATTAAGTTTTATGAATGAATTTATTGTGCTAATCAAACATATATTCATTTTTTAAAAATTAAAAATACATTTATTTAATTAATCAATACAAATATTTCTATTCCCACCCCCTATCACTAAAATTTTATTGTAAATTCATTTTAATTTACTTTTTATTTAAAACGGGAATATCGGAATAATTCACGTTCAAAAGAGGAAATAAAAAATACATACATAAAACATAGCCACACCTTTAAAAACATAAAAGTGTGTTATTTTTGTGATAAATGAATGAATGTGAAATGTGCCATTCTGTCTTCTGTGCAATCTTGGGGGATCAATTGCATTGAAAAGTGTTAAAACCTTCCCTTTCTGGTCAGGCATGATATTGCTGGTTATTTTCACATATAGATGAAAAGTTTGTGTGGATGTTGTATATCAAACTAAACAGGAGAATCTGCTGATTCAGGTGATATCAGTTCTATCAGTTCATGCTCACAAATCAAATCATAAAGCAGATGTGTAATTTTTCACTTTCCATTTTTCCCCCGGTGGTGCTCACTGAAACTGACGCTGTTACAGCAGAACACTCCTCTCTCCAACCTTTACAATTAAAAATGAACTCTGATGTTCAAATGCATCGAATGCCACTTCTGAACACACTGGCAGTTTATTTTCAGAATGTAGCTTTATGAATCATGCGTTAGGACAGGCTGAAAGTGAGCTGCTGGATTCCCTGCTGAGATGCCCTTAACAATGACGCTTTACATTGACAGCGTCTGTTCAACACTTAAACAAGTTGGCTATTGGAAGAACAAATGTATATGCACAGTGTTGTGTCAGCCGTGGTAGAGTTGATCTTGTTACAGTGAAAGTTTAACCTTCTCTAAATACTTCATTGTATATTTATTTGTAAAGTATATTTGGTAGCACTTTACTTAAAGCCTTTATAACGCATAAAGAATGTTATAAGGCATTATTTAAGTTTATAAATAGTTGACCCTTCACAAAGACCCGCCCCCTTTAGTTACTGTTGCTTTGTCCGACAAGCCATGCGCTCTCACACCACACATCATGTTCTCACTCAAAAATACATCGCGGAGCAAAGAGGACACTGACAATGCGTCGACAGACAAGACAGAGCAGGATACTTTTGATATGAAACAGTTTCATATTTAAAATATTGTAATTTTTAAAAGAAGTGTAAACAATAAATACTGTATAGTGGCTCTTTAATGTGTCATGACAGATCGCTGTAGCTCCTTCAGCGGCTCATGAACCGTTCAGATCTCTTCATACTAGTTCATTTATAGCATCAAATAAACATGAATGGACATCATGCTTGTTGTTTCAAGCGTGGAAAGACAGGAGTACACACAATTTTTGAAGTTCAAGTTCACCAACATTCGTAACCCAGGGTTGCGATTGGTCAGATCGCCTGTCAATCAAACTGCCTGCGAAACTGTAACTTAATTGTAATTAAAGCATTAAAAATACTTTTATAATATATTATAAAGGCTTTAAGTAAAGTATTGATGTATTTGGCAAAATATCAAAATGAGGCTGTTAGGAAAATAATGATATATTAGGAACGCATTTTTTAAAGAGAGAAAAAAGTTTTTGCAAACACACAATATCGTGGAATTAGGCACAGGTTTTAATATAGCCTGAAGCGCCCACCACTTTAATATTACTACATAATTTAATTACTTGGCTAATTGCCTTGCAGAGAGTTAGCACTGCAAAATCAATAGAGTCAAGGAGAAATTGGTTCTTAGAAATAATTGGATGGTAGGTCTTATAATGTAAAATCCATGTTTGTTCTGCATCAACACCTAAAGCAGCTCATAGTCAACCATTTTTACACCATGAGAATTATGAATGACTGATTTCACCAATACTGATATATTGCACACACGTGCAAGTAAGCGAAAAGGTTTATCGCCGGACTGACTACAGGTAGCCAGGAATAATGAGATTAACTGCCTGGAATAGCCACTCTTTTAATGGACCAAAAGTAGAAGCTGCCAAGACTCACTTGAATAAAACTTGCCAAAATAATGATTAATCAACAAGATTGATCTTTTTTTCTTTTCTTTTTTTTAAAATTAATCTTTCCAGCTCTGTGGCTACATGTGGGAGAGAAACTGAGTAGCGCAGATAGTTGATTCTCCCTCTGACAGATGGATGGAGGTTTGAGATAAAGTTTGCAAATGTTAATTGAGCTGCAGAGGTTTTGCTTTCTCTCTTTGTTAGCCAAGACCACCGGAACATTTGAAATAAACATCCATCTCCCTACGAGCTCTCACGGGTCTGATTAAAAAGAAAAGGTAACTGGATTGATTTGGCTTATATGGAGGACTGCTGCTGAGAACCAAAGTTAGATGGAGCTTTTTCTTGTTCACTTCAGTTTCACCACAGCACAAAAGCAGAATCGTTTATAATTAGTCCATTAGGATGGCATCGGTGTAATTTCCTTAATCACGTCATGTACGTGATCAGCGCGGCTTGCTGTCAGATTTTGTGCTCTCTGTAGCTGCCACACAGAGTCAGCTCAATGACCTGATCAGGGGCAAAGTTATTTTAGTGGAATGTGAACATGTCACTGTGGATGTTGCTCAGTGAGCGAGACTCCTCTTAGAGACTGATATTCATCTGAGACGCTAATTAAAGTGGTGTTAAACAACAAAACTATTTCAGAAATGTCATTTATTAAGATTTTCTTTGGATATATAATGTAACCCCAATGTATTTTAATGCAGCACTTCTGTCTCTTTTAGAAGCAGCAATTGCTTAGAACAAAAGAAATTACTCATGATAAACAAAATGGCTTTTATTTGACAGACAGAAACAAAGGACTTGCAAAAAGCATAGCAATTAAGACTTAGACCATTACTGTGCAATACAATGCCAGGAAAACACTGAAATGAAACCCACTCGTCTGGTTCAGTTCTTCAGTTGCACACCCTGGGAAAACAAGACTGCTGCCTCAGGATGTAACGCTTGGTCACCTGAGTTCAAGCCAATTTGCTTGTCCTTACAAAACATGTAGATGCAGCGAGTCTGTTTGAGGTTGCTTGATAAGGTGAATTTAACGCAAAAGGTGCTTATATATTTGTTACGATGTGTCATTTCTATATCAACACTTTTCCCACTTAAAAGCAAATGGCAGGCATCTGTGCAGGCAGTCCCTGAAAGATTAATTCACTTAATTTCTGTAAGTAAATTGGGTATTAAGGGACCTTAAACAACAACTTGAATGCAGTGCCAAGCTGAAATAACAACATTTGTCTTTGGCGAAGGTGCGCAGATGCTACAATCTTCCTAATGAGCTTGCCTTTTTAGTTTTGTATGACTGATTTGAAATTGATATGAAGGGGAAACGCTCTCTTGCCAAGTGGTTTGTCTTGTATTAATCAAGATAAGTTTGTACACAAGGCCAGAAAGTCAAATTGACCTTTTAAAATCCTCTGTAAGAAAATGTTTGTTTGCGTTTTGACATTAAGCAAATGCAGTTTCTGTGGTGATTAAGACCTTTGGATATTGGTCAGTACAGCAATCATGTTACAAGAGAATGATCAGAGAAAATATGAGGATGTAGGTCGAGGCTGTGTACTGAAGCCTCATATAAAACCACCAACGTGTGTTATTAATTATAAACTACTTTTTGCACGTGATTCTTGTACGTGTATATGTAAATGCAGTGACCTTATTTATGGGCACTGTTTACAATTTGAGATATTAAATTGTATATGTGAGAAAAAAAGCTGTTTTTTTAGTACTACAGTATTAACTTTTCCTTGTGAATTTTTATTAATGCTGAAATCTGTATCTAAAAAGCTCAGTGTGAGACACAACAGCATTCATATAGACAAAATTGACATTCTTGTATAGTGTACAAAACAGACAGTTTCAACTAAAATGTAGAAAGCACAAGAAATTTGTATTTAAAAAATATTTCCCTGATGAAATAACATTTTGACCAGTATAACTCACACGATGACCAAAAGACTTTTTTCTTTTAGTGGCATTGGCCAATTTAATGACACAAAAACTAGGTTTTGAAGCATGAATTAAATGTTTTAAGTGAGTAACTACATTTTGCAGACATGCAGTAGAGTTCTGATGTTTCAGCGAACAGTTGTGACCATTGACCCTTCGCCGGAAGATTGATTGAAAGGCAGGGTTGGGGAGTAACGAAACACAAGTAACTTAGTTACGTATTTAAAATACAAAATTTGAGTAACTGCATTTCATTACAGTTACATTTTAAAATGTGTGGTAATCAGATTACAGTTACATCTGAAAAGTATTTTAGATTACCAAAGTGATTACTTTGAATTTTAATGTCATTTAAACAGCAATTGGTGATTCTCTGACTCTGACAGTCTGAAAAAGCGGAGTTAAGTTTCATCAATATTTTAATACTTTTGTGATCATAAAATCTTGTTATTTTTATTTAGTACTGTCCTGAACAAGACAAAATGACTGAATTTATAAAAAAATTGCCCAACTGTCAACTTAACTTAACTGTCCTGTCATTACTGGATGATCCACGACTGTTTTCATGTTTTGTGATAGTTGTTTCTGAGTCATTTTATAATTCACTGGTGCAACTTTTTCTCACAATCAGTTTTTTTTCCCCTCACAATTGGGAGTTTGCATTTCACAATTCTGATTTCTTTTTCTCAGAATTGCGAGATTTAAACTCACAATTGCCAGTTATAAAGTTAGAATTGGGAGATATAAACTTTCAATACTAACTTTTATTTCTTGGAGTTGTGAATTTTAGTTTGCGAGTTTATGTCTCATAATTTTGACTTTTATCAATATTGCGAGTTTATATCTCATAATTCTGACTTTTCTCAATATTTTCAGTTTATATCTCATATTTTTTACTTTTCTCAATATTGCGAGTTTATTTCTCATAATTTTGACTTTTCTCAATATTGTGTGTTTATATCATAATTCTGACTTTATAACTCACAATTGCAACTTTATATCACGCAATTCTGAGGGAAAAAGTTGCAATTACCTTTTTTTTCGTTCCAGACTTATTAGTATTCCAAAGTATTCTAAACTATTTATATTAAGTTACTAAACTTGAGTAATGTAACAAAATACGTTACAAATTACTGTTTAAAGCATGAATTTTGTAATCTGTAGTGAAATACATTTTAAAAGTAACCTACCCAGCCCTGTTGACAGGCGATCTGACCAATTATATCCCTGAATCCACCATTTTGTCCAACAAAGCAGTCAGGGGAGTTAGTAGATTAATGTTGGTGAACTTGAACTTGAAAATTGTGTGTACTCACATCTTTCCACGTTTGAAACAACATTCCTTCTGATGTCCATTATGAAACTGTTTCATATCAAAAGTAACAAAAAAGCACTTCTGAGATGATTTAAAGTCAAAATATTTAATGTCACAGTAATGAAAAGTTGGTCGGAAGGGTGAGATATAAAGTAAAGAAAAAGCATTGTGAAATATTAATTGATACAGAGACATTTGCAGGAAATAAAGTCACAAATGTGAGATATAAAGTTACAATTATGATGTGACGAGCAGGGCGGGCGAGAGCCGTGAGGGAATGGCGCAAGGCCGGTGACGTGATTGATAATGAGCGTCATCTGCGCACTGTACCGGTCTGGTATCTCTCACGGAGGAGCTCACATAAAACATAAAAATCCAGGCCTGGTCCTCTCTCGTCCTTCACTGTAGTCGCTCCTCTTTCATGCTTCCGGAGCTCCTCCGTGAGAGATACGAGACCGGTGCAGTGCGCAGATGACGCTCATTATCAATCACGTCACCGGCCTTGCGCCATTCCCTCACGGCTCTCGCCCGCCCTGCTCGTCACATATGAGAAACATAGTCACAATTCTGATATACAAAGTTGCAATTGTGAGAAATAAAGTTGCAATTATGAGAAAAAATTAAGTTGTCAGCTATTAAGTCACAATTGTAAGATTTAAAGTTACAGCTGCAAGAAATAAGTTGCAGTTATAAAAATATTTGCAAAATAAAGTTTAAAAATATTTTTTAAAATATGAGGTGGATACAAGCTTTCATAGCAGCTTTAATCATGGTATATTTAAGGGTTGAAAAGTGTTTTTTTCACATCAATGGAACTCTCTTTCTATATGTTTTGATAAGCATTTGACAGATGAAAAATATTCTTTTGCCAGACCTGAGCTGAGTCTGATCGACTTAGAGCGAAGACAGAAACTACTTTTCCCCAGCCTATGTTACCTCGAATGACACAGACAAACACACGCCGATATCTTGTTATTCTCTCTTTCCCCCTTGCTCACTGTCTGACTCTGTCTCTTACATACACACATATGCTATTTTCCTCTCTATCTCACCCACGCACTTCTATAACGCACACATATAGAAGTATTCAGTCCCGTACACGCACAATTTCTCTCCCTTTTCTCCAGGCAGTGGAGATGCTGTTATGACTATAGGCTCTAGACAGGAGTGAGCTTTTCATCTAATAGCACAGTGGTTGCTACTCTAAGAGCATTTGCTCTTGTCTCTTAAAGCAGACCAGTAATAAAATGAAAGCGCTCCCAATTCATGGGCATACTGCTGTGAATATCAGTGTACATTTACTATCAAAATTAAAAACAATCCCATGTTGTCGACATCTATTTGAAGTGAATACATTATTAATCCTGCATCAATGTTTGTGTAAGTAAAAATAAAATGCAGGTTATTATGTGCTATTATTTTAAGTACTATGACTTATCCTACACTAATTTCTCATCAAAACACACCCAGATGTATTGAGCTTATTCATTTTACATGATTAATTAAACATAATCAAGTTTCACTGCAGGGGTCAAGGTTTGCCTGGTTAGTGTGGGCAGTTGCCCCCTGCTGCCAGAAGATGTAACCGCACCATTCTGGGAGGCAAAAAAGCATCTTTATTCTAATATTCTTTTCTAGTCTATTTATTCATGTATTCAGACAAAACAAATTTTTAGACCTCTGTGGTCTTACCCAACAATATTTAGAAGCTGAGCTCTGGATGTTCAAAAAGATGCAATTAGATCATGTTCTGGATGATTTATTAATAACATATTGTTCCCTTCAGTGCCTTGCAAAAACATTCAGATTCTGAACTGTATCTTCTGTATCTACTGTAAAGATATCTACAAACACACGTATGTATGTGTATACAATGTAAAAAAAAAAAATTGTTGGTTTAACTTAAAAATTAAGTTACCTGGTTGCCTTAACACTTTTGGTTCATTGAACTTAAAAATTTGAGTTGATACAATGAAGGCGACTAGTTTAATCAACAGAAACTCAAAATATTTTGATAGTTGCAATGAGCTTGTCAAGAGATTTTTTTAACCTGAAAATTGGGAGATATACCCATGATACACAAGGGTAAGTTACAAATGAAAACAATGGAAAACATCATAATAGATGTTACAGACACTGTATTTGGGAGCCCTAAGGCTACAACCAAACAAGCAGATCCCTATGAAAGCCAAATATCATCTAATTGAGATGTGGAGATAATGTTATGGGGCTGCTCTGAGATTTCTACAGCTTATTAGCTTATTCTAGAAGACAAAAATGGCCAAATATTCAGGGCTCTATAGACATTAGTGAAGTACATTTATATTTAAACTGTATATCACAGCTATGAATAGAAAACACTTGTCTGTACTATTTAACAGAGAAGGCTCTATATACTAAGGTTATTGTAAAAAAGACAGCCGTTTCTATACTGGCACAGGGTCAGGACACAGACTCACATTTTCTGCTGCATTTACTGCACCACTGGATGCTGGTGAAATCCAGCACATACTGTAGAGATGAGCCGTTCACAATGAATGTCACAACCAGGGTTTAACGGTCTGCTCTCTAATAATGATCTTGGATTACTATGGTCAGAAATGTTGATGATGGAAATTGGAGCAAATCTCAGGGTGTAAGAGGGATGAACGAATGTATGTTTGTGTGTATGTGTTTAGGAAAAGTAAGCAAGCTTAAGAGACTTAGAAACTGTAGCCGCCATAGAAGTGAATTTGTCATGCTGTAGCTGTGTTCACTAAACAAACGCACTCCTATACCTCTGGGAAATATGCAGCCTCATTTCCGTAATCATAATCGGAGTGTTCAAGGGGAGATTATCCATATCATTGTGCCAAAGTATCCAGCCAAGGCCTGTATAGCGTCGAAATTTGCGATATTAAAATCATGTCAAGATAAAGACACCTAAAGCTTAAATTAAACAATCTTACTCTGGTTGTTCTCATCATAAGCATATGATTACTATACATTATTTCCAATTTAAGTCTTTTATGACTATACCCATGGTGGTTCATATACAATAAATAAAGTAAAAGAGAAGAAGTTAAGTGCTGTTTGTATTCGCACCAATGAATTGTTCGCAATAAGACAGTATACATATTTTGGATTTCATATATATATGTTTAAAAGTTTGGGATCAGAATGAAGTTTTTGAAAGAAAGTAATACCTTTATTCAGCAGGAGGCTGACAGTAAAGACATTTACTACTGTTACCAAAAATTCATATTTCAAATAAATTCTGCTTATATTCATGAAAAATTCTGACAACTAAATGTATCATGGTTTGTACGAAAATTGTAAAGCCACACAACCGTTTTCAACATTGATCATAAATAATAAGAATTGTTTGTGAGACCCAAATAATCATATGATTTCTGAAGGAACATGTGACAGTGAAGACTGGATTGATGATGCTGAAAATTGCATTTTTTAAAAAATATATTAAAATAATAATAAAAAAAATCTATATGTATTTTTAATTAGTAATAATATTTTACGATATTACTGTTTTTACTGCATAATGTTTAAATGAAGAAAAAAACTTACCGAGCCCAAACTTGTGAATGAAATATATATATTTTTATTGCAGATGGCTGCAAATTGAACCCTAAATGAGTAAAATATTGAACAGACTTCTTGTCTAACATAGACCCGCTTTTATATTTTGCATATTTTAAAGCCACGTCTAATCACAGCCAGAGAAATGCCTCCACTAAGCTTTGAAATTGTGCACTATGAATAAATAAATAAATAAATAAAAATAATGGTCTGCTAATCCCCTGAATAACTCAGTCAGAGAGAAGAGGGGGATATTAGGAAAGCTGCAATGCTTAGTGATGCTAGTATGCTACACATTTTTGTTAGGAAGACGTGCGGTTCCATATCTTTGTGTGGGTGACAAACTCTCAAACTTTTACGTTTGAAGTTTCACAAAATGCTCGACTATGCTCTTCGAGAGCAAGACGAGAGATCTAATTGGATCTAAAATGAAATCAAATTTTTTCTTCTTATCACATCTTGTTTGTAATTGAATTTTTCATCAAAGGCGTACTACTTATTCTTCAGGGACACAACCCATCGGCATGTCATTTTAAAAACGCAGCCTGGATATGTCAAGTACCCGGTCCAATGACAGGATACAGTTAACGACAGATATTTTGTCATTTTTGCTCCTCTAAATATTTTATCGGAATGAATTTTTATTGATTGCCCTGCAGAAGTGCTCATAATCCTGTAAATTTGAGTCCCTCTCTTCTTCCTCTCTGATCTTCACATACCCTTTCATGCACTGCATCTGCTCTTCATTTTGCTCTGTAATACATGTCAAACATCTGACGAATGGCACCAAAGTTCATCTCTCAGTCTACTACTTGGTGATTTATCCTCAGGCTCATGAATTAATCTATGGGACAATTACTAATGCACTATGCTGTGCAGAGTGCTGCGACCCATGCAATTCTTTGGTGTAATGCCAGTGCTGGGATATAGAGCGGCTCTTCCAAGTACTCGCCCTCCACAAATCAAAGCGAGCTGTGCATAATAAAACAAAAGTGCTGTCTGTATGTTTTGAGGCAGTACTGTCACTTCCTGTGATTGGCTATGACAGTCCCCCCTCTCATTACCTTCACTGTGATCCCATTATAAACCTGAAGTGCAGTGGACTGGCTTCAGTCGTGGGGATAAATCGCCCCATATGCTCCTGCAGATTGTATCTCCACAGAGAGGCGCAGGTTCTTGCCTAAGAGTGCTCCTATTTTTCTTTTCTCCCTTGTCTCTAATGTCAGTCTCTGCACTCTCCCCTCCTGCACACTGAATGTCAATGGGCCCTGAGCTGCAGCTGCCTCGGAGGTAAAGCAGGAAATTATCTCCCTCCTATAGATGTCAGCTGGAAATGTTCCTTGCTTGAAGAGAAACAACAGGTTACATGCGCCAAGACTATTGTGATCTTTAAACGAGGCTTGGATTTTTATGCTAAAATTGTAATGGGTGCTTTTACACATTTTGTGTGTGGGTGTGTGTGTGATGTATCTGAAAAAGTGATTCTCAACTGGTTTTCACTTCAGCTCACAGATTTTACATTGGAAGGCAAGTGGCGACCCAACACAGTACCAACATTGCGACATTGACAATTAAAAGGCAAAACACACACACACACACAGGTTTGTTCTGCTATCTTAGTGAGGACATTCCATAGGCGTAATGGTTTTTATATTGTACAAACTGTACATTTGATCCCGCTTCACAAACCCTACTCCTAAACCTACCCATCACAGAAAACATTCTGCATGTTTACATTTTTAATAAAACACTGTTTATTATGTTTTTAAAGCTATTTTAAATACGAGGACTGAAATGTCCTCATAAAGCATGGTTACGTCATAATACCAGTGTAATACCTATGCATAAATAAATTTGTATCCTCATAAATCATGAAAACAAGAACACACATACAAACACACATAACCTGTCCATATTGGCATGTGCATAATTTAGCTGCTTCTAATAAGTGACAGTGGAATTTGCATCAAAATACAATGTTTTACTGGATGCACAGCTTTGGAAGCCAACAACAAAAAGATACTTTTTCTTCTTACTTTAAAAATTGATGTTTACATCAGCATGAGTTTGAAAATCACATTTCATTGGTTCAGACTCATGCCATCGAGAATTCGCTATGAATATTCACAAAGTGGGAATGCTCGCTTTACAACAATACCAAACTTGTGCTGAGGGGAAGCGCCAGGCGTCAAGAAGCGAGCAGAGAAAAACAACATTTTTGATGTTCATAGGAGAGGTACTCCTCTCAGAAAACATAAAGATACTTTTAGATGTTTAATGGTTGTTTAGAGCATTGAGATCACTAGATGAGGGCTTAATGAACTATTTTTTTGTGAAAACCTCAAATTCAACCAAAATTTCATTTGTTTTGTCTGTAACTCGAAATTGGCCCGTGCACATTCCGATTCATTTAGCCAGCATGTGATTGTTAGTTACATTTTATAAGTTATGTTTACCATTTTTATTTCCTTGCCGAACAGACCTGTGACTTACTATTCTAAAGTAATATAGCTGTGAGCATTATCATACTTTAGCTCTGCATCCAATTAAATAATTGTGTGGACTTTGCTAAACAAACTGGCTTTCAAACTACTTATTCAAATCATGCTTTAGGGCTTTTTCCATTAGCTCTACCAGTCATCATGTACCTTTTTCACGACTACATAAATAGGCGAACATTTGGAGGATTTCGAAGGGCTCTACTATCCCTCACTCAAAAGCTCTGAGAGCCACTTATGGCTTTATATCATTTACTAGTGTGGCTAGTGGGGTAGCTGCCCATTAGCTTGCAAACTAATTTGCTAAGTAAACAGTGCTCCCTTGCTTATCTCTCTCATGAGGGGCAGACTTCTTGACTTGTTTATACTTGTTGATGTATCCCTAGCGAGTGCCCTGCTTGGTCAGTGCGGGATATTTTTAGAGAAGCGTGAGTTGGCGAATAGCATGTGCCAGCCAGAGCCATAATGGGAGATGGAGAGGCTCTTAGTACACTACAGGGCCGTATGTTACATGAACAGAGAGAGCAAGTACGTGTGTGTAGAGGAGACTTACTCAACTGTGCACCATTATCTCATGAAATAACTGATAGTAGCGCTTTTACTAACCTGCCCAGATGACCAGCGGCACTAAGTGAGTGGTCGATGAAGGCATGCAAGCATACTGTTTACAAGTGCAGGCCCTGTCAGACCTAGATAATTAACACCACAACTTAAGATTAGAATAAAGATGCGTAATTTGCATTCAGCAAGCTGTTTAGTGTCTACTGAGCGCTTTGATGATTATTAGCATATTACGCTTAAGTGTTGTGAGGTGCTGGTCTCATGGCTTGGTGTTCGGGATTAATGCTGAATTCTAATTATTCCCTTTTAGTTTAGATATAATAAACAACCTAGGCTCTTTGGAAAATTTTTGTGCCCCTACCTTTTTTGCAAATCTACAAAAACATACATAGAATTTACTGCAGTTTCCAGCTGAAATGAACATTAGATGCAGTAAAACATCAACAACTTTTATTCCTGTTCACACAAAGTATGATTACGGGGCATATTATCAATAAATAAAGGCAATTTTCGAGAGGGTCTTTGCACAAAACTGTGTTATTACCTCAAAACACCTTCCCATAGTGCATGATTTATAAACTAATACATATTGGTGCTGGCATCACATAGCTAGCTCCATTTGTATGTCTTTTCTGATGTAGTAAACTTGCTCAGAAACTCACCTAGTACAGCACTGCACTTACAAGTGTCACTCAAGGGACATTTCATTTACGAATTGCTGCGATTCGTATAACAACATAATAAAATGTTGCTAGAGTCATGCTAATCAGTTTTGGAAAAAAGTGTCATGAAACATAATTAGAAGCAGCAATGTAATATCACTATACCGAAGCGTCGCCACAGGCATGTTTTTCCAATGGTCAGGTTTGCTAAAAAAATGCAAGGGTCGATGTGTCCTACAGCTGTTCTTGGCGGTCCGTTCAGAGCTCATTTAGTCTTTTTAGATCCACCTCAAAAATTATGCCAAGTCTCTATGCTAATCGCACATGCAGTTTTAACCACACAAGAGACCAAGTTTAAGTAGTTCTGGTTTATTATTCAAATATATCACTACCTGCTGTAGCAGGAGTCTCAGGGGAATCTCTGCCCCCTCTCTAGCAAACAGCCATAAATTAACACACTTAACTTGGGTACATATCTGGACCCCCTGCGTGAATCTGTCTCACATGTGGCTTGTTAGGAGTTATGTATCGCTGTTGCTTTTCGTGGTGGAGCAGTAAGCCTCTTCTGAATATGTTATCACATTTGATTTATGAATGTCAAAATGTACAGCTATTCCAGTCCTTGATATATATGAGACTTTCACTTTTTTGTACTATTTTATACTATTAGAAGGGCACAGGGAGAAGATAACAAACATACCTTTCAAAAAAAAAAATGAAAAAAAAAAGGCTTAAAAAGAAAAGAAAAAAAAATATTCTAGGTATCCAAGCCACATTAATTGATTATGTATGTCTGTTGGGTATACCTGCCAAAGTAGACCTATATCTGAATATAACTATAATAACAAGCTACACACTATAACTACATATAGGGTAAGATGGGGTAAAATTATATATATACAAACACCACCCGATACTGATATCAGGAAGTACTCATGTACCATCTGTTGTTATAGTATCTACTTGGTACCATGTGAAATGTGTTAACTAACTTCTAAATACTGAAATGCTGTATAAACTCGAAATGTGCCCTATGGAATTCACATCCTGGTTATGAGACAATATCATGGTCAGATTTAAAGCTGCCTGAAACTCAAGGTGACACTGTGCTTTGTTTGGTTTTTGCACTTGCATGAGTTTTAATAGCCCTTGATTGTATTTCAGGGATTACAGACAGGTAAATTTACTAATGTCAGTTGCAGCTCATGTCTAAAGAGATATGCTTGCGTGCACCGCAGTGATAATGCAGAAGGTTTAGTTTGAATAGTGAGGTCAACTCTGTAATTAATAAATAACTTGAAATGGAAGGTGATACAATTAAAATGCCCGCTTTGAAATATGGATTTGGTAACTATTAATGTATTCTGGTAGGAGAAAATTAATCAAGCCCCTTATCCAATTATATACAAAGCTCTGACGTTTCAATCAACTTCATGCCTTGGGGCTTCCCCCTTAATTATGTTTGGTTATATTACCTACAGGTAAATCTTAAAAGAATTAATCTGAACTGCCAGAAGTGCACATATATACAGCCGAAGGTTGTCATCTTGGAAGACTGCTAAGATGTTTGGAGAAAATAAATTTTAAAATTCACTCAAAGTTAATATGCATGATTAACAGAACTCTGGATTAGAAATGGATTTTTTAAAAATCACATCATCGTACAACTGGATACAAAGTTTTTAATCATCATTGTTTTCTACAGTCTCTCCCTGAATTTACAGGAAATTTCCCACACTCTAAATAAAGGGGCATATGCAATTATTTATAAGAAGAGAGAAACCGTGAGTTAAGAGTGTGCACATCTGGATGGTGAAATGTTAATTTAACATGCCACTTTGCTTTTTAATTGCTGTAACATAATAATGTTGCTATGCTTACACAAAAAAGTAATACAGATTATTAATTACTGGGGCTGTCAATTTAATCGTATTCATTATTAAGAAAGTATTGAAATTATAATAACATAATTTACATTTACGACAGGTGTAATTCATTGTACAGCACTGCCCATTCATTTCAAAGAAATCTGCAAATATGACAGATTGACCATCGTAAAAGTTTTTTTTTTAAATTATTTTTGTTGCTAAGAACATACGTAAGGAAAGTGCCCAGATAGGATTTAATTTCCTTACAAAAAAAAAAAAATAGGGCTTAGCACCCTGAAATTTACATTTGTGTAAGAAAAATTGTGCTAGGAAATAATTTAATTAATTAAAAAATATTGGTCCTTTACATCTTTATCAAAGTTTTGATGACCAAATAAAACATCTTTGCATAACAAAGAAAATTTCTGTGAAGAAAATGTGCGTACAAATATACAAAAATCTTCCCAGAACACTACGTGAACATTCCCAGAACATTCCCAGAACAGGAATAGTCTCGTCTTCAGCACCACAAAAGGAACATAAAGAGTTAATGTCAGAAAACATCTTTTTTAAGTAGAGCTTCACGTGATAAAAAAAGATTAATTAGGCTAGTTTGTAAAAAAAAAAACATCATAAAACTGTTAAAGCGAATGATCCTATTCAGTGAGGTCAGGGTCATTAATTATATAATTAAGCTTGTTTGAGATGAATCTGCGCTGCGCAGACTGATCAGCGTATGACATTGAAGTACCGCGAGAGCGATTTTAAAAGCATAAGGAGTGGTATGCTCTCCAGTCGCTCTCGCGGTACTTTGATGTCATACGCCGATCGGTCTGTGCAGCGCAGATGCATCTGAACAAGCCTATTGACTCACGAGGCACATCACATGTGACAGACAGTTACAGTTTTCCAAATATTCAGACACCCAAGTTGCAATCTCCTCCTTTCATAAGAAAACGTCTGCTACGTGCCCCACTGAAGTTTAACTGATAAATACGTGTCTGACGAAGGATATTAGCGTACTGACACGAGAAACATTTGACCTCAGCAACCGTGCAGTATTTGTAAGAATCAAAACTTTGCGATGCCCGATTCGCAACTGAATCATTATTTTGAATCAGACCGGTTTAAGGCCTATTCACACCCCACCAGCAAACACGTCTGTGGAGTTCGTTTGATCGTGTGATACCCCTGTCGGAGTCTGTTTTCACCCGACTGAACATGTTTAATCGACGTTTGTTGTGTCGTGGAATGTCTGAGCAAAGTGGTATGGTTTTCCAACAAATGCCAACAAACTCTTTTATGTTTACCTCAATACTTTAATACAATGAATATATATATGATAACGTTATATTATTAATATAACAAAATTGCTTGAAAATATTGTTAACATGGTTACACGTATGTAGTGAATCTCAACTTTTCCCAGTCAGACTTGACTCTCTGTGACTTGTTTGTCGGTGTTTGTTGGGGCAAACGTGAACATGACCGTTTTTTCTCATAGAATTCTAAATCCAACGGCCAACTTGCTTGTTGGTGTTTGTTGGTGTTTGTTGGTGTTTGTTGGGGTTTGTCGGTGCGGTGTGAATTGGCCTTTACCCAACAGTCATATGAATCGATTCAAATGATTCATTAGAACAGTTCACTCAAGGATTGACTCGTTTAATACTTGAAAGCACGAAGCAAAAAGCGCGTGAGGGGATTAGCTCATGTGAAATAATGGAATATTTGGGAAAGTGAAATATTTTACCTACCATCCACCCAGATGTGTGTCCTCTCGTTTGCCAGCGATAAAGATGGTCTTCATGAAGTCCTACACTGCAGGTAAAATATTTTTCCAATGAGTATGAAATGGCGCGTGACAACACTTGACAGAACCATGTGTTTAGATATGTAATACCATGTAAAATCGTCTTGCAGCGTATTTTTCAGTAATGAATGCTAGAAAAAGCGATACAGTACACATTGTACATTATCAAATATTTATAAACGCTATTTGTTATATATACAAATATATAAATGTTGATTTCCCAGGCCGATTTGTTTGATTAGATTTTTGTTTAGTTTTTTAACGGGAAGGTGTGTGAGCTACAGTATGTGTACCCATGGCCAGCCTGTGTGGATCAGGCCTAAAGCTTCTCTTCAGTGTTATCCATTATTCATCAGGAAGTCTCAACAGATGCCGCTTTCCATTTGATGCAGTTAGAATGGCATATGAAACTGTGAAATTTTGACATCCATAAGCATGTAAAACTCTGTTGCTTCATTCAAAAGAAAAGGCAGCCTTGTTTTGATAGGTTTTAGTTTTGATTCTTTATGTGGAAATGTTTTGGTCTGTCTGTCTGTCTGTCCATCCGTCCGTCCGTCTGTCTGTCTGTTTCTTTGTGGCAGTGTTTTAATTGTTTAACTGAGTTTGCAGTTAGACAGTTTGCATTAGACAGTTTTTCAGTTAAAAATAGTTCAGCTTTTTAGACCCCTGGATTCTGTGCCTTTCCTTGTCACTCCATTTAACTGTTATTGAAATCATGAATGTATTTTACATAAACATGTTAAGAAATTCATCTGATCTGGGATAGGTGAATATGAAACTGGCTTAATTATAGTCCAGTTGAAACCAGTCAGTAGATTAGTCATCCAGGCAACCCTCATAATAGTCTAATTTTGAACCTATGTAAATAACTGTAGTTTATAATTGATTTCATTGTATGTAAGTTTGAATGTAGAATAATTTTATTTAAAAGCGATGCCTATATAGCCATGTAATGTAATGCGTCTAGAAACGACTATGAGAATACAATTTTCTATTTCCCATTTGGGTATTCTTCATGTTATGAAAGATGACTGCTGTATGATTATATTCTACGTGGTAGTGTGTATGTGTGAATCAACACGATCCCTAAAGACTAACATTTTTCATAAGCATTTCTTTGTTTTTCTTTTTACACTAAGCGGTACCCTTGTGTATTGTACCTCAGACAAATCAGCAAGTTATAGAATTTTAACTTCAACAACTAGGTCAGCTTATGACTGCCTTCCACTTGCTCTGAGCAAACAAAACTATGAATATTTACAGATGATGGTATTTCTTCAGTTTTTGTTTCTCTCTCGAGGTGTGGGCCAACAGCTATTCTGTGTTGTATTTCTAGTATTATTAGTGTGGGTGTATGTCTGGCGAAGTGTTTACTAAAGTCATTGGAATTCAGTGAGGGAGTTTAAAACAATATTTTGGCTATTGCTTCTTTACTTAAGCAATATGTAGATGTTTTAGCTAGGTTGTCTGCACTGTCACAAGCCTTCTAAAAGGAATAAGTCTGAGACTTTCTTCCATCAAAAACAAAAGATGTGGAATTAAGGATTTTGACCAAACTCTTTGTGCTGCTTTTTTTCAACCCAACACTCAAAGACAAAAAAAAGCACCAAAATGATCCCAAAAACAGTCTGTATGGTTGTCATTATTCATTAAAAATATTGTTCTTGTCCACATAAATAAGGCATAACGTGCCAGATTTTATGTCATTGATGCCAAATGCTGTTGGTTCTTCTCCCATGTTTAACCAATCACCACATGCTAAATTTGTAAGTGCAAACAATAATAGTGATGCACTTACATTTTGGAAACAGAAAATATTAGGCTGAAACAAACACTGTTGTTTCTCACATCAGAACGATATTAATAATGCCCCGAAATTTTGGGAACCGAATATACTTGCCCAAAAAATAACTTTGGAGGGCTGAAACCATTGACTGAAACAGTGATGTTTAATTTTGTTTCTCCCATAATGTTTTCACCATATTTCAAGCAAACAATGTACTATCTAATGTACAATGTACTTTACAACTTTACTGTGACTGGTTTACTTTATCACCAGAAAACATGACACCTTAAACTGCATAATAGAGTTAATTTATTCAGTTATCTGAATCTAATTACCCAAACTATATTTGTTTTTGGCTAAATAAAAAATGTAACTTCAGTTTTTGCTGGTCACTAAATGAGATTTTAGAGCTGTAGTGGAGAGCAAGATTTTCAGTTAAAGCACCTCGTAAATCCTCTGAAATTCATACATGAAGTCAGTATGTTAAAAGCTATTGAGATTCAGAAATCTCTCCTATGATGGGAAATCATGTTATGTCATTACCAATGCTTAATTTCTGAGAAATGCCAGGTAGTAAATAACCTTGTGACTCCTTGTAAATACTAGAGGTGGATATTTGTGAATCTCTGAAGTGCTGGCAGTGTCCTGACTTTGCCTCTCCAGCTCTTCAAAGGCACACGGCTCACTGTGATGTGCTCTGCTGCATCACTCACAGTCCCGTAGAGCACCTTTGTGAACAGTTGCTATGGCAGTTGCTCGCACAAGACCTAAGCACAAATATTTTCAGGTATGATTTATTGAACAGCTGCAAGTCATTAAACACCTCTCACCTCTCCTTCAGAGCAAACAGACACATACGAAATGAAAACAACCTCAAGGGTTAGAGTAGCTACAGGACAGGCCACATCAATTAAACAACACACATAATAAGGAAGGGCAGGCCTGGTTGTCACACTAGTCCAGTGAATACTTCTCAATGTAGGTTTATTTTTGATATTCAATTTCTGTATGTACACATACCTTGAAATTGCCATAAAATTAAAATTGTATTTACTAAATACATGATATTGATGTTATTGTGAACGATTCATCCATGTATGTTTCAATTTACTTCATTTTTAACCTCATAGTTTTTAATAAAAACTCGACTTCTCTATAAACTTGCTATCGACTGCAAGCTCTCATTCAGATCTAATCAACCACTGATGTAAAGAAGTCCCCGTCCTTAATTTTTCGAAAAAATTTTTTTGAAAGCAGTGTCTCAATATGAAAGAAACTATTTACTGCTCGCTACGTCTGTTACATTGAGATTTTAAAGTTATGAAACTTTTTCATTGTTGTAACTCAGAAAAAAAAAAACTTTAATGACTTCTATAAAACACATTGCAGATTTTGTGATGTATAATGTAAGTTGTCACAATCAAATTTACCAATATGGTTGAAATGATTTAAAGTGTAAAAGATAACATACAGAAGAACTAAACCATTATTTTGTCCTCCTAATATTGTAAGTTAAAAATTTTAGAAATTCATAACACTTGACAACTTGGACATTTCTAAAAAATTCTTCGTTTTGTGAACATAGTTTAACCAGCTTGATTATTTAGTGAACTCTTTGTGGTCCGAATGCATTAAAGTGTGGTTTTGTGTTATGTAATTGTGAGGGGTTTTTTTTATACACCATATAGCAAAAATATGACTATGAAAATTTTGTTTGGAGGACACAATTCACACAAATTACACACTTTATTTGTTTATTTATTTATTTATTGGGACTGTTTTGAAGTAGGTGTTTCTCTCTGGTTTGTTTTATAACTTATTTTAAAATATAAACCAACGTTTCTGGCCAACGGGTTAACACTTATTGTAAATGTCAGTATGTTGTGAAGCATGACATAACTTGCAAGAGAAGTGACACTTCTTGTGCACTTTTCCAAAGGATGAATACCAGTTGTCCTTAGTTGATTGTTTATAGTTAAAAAATACAAAACATTTTTCTTCAGAAGGCATTGATTCATCAACCAGTGTCATATGGATTACCATCGTGTTTATTTTGCATGGTTCTTGAAACGTCAACGTTGGAGGTCCCCTAGACTTGCATTTATATGGACTCGCATAAATGGATTATTTTTCTAAAACACTTGCTATGTGTTTATCAGTAGAAAGAAAGTCATAGGCATCTGAGATGGCATGAATAACTGGCGAATAACTGAATTTTCTTTTTTGGGTGGAGTATCCTTTTAAGCTTCTGTGAGGGAAAATAACTTGAAACCAGATCGCTGCAAGGTACAGCAGTCAGGTGAAGCCGGGATTCGGCAGGCTTACTTTGATGGATAACAGGCACCAAAAGTACTCCGCCCCTATTTGTTGCTTAGCAGCCGTGTGCTATATTCACCAGTCTACACGCTCTCCTTTTTCATACAGCCCAAATAATAAAGCCATCTATCGTTCGGTGGAGCTGTAGAGCTCCAGAGGTATTTTATGTTAATAAGGCTTGTTAAGGCTGCCACTGTGGTGGCATGTGGCATTATTTTCAATGCTTCATCTAATTCACTGAAATATCACTGAACAGCTTTGCACCAGGCTGTTTGATAGATTGGTTTTTAATGTCATACTTGTTAAACATCTTATTTCTTGCGTTTCAGTTCTATGTTTACGGATAATTGTCCAGCTTTGGCTGAGTTAAGGGGTGGAGGTGTTTAAACGCATGCAGATAGGTTGTTACTGTGTTGTCAGGGTGTCAGGTTGCTATTGTTATTAGCTGTATGTGGCTGGAAAATCTGTTAATTTGAGCTAAATTACTTTCCTCAGGTCATGCTTCGTAGCAATTATTAGTTACCAAATGGAATTCTGATTTCAATAATATATGATAAACAACTGTGAGACTTTCATTTGTGCATTGATCCGTTTAAACAATTTATGGTTTCATTATTTAAAGTCATTTATTATGAGTGTCCACGCTGGAAAACTCAGACTCGTATCAAACACAATCACAATGAGATCCCTAAAATACGAGAAAACAGTATATGGATTAAAAAGGGATAAATACACTGCTGTTCAGTATTATTTATTTTTTTCTTTTGAAAAAAAATAATATTTTTATTCAACAAGGGTGCCACTTTATGGTTAAAATCACAGTAAAGAATTTTACAAAAGAATTTTTAAATGCTGTTCTTTTGTACTTTTTTTGTTTCTACAAAAAAAAAAAGTTTTTAACATCGATAATAAGAAATGTTTCTTGAGCAGCAAATCGGCATATTAGAATAACTTCTGAAGGATCATGCGACACTAAAGTAGTTGCTGCTGAAAATACAGCTTTCCCATTACAGGAATTACATTTTAAATATATATTAAAATAGAAATATTAATATTTCACATACAGCTTTTACTGTATTTTTGGTCAAATAGGTGCAGCATTGGTGAACATGAGAGACTTTCCACTATGTTACAGCCCCATTTATCCATGGACCACTTAAACATCTGGTTGTTTTAACCTCATTTAAGAGGATTCAGTAAGCCTCTGGATGTTATCACATGCCTCTGTTGAAGGACACAGAATACTGAAGTAATTTGAACAACAATATGGTGAGATTTTTACTGACAGACATTTAATCATTTAATCATCAGACCAGGCAGATAAATTGGCATGAATATATAAGTAAAAAGCAGAGGTTTTCACATTTATATTTCTTGAAATACAATCAAATTACATGAAAAACCCAAATCAGTAAATGTTCTATTGATAGAATTAGGTTAATATTTTTGGGCAAACTATTTCTTTAAACCGCATGCAAGTGAGATTGTGTGGGGCACATTCAACTCCTGATCGCTACTAGAGTCTACAAGCACTTAAGAGTCCTTTAATACTCCAGAGTTCTCTCACTCCACCACAGTTGTGTAAGTTTAGGCTGGAGGAAAGATGTTGGGACACAAGCCAGTGCAGCCCATCTGAAGAGCAGGGGATAGTGCATCAGCTATAGACATAGATACACAGGACTGGGTAGGTTACTTTTAAAATGTATTTCACTACAGAATACAAAATGCAAAAGTAAAAAGTAATTTGTAACGTATTTCGTTACATTACTCAAGTTTAGTAACTTAATCTAAATACTTTAGAATACTTTGGAATACTAATAAGTGTGGAGCAAACACAAAAGTTTTTATCTCACAATTCTGACTTTATCCCTCAGAATTGTGTGATAAAGTTGCAATTGCAAGTTATAAAGTCAGAATTATGAGATATAAACTCGCAATATTGAGAAAAGTCAAAAATATGATAAACTCACAATATTGAGAAATCAGAATTATGAGAAATAAACTCGAAATATTGAGAAAAGTCAAAATTATGAGAAATAAACGGACAATATTGGGAAGTCAAAATTATGAGGTATAAACTCACATACTAAATTCACAATTGCAAGAAAAAAAGTCAGCATTGCAAGTTTATATCTACCAATTCTGACTTTATAACTTCCAATTGTGAGTTTAAATCTCGCAATTCTGAGAAAAAGAAGTCATAATTGTGAAATGCAAACTCACAGTTGTGAGGGGGAAAAAAAAAACAAATTGTGAGAAAAAGTTGCAGTGACCTTTTTTACAATTATAAAATGACTCACAAACAACTATCACAAAACATGAAAACAGTCGTGGATCATCCAGTAATGACAGGACAGTTAAGTTAGGTTGACAGTTCGACAATTTTTATATAAATTCAGTCATTTTGTCTTGTTCAGGACAGTATTAAATAAAAATAACAGAAGTTTTATGATCCCTCTTAAAAGTATTAAAATGTTGATGAAACTTAACTCCGCTTTTTCAGACTGTCAGAAAATCTCTGATTGCTGTTTAAATTACATTAAAATTCAAAGTAATCACTTTGGTAATCTAAAATACTTTTCAGATGTAACTGTAATTTGATTACCACCCATTTAAAATGTAACTCTAATGAAATACAATTTTGTATTTTAAATGCGTAACTAAGTTACTTGTATTTTGTTACTCCCCAACCCTGTAGATACACATAAATGGACTCCTGTTGTAAACACATTTAGCTTAGTGTGTTCACTATTTGTGACAAGATCAGACCGAGGGCATGGGTAACAGAAAAGGGCAGCATTGGTCTGTGGCAGGAACATTGTGGAGGTCTCTAAACCAAGCTCTGCTGGATCTGAAACATTTACAATCATGCACATGGCTCTGAAACTCTGGTTTAGTGGCATCTAGATTTTATCTGTTCAGATTTGGAGGCATTAGTTTCCACATGATAGAAGGAGGTTGGCGCCCCTGTTGCATTCGAGTGAGTGGGGGGGGGGGGGGCTTAGAGCTAGAATCTGTGCCACAGGGTTGCTAGAAAGTACCAGCAAAGAAGAGAAATAGAGGGGGGCTAGAGAAAGCAATCAGCCCCATTAATCCTGCACTCACTCGAGTAGAATGACAAAAAAAGATAATCATGTACCACCAGCAGCAGGCGGATAATCACTCCACTGTGTCGTGCCTCACCTAAACAGCTGCGTGCAGCACTTTGCTATTGGCCTTTTACCTCAGATCCTCCTGGAGGTACCCCACCAGCCCCCCCCTCCCCCCACACACA
The DNA here is from genome assembly GCA_038088235.1 of Zacco platypus. NCBI lineage: Eukaryota > Metazoa > Chordata > Actinopteri > Cypriniformes > Xenocyprididae > Zacco > Zacco platypus. The sequence continues at coordinate 12,301,653 of CM076065.1, forward strand.
CACACACTCTCCCTGTCAGTGTCATCTCAATCAGAAAAACCGAAATAACGGTTTGTTGGCAGAAACCGCTAAATGCCACTTCCCTTTGTCAACAAAAGCCTCTAAGTTCACAGGAGAACCAATCGGAAGACTCGAATCGAATCAGATGATTTCAAGATGAAAGACCGGCGTGCGTATGAGCCGGCTTCCAATTGCTGAGCTGCAAGTTTTTATCATGTTTTGTCCATCGTTACAGTGGCAATGACAGGATTTCACGTGTGGCAAGTAAACACAACAGTATTCCTTGTGCTGCTGTAAAACTGACAGAAACTGATATGTTTTGTTGTCCAAAGAGGTGGACTTAGAGGGTTTCGCAAAAAAAAAAAAAAAAAAAAAAAAAAAAGCACACATGGATTTAGCTGGTTTTGCAGTAAAAGTCTATGTTGTTAAATACCTGTGAATTGACTCAAGGGACATTTTTTTTGAAAATAAGGCATTTCAATACGTGACTAACAACATTTTCATTGCCATTAAAGTGAAATTACTGAACCTAAACATAGGAGCCTGGTAAAAAAAAATACTCATTTAGAAGAAAACATGTCAGACGGAGTTTTTGCATCTGAGCGCTTCAAATTTATGTTTCTTAATTATTTATTTTATTATTTAGTAAGTATCCTTATTCTTTATTTTTTTCTCTCTATTAGTTCCTTTTATAATTATTATTATTTTTTGTTTTAATTATTCCCATTCATTTCTGGGGAAAAGTGATCTTGCTGTCATTTTATTTATTTGTCTTTTTAAAAATGAATTATTATTATTATTATTATTATTTATTTTAATTATTCCCAGTCATTTCCGAGGAAGAACTGTAATAAGCTCTTTTTTCACTCATTTTTCACGGTCATTTTAATGTTTTTTTAGTTTTATTTTCAAGCATCTTCTTTCAAGATAAGAGATTTAAATATTAGTAGAATTCATTGGTATAATTACTACAGCAACATACATAAAATACACTGCAATCAATATCTTGTAAGAAGTTGCTTGACATAATGCTGCAAAACAGAATTGCCATTTCCCCTTGATAAATAATTTGTGGCTTTTTTTTTTTAATTAAAATTGCTCTATACATTTTTTTCCTGTTATAAATTTAGGCATTCACAGCTATTTTATGGCATATTTTCAGAATAAAATCATGCATTTGCACTTGTGCTTGATCTCTATAGCGTATGCTCCATGAGCGTTTTCCCCATTACACCTGATCCTTCACATCCCCCTATGCACACAATTCTGATTATTTTTTTCTGTTACTACAGCCAGATGTCAGACCCTGACTGCGCCCCCCCCCCTCACCCCCTGCTGTGCTCTTTGGTTTTACTCTATCTTCCCTAATGAATGGTATACATGCAGTGGCAGATTAAGCTCGGTCTAATCGAGAGAACTATAATCCTTCTACTTACTGGGTCACATAAAAGAGTCTGAAGCCTCTGTCTTTTATTTCCCCCCCTCTCTACTTTCATTGCAGCTTAGACATCTCTGACACAGAAACACACAAACCCAGTAAAAGTGTAGCTTCACTTTGCTTGGTTTTCCCCCCCGGAGATAGAGAGAAATGTATCCTCCGAGGTGAGCTGAAGAAGAGAAGAGGTCATTTTTTTAGCATGACAAATCTCTCTTATCCAGTGTCTGTGGTGTGATTTGATGTTGTGATCAGATGAAACTGGAACACCGGTAGCAGAAGTTGGAAAGAAAGTGCAGAGGGCAGCATGAAGACCAACTTCTTCTCCAAAATTAAAGATCCCTCAGGGGCATTACCCTTGACCCCTGAGGTCGCACTGGCAGTTGTAGTACAGTTTTCTCTCTGTAGTTTTGTAATCCCCCTGCAGCTCAAGCTCTCCTCTCTTGAATTGCAGGGCAGTTTAACTTTCACCTGCTGAGCTCGATGCCATAAATCATCCAGACATGATGCATCATCTTGTTGATGGTTGGGGTGGTTGCAGCATAGTGGTTTTAGATTTGGGCTACTGACCTAAAGGGTGAAGGTTCAAGCCTTAGAAAGGATGATTCATAAACTGATGAGTTACTGGGAGCCACGATCACCGTTGTGCCCTTGAACAAGACACTTAACCCCAGTTTTCTCAGTTGGGATTGTTCATAGAGTTTTCTGCAAATAGTTTTCGATGGGATATCGAACACAGGCGGAATTACACTTTTGTGCATGGGGGTAATTTGACAGAAACCATTTTATTAAAACTGACTTTGCCTGTAATTTGGTTATTGGCTATTAATTTGCGGGTCACAAAAATAGCTTCATTTATATTAAAAATAACTTTTTGTCCTTATGACAATGGAATGATTTATTATGCTTCATTATATATGAAATGCATTTATTGTTTTATTATTCTTTTTTTTTTTTTTTTAATAAATTATTATATTTTTATTATTATCATTATTTATATCTCGTATCAAATATTAGCCAGAAGCAGTTTTATTAAAAAAATGTATAAAGACTTTTGCCTGAGAAACTTTATTGGTTAATTCTCCTAAATATCAAACGGGCTTAATTTTTCTCATTCAAAACTTTTTTTTTAATTATTCCCACGCCCCCATCTATCTATGTGAAATATTAGTCTCTGTATGTAGTTCTCATGAACAATTGATGGGCATTTTAGTGGCATAATGTGAGTAGTAGTTCAAATATTTGTATAAAGTTCTTGAGAAAGAAAAACTTTAGGCGTGAATGTTAGATGAATGTTAAATTTTCCTACTTAAAGTTTTAAGAATATAACACCTCTTTATGACCTCTTTTTGAACAGAAGCGTTGCATCCAGAAATATTAGGGTAGGAGAACTTGCCAGATTTTGCTTGCATTTTACGGTCAGAGAATGTTAATTATGGATCCTGAGTGTATTTACCACAAGTATATTCCTGTCTGGCCAATTAGTCTGAGAGCATGTTTTTTTTCTTTCATTGCAGTGCTTCCCACAGGTATGAAATATACTTGTGGTGGTCACCAGGTGGAAAATCCTTCTATTACCCACGGCACAAAAATGGTCTACTACATGTGACGAACAACAAATATTGTGCAATTTTTAATAATATTGATTGATTTAATTGCATGGGCTAATACTGCATTTAATTACTAATATTATGCATTTATATGCATTGTGATTTATGCAAAATTACAACATTTAAATGGTAGCTCCTTGCTTTGTCATATAGTGTCTTTCTTTTACTGATACTAGTAAAATGTATATATTGAATAATATATGTCAAATAATGTTCTTAGGCTTTTCTTCCTATGGGTGAGCATCCCAACCAGAGACTACAATAGTTTACTATGAATCAAATTAAATAGAATTCATTGTGTAACCAAAATACCAATAATGCTCAAAAGAAAAAAGCAAAACTTAGCATGTGACCTACATGGAGACTCTTATTTTGAAATGTCTATACTATTGTGGGCTGATCCTTCAGATGATAGAGATAAAATATGCAGTCTTACAACCGTTTCTAAATCATATAAAGGCCATAAAGTAGACATTGTCATAATTCATCAAGTCTAGCTCATTAGAAAACGCTTGGAATGAATATGCGCTATTCATTGATTGGGAGTCACTTCGAAGCACTCTGAAGCGCTGTTGCGCGAGCCTGCAGAATGCGCAACAGCGCCACCTTTGTGAAATTCCCATCGCATCTCCGCAGCGCACATGCGAATGTCAGCTGGAGTAATCAGTTCTCACGCACACAGAAAGTGCAGGTACGAAACGCATTTCCACTAGTTAATTGATCATGGATGGTGTCATTATTTCGGGTGGATAAAAAAGTATACAAGGATAAAAATCGGCCCACCCAAGTAAAGTCTATGTGTGGGAAACACTGCGTTAGATTCTACTGACGAAAAATTGATTGATACATGCAGCAATGTAGAATTGTACTTGTACAAGCAGCTGTTACTTGTCAGGGTTTGTTTGTAACATGGCTTCTTCTGTTACTTTCTAAGTGCATTGTAACATTACGCAGTATGTCAAATTGTTTTAAACAAATCTTGAGTTCTCAGTTAGTCATTCATGTTTAGTTATTAATCATCGCAACTGTTAAAATCTTAATGTTTCATTAACAAACCTCATCGGACAAGACAATGAAGTAATTACTGCTGGAATAAGGAACATTGTGAAGCATGAGAAGATTAGTCCTTGACGATTGCTTTCACAAATGGCCTGTGTGTAAAGTGCACAAGGCGTTTATGGATCCGGTATTGACCCTATATGACTCTGGGGGCATTTTCCCTTTTACAACAGGAACAGGAACTGACTCAGCAGCCTTTTTATTCACATCTGTTCATCTCTTAACTCATATTTGCCTGTTAGTGTCCAAAATTATTAGATTCTTTTTCTGAGCTGCTGTATATAATCATAAGAGTGCAGGAAATGACTTTTGCTCCTCTTAGTGTTTTTGAGCAAATCAGCAATGAATGATTGCTGCGTTTGTGTATTCTTACATCACTTCCTGATTGGAAATGAAGGATGAGTTTAATTAAAAATTGATCGCAAATCAAGCCTAGTCTAGCTGAATCTCATGCCATATGCACAACACGTCCAGCCGGAGAAGTCTCAGTATGCAGATGACTTCCCTGCACCTGAGCACCAATTAAAATAGATTGAGGTGGGATGGGAGCACATGGGTTCAGGTACTAAATTAGCAGTCCTATCATTTGAGGTACTGCTGAGCTGCTAGAAGCCCTGCTATGGGTGTGTCTTGTACCCTCTGATTGGACATGTGTGTTGATAATTTTGTAGCTCTAACGTCTGTTCTACTGAACTGATGCTTGTCTTTTTGATGTGTCAAAATCACTGTGAAATCAAAATTGACCATTCTCATTTTTATGGAATAATGCAGTATTCATTATAAATTATTTATCTGAGCACTTTGTTTTTTGAAATTCATGTGCCCTGGTAATCATTAATCAAAATAAATTCTGCTCCATCTTTCAGCAACGTCTCTTCTCTGATGACATGTTTTCCGGTGCTAGGACTGGACAACCTGTCAGTCACATGAGATCACAGCAATCGCAAACTAGCCAATCAATCAATCAATCAATTCCAGATAGATAGAATTAAGCCCCCTCCCCCTCCCATTTTCTTTTTCTCTTGTTCAAGATGCTGTTTCACTCGAATATACATCACAGTAAGGAATAGACAATCTCAACTTCCATTTCATGGCTACTTAAAGCTTTGAGTCTTTTCTTGATGTTAAGGATTGGTACTCAAGTCTTTGTCTTTGAAAAGGGATAAAACTATTGAGGCTTTGGACTTTAATTTTGGTCTTGATAAGTAGTGTTGGAGAAGCTTTGTAGCCTGAGCTTATCAAACTACAATAATTAAATCTGTAACTTTAAATAGTTCAACAAGCTTCTAATAAATAGTGATTAATAACTCTGAACAGATTTGGAAGGTATATCTCCAGTCAAAAGTTTTTAAGATTCTCTTCTGCTCACCAAGGCTTCATTTATTTGATCCAAAATACAGCAAAACACGTAATATTGTGAAATATTTTTACAATTTAAAATAGCTGTTGCCGATTTGCTCAAGAAAGATTTATTATCAATATTAAAGAGTTGTGTACAGTTTTTTTTTTTAGGATTATTTGATGAAAAGACAGTTTAATCTAAAAGAAATGTATCTGAAATATAAAGCTTTTGCAACATTATAAATGTCTATACTGTCACTTATTTAATGCATCCTTGCCGAATAAAAGTATTCATTTTTTTAAATTCCTTTCCAAGAAAAAAAAAAGAAACTGGTGAATGTAAAACCCTGCTTACAGAAACATTTAAATAATCTTACCAACCCCAAACTTTTGTATATATTGTATATTGATTATGTTATCAACTTGTCTTTTACAGCACAATTTATCTTAATTTCATTACTTCAGTTTTCTCTGATATAAAGATATGCTTGCTAAAAGAAAACTGTGATGCAATGTCATGTTATACCACTGTTTAATATAAAAAATAGTTTATGAAGTCACTGGAAAAACGTTTTTAAAAACAATTGATTTTTTTCTTTCTTGCATTCCCTTTACAATCGAAAGAAGAATCCAAGTAAGTGACCACAACGCGGGTCAGTGCAGGCACTGGTACTGAGCCCAAGTACTATTCGAGCAACTACAAGTACTCAAGTGGCAAAAAAGTAATACTTTTCTTTATTTTGAGAGATATGTTAGCAGAGTGTGAGGAAAAAAACATGTTTCTTCACCTTCTGGCAAGCCTATGTTTAGATCACAGACATGTCAGGTCATTTGTTTCATCTTCCACACACTGCCTGAGTCTCTGTTAACAGGTTTTTCTGTTAGGTGATGGTTTTATTACGCTCCTCCATGAACATTTCCTCCCACACCTTTTGTCTGCAGAACAAAACAAATGCAAAGGAATGTTCTATTCATACACCGGGAACCCTGCCATTTTGTCTTATCAAAACGCGATCGCAGCTTGTTACTCTCTCATCTCTCTCAGGTGTTGATGCAAGTCATTAAGACTATGACAGCACTCTGGGAGGTTTAGCAGAAACCCAGCTGTACCTCTTTTGGACTCATTTTAACACACCACATGAAAGAATCACGTCACATGCAGACAGTCTAATTGGATTGCTGGGTGCCTCCAGGTCGGCCCCGAGGCCTTAACCCAAACTTTCCTAGAATAATCAGTGTGACGCCTCTCTGTTCATGCCTCAAGTTGGGCAGGCATTTCATGTACCACAAAGTGAAAATGCTGCACTTACAAAAACTGAACAATGAGGAGCAGGAAGTGACATGATGAAAGTGATTGCAAACTCAGCCCGTCTTTTGAACTACCAAAAATATAGACCTAGAAGAAAGCTGGATTCCTGGACTGCAGGACATCAATTTTCTATTGTTATGCTAAGAGAGAATCAGGGCGGGATGTAGTTTTATACAAAATGTTACCCAATTTGCCCTCCCTGCTAAACCGATTAGAGGATGAAACTTCAACCGTAATGAATTTGAAAGATTTTTTGTCAGCCACACGCATTAAATATTTTCTTGAAGTACCCGCTGAGATTTTAAGATAGTATTTCAGTAATTTAGCAAGACTTCATATGATATGCAAATAAACAAATATAGAATATTTATGTAATATTTACTTAAATAAAAGAATATATTTCTATATTACATATATTTGTAATGCAAAATATTATTTTAGCCAGTGTTATATTTTGTTTTTTTTATTTCTAAATAATTTATTTTAAGTGTACATTTCAATGGTTTAATTAATTGCTAGATTTTCAACCCCCCAGCTTTTCTTTTTCACCCCAGGTTGGAAACCCTGCCTGCAGTAGAGAAACACCGTATCCAAACTTAATCCATAATTCATAAATGGAAAGAAAAATTTAAAAGAAGTTATAAATGACGACAACTTCAGTCAAAACCATAAATAGGTCAAGTGTTACAATTCATGACTCAAAGGCTGTTTGAAAAGTACAGCATGTGTTTTATGCTTCATTTTAAGATCCATCATTTTAGCTATTCTTAAATACAGAATTGTTTGTATCCTTTAGGCAATTCCAGAGTGCATTTTAGTGCGCTCTGTGCAAAAAAAAATCAAATGTCCATCCAAGATGGTGAATTAGGTGAATGTTGATATTAAATATTCTTATTAAATACCTTACTGAAAAATAGTGTTTAAAAATTGAAAATTGACCAAAAAAGCCTCTATGCTTATGCTTAAATGATATACGATTAGATGGTTACACAACACATCAAACTATTGATTTGAATAATCCAAATCAGTCACTTATGAAGCTCCATTACAATGTTGCCTTAAAAGGCAGCTGCCTATGTAGGTAGTTGGCAGTGAGGCAGCTCACTAAGCTTTAAAATGGAGCTTATATCGTCAGAGCACCATCTCTAAATGTTGACTTGTGTTGACAGTAGTTTAGTTCTAAAGTCTTTTAGTCTTAATGTCAGGGACTTTTCCTGTCTGCAGGGATAAATGTTACAGCCTTGCTCGTTCACTGAGATCCAGTGTGAGCGGATGCAAATAAAGAAATGCATCCAGTCTTTTCGCTTGGATATCTTGGTTAAGCAGCCTTAAAGCTTCTTTTTTATTAGCTGGTTTTGGCTGATAACATCCAAGTTCTAGCCTAGATTCCAGCCTACACTGTGACCGGGTTAACATCTAGCCCAATTATTAAGTCTTATCCAGTAACACCGATCCCTGATGCTAAAGGCCCCCTCTGGCTGTGATACTGGTTGAATCGCTGCATTTACATCCAACGCGATAAACCGAAGTCTCTGATCTCGGTCTCCATATAAAAATGTATCCCTTGCGGGAGGAAACCGATGTGCAGAGTTTGAGCGTTAGTGTAGTGGGCAGCTGTTGCAACATCTAAAGCTTCACAGTAATAGTTGATGTGAATGATGGGCTCAGAGGGACGAGACCCCTCTCTGCTCTATTGCGGGGCCAAATATAGGGTAATTAAAGTAATATGAGCACACTGTGCCCCTAATAATGCTATAAATCATTTACTTTTTTGGTTTGCATTACATTTATGTGCCATATGTAGTATGAATGTTGAGATAAGAAGAAAAGGAAAGCATTGAATCAATAATCAGTTCAGAGTCAGGATGTCAAACAGTGTTAATTTCGTTGACGAAGACTATGACGAAAAATATTCGTCAACGAACCTTTTTCACGGACGAAAACTAAATAAAAACTAAATAAAAAGTCAGATATGATGACGAAAATGTGACGAAATATAACTGACACTTAAGTCAACGAATAAAAACGAGACGAAAATATTAGGGTGGGACGAATGGAGAAGAGATCCAATCAGAGCGAATCTTTGAGGGTAGGTTTATCTCTGCAGAAGCAAGCAGAAGAGCCATTTTAAAAAGGCACGGCAAATGCTGGCGCAAAAGCTCAACAAACGCAGCAGCAGCAGTTACACAGGAGGAGAAGATGAGTTTGCAGAACTTCGCACAGTTCCGAGGACGGTTGCACAACAGTTAGGTTATTTAATGTTACATTATATTTAATTTGCACAGTCTTAGTTACACAGCTCTGGCTGATTTCAGTTGACTTTGCTCATTAGCAACATACTAACGTTTTGCAGTGCACCCGGTCCGAGGGCAATGTCTCATGAACAACAGAAATGTCAGAGCTAGGACGAAAACGAAGAATTGACATCTGGTCACACTTCACATATGATAACAAGGACAACAAGACCGCCTGTAAACCGTGTGGAGCAAAAATCGCTGGGAAAAACACACAATGCACAGAGTAATAGATGATGCTTACAGAGTTATGTGCTTTTTAGTTTAATGTGATATTTACCTGTATTTTCAATGCTGAGAGAGCAGGGGTTTTTTTTATTTACTTGAACATTAAGGAGCAGGTTTTTTTTATTTACTTGGAACATTTCGTTGGTAGTGTGTGCAATGGCATTACAGCCAATACATATTTTATTCTACATTTGAGAATTGCACTAATCTGTTCTGTTCACTAAAGTGTTTTTGACATTTAAGAATAAAATAAAATACATGTTTTGTATTACAACCGTTAAATCTGTGTCTGTATTGCATATTCAAACCTTAATACAATTCTATAACAGACTGATGGATACTTTCAATGACCGGAAATTCTGGAGAAACATTTAGTCAAGTCGACTGTAGATTTAGTCGACTAAAATGTGCTAATATTGTTTTACTAAGACTAAAAGACTTAAGACTAGACTAAGACTAAAACTCTTATGATATTTAGTCGACTAAAACTAGACTAAGACTAAAAGATCTCAGATGACTAAAATATGACTAAAACTAAATGGTGTGTTATTCAAAAGACTAAGACTAAATCAGAATTTGCTGCCAAAATTAACACTGATGTCAAAATGTATACTATATTATCGCACAGGTCTCTAAAGATAGTTAGATATATTATGTAACATGCATACATGCATTATACTCGCGTATACTCCAGTTAAATATAGTATATAGAAAACTCACTTGAGTCTGAGATCAAATGCTTCTATTTTGCTTTTTTTTCCCTAATTTGAAATAGTGGTTAATGACAATATCACCAAGGCTAATATATTTTTTAATATTTAGCTTTTTTTTAAAAAATTTTTTATTTGCGTCAGATGAAACTGTATTACGATTTATTTAATGAAGTTCAAATATTTTTTTCAAACTGATTATTGTTCAAATGATTTATTTCTAATCAATTTAAATCTTATATAGAATAAATATACATTTTATTGCAGAAAACATTCATGTGTTATTTGCAATTTTCAAATTAAATAGAGTTGGAGTAATAAAGCTGATAAAATCATTTCACACTAAGATATTGGTATCAGCTATCAAAAAATCCATATTGGTTGACCATTATTTTGAAACGCAATGTTTGATTACATAATATATATATATTATCAGCAGAGCTATTTCATTGTCAAGTTTCAATGAACACAAATCTCAGACAACAACAACAACAAAAAAAATACTGAGACATTCTCTTTTGCTTTAAAAAGTTTTCTTTAATGGAAAAACTTAACGCTTGTCTAGCAAGCAAATGGATCTGCTTGTGCGCGAGGTTAAAGCGCACGAGTAGACCATCAAGCCGGATTCCACCAAAGCATTTTTATCTTTATGCACAATAATAATAATCTTTTACATTGTAATCCTTTTATTTTTAATATTTGACATGTTTGTGTGCTGCTACGCGTCCCTGTGTGTGTAATAAGCAGTGTATGTGGGTTGTGCACCCGCCTATAGGCACATATTACTAACACTCTCTCTTTAAATAACAACAACAAATATATATATAGCGCTATTGACTTTAGACCAGGTTTCAGTTGGTCAATGGTGCAGTCTATTTCAGTTGACTCGAAATAGCAACGTGCCAACAATGCGCTTGAATACACCTCGTTTTGCCCATGGGCGCACAAATGGGTGCAAATGCATTTGCTATTTAAACAACATGGCGCAGTTCGTGAAAATGATAACTGTGTCGGGCTGAAACTAGAAAAAAACACTTATCCTGCCTGGCTGTATGATAGCGCCCTAGAAGTTTGTATTAAACCTGATGATCATGTTCTCCAGCATGATTTAAAGATGACCCTTAGAGCATTTCGAGCTTCAATGGACCATCTGCACAAAGAATTCCATGATCATTACCGCAAATTTACTTAATTGTTTTACATTTTGCAATAACTTTCTTGTTTTAAACTGTCAAAATTCTAAAACGTTTTGCTTATAATTTAGAAGATTTCAATGTGGTCTCAGACTTTTGACACCACTTCACGCACACAACCATAAGCAGCTTTGAACCTTGTTAGACCAATGCAGTTCTGAGTCCTGAAGTATATCCAGTTCATTTAAAACGTCTCCATCTGTGATAGATTCAAGGTTTTCTTCTATATATATCCTTTTAATCCACTTTTTAATCCAAGGCTAAGCTAGATGAGATACAAAAGTTAGAAAGTCTGGGGGTATGCAAGCTCTGCAGAGAAAGAGATACATGTGAGTGATAGAGAGTCTGGAGGGCAGTGCTGAAAGATGAATGATTCATGAGTATGGTGATGAGTGAGCCTTCTGCTGTTCTGTGAGGTCACCCAGTTCAGCCTGTTGGTGGGTGTCACTGTGCCTCTGACCTCACTTCCACATCATCAAGTGATTTATTTCTCCTGCAATGATGCCTGGAGGTTCTCATCTACTTCCAACCAATTTAAACTCCTCTTCTGGATTGAGTGCTCAAGTTAATAATATTTACTTTGGAACACTACTGTAAATGATATTTGCATGATGTCATTTCCTGTGGCTCCTGAGTGTTGGACCCTTTTCACAGTTTTCATTTTTCACTTTTCTTAGTTACGTAAACTTATATAGTGGTGATTGAAAATTACTACAAATATAATTTTTGTGTTCTTATTTGTTCCAGTGGCAAAAAATTTATAGTTTATAGAAAAATAAATATTTATAGAAAAAATATAGAGAGATTGATTACGTTTGTAAGGGGAGATAGATGTCAATTTTTTCACTCTGTAAGAGTAACATCAACGAAAGTACACATTTCTCATGTATATCCGATGCAATGGAGCCCACAATAGCCCTTGTACTTCGCTTCAACCTTTTCAAACTTTATAGAAGATTATTTTATGGAAGATTTGAGGGTTTGTGTGAGTTTGTCCATGTGTGTGTAATTGGAAGCAAACAGAATACAGCTGTTTCAATTGCGCACACAGTGCCATTGATATGAATGCTAATGGATTGCTTTCTCCGGGTTTGTAGTCCTCCTTGGGTACAAGCATTTTGCCTTGGCAATATGTCCGACCAAACTGAAACAAGCACGCTTACTAAGTCTCTAATGAAGGCTGATATAGATGCTAGTTAAATGAAGTGAGACTATAATTACAAATTGATTTTAATGTTGGGGGTTACGGCCTGTTGCGTGGTGTATTTGTGGACTGTGTCGAAATGCTGATAGTCACAGGCAAAGGCTATGTAAATGCGTCCTGCTTTTCTCAATCCATTATTTTTAATGGTAAATTTGAAGTAATTCTATTTCCACTATCTTGGCTATCTCTCCTAGCGTGCGTTTTCATTATAATAGGCAAATAATTTCTCCTAAAAAGCTTGTCTGAATGTAAACACCAAACATAATCACTTTCATTTATTTCAGGACCACCTGGATGAGTGCTTAGCGAAACTTTCTGTTTCTGACACTTGTCTTGTATGTGTGAAATAAATAAGGAACCATTAGCAGGATTTATCTCTGTTAGTGTTTTTCCTCCTGCAGAGCTCCTGCTGGTCCTTCCAAAGCCTCCCTGGCAAGCCTCATTCTCCTCACATCCCTCCAGCGATGCACATTTTTGGCCCTACAGTCCAAGTACTTTGTAATGCGGTGGCCCTAAAAATGTGAATAGATAATAAAATACCAAACCAAGTTGCTTCACTTCTCTTGCCTTATTTGACTTAATGACTTGTGCCATGCTGAACACTAACATTTGAAGAAAAATTTTACGAAATGCATTGGACCATACACTGGATGTATTATTTAATTTTAATCCTTAAAAAGTAAAATATTTCCTTTTGAAAATATATTTGTTTAAATGTTTATACTGTATACTTAAAGGGGTACTTTTGAGGGTTTAGAAAGGTGATTTGATTTTTTTTTTTTTTTTTTTTATAAATTAGACTACCTGACAAGAGAAAAAAGTGTTGTCTTCCCTTTTGTCAAACAGGTAGGACACCTTCAACACCCATAATGCACTGGGCATGTTGCTCCAACTCCCACTACTATGCTACGGAAACGCTTAAATACCAACATTTTTTAGTAGGAAATACTTATTAGCAAACTTTTAGTTTATAATGTTAAAAAATGCCAATACTTCAAATAAATGCTGTTCTTTTGAACTTTTTATTCATCAAAGAATCTTATTCACTGTTTCCACAGGAAATTATGCAGCAAGGCTTTCAACTTTTAATTTGAAGACTGAAGTAATGGCTGCTGAAAAATCAGCTTTGTCATAAAGACAATACATTACATTTTAAAATATAATAAAATAGAAAGCAGTTAATTTAAATTGTAATATTTCACAAAATTACCTTTTTATTGTATTGTTTTTTAAATAAATGCATCCTCTGTGAACATAAAAATCTTACAGACCCAAAGAAAGAAAGTCATACAGAGAGAGACCTCTGCAGAAGAAAGTCATACAGGTTTGAAACCACATGAGGGTTTTTTTAGTGAACTGTTCATTTAAGTCTATTTGAAGAAATGTCTGTTAAATAAGTAAATCTGCTTGGGTTTAGAGAAAAAGTAGCTTCAAAAACTATAGATTCTCTTCCAACGCTGATCTCAGCTCCGCTGATGCTCCAATGAAGTTAAAGGCCAGGCTGTGTTCCGCAGAAGCAGAGTTAAATGCTAATTAGAGCAAATATTATACTTTTTTCAGTCTTGACCTGTGATATTTTCATTAAATGTGAGTTTGGGCACATAGACCAAAAATGTATTTGTGCTATTTGATATTTAAAGAGAATTTAAGATAATTTTTTTTTTTTGAGTCTGTGGACTATGCTAAAAGGGGTCTCAAGCGGTTGCATGTAAATTACAACAGTCCAACCGTGTTTGACTGCTGAACTCTAGCATTTGATGAATGAAAGTGATTGAGTGTCTGTGCATTTGCAGCAAAACCCAACAGTCATAATGGACAAACAAAGTAGACCGAAACCGGACCGCAGACTGCAATTTTATCTTCTGATCTAAACAGTCTGAAATGCTTCCCTTTTCCATTACCGTTCCCTCGTTTGTGAGTGTAAATGTGTTTATAAACAGCACCATTGAGCTTTTTGTAAGAATTTTGTTCTTTGATAAAATGGACAGTGAGAAAGTCCAACAAAGGCTCATGCTTTTATGTTGCCCTAATTTGTTTCCATGAGTCACATCCTGTATGATGCGCACTTTCTTTACCTTTTAGCTGCGTTTACAGACATCCATCATCTTGTTTTATTTTTGGGTTAGCTTTGAATGTCAGATCACATAAATAGGAAAATCAAAAAAAAAAAAATCAAAAACAACCCACACAATCCATATTCATCCATATCCATACCTGTTAACATACACAAAGTTAATTTAATTTTCTCTGTCATTTGTAAGACTCAATGTGAATGCACTCTCTATTAAATTCAATGTTTATGCGATTAGACCGTAAGAGGAGCTGTGTAAAGTGCTGTTTCACATTCCCAACACAGATTAATATGCTTGGGTAGACTATGATCAGAGACTATTATGTGAAGAATTGTTTGTGCAGTTGGGATGTGTCACTTTCTTAGCCATCTGTTTATGTAAAACCATTATGTTTTTTTTGGCATTGGGGTAACACTTTATTTTAGTGTCATCATTACATATGTTACATGTATTTACTAGAGTAATAACTAGAAATGATGCGTAATTACATGCAATTAACCCTAAACCAAACCCTCATCCTAACCCTATAGTTAGTACATGTAGTTAATTGTCATTACTCAGTACTTAAATGTATAATGACACTGTAATACTGACACCTTAAAATGAAGTGTAACCCAAAATTGTATTTTTTTGCTAACTTTTATACCTTAGGTATTTTCATCTGCAGTCTTGAAGTTCTGAACCTCATCTGATCTTGAGCCCCTTTAAGCATTAGATTTGCTAAACGTTCTCAAGTGGAACCAAATTCACTTTCTCCAGAAGAGATTTGAATCACAGGACTTTGGAATAGATTTTGTATCCACTTGCCAGCAGCCTAAACAACTGTGGCCTATAAGCCTGAGCGTCTCTTAAATTTAAAGTTACTAGTAACAGCATCTTAAGACTATAGTTTTGCTTATTACATAAATATGTGATAAATAATGTCTTCTGGTTTTTTTTTTTTTTGGTTTTTTTTTGCGCATGCAGGGGCAGAAAAAGCAGTTATGCAATGCATAGGGATGCCTCTCAAATGGCATCTTTAATATATTTTTAAAAAATAAATCATTTTTATTCTCACTGGACAACTGTAGCTTTTCCTAAAATATTTTTAATTAAATTAGTTATTTAGATTTTTATTTTTATTATTAATGCCATTTAAACAATATGCAGATATAAAACTACACATTCAGGGAACTGTTTAGCTTCAGCTGCAATAGTAGTGAAAAATCACTCCTAGCTGTTGTGACATTTTAAAGTTTATTACATGTTTTGTGTGTGGTTGTATATAAATGCAATGCAGTATTTGGTATCACACTGAGTTATATTTATTCCCTATTTTTTTCCTTATTTTAATGGTTTTTCATATTGAACATAATTTTCAGTGTTCAAAGGCCAAGTTAATTGCCTCAGGATGGTGTTGCAAGCTCCTCAACTAATGCCCCTTACTGCAGGCCATGGTATTTTTGTGTGATTTCTCATACCGTAGTGTAAACCAAATAACTTTTTGCCCATTTGGTTGAATAACAAATGTTATAATAATGTCTTCTTGCATTGGAATATTTCTTTCTTGTCTTCTTCCTTTCTTCTTTCCGAGCTTGCTTCCTTCCTTCCTTCCTTCTGTAGGGTTGTGCAGATAGACAACAGTATCGTGTATTGACGATAATCAGACATATCGCTGAGGGCTGATGCCTTTGATGATATCAAGACGATGGCTTGTATTCCCATAATCATTATTATTATTTTTAAACTAACACGAGGGCCTATAATTCATTTGCCTTGCCTAATTTTATTACCACATAACCACAATTGTGACACCGACGTATTTTAGGATTGAACTTCTCAATGAAAACGTTTTTATAAGACTACAAAACTACACATCCCACATCAAAATTGAATTGTAAGGTCATCTTTTCTCAAATTGTCAATAGTGCTTGTTAAAGAGACACATCATTCTTATACAGTTGTTTAAGCCAAGATGTAAACGGCATTGCTGCTCGCCAGCATTTTGTTTCCATAGCATATTCACTAAACATTTAATAACACTAATAATAACAACACTAACAACAATACAATTACAAATAATTATTAAAAATACCTCACCAAAACTATATCGGCTTAGCTAACAGTCTTTAGGTTTGAACACTGGCAAATCAGTAATCTGTGAAAATCAAAATCAGCTTCAAACAATTCTTCTCATGTTTTCACTGTCATTAATGTATGGTCCGCGAGAAAAAGCATGTAAGCTAAATATTATGTCAGTAAATTAAGATATAGAATACGTTCTCAACACAGCTAGATTTTTGCCCCTACTTCAATTTCTCCCGGCATGTAAACACATTAACTTTACATTATCAATTATTTAAACGGTTCACAACTGTTTTCAACATAGATGATAATAAGAAGAAATCTTTCTTATTAACCAAATCAGAATATTAGAATAATTTCTAAAGGGTCGGGTGACACTGAAGACTAGTGTAATGGATGCTGAATACAGTAAATTTAAAACATTGAAATAGAAAATGGTTTAATTTTAACAGTTAATGTTAAATTGTAAAAATTTCACAATTCTGATTTACTGTGTTTTTGTTTAAATAAGTGCAGCCATCAAAAAACGTTAACATCTTAAGAAAAAAAAAGATTATTTAGTTTTGCTTCAGTTTTAATTAACCATTAAATTAATTTTACTTTATTTAACTTTTCTTTGTTGGCCTCATATCTGTGAAGCAGACACAAGATGGTCTGGCAATATCATTGTGTGTCTCCTCTTTGTGTTATTTTTATTGGCTGAACTGTTGCTGCAGTTGTCCTCTCGCTGAACTGCGGTGAGATGTTTGTTTGGTTTTGTGTGTTTGAGTTATGATCACACGCTGAAGTATTGCCTTTCCACTGTCAGTCAGTGTCTAGCTCGCAGCGCCCATTGCCCAGGATAATAAGTCCACATTGACTCTTCCTTTTTCTCACCCAGACACAACAGTGACATGTATTACTGGATGCCACATCTGCATAACTTCTTGACAGGCTGCTTCCATCAGGCCCCATTCATCCACTGGCTGAGAGTGAGAGACAGTTAAATGAAGTTTTATCTGTCCTATTAAAGGGATAGTTCACCCAAAAAACAAAATTCTGTCATCATTTTCTCACCCTCACATTGCTCCAAACCTGTATGAAATTCTTTCTTTTGCTGAACACAAAAATATATATTTTGAAGAATGTCAGTAACCAAACAGTTGATGGGTCCCATTAATTTCCATTGTATTTTTTCCCCCATACTATGGAAGTCAACGGGGCCCCTCAACTGTTTGGTTATCCATATTCTTCACAATTTCTTATTTAGTGATATTATGGTAGAATTGAGCAAATGCTTCCCATAGGATTACTTATAGAAACCTCTTGAGATGCAGTTTTGGTGTTTTCAAGGTGACCTGAAGTTTGTTGTTGCCTCCTAGTCATCAAATTAGAGACACTCGGATTGTTTGATTGGATGTTCTACACCACACAATTAGTTGTGTTATTAGGTTTCACCTCTTTCCTTATTCTCCTGATAAATCATAACGCTGCCTGAGGTATTGCTCTAGTTTGGTTGCTTTTATTGTTACATTTTTTAAAGGGTTTTGAGAGCAGTGGCTTTGACAAGTCCAGTGATGTCAGTAGATTGCATTAGCGTTTGTAATGAGCTCGCTGGCTGATGTTCAAGATAACATTTGGCCTTTTTTACAAATTGTCCCTTACATCTTTGTTAAATATCTGGCCTTTTATGAAATGTGAGCTCATAACAATTGCTTTAAGAGAGGTCTCATTTTGTGATATTTCAGGCTCGTTAGTTTTCCTTTTTCCTTTCAGGTGTTTACCAAATGTAAGTGGGTTCTTAAAATCAATGGGAAATGTTGTTCACCATTGCCACAATTTTTACTTCTGTAACGTGACAAACTAAAACAGGAATAGTCAATGAGGAAAAAATGCCCAGATATTAAAATTCTGCCCAGTAAATGGACAATATTAAAATTCTATGCTATTATGTCCAAATAAATTAAAAATGAAACACTAAAATAAATCATTTTAAATTTTACAGGTGAATTCAGGTTTCACATTATAATGTACAGTATGAAAAATGGATATTCATTTGGAGGTTTGCTAAATATTACATTTAACAGGGTAATTAACCTTATTTATTCATGTTTTTAAAGATTAACTTTAAATGAGCATTAGATGAGGCAAAGGTAATTAAAATTTAAAAATATTGGGGGCTCGTCCGGGATTTGAACCCAGAACCTCTCAAAATCGAAGCAAGAATCATACCCAAGACCAATTATTAAAAAAAAAAAAATCTCTATAATTGTCTCACATAGTACCAATACATTGCGTTTCCTTTCATTTTTATTTTGCTGTGCATAACATATCGTTCATGAAATTTCCACTATTATGTGTTCACATAACTCTACCATTGTTTGCCTCTGGTGTAAATGGAGTCGATGCACATTTTTAATGAGTTCAGTGATTTGGTAACCAGGTTACTCCTCTCACTGACTTAAGGAAAATCAGTTGCAGAAGCCATTCAAGATGAACACTGAACATTTTCACTACTCACTGCGAGTACAGTGGTGTGGCATCTCAATCATGAAGTAATTTAGCATGACATTGGTATTCCTCACTTTCTTTATTTTTCATTTTGCCAGTAAGAAAGTGCCTTGGAGCCTGACATGCTCATAAATATAGTAAGGAACAATTTTACGTGAAGGGATGGTGGTACAATTGAAATGAAAGTATTTATCCTGCATTGTAGTTATTGGTGCACGTTTTTTTAAAAACATTTGATTAATGTAAAAAATATGTATTTAGTGATTTAAGTGTCTGTAAAAAATATACACACAAGTGAAATAAATAGCATTTTAAATCTTAATCTCTAAAGTGTTCAGCTTTTCAGGTCTCTCCAGTACTTTACTGGAATTGTAGGCGTGGTGTCATTGTTTGCAGAAGTTCTCCGATAGGATTATTGATCACAAATAAAGACTTTTCTCCCACTCTCACTTTTGTACCATCTGTTTTTACTTTTTTACAAGGATCAATAGAGAAAGAAAGTGAGAAACTGGTCTGTCATCAATGACATGAACCTGGCAAACTTTGGGAAATCCAATGAGTAGCTCTTCCTCAGAAGAGCTCATTAGTTCAGCTGAATATCTTGTAATCACAGTTTTGTTTCCCAGAGTCACACTATAGTCCTTAATTTGTATTGCGCACCAATACAGATGTAAAAATCAGGTAGTTTCAGAGGGATGTTTGTGTGTTTTTAATGTACAGCGCATGGAACAAGATTGTTGGCGATGTAATTTTCAGCTTGTGTAGAAGAGAGATGTCTTTGAGCTTCAAGCATCGCTGAACATAAACCTGAGCTGAATATGTGTATCCATGCATAAATGTGCAAGATACAGACTACAAGAAGACATTTTTTGTCGTGCAGAGAGAACTGTTACCTTTTGCAGCCATTTCATTTTGGGTGATTACTTGCCTTCAAGGTGTTATCTATTTTCTATTTTAAGCACACAAACAATACACTTTTAAAATTATACACATGCATTTACACACAAATAGAATTCCTAGGAGAATCATTGTGCTCCTTTTTTTTTAGGGGGAACCAGTGGCCGTTTTTATTTTCAAATATCCCAACTATTTTTTTTTTTTTATAATTCTCTTAAGCTCACCAAGGCTGCATTTATTTAATAAAAAATACATAGAAACAGTAATATTGTTAAATATTGTTAGAATTCAAAATAGCTGTTTTCTATATTAATATATATTTTAAAGCAATACTTTGAAAAAAAAAATCTTAATGACCCAGAACCTTTGAGCTTGTCTTATTTTTATTACATTAGATATATGTAGTATATTTTTTAAAATATATGATATGTTTTCAATGAATCTATTAAATGTATTTTATAAAAAAAGATGCAGTCAGATGCTAGGGGTTGCAGCCTTTAGCCTTCTTGTTAGAGCGTCCGACTCCCATGACGGAAGACCCGGGTTCGAGGCTCGCTAAGAGGCTCGAGGCTCGCTACCCCCGGGTAGAGGGTTTGCATTGATGCCGTGACCTGGATGGGAGTGAGGTTTAGGGGGGTGAGTGTAACGGAGGTCAGCTAGTAGGTGCTGTGCGAGTAAACCTCGCACCTGTGACCTCGAGATGCTCTAGCGACAGATGCTAGGGGTTGCAGCCTTTATCCTCCTTGTTAGAGCGTCTGACCCGGGTACGAGGCCTGCTAAGAGCGTGTCGAGTAGGACCCGGGTAGAGGGGTTGCATGAACATCATACCTTTTTCTTGTATGGATAGATGCAGGTATAACATTTTAATAAATATCTCTTGAGCCGATGATAACGACATTTTTAATATAAATGCTCTGCCGAAAGTGTGGCACGATTGTACTGACCAAGTTTACACTTGAATACGTGATGCATGAATAATTTATTATTATTTTTTTGCCTAAAATATTATTTTTTTCAAAGATTAAAAAAAGGTTTTTAGACGTGGCATTCAGAAGCAGTAACAATCAAATGGCTCAGAAATCTGAGGGTTTGCTGAAGTGTTGCCAGCACAAACATC
The DNA here is from genome assembly GCA_038088235.1 of Zacco platypus. Lineage (NCBI taxonomy): Eukaryota > Metazoa > Chordata > Actinopteri > Cypriniformes > Xenocyprididae > Zacco > Zacco platypus. The sequence goes on from CM076065.1 coordinate 12,322,676, forward strand.
AGCAGAAGTTATGTTGCTAGTTTTAATGAAAGGGCGGAAAGGTCAATGTTGCACTTCTTCGTCATGAGAGCTTTTGATTCTTGTGCCATTTCTCTCAGTCAGTAACGGAAGCCCAGCAGTGCTGCCAGTAGAGCTCTAATGCTATTACAAACACACACCTCAACGCATACACAAATGATTCCCAACCACACAGCCTCCCGACAAACAGCCCTAATGAAATTTCAAGTGATGCCAAAAGCCTCCTCTCAGGCTTAGTCATTTCTTTCAATGCGGCTTAAAATACAAATCGATACCAAAACGAGTGGAAAACCCATTCCTATACTTTCAATCGCACAGACACAGTGCCATTCTTACATGTAAATGAAAATAACACGTATAATTAGATTAAATCTTTTCTGAGGGAGAACTGTGCGCACCCCTAAAAGCCATCTTACCTATAAACGTCCTTTGAAAAACGTCTGACTAAACGGCTCTTTGAATAAACCTCAGGCCGAGTATTGAATCAAACGTGGGTAGACTAATTATTCATAATGGAATCAAATGAAAAGGCTAATCAATATGTTGAAAGGGCCCCCTGTTATTGAATTTACTTCCTGCTGTGGCACAGCCGTGAATGACATGCCGTGTATGCACAAGGACCAGCAGGCATATCCATGCTGGATTTAGGAGCATTAGGGTAAATGAGTTTTTGGAAAGGGGGCGTATGGGCCACCAAGGCTTCAGTCTTGCAGATGGTCGCAGATTCTAAATAAGGCAGTGTAATAAACTCACTTTTTTATTCTCTCCCTGTGTCAGTGTGTGGTCAGCGGTCACCTGGCAGCGTTGGCAGCGGTCCAGTTCCCCTGTAATCTACCCAGACAGAGAGGAGACAAACTTAGCTTAGCATACATGCTACTCTGTCATGTTTAATATGCATATCGCAGCAGTACATCTGCCAATCTGCAGCCGTTAATCTTTTTGAATCCATCCCGAGCCAAAGGGTTAACTACGTGTAACCTTTTGTCAACATCATAAACATTCACTATGTAATGTCTGATGCGCAATTGACACACTAAATATGTGAATATCGGCATCATGGAAGACTTAGTTTCAACCAATCTGATTTTCAGCTATAGTTGTTTTTTAAGAGTAATGCTGTTAACGTAGTGAACTGGATCTGGCAGTGCGATCTGATTCATTTATTATGAGTGTCTTGAATAACTCTGCACTGATTGCATGTCAGTTGCTGTTTCCTGGACAACAGAGAGCTAGGAAGTCTGAGCTTTCCATAGCTGTAAGCTAAATCACAAGGAGTAATAAGCAGCTAAACTGAGGGGATCTCATCCATTACAGATCCAGAACACCACACGGATGTCACTCATATAGTCACAGGCAGCAAAAAAATATGTGGATTTGTATGTATTTCCTGTGAAAAAACGGATGAAAATAAATAAATACAAAAAAAAAACGAATGAAAATGTGTTAAACAGAATGTCTTTGTCTGTTGTTATGTCTTTCTTGAGACTTTTTAAATTCATGGACCACCAAATATGATGATTCTCTTGTGGGATGCCAAAAATAATATTATGAATAATAATATTTATTATTATTATTGTTGTTATTATTATTCATAATATAAATGTACATGGAGCTTTTATACATGGAAAGTATAGCTGCTTTAATATTAATAATATTATATTAATATTTTACTTTATTATTTTATTTTTCACAAAATAAACGTCTTTGTACATGAGAAATTATATGCTTTTTAAAAAATCTTTTAATGTTATTGATGATGATGAAATTCTGCATTTATTCACGCAAGTTGTTTTCACCCTACCATTTCGAATTTGAACGTCCGTGTTTACTATAGCATACGCGTTGTTGTAAATCTGTTCATCATATAAAGCCGTCTTGTCTCCTCAGAAGACTTGGATTTGGATTCAAGCACTCAGTTATTTATTTATTTATTTTTTACTCGAATTTTTTATTTTTTTTTAAGTTTTTGAGGAATGGATTTTAAATGGAGAGACAGAAATCTCTGAAGTTTCATAAAAAATATCTTCAGGTGTTTTTCCAACAAATCTTATAGGTTTGAAATTACATGCGGGTGATTAGATGATAACAGATTTTACATTTTTGGGTGAATTTATACCTTTTTAAATACAGTAAGGTGAACCTTGGATAAAACGCAATATATATCGCAAATCATAAAATGTACATCAACAATACATATCATTTGCATATTTATATTGCGATCATTTTTTTTATATTGTGATGTATCGTTACACCCCTAAATAACAATCAGTATAGCTTCGTGAGAGCTCCAGTTTGAGAACTTTCTTTTACCAGTATATGCAGCAATACAACTTAATCCAAAGGATTTACATTTCTTTTCCTGTAATTGTAGTACTTACTGTATATGATAATGTATTTTAAATATTAACAGATTTCGAAGGACAAATTGGACTCTTTGTATTTGTCTTGCATTTAAAAGAACCAACAAATAGAAACATTAGAGCTTCATAAAGATATAGGACTTGGTAAAACTGTGAATTAAACACCTGTATCACCGGAAGCTCATCTGTTGTTATGACTCATGCTGCTGTGACACTTCTTAATTGTCATTTAACAAACCAAGCTGTCATTACTTCAGACTGGATTTTCCATCTCAGTGGAATTGGCTGTCCTTTCCTTCCTTCCATGTTCTCATTCCTTTCTTCTTCTTTAATGGCTCCCATCTCTTTGTATAGAGCGATGTGGTGTTTTGTTCCAGCAGGCAGTTGAGCTGAGAGATGGTGCGCCGTCCGTTAGAGGCGCTTGTGAAATACATCTGTGATTAATTCTCATACTTCTGCGCTTTACACAGCAGGAGCTGATAAGGTAGCTATTGTTTGACCCTTTAGTGCGGGGAATTTCTGTTTTATTACCCGTGAGCTGTTGCATTACAAAGTTCCACGACTTGAATTCTCCATCTCTCACTTATTATTAATGGCACAATAAAAGTTTCAAATGGCCCTTCTATTGGCACATAAATGAATCTCGTATGGCCTGTCGGAGACATTCGCACATTGCCTGTGACCGGATTGTGTCGCAGTGTGTGCATGTGTGTACAAAATCAATGCAGTGAACAAAAGCAAATCCAAATGGACTGTGGATGACAGGACAGCGAATAAACCTGCCTGAAAAAAAATGACAGATAATTGTGTCTCTTGGCCTCCCGAGTGAATTCTTGACTGGAGTACAGGGGCTGTGACAGATGCTCATGGGAGATTGCAAATCAGCTCTCACTATTTACAAAGAGAAATTGGCACATTATGCAAATAGCTGTATTATATTGCCTCGGCATCTTTTAATTTTACGAAGTGCTTCGGAGATTAACTTCATAAGATATTCATTGAGACTCTACAAGGACGGTGATTTGCAGGCATCATGCCGAGTTCAGGATAAGTTCAGTCATGTGATGTGAAACGCACCCTCTCATCAGTGCATATAACTCAAGTGATCCTCTGGCTTGTGCGCTAACATTTTATTGACCGTAAATAGAGCAGAAAATAGAATCAGAGACTTTGTCCGCTCTAAGGTCTCCTGACCTCTAGAGAGTTGTTCAGCAACTTTACCCAGCATGCCACAGTAATCAAACAAATAGTAGTTTTGTGGTAATTATTGGCTTTTTTAGTGTTTTTTTTCCCTTATTTAATTGCACGGGTGGTGTTAATGATCGACTTCTAGATTTTTTATTTTTTTTTTGTCATGCATTTCTGTCATGACAGCTCTCAGAGGGTTTGGCATGGTAATGGATATGACGATGCTGATATGTTTGGTCTTGGCAGAAAAGATCTCCTGCTGTTATTGCTGCTGCGGGACTTGCTATTGCCAAAACACACACAGCATGCTGATGTGAGAAAGTAAGAAATGCTGCTGCTGTACAATATAGCATACATGAATTATCCGTAGCAGATTTATACAGGTGGAGGGTATCTGAAAGTATCCTGCAACTGCTACAGCAAATGCTGACCGAGTATTTGAAAGTTGAGCAGCGAGCTCATTGGTTCCTGCTCTATCAGTAGCCAATCTGCTGTGCCCTATAGAGAATGATGTGATTGCAAGCAGATTGAGTTAAGGACCTATCAGCCTGCGCCATCAAGAGTTTCATGACAGCGAACCACATTTTCATGCATGGTCATTTTTGTCTCTAACAGACCACTCAGAACTTCAGGTCTTCACTTCTGATGTGGTTTGGTAAGCCAGACATTTTAATACTGGCATAAAATCTGAGACATATTGCAATTTATTTTGGTGTGTACTGTGTAAACTCATTTAAAATATGGTGGATCATTTCATGCTGCAGTTTCCCTCCATTCAGATGTTATAATCACTGAATATTGAAGAATTAAAGAAATAAAGAATACAGCTGTGCTAGAGGAATTTGCAGACTTTAAGACACAAGTCTTCTGGTTTTTGCAGATTTTGATGTCATGAACCATGCACACTTTCTCAGAAGTGTGAGTTTTAACAGTCTGCTAGCATCTAAACAGAATATATTAGTGTTTAATGCACATCAGTAAGCCAAAGAGTTTGTTTTATTTATTTATTCATTCTTTTATTTTCATATATTTTGCTTTATTTTTATTTTATTTTTGCCTTTTGAGCAAATCTAAAGTTCATGGGACCTTTTTCCATTTGACTCCAGTAATATTGATTATAATATAAGACAATGAATTATATATTTATTTATTTAAAATAAAGACATCAATACTATTACTACTACTAATAATGTTTATTTGTTTTATTTATTTTGTTTTAGTTTTTATTTGTAGACTTTTGCCTTTAAAGTCTAAAGTTAACAGCACCCTAACTCCAATATCGAAAGATATATTTGTGTATTAAAATACTTTGTAATAAATGTAATGTTTCAGCCTTTTATTAAGGGTCTTTTTTGCCTTTATGGGTAAGTGGCGAGTGGACAGGAAATTAGGTGTTAGAGAGGGGATGAGAAATTACCCAGTTTTTTCTGTAAATGTGCAGTAGATGGAGGAAAAACCATATGTGAATGGCTCCAACACGCTAGCATTGTGATTTCACATTCTTTACGAAACTTGACAAAATGTTCAACTTGTCCTTTCAAAGTTCTCTCAACATAAGTACTATACCATACAACCTCCTAATGACCCCCGTTGATAAACATATTATTTATTAAGCAGTCCTGCAGCCCACACTTTATGTCTTGTTTCTAAGTTGGAAGTTTTATGTCTTTAATAAAAGAAGCACAACGGCACCTTTTGTCATTAGAGGTGAAATTAGGCAGAGCGGGCATTGTTTTGGAAAGGGAACGTAATTTATGCGGCTTGCCAAAGGGAAGTGAGTTTAATTCCTCTGGGCTAATGAGCTATAAATCAGTCTCTGCAGGCTGTCGGAGTGTTATCAGTACACCATCTCCCGCAACACTTCCCTCCGATCATCTCTCTACCTCTCTGCGCTCTGAAATCTCACCCATCTGACTCACTCAGTCAATGGAACAAATGGTAACATATGTCCGTCACTTGCGTTTGTGTGCCAATGTGTGACTATACAATATAAAGCACCTCAATTTTTTTGCATGCCAATTCACTACAACCATGGGCAGGTTCGATAAGCGTGCCGACCAGACGTTCAACTTCCTGTCAAGGCTTGGGGAAAAAGCAAATTGATTGTATGTTTAAAATGTCAAATATGAGCGATTTATCTTCCTTTCGCAATCACCTCAGGAAGTGCATGGAAAGTAGGTTCACAAACGAGTATTACATGCTCTCACTTTTGGTGGGCAAATTAATTCAACTCCCCTGCAAAAGCACAATGAATCGTTGTCCAAGTTGTCTCATTTGTGTTGTGCTGCTAATTGGCTCAGTTAACACTTAATTAAAGGAACTCTACTTCTCTCTTTCAGTTTGTCCTCTTCACTTTGTGACCGGGTGGTCACCGACCTTATTGGAGTCTGTTGTTGTTGCTGGAATGATTAGTGTTTGACAAACTTTGGATTGGATGTCTTGCTAAACTGTAGCTCAGATGAATCAGTCATGAAATGGCAAGCAGGTTTCTTTATACAGATGGAGAGATTATGCATCATTTGTTAGGTATAATTTGATCATTTGTTAAATTCCAAAGTACATATTGTTAGTTGTTGAATTGCAAATGCATCAATCATAACACTGCAAATTTGTTTTATGTATCATGGAGAATAGAATAAACTCATGAGAAGTTTCCTTCCTCAGGCCATCAGGATGGCTAAAGAGTCGTTTACCCTTAAAGAAAATGTAGTTGATTTGTCATGTCATTCCAGACTTGTATGACTGTCATTCCTCTGTTGAATATTAATGGTGATTCAATATAATGAAAGTGAGTGATACAGTTTTTGTTACAGTTGATCACTGGCTTTGGTATTAAGGATTTTGATTTGACTTTTTGTGAATCAAACTAGTTTAATTGTGCAGTATATTTTTGAAATAATTAAATAATTGATTTAAATTAGTAATTTGTTTTGGGCTGAAATATACTTGTTTTTAGTGCTGCAACGACGCAGTCACAATCCTAGTCACACTGTTTACATTCATCTTGCGTAATGGTGGCTTCTGCTCCCGGGAATGGAGAAAGTTCCATTCTATCACAAAAACCTAGACCACGATTATCAAAAGTATGGGAATACTTTAAACAGAGGCCAAATACAATGGTCCTTTGTTCCCTTTGCTGAACCGAAATGGCGTACCACCTATGGAATTGGATCTCTGCCAAATTGCCGACCGCTCGCCTGCTCAACACAAACCAGCGTTACAATGTGCCAAAATTCCAGCCAATCAGAGATGAGGCTGCTAAATTCTGATTCGTATTATTACATAATGACGTGTCCCAGTGTTTCTACACCTCAATTAACTGCTAAATTAGTTCTAACTTCTTATGTAAAAAAAGCTCACTAGATTAATAAAAAAAAAACCTTAATAAAAAGTAATCGTTAGATTAGTCGACAGAAAAAATAATCGTTAGTTGCAGCTCTACTACACATACAATATTCATAGATACAGATTACAATCTAAAAAAAATGCTAGGTTGAAAACAACCCAAGTTGGGTTGAAAATGGACAAGCCTAGCAATTGGGTTGTTTTAACCCAGCAGTTGGGTTAAACGTTTTCCCAACCTGCTGTATAGTGTTATTTAACTCAACTATTGTTTAAAAATTACTGTATTGCTTGGAATACAAAAGGAACCCAAAATATGTTGGAAATTAGCAATTATTATGATTTTTAAACAATAGTTGGGTAAAATAAAACGTTCAACCCAATCGCTGGGTTTGTCTGTCTTCAACCCAATTTGAGTTGTTTTTAACCTAGCATTTTTTAGAGTGTACTAAATTGCTTATTAATAAATGTTTACCTTTTGATTATTATTGTTGTCTCTAGTGATTATGTGTCTGATTTTTAAATTCCAACATATTTTGGATTCATTTTAAGCCAGCTATACAGTCATTTTTATAGAATAGTTGGGATAAGTAAAATTGCCCATTTTCAGTGCAACTTGGTTTGTTTTTAACCCAGAATTTTTTGTGTACATTTATTACATTCAGTTTGGACTGCAAACCCTTTTTTATTTTTGCCAGCCTTAATTTTTGTACTTAATAATTAATCTATTTCTGTAAATACATAATTTATTTGTTATACCATTGCATAGACATCGAATAGACTGGTAGGAAAAGTTTGCCTTTGTACCATGTGTGTGTGAAAATTAAAGCTTTAGACTTGAATGTTGACAAACTGTGTCGGTACAGTGCTGCAGTTGCTGTCATCTAATGTTCCCTCATTATTCCGCAAAGATAATTCCTGCCTACACAATGCTAAACCAATTAAAGAGTGGCTGGATGAATTCCTAGATGAAGTTAAATGGCTTGTTTTCCCAGTCAACTGTTTAAAACGTCACTGCACATTTCATTGAAGGACAAGGAAGATGTTCTGAAGACCTACTACTTGATTCTGATATATTGCTTGCTGTTTCCATTATTTTCTCCACTATAGGCAAGCATATCCTTGGGGAAAAAAAAGCGAGCACTGGTGAGAATGTGTTTATGAACTGCAGAGGTTTCATAAATCCATCCGTCATGATAGACAGCTGGAAGTGAAGAGCGCAGATTTAATTTGATGGTTGACTGCCCCCCTTTAAACTCACAAGGAATTATTCTTATAGGACCCTTCAATTTACTCCACCCAAATGAATAAATAAATGAAAAAAATCTATGTATTTTAAAATAAATTCAAAATAAAATCAGAATTTACACACAACTGCCTCTCAAATACAAATTTCCATTAAAGCAAACGACTGTTTTAAAGGATCTGTTAAAGGATCAAATGTTACATTTCTGTGGTCATTTACTCACCTTCATTCCATTACAAGCCTGTATGACTTTCTTTCTTTTGTATAACACAAATTGAAATTAGCTGAATGTCCAAGCTGCTCTTTTCCATACAATGAATGTGAATGTGGACCACCAGAAAATTGTCATAAGAGTAGATTATATGCTATACTCCTAATTTTTATTAAGCCTTATGAAAACTTTGTGCAAGGAACAGATCTTGCCTGGAAGTCCTTATAATAGAGAAAGATTCTCTTAACTTCAAATATTATGCTTTTCATGTTGCTTGACCAATTGATTGAAAGGTCTTGTTTCAGCACCATGGACAGATCCTCTTATGTTTTTTACTATGACTATCATCTGTAACCTTTAATCTGTGTGGGTAACCTTCTTAATATATTATTCTGGCATCCCTCCAGTTGGAAATGTTCGATTTTTGTTTTTTTGATATTGTAGGATCCAACATTTCAAACCAGAGCAGTGCACACATTACACCATTTTGCATTATATTTGCTGAATAAATCCAGTACTTATTTCTTACAAATTTTGGGGTGCTGATTTAAAAAAAAGTGTTTTGCTCTAATTTTGCTTTTTGTCACACTTTCTGACAAAATATTTTGTAGCATTTTGGTTTTCGACAACCATTTATGAGGTGAATAAGTCTTGTCCTATTCTTATCCGATTTTTACATCCATGACATTACTTTATACCTAATGCTCATTTCAAGGTTAGAGCTATGGCCAGTGACAGAAGAAAATTCAAACATGACTCAGATGTTTTTTATATATATATTATAAACTTGTTTGTGTAAATTCTTTGACATTAAATTTGAACATATGCTATGCACTCCTTTACAGATTGCAAGTTGCTGCATTCTGAATACTACATTTTTTTGTCATTAAAACTTTTGAAACTTTTAACATTTGACTACTTTTGATATTTAAGTGCATTAAATCTGATACATATATATGATTTGAAAAATCTGAATTCTTATTTTGTGAAAAAACTATGTGATGGAAAGTTTTTATTGATATTTTTAACTCAACTTCATCACATTTAATATTAGGCCTTTTTGCCAATCATCAGAATTCAATTTTTTTTTTTTCAAGATGCCATGCCGTGTTGTTTATGTTGAGCTGGAGCATTTCCATCTTCCTTGAGCCATATATTGTAGTTTTTCCATGAAAATCCGTTGTGAGCTTTCCTTTATTTTGACAGATCATAGGAGGCCATTACTATGTAGGGCGGACTAATCCCTACACTCCTCCATATAAAAGAACGCTGCATAAAATCGAGCTTGACATGAAAGCGACACGGCCACCCTCCTGCAGTACCCGGGAAATGCCTGCAAACTAGGTTTATTTTGATTAATGTTTAATTGCTAAAGGTAATTAAACCGAAGGTAGGTGTTTGATGGAGTTAAATCGTTTAGTTGCAAGGGTGATGTTCTCATAATTCAGTAAATTAAGGCCTGAATATGAATATCTAAACAATCTCCACTCTTAAACATTCAAATGTATAGATGGTTTCTCAGTCACTCAGCTTTGCTATTTCATGTAGGTCACTTTTTTAGTGCCACCGGCGAGGCAGGCTTAGAGAGTTCACATCCTTTTGTACATTATTTCTGAGTGGAGTTAGACAGAGGCCAGCTCCCTGAGCACTCCGTGCCCGGGGCTGTTGAGTGCTCTGGGATCGTGTTTATAGAGCAGGGCCAGGAGGAGGTGAGGTCACCTGCTTGGCGGCTTGTCCGTTTGCAAGACTGGTGATGGGGCATTGATTCAGCTTGGCAGCTTTGGCAGATTTGCCAAGCAGGTGAAGGAGAGACTTGAATTTGGCTGCAAACTGCTTCTGGCGGGAGGTTGGCAGGGCATGTCAGCCAAGTACTCAGATGCTCTCGGGCTCTTTCATGGCCATATGTGTGTCTATGTATATATGCATAATGAAAATATCACCGTCCCTGTCAAGATGTCTTGAAAATAATGAGCTTATTCCCTTTCCCCATGTAACTCTAGAACTAACATGAAATCTGATATTGCCGGAGTTTTTTTCTTGCGTCTTCTTTCAGTGCGTGTACATCTAGACGATTTACAAGAACAGAGCTCACTGTGGGGAGGACTTAATGATGCAGAATGTCTTTAAAGAGCTTGGTGCTTTATTAGCGGGCCTGCTGTCAAGGGGTAGGGGCTTATGGAGTCGGATCAGGCCGTACACACAAACATTTGCACAGTTATTGCGTCATTCTTATCGTTCGGAAGGAGTACAGAATTGCTCCAAGGCCATGCCAAATCCTAGTTTAGGCAGAAATCCGTTTCGCTGCGACGTTGCATTATATTGGCTGAATCTGGTCTGTTGTGCCAATAAACAGTACTTTAGATCAAGTTTTAATTGCTTTCAAAGGATATTTGCTCCCTCTGGGAAGAGATGTTTGTAGAACTGTACTTAATGAGAAGATTGGTTGGGTGTAATTTTGAGTTAAAAAGTTGTTACAGACTTCCAAAGTCAACTTCTAAAACCAAAGGTCAGGGAAAAGTCTTGAGAAGGTGCAAAAAAAGCTGTGGACTCAGAAATGTGAGTGTGAGAAATAAAGAGCTCAGTGGAATTATGAAGCCGGGTGGATGTTAAGGACAAAAGGGAAACATCTGTGGGTGTTAACTTTGCACTGCGCAGTGCAGGAAAGGGTCTTTGAAGTCTTGAAAGAATGCTGTAATTTGCTGGTAATTTCCACTACAATCACCACCACATAAGTACAGGTTTAAAATTCTTCACCTTTACCTTTTCTTGACATCAAGTGCTTCGTAATCAATCCATTTTAGCGCTATCTAATTACACAACTTCAATGAATCCCCCTCTATTGAATTGCTCGGAGAGGATAAGGGTTTGAACCCTTATGGAATTCTCAAATGAAATATAGGGAAGCTGGAATAACAAGCCAAATTTGATCTGCGACTCAGGCTCAGCACACAGTTTTCATTTTAGAGATCACCACTGCGGTTCTTGAGGGCAGCAAAATGGGTTTCCAGTGCGGAGGGACTTGTATGAGCCGAATTAAAATTCCTCAACTGAAATGCATCTTATCTTATCTGTTTTTGCCAGGGAACTGATTGCATTAAATGTTTTAATGATTCACAGATGGCCACTTTCATTTAACTGTTGAACAGTCCAGGACTTTTAATGCTCTGATTCTCCTCATGGTTTTGGATCAGTTTGTGTTTTTTGATTGATTTAAGCTGTGGTTGCTTGATGGTATGGCTGATAAGCGTGCTTGTTTAGCATGTATTTTCTACCTTCTGATACAAAATATATGATATGTCACAATATTTTACAAAGCGTCATTTGCATCATATTAGTGCTGTCTTCTAATATATAGTGGGGAGAACAAGCATTTGATACACTGCCGATTTTGTAGGTTTGCCCACTTACAAAGCATGTAGAAGTCTGTAATTTTTATCATAGGTACTACTCAACTGTGAGTGATGGAATCTAAAACAAAAATCCAGAAAATCACATTGTATGATTTTTGAATAATTAATTTGCATTTTATTGCATGACATAAGTATTTGATCACCTACCAAACAATAAGAATTCTGGCTCTCACAGACCTGTTAGTTTTCTTTAAGAAGCCCTCCTGTTCTCCACTCATTACCTGTATTAACTGCACCTGTTTGAACTCGATACCTGTATAAAAGACACCTGTCCACACACTCAATCAAACAGACTCCAACCTCTCCACAATGGCCAAGACCAGAGAGCTGTGTAAGGACATCAGGGATACAATTGTAGACCTGCACAAGGCTGGGATGGGCTACAGGACTATAGGCAAGCAGCTTGGTGTGAAGCCAACTGTTGGCGCAATTATTAGAAAATGGAAGAAGTTCAAGATGACGGTCAGTCTCCCTTGGTCTGGGGCGCCATGCAAGACCTCACCTCGTGGGGCATCAGTGATCCTGAGGAAGGTGAGGGATCAGCCCAGAACTACACGGCAGGACGTGGTCAATGACCTGAAGAGAGCTGGGACCACAGTCTCAAAGAAAACCATTAGTAACACACTACGCCCTCATGGATTAAAATTATGCAGCATATGCAAGGTCCCCCTGCTCAAACCAGCGCATGTCCAGGCCCGTCTGAAGTTTGCCAATGACCATCTGGATGATCCAGAGGAGGAATGGGAGAAGGTCATGTGGTCTGATGAGACAAAAATTGAGCTTTTCGGTCTAAACTCCTCTGGCCGTGTTTGGAGGAAGAAGGATGAGTACAACCCCAAGAACATCATCCCAACCGTGAAGCATGGAGGTGGAAACATCATTCTTTGGGGATGCTTTTCTGCAACGGGGACAGGACGACTACACCGTATTGACGGGAGGATGGATGGGGCCATGTATCGCGAGATCATGGCCAACAATCTCCTTCCCTCAGTAAGAGCATTGAAGATTGTCATTGTCGTGGCTGGGTCTTCCAGCTTGACAGCGACCCGAAACACACAGCCAGGGCAACTAAGGAGCGGCTCCGTAAGAAGCATCTCAAGGTCCTGGAGTGGCCCAGTCAGTCTCCAGACCTGAACCCAATTGAAAATCTTTGGAGGGAGCTGAAAGTCCGTATTGCCCAGCGACAGCCCCGAAACCTGAAGGATCTGGAGAAGGTCTGTATGGAGGAGTGGGCCAAAATCCCTGCTGCAGTGTGTGCAAACCTGGTCAAGAACTACTGGAAGCGTATGATCTCTGTAATTTCAAACAAAGGTTTCTGTACCAAATATTAAGTTCTGCTTTTCTGATGTGTCAAATACTTATGTCATGCAATAAAATGCTAATTAATTATTTAAAAATCATACATTGTGTGATTTTCTGGGTTTTTTTTAGATTCCGTCACTCACAGTTGAAGAGTACCTATGATAAAAAATTACGGACTTTTACATGCTTTGTAAGTGGGCAAAACTTCAAAATCGGCAGTGTATCAAATACTTGTTCTCTCCACTGTGTATATATACACACACACAATATTTATACACAATATTGATACAATATTGTAAGAAAAAGTGTCATGATTTGTCAATATATGATTCTAGCACAGCCCTGATTTGTTTTTAGTTGTCATTTGGCTAAAGACCATGATTGATAAACCCTAGCATACACGTTAGTTTTAAATACACTGAAGGGAGTTTCCTTCAAAGCAATGTGCTGATGGATGGACTAAGATGAAGATTTTATGGCCATTAGCAGCTTCAATTCTCCTGACTCCCAAGAGAGACAAGATGGGGAAATGCTCCACTATTTCCCACAAGAGGTTCAATATTTGAGCGAGAAAGGACCTAGAAAGATCATTCTGTCACACAACTTTTGTCTCCATATCTGGCAGTCAAAGCGTCTGGTGAGCAAGAGAGATGATTCGAGAAGGGAGCTCCTCTGAAATCGATTGCTTTCACTGATTTGTGGGAAAACAGGCTTGTGACACTGCTGTCTCCACAGCTTCTGTAGTTAGGCATCACAGTCCAGTGGATATGACACTCCATCTGCTTGACTAGAGCTCTACTGAGGCCCTTAAGGGGGACAGTCAGCGCAGGTGAGATGGGCGATCTCCTTAATTGTCCTCTCATCACTTGGAGATGATACTTTCTCTTGTCTCATTTGAATAGTCCCCCTCACTTTTCACACGAAATTCTTTCAGCAAAACCCTTTTGAAAAATTGATCCGAGCCTTCTGAGGTCAATCTAATGCTAATGCATGGGCTGACCTTCCCTACATCAGCAAATGGGACATTGTATTCACGTCTGTTACCAGGACTCGCTCTGACATCAATGGATTTAAGATGAATACTTGAGTGTTCTAAGTGAACATCAGAGCATCCATGTTATTCAGTGTATGTTCGTTGTGTGTTCGGTCTAGCCCTTTTGGCCTGAACTCCAAAGAACCATTGAGGGATCTTAAAACATGAACAAACAGGGCACAGTACAAGATACTCAGTAAGACTCCAACAAAAAGTCCTAGGTTATACGCAACTTGCATTGCATGCCTATCGCTGAAGTACTTTAGTTTTAATTCATTTTTTTAGAAATTATGTTAATGTTAAAAATAATAAATGGTGCAATTTGTTAAAAAAGGTGATATCAGAAGTGGATGTTTTTTTATTTCGAATCAGGAATTGCATGTTTCTTCCCTTTTTCACTCACTACAGGCACAGAAACTCCTAGCAAACGTTGCCTGCAACTGTTCTTGTGTGACTTTTCAGCACATATGTACACTAAATAATTTACTTTAAAAAAATTAAGAAAAGATTAAAGGTTAAATTCATGTACTAGGTATAAATTATGTTCTTGTTTTGTGTGTGTGTGTGTGTGTGTGAAGATGGAAAAACATGAATTACCTATGTTTTTAAAATTTTGTAAATGCAGAAAAATGTTTATGGTTAATGCAGCCTCTGGTTATAATACATTGGGTGTATTTTACTTGGTGAATTCTTTTTATAAAAAGTTATTAGATTTTCTTTTATTATGTTTGCCCTGTCATTTTTTTATTGATATGATTATGTTGGCAGACATGCTTTTTATGCATTTTATTGGACATCTACAATGAACAGTGATCATACAAAAAATGCTGATTCTGTGCTCAACAAGAAATGTTTATTAAGAACAGCATTTATAATGTAACAACATTAGTCTTTTTCATCACTTTTGGTTAATTAAATGCATCCTTGTTGAATAAAAGTATTAATTAAAAAAAAAATGAAAATGGTGACATCAATAATCAACTGTCTTGTTACAAGCATAAATTCTCATTACTTTTGGAATCATAACTACAATCAGAGAGGTTAAACATCTTGTAATTGATGTGCTCCGGGCGGAATCCTTGTGTCTTTTAGTGTGCGCTCTGTACCGCCCCCGCGCATTGTAACGTGCTAACGCCCGGTCCACAGCCCAGCAAGGGGGATTTTTAATGTGCTGAGACAGGACATTGTGTCCCTGTCAGAGGAACGGGGCCTGAGAGTGATGTGTGATGAGATGCTGCAGTCGTGCTCCACTCCAGCTGAGCTGATGGATGGTGATAGATGCTTACAAGAGGTGATAAATGAGTATGGATGGTGGTTATAGTTTGTAACGGTGAACAATACAGCACCGCGTAGGCTGCGGTGACCCTTCAATGTACTGTGACAAAAAAATGACCAGACAAATTACTGTCCCCCTCTCTGTTAGTAAACATAACAAATGTTCAGTTCTGTGTCTGATTCGTTCAGTGATGTAACTGTATTTAATAGAGGTGGGAAATATGTCCAATGTTGTTTCACAATATGAGAAATGTTGGTAATGCATTAGAACACTGTTCTGTCGTTTATGAATACACAGGAACAAATGAGCAATGCACTATTAACATATATTAACTACTATTAACTAACAAGAAACTCTGATTAATCTGATTAAAGATTATCTGATTAATCTGTTAGTCAGTTAAACAATGTGTTAACACTCTTAACTATTATCTAACAAGCGTCATTTGAATCATTTGTTCCTGTGTAGTTATTTGTTAAGGACGGAACAGTATTCTATAGTGTTACCGAAACTTTATTTCATAATAACGGTATGACAAATATAATAGAACAACGATGCAAGTGAAATTAAGTTTTTCAAGAACAGTAGATTTATTTAACATGTATTAAGTAGGTATGCAACAACAATACAGTTATCCCATGGTTCAATACATACTACCATCAACTGTCTGGTTACCAACTTCACCAAAATAGTGAATTTTAACACACGTCTAGGTTCAACAGAACAAAGAAATTGATAAAGGTTTGGAACAACATTAGAGTGAGTAAATAATGTCAGAGTTTTCATTTTGGCCTGAACTGTCCCTTGCTGCCATGCATCTACAGACACGCATCTGATTTTTTTTTTTTCTCAACTTTCACTTTAGACGTAACCGACTGTTTATGTTAACCATGTGAATATTTTACACTATTAGAGCAAATAAGAGGCGAAAGATAACTTAATCCAGTAGTCATGCGCTGTTTGACTGGCTTTTAGTGTGTACTCGCTGTAGTGTGATACTATGATATTTCTTCAAAGGCAGATTGTTTTACATTTTAATCATTAAAACAGCTTATTTTGCTTAACTCTTGTAACATCATGCACATCCTGCTCTTAATTTTCTTTTTTATGCTTTATAACTCTAAAGTTTCAGTAACTTAAAGTAGTTCTGTGCTATGCAGATATATTTACATACCATGGCATAAACAATATAGCAAAATAATAACAGACACATCGCCACAATATATATCGTCATACCTCCCAGGCGGGTCACCACGATTTTGTCAAGTTGGACATGTTCCTGAATTAACATCTTGTCCAACCTGGAACAACATTTAGTCCTAACCCTACCCCTAACCTAAACCTAAACTTATCCCTAAAATCAAATAATATGCGAATAACACTGATGTAGAAGCACCTAACCCTGGCTGTAAGGCTAAATTTGACATAAACTGTAAACTTGTCCCTCAAATCTGATTGGTTGATTGGAATGTTGTTCCAGGATCAACAAAAATGTTGATTCAGGAACTTGTTGTACTTGGTGAAATCACTTTCACTCTAGTGTTCAATTGCCACAGCATGCTGGGATTGCTGGCATTCAGAGGTGTAATCGGCTCTGCAGGGCTCGGATGATGACTGGTCTGTATTTCTTCTGGATTTTTTTGATATGTTCAAGGTGGCTTTTAGACAATGAATAAAGAGGATGCAGGAGATGCCCTCTCACTCTCATTGGAATTGCAGTCAGTCCCTGAAATCTGTCCTCTACGGTGAAAGACCGGTGCTGAACCACACCACTAAACTTTGCCAATGATTAAAGAACAGCAGCTGAGTCCTTCCCTGTCTTTCTAACACACTCTCACACTCTCAAACACTCTCTGCCTCGAAGCTGAAGACTACTTCAACAATTTCCCAAAGGACAGGCCTTATTAACTGAGGCGGTGGACCCCTTGCCTGTTTGTTTCTGTCTGTGTGTGTGGTTGGAGACTCACAACTCTCTCTGCTACTTAGTAATGACTTTTTTGTCTCCTCTTCTAAATCCTCCAGTGGCAGTATTTGTTGTGTGAGGTCTTGTCATAAGTGTGTGAGAAATGTCATCAGTGGCTTTCTGTGGAAATGTCGCTCATGAAATTGGGTTTCGTGCATGTGTGGTCTGCTGATAGACGGTCCAATTTAGCATGCTTTGCAGAATCGTAATTAATATCTGGCATTACATACTTTGCCTCGGTTTACCATTCAGGGTGGACGTTTGTTATCATTGTTATTTTTCATAACAATTTGAATGTTTTTTTTTTCATTTAATGTCAGAGTACAGTAGATGAAATTAGTGTTTATGAATAAATGCTCAGCATTGATATTTTCAGGTTCTTCGGAGACCCGAGAACATGCGTTTTACGAGGGTAAATGAATGAAAAATAATTTATTTTAATTTATTTTGTGATTTTTAAGATTCGATATTCTCATTTGTTTTTCAGTTACAGCAATAGTTATTGAGGTTTTGTATTTTTAATTATGTTTTTAATTGATTTTTTTTTTTTTTAAGATAATTAAATAATTTTAAATCATCCTGTGGCCCCCTTGGAAATTTGCCCTGTCCCCCTGGTTGAGAGCCACTAATTTTTTGTAACAATTACTATATTCAAAATAAATGCAGTTAAAACCTAAAAAGTGCATTATATGTTTTATGTATTTAATGTGTTTGTGTTTAATTTATGTGTTGAACAACCTGTTCCCTGTCCAACATTAAAATACTGAAAGTGATTTTTTTTTTCTTTGCTATAAACATTATATATCATTTTTAAGTCATTAATAATTGTCATTAGAACTGTGGTGCTGTGCTGATCTTATCATTCACAACATAATGTGTCTCTAAAGGATCCGGAGGCATTGTTGCTTGTTGCTTGATGCCACAATAATTTGATCTATTCTAGAATCAGTTTAATTAAAGACATTTTTTGGTCACTATTGTACGACAGATGTTTGTGACGGAACAAAATTCTTTTGCAAAGGCATGCAAATCAGCTTTTACATTCCAGTAATGTTCCTAGAACTGCACATTAATTGCATTTTCATGCAAATTTTCGGCACATATCTCATCTAGCCACTGGCTTATTAATGCCAATGATGGATACTCCTGGGAGAAAAATTTGACCAAGCCAAAAACATTTAGTGGTCTATTAATGGTCTTAACCATTTTAATCACAAATCAATTAGCAAGAAGTACAGATACTGTTGATACATTAACTTAACTTCCCCAAATTGCAGACAGCTTTTTACACCAAGAAGAGTCAGTGTTGTTCCACACGATGTTAACATGGCTTCAAACAGTTGAAAAATGTCTCCCAGTTCTTTTGAGTTTAATGTGAGACCATATATTCACTATAGGGTTCAAATCTGCACTCAGACCAAGGACAAAACTTTAGATAACTTTTCAATTGTGGGAAGAAAGCCATTCTGCAATTTTCTCCTGTAATCCAAAGCATTAAATGACTTTTCACAGTGAAGTAGCTCACCGATACCTGCAGCTAAAAAGTCTCCCCACACAATAACGCCTCTTCCTTCATTCTTCACTGTGGTAGAGATACATTTATTATTATATTTCTCACCAGATTTTCGAAGACGCCGCTCTGGAACATCACCATGCAACTCGTGTTTCAATCATCTCTCCACACACAACTTCCCATATTATGCCAAAAACTTATTTCTGTCTTTGTTGTTTTTCTGACTCAGCAATTCCTTTTTAAGTAGTGCATTTGCTTAAATTTTGCCAATTTTCTGACCAAAAATTTGTGTTAAGACATTGAAAAGCTTCATGTTTAGCTTGGCCCTTTTTTTTTCTTTTTTTTTTGCCCAGCAGCGTACTTCCTGTGGGAAGTCAGCTAAAGCTAACTCAAATTTGCTGTAGTTAGGGCTGCAGTTTGCTTTCAATGATCCATACTTCAGATGATACTTAAGATAATGAAAACGGGGTTGAATTAGAGGTCAGAACTCTTTAAGTCATCTTCAGCCACTGGACTGTATGCTTTGAGTACATTGGTGGGTATTTTAACACCTGACATTATTTCCTCAGTGTTATTGAATAACACTTGTGTGCTGATGGTCTCAGCAGATAAGATCCTCTAGTGCAGTGCTTGCTGATCCAGCTGGCACTGTGACTGGCATTAACATCATGCCATTTTGGCTTCCAGGAGATTTTTTATGCAAGTGAGTCAGA
Source organism: Zacco platypus (assembly GCA_038088235.1). Taxonomy (NCBI): domain Eukaryota; kingdom Metazoa; phylum Chordata; class Actinopteri; order Cypriniformes; family Xenocyprididae; genus Zacco; species Zacco platypus. Next base: position 12,342,251 of record CM076065.1, read on the forward strand.
GAGCTGCAGCCTCTGGGCTAAAGTCCTAGTGTCTTTTTTGGGTTACAGAAGTGTTTCTGTTTAATGACCCTTTCAAATAAAGCTGGATTTTTGCATCTGCTGTGGGATACAGTATTTTGCTCTGTGTACACTGAAATATTACTAAGGGCTAGGAGTCCTTATTTATGGCTTTTTTGCATGTTTTGTGTTGATGTTGGGAGAAATGTGTGCAAATAGCTTTAAAAACTGTAAAATGTAGAACGTAGGCGCAGTACTAAAGTCTTATTGTTGCTGTGAAAGCATAATCCTATTTAATGATTAAACAATAATGAACAGAAAGCCTCTGCTTTCTGTCAAGGTCCGGATCACAGAGTCTGGTTTATTTTGCAATTATCATCTGACTATACATTCTTCCACTTATTACGTAGCTGCTTACCCAAATAATGAAATGTGTGGATTTCAAATATGCACTTTAAAAAATGCTGGGTTGAAAATGGACAAACACAGTGATTGTGTTAAATGTTTGCCCAACCTGCTGGGCAGTTTTATTTTTCCCAACTATTGGCTTAAAATCAACCCAAAATAGGTTGCTCGTCTGTAAAATTACTCATCTAAAATTAAAATTCAGGCACATAATTACTAGATCCAACAATATTAATCAAAAAGTGAACATTTATTAATAAGCAGTTGAATAAATTTGTTGTTTGATTTATTATTCATTATACTTATTAATAAATGAACATTTATCAATAACATATTAATAAATGTTAATTTCCAGCATATTTTAGGTCCATTGTAAGCAAGCAATACAGTAATTTTTAAACAAAATTTTAAACGAAAGTTTAAAATATATAATATTAATATATAATAGTTCAACGGCAGGTTGGGCAAACATTTAACCCTACCGCTGGGTTTGTCCATTTTCAACCCTGCATTTTTTTTTTAGTGTAGATTTGAATTTTAAATTATTTATCATCTAACTTACATGCTAGTAAATTGTACTAAAATGGTCCTTTTAATAACCTTAAAAACAATTGGACCAGCAATAAGACAAACACTTATATTGTAATTATTGAATTTGTGTAGGTTCTTCTTATATTTATTATTATTGTTATATTATAAATTTTATATATACGTATGTATGTGTATAAAATGCACGAGTTCATAAAATATCATTAATCTGCAATCCAGGATTCTTTTGCTATGGACTAGCTAACATTGTATGCTGAAATATACGTTTTATCGGTCATTATTTAAAAAAAAAAAAGACTGATTTGACCAATCATAATGTAGTATTCCAGAGAGCTGTAATGTAAGGTGATTTTCTATGAATGAAGTTTCATCTGGGGCTGAACGGGAGAATTACAGTAAGTGAATTTTAAAGACTCTTCAGTTCTTTCCATGGAATGTGGTGCAATTACATTTTAAGTAAGTCCCAAATAAATTTCTACTGACTTTGAAATGATTTCAATGGAAAAACTTTTTTTGCCTCACAAAGGAACTGTTAGATAAGCAAAGACACTTGCACACAAAGTAAAGAATAAGGCTATTGTTCACCTTAAACAAAAATACAGGAAAGCGGTGACAGAAAAGGCCTTGGTTTCATTGTTTTATCCTGTTCCTCTCTCCAGGCAAACATGTGCATCAAAATAAATCCTTTGCTGTTTGCGCCAAGGCTGGCAGCTCAAGCCGTGGCATTTTGTTGGCATTTGCTATCAGGTTTTTACAATCCATCACGAGGCCTGTATCTGCACCCTTGCCATCTCGCAGTAATACATTCACTGACCTTGTTGCACTGACCCGGGCAGTGAAGTCAACAAATGGATTCCCCATTATGCAAGTTCCATTTATTAACAGTTTCTTCACCAGTTACTTCCCCACAGCCAAGAATACATGAATACTGAAATGCTTTTGAAAGAATCGTCACTGGGTCTCAATGAACTGCTTTGAATAGACACCTCTAAGAGAATGGATTGAATTCTTCATGTTGAGTGTTGGAGGGGATACAGAATTATGGAAAATATTAACAGCAATGTTATGCAAACACCATTACTTTCAGTAATGTGACACTTGATAGACCTTGATAGAGCCTTTAGAACTGTATTTAACCGTGTTTACGAATCAGTCCGAGTTACTCCCTAATTTTTTTTCATGACAGCTATTTGTGCACTCCGAAGGGAGCACAAATTACTTGAAAAATCTGCGTGATAGTTTGGATTAATAGACTATGGCGCTCTGGTCGCTTGTGACAGTGGAAAAAGACCTTCACTGTGGTCTAGTTAGCAATAAGGATCATTGCATTCATGAAGTGACAGCTAAAGTGGGGATAACATGGAGCTTGGCCAGTGGGGAAGCATAATCTCACGCTGTGGGGTTTATATGTGTAAAAAACGAGAAACAGAAATGACTAAAGATCTGGACAAGCTCTTGCTTAAGTCTTTTGCTTGGATGTCAGAGCACAAACCCTTGCCTCAAAGATTAAAAGTTGTGTGTGCGCGTACAGATGAAAGACTTGCTATAATTCTTTAGCTACTTGAAATCTGTTAATTGCTCTCTAACAAGAAAGTTAATGAACAGTTTGATTTGTGAAGGTTGTTGAAAACATTGCTGAATATCTCTAATCAATGCATGTGATGCTTAATTGCAGGTGACATTAAAACTATTTTAATCTAATTAGTTCATGACTGTCAGTGAAGTCAACAGGTAGGCCTAAGATACACATTTTAATGGTATTAAGTTTTAAAATATCAAGCTGTGAGACCTGTATATCAGTTGATATACTTCTAAATTAATTCTCACACACACACTCACACGCGCACAGGTTAGTTTTGCTATCTTAGTGAGGACGTTATAAAATATACCCTACTCCTAAACCTACCCATCACAGAAAACATTCTGCTGTTTTACATTTTTAATAAAACATTGTTTTGTATGTTTTTAAAGCTGTTTTAAATATGAGGACTCATGAAATGTCCTCATAAAACATGTTTATGTCGTAATACCAGTGTAATACCCGTGCCATTATACAAATTTGTGTCCTCATAAATCACGAAAACAAGTGCGCACACACACACAAATACATGTACAATTGATGTCTAAGAGGCTTGAACCCTGCATTCTGAATAATCTCACTACAACTGTATTCAAATCAACCTGTCAGATGTGTGGTGAGTACTATACAATATTGGTGCGTGTCTCCAGGCTGCTTCTACCTCTCGAGGCTCTTGTCTTTCTAGAATGTGAACAGGACAGAATATCGTGCTGCCTCCAGAGGCTGAGTTGATGTTGAGTTTGAGGGCAAAAGCCAGAGAATTTTATTGAAGTTTAGGCACCCACTTACCTCTTTGTTCCTCTTTGACTGACTTGTTATATTGCAATGTTCTGCAGAATTTTTTTCAGCAAGTTTGAGGGGGAAAAATCTTTTTTTTTCTTTAGTTCTCTTTTGTCCAAAGAAGAACTCTTTGACTTCTTTTTTATGATATCTAATAACAAAAAGTCTTCCCTACTTAAACATAATAAAAGCTCGTACAGTAAAAGCACAGTTACATCACTTAAAATATACTCAAGTAAAAGTATTACATTCTTGAGCTACTTAAATTATGACTTGTTATAAAAAAACAAAATTAATTACAACAAAGTGGGCATTTGTAATTTGTTACTTCCCAACCCTGGTAAAAGAGCTCTGCCTACAACAACACTGTACTGAAAGTGTGAGGCAGCCTGTGTGATCTTATTGCAATCTTACCTACAGTAAATTTATTTAAATTTGAACCTCATTATGGGTGGGAATTTTAATGAGGGATTGCCATCATCAGGGACTCATTCACAAGAGATTATGTCCTCTGTACAGGAGACAGATCCTGTTTCTTCATTTTATAAGTATCATACAGTATCATTTTAAAAGTATCACACTAAGTTACTAAACATGTTTTTTATTTTCCTCACTCAGAAACGTAATACTCTTCAAAAAGTGAAAATTTGTTGTTGAAAATTTGCATTTGTTACCTGAGCCAGGACGCCGACGTGTTGCAGCTTCTTTGTTTAAATTAGCTCAAATTTACTGTTATATGCAATGTAATTACCTTGACAAACTATACATCATTAAAAAGATTTAAGACTCAATATTCAATTTTTAATCTCTGCTTGACTCTCAATATCGTATATTGAATGTAATTTGTTAATATACGTCAGGAGTTATAAATGTGAAAAACTGAGTCGATACCTTTTCTTTGAAACAGGAGTGTCAGCCGCATCCATTGAGAAAAAAAACTCATGTAAGATCGTCATCAAAAATCTTGACAAAACAACATCCCTCTGGGCTTTTAGCTCAAAAGCATGCACATTTTGAGAAATATTGATAAATTTTCAGTTTGATACAGTTTCAGAGAAGGTGAAGTGAGAAGTTTGATGAAAGAAATGATGGAATTAAGTCTGCTTGAATAGAACATCGTCAGTAATTATAATAGAGACAAAAGAAAAGAATAATTAGAACCATAACCAGGGCGGAGAGATGTGAATTGTGCGAATGGTGCGCTGAGACTGAATGGGGCAGTTTTCACCACAAAACAATAGAGACAATACACTATACAATGGGTGCTTGGAAGATGGCTATAAACATTGGTTAGCATTTTAGAGTCTTCTCAAAATAAAATCACATGACATGATCTTAAGAAATATTCAATAAATGTATCATCTTCAGATTTGAAATATAACATGGTCAGACATGTGGCTTTAGCTGGAGTGCATTTCCAGTAGCAGAGGGGCTGATTTCAATTTTATTTTCATAAAGATTTTCCATAAAAATACATTTCTAATAACTTTACAAAATTTTGAAGCTATTTATAACTATTTTTTCATTATGACAATAATTAATTATGACTTTACAATAAACTGCAAAGTGTCTGCTTTGAAATGAGACCATACTTTCATGAACTGCATCTGTTTTAGTTTGGGTATGTCATTTCTTGGGATTTTTCAAAAGCGGTTAAGTGGTTAAGACACTCTTTTTTATCTTTTCACCTGATATGACTCTTAAAATAACTTTAATTTGTGGCATCAAATGCAGTCAGATTGATTCAGTCAAATGAATTAATATTGGGCATCACTCGCTTCCCCTTTAGCAAGTACCGGGGGCACTGTGGGGCCATTATTAATCTGTCTTAAGCCTTCTAATCATCATAAATAAGGGAGATATAGTCAAGTGGGTACAGGCTTATTTTGTCTCGCACAGAGAAAATGTCTGCATGCGTGAGGTGAAGGCAGGAACATTGTTTGGCTTGGGCTCATTTCATCTTACACAAACTTATGCAGCCACATGCATATGCATGCACACACAATGCATGAGAAATCAGCCAACATCCCTCTCTCCTTCTTCATTGAACCAGACTGAAAAAATCAAACATGTGAAAGTTTTTTTCTATTGCCCATAGGCCTCATTTATCATTCATACTGATTTATTATTATTATTTTTTACTCACTTGGAAATGAAAAACTACTAACTTGCAGGAATGGATATTTTTTACGTTTGCAATCTGAAGTTTGTGCACCATAGGTCTAATGTGTTACTCTTAAGAATATTACTGTATTGTTTATCTCTTAATCTCTGCTCTTATTTCTCTAACTAGTTAGGGCTGGTTCACACAGAACACGTTTTTCCATTCCACTGTGCTACTTTTCCGTTGTTTTCCGAAGTAAACATGCACTATACAGACTTGCTTGTCCATTGCACTCATGTCTGGATTCTTTTGCTGCATCTCGTGCATGGCACCGCATTCTAAAAACACTACATTCAAGTTAAATTAAGTTTAAAACGTTTGTTTAATAAAACAGAAATACATGTGTTTGGTGTGAATGTCCCCTATGGGAGTGCACATGCTAGAACTGAGCATTAGTGATCAGTCTCCCTCACCTAAATATGATTATTCTATCTGTTTCCTTTTTTTATCACAAGCAAATGTTTGATTGAAACTGAAACAGCAGACAGGAGGGCAGTGATGTCACAGATTCCAGAGCATGAAAGACACAAGAAGTGGCTTGAAAATGGATGGTTGAGAAAAAAGATCTTAGCAGTGCAGAAAAGATTCTTTGAACTATGAAGTGGGATGTCAGTAGAAGACAGCTGAATTAGTGTATGGGTTTACTGTACCGGATATTTGTCATGTTCCTAAAAGCAGCAAGGTGCTATTTTTGCATTTAGTTGAATCCATTTCTGTCAAAAACTTGTGTCACTTCAGTGGGTCAAAACGAAAAATCACAGTCCACAGAGACATTGAGCAATTATTGTGGCACCCATTAAGTTAATTAGAAACTTGAAATTTAAAAGCTGCTCTTATTGGTCCAAAGGGGATTTCATGTTGTTTTTCCATCACAGGAGACAATTTATTTGATTTTAAATAACAGTTGTGAAGTCATACTCAAATCAAGCTTTAACATTGCAGTTTGAGACCAATGCTTTATCTTTACACCAATAAGTCATTTTTAATCGAAACTTGGAAGTCTGATGATTCGTGCATCGACAGAACCGATTGATAAAATTAAGTTTAACGCTAGATCCATTTCAAAAAGATGAAAAACAGCAAGAATTCGAGCACTTTTCACCACGTCACCACGCGAGTAAGCTTTTAACATCTTAACCTAAGAGAGAGGTTGTGATTGATTTCTATTGAAGTCAGCAGAAACTCACTAGAACATACAACAGTGATAGAAGCCATTACATTTAATAGCATAGTCTGAAGTGTGGCAGTTTAATGGACATATCCTCACTGACTTCCCCCATCCATGTAACCGAAAACATTAGCCTTATGTCAGTTTCTGCCAGAACAGCCCTCCAACGAATGCTTTGCTCACCCTCACAGCGGTGAATTGCATTTCAAACCTACATCTGAGATAAAAGAGCATATTTTACTCACTGCCTAGGAAGAATGCCAAGCACAACACAGATTGGCAAGTATTTGTATTATCATTCGGTTGTTCTTTGGTGTTGCCCCATCCTTTTGAAAACCTTGCGGTAGAATTGTTTATACAATAATAACATGCTGCCTTAGTGATTTTTATATAGTTTACAGTTTAATATTCACCCTTTCTTTAATGCTTTTTTCCATATACCCGTGTTGTGAAGAACTTAAAGTGTTGAGTCCTTTTCATTAGTTACAGTATCTCTCTATTGTGTTGTTAAATTGTGAAACTCTCATATACAATAAGGACAAACTTTTCCAAACAGGACATTTTAAAATATATTGTAACAAACATAATCCCATTACCATGTTCGATGGTAGGCTGTCACTCCTCTTCTTTCCACTAGGGGTGTGGGGCCACTTAACTATTTAGCACTCAAGAGTCTTGTGCTGAATTTGGAAAAGCATACTTGTATACAACTCATGCTACTTTCACCAGATCTTTCTATGGCAGAAATAGTAAGAGTAGTGTGTGACTATGTGGTTCAGAATTCTCCATTGTTTGTTATAGAAATAAACCAGACAAATATAGTGCTGGAGTGATGTATTTTCATTGGTCAAACCGGAAGTTACCATCACCCAGGCTCCCTTGACAAAAACCCAATAGGATTTTGTCCTTTGGCTTTTGGATTATTGCAGAAAATAAATTCTGTGACCAACATAAGTTAAAGTTTATATGTTTTTTTCCATCATGATAATCTTCACAAATGAACACAAGTTGTATGAATTTTGAGCTAAACGTGGAATATAAACAAACTACATAATGGTGGGTCACAAGGGGATATTTTGGATGTATTTTATTTTGTAAAATAAAATGTAAAAATACATTGGGCTTGTGATAACCACAGACCTTATTTCTGGAATTTTACCAAAAACCTATTCAAAAAACCCATTGTCTGCATCCGAAATCGCATACTCTCTTGAGTATATACTTATTTTAAATACGTAATTACTTCACGGCTGCCTAAAAAGTATCTTCTATATATAAATGTGTGTGGTATGATTGTAATCCAGACATGCTGTCATTATCATGTGACCTACCAGCGTCAGTTACATCGCTGAACTGCCATTCACAAATCCTCTTTGTGGCCTCATGGGATGGTAGTGTCCATTGAATGTAGACTTCAAAATCTCGTCAGAAGTAGTAGGTTACTTTTTGCCTACTCTTTAATGAGTATTGTGAATTCGGACATACTTTTTCACATACTGTTTCTCTCCTACTATACCGTAAGGAAGTATGTGATTTCAGGTGAAGCCATTGGCTTTGAGACGATGGAGTATTGTGGCTGTTACAATATTGATTTTTGTTTTTTGTATTTTCATTTATTAGTTTAATAAATTTAAAAAAGAAACAGATTTTCTATTTTAATATATTTAAAGTTTAGCTAAGTGTTGTATCTCTCATTAATTATAATATCTATTGTCTTATTTCAAATCAGGACAACTCTCATTCAAAAGAAGGAAAAACAATTCCAAACGTCTATCTGAAATACATGTAAGGCATCATCCAAAACACACATTTAGTCGGGCTTATTATGAGATCAAAGCCTGGAATGTGTTTCCTTCATTTATTATACATTACAATTCAAACTACACAGAGAATAGGAGGGACCCAGAGGATGAAGCATTCACATTTGATTTACTCTCCAGCCCCAGATTAAGGATCTATCCATCTGAACCTGAGAGCACAACACCCTTAATTGTGCTACGTGATGATCACACTCTGCTAATACTGATTGCACAAGAACGACCTTTACAAATGGCTTTGCATCGGGTGGTTTATTCTGTATACTTTGAGAAAATCACATCACATGGCACATTAAATGTATTAGATAGGGCTATCAGCTCTGCCTTTAAACTTTAATTAGCAAGATTTGTGAGTATACATAGATTAACTTTTATTTTAATGTTTTAAAATGTAATTTTATCCTTTGATGGCATAGCTAAATATTCAGCATCATTACTCTAGTCTTCAGTGTCACATGGTCCTTCAGAAAACATTCTAATATCCTGATGTGGTTTATTCTTTTATTTTAAATATAAATTTGTTGTAACAATATAAAAGTCATGAATTAAAGTATTAATTTCTTTCAAAAAAATCATACTGATTTCAAACTTTTGAAAGGTTGTGTGTAAGTATAATTAATAAATATTTACATTTCCATCATCTAATGATCATTTAAAGTTAATCTTTAAAAGCAAGAGTAATTTTATAACACTGTGAATGTTACATGTAATCTTGAGAATATGAGCATTTAAATATGTATACTGCAGTTAATTTTATTTATTATTATTATTGTTATTAAATAATATAAAATACTAAAAATACTTCAAAAATAGCCAGTTTTCAGCCAAGACAACAAAATTATTATTGTTGTTTTTTCAGCATTGGACAGTTTTAATATTGCACATGCTTAATATTGACTTTAGTTGCCCACAACATGTATCCAAATACTCATCCCAGGAAGGTGTTTGTTTAAAATGATTGAATATACTACTGACACCATGAATTTAGTGGTTTCCAATGTAAAGTTTCTTGTTCTACTATAATTTGTAAGATGCATTAAAGGTATTTCAAACAAGACATCTTTATAGTCTGGTTAATTAAAGAGGGATCAAAGTGATTTCTGTAAGTCTGAAAGTATATTAAAAGTTGGAACTATTGTAATGTTTGCCAGCAGACTATAGGATCAAAACTTTCTTGTGCTCTAATTATAAAGTTGTATTGTAGGCTTCAAAAGGCTCCTTGAGGCTGTGAACTACTCATTCTGACATTCTAATACCACAGTAAGTGACTTGAATGAGTTGTCCCGTGTGTGAGAGAAACTTTACATAATTTAGTGTAATTAGTTTGTCCGTGCAGATTGCTTCAGTGCTTTTATTCATTCCCAAGAAGAGCAGGCATGTCATCTCGGAACTCCCCTCACCGCGAGACACCACACGGCCCTAATTAATCTCTTGTTTTCTATGTAAGCGATGCAAGAGATAATGAAGCCTCTTGCTTTTTGAGTCTTCATTTAATGGAGTTTAGAAAATAAGCCTCATTTGAACATATTTAAAGGCCTGTCTTTGATCACATTGTTTTGATATGGTGCTGCTCTTACAACCAGGTGTCCCTGAGGGCATTCGTTTGCTTTATTCAGTGCCTTCAGTTAAGGGTTGCTGCTTTCTGCACCTTCCTTTACTAGACCCTCCAAATGAGTTCTTTTTGAAGCAAACATTCATCGCAGAGAAATTTGTTTTCGTGTAAGGGAAGGCAAATAGTTATTATTGCCATGTTTGGTGTCTTTGATGGGATTTGATGGCTACAGAATGCAAGATTGGGCCAGGGTTTGCATGTGTTGAAACTCAGGAAGGCTGGGCCATTAAAAACTAGTGCACCACATCGTCATTGTACTGTAAATCAGGATGTCATTGTGCTTTAGAAACAGAGTAAATTGTCAATTTGAGCACTTTATCGCAATGTCAAGCAAGAGAGTGCCAAACAAGTACTAACAGCTGCTGAACATTTTGCATCCTCTTAATACAAATTCATCATTATTTCACACAGTACAAAAATAACCTGAAATGATGAAGGATTATTAATTCAAAAGTTTTGAGAATTTTTAACAGGAAATCTTAGTGAATTATCCCTGTAAATATGCACATGAAGCATTTTGTTAGTAGTGATTTATGAATATTAATCAATTAAATAAGTTGCACAATTTTTGTTTCACTGTTGATAACTACTATATACACTGCCATTCAAAAGTTTGGTGTTTGGAGATTTTTAATCATTTCTCCAGTCTTCAGTGTCACATAACCCTTTAGAAATCATTCTAATAATGCTGAGTTGGTGCACAAGAAACATTTCTTATTTTTATCAATTTTGAACACAGTTGTTCTGCTTAATAATCCTATGGAAATTGGAAACCTTATAGTCTTCCTTCAATTTTAATTGGAAAACTCATAAACAAATATTCAATATCTCTACTCTCCATAATTAAGGTACATTATCAGCAGTAGCAGTTTGACCTAATATCACGTCATTTACGCCTCTATGATGATTGGTTGATGTAGCATGGGAGGCTAGTTTTAGATACATTTTTTCTCAACACTCTAACCGCTGAAAGTGAAATACTCAATGGTGATTGGCTAATATTTTTACCAAAGGAGACAGAAGTCTCTGGCTATGGATTTTGCCTCACCTCCGCTTCTTTATCCCCTCAGACTTGCTTTTAAAACAGTTTTCCGAACAATTGCAATTACACTGGAAGATTAGGTACATTCCGGGAAGAACAGTGGTGGTTCCGACTTCAATTACAAACAAGAAATATTCATTCTGAAACATGAAATGAACAACTGGGAACATTAAATCGTCCTTCTCCCATTTTCACCTCAAAATTTTGGGTGAAAATTTTATTACCCTATTTTAACGATGTAAGTGCATGGTCTAAACCACATGACACAGGTGCATTCAGGGCGTTTCCAAATCCACTTTTACTAGTTTAACGACGAAAAAAAAAAGGTCTGCGCGCTAGGCACATGGCCCAAAAGGGTTGTACCTATAGTCTTTTAATGAGTCATGGATGTGTTTTGGGTGTAACGTGCAATAAACCAATCAGAATGTCCCATAAGTGGAATCCCATTCCATTTAAACGCCAGTTGTGCTTGCACCATGGCTGTTTCGTTGTCAGAATTTACAAGGGCCATGTAAATAGCTCACAATATTTATAAATATTTGTTTGCTGCCGCGAGTCCCTGTGAGTGTGACGTGCAGTGTACACGTGTTGTGCACCTGCCTATAGGCGCATATTACTAACGCGGCCTTTAAATAACAACAACTACAAAAAAAATACTGCTGCACTGACTTTAGCCCAGGTTTTTGTTGGTCAGTGGTGCAGTCGTTTTCAGTTGCCTCAAAATAGCAACACGCCAACAAAGCGCCTGAACACGCCTCGTTTTCAGACCAGCACACCCATGGGGGCGAACAGATGAGCGCGAGTGCTTCTGCTATTTAAATAATGTGGTGCTGAATGTGAAAATGATAACTGCGTCGGGGCTAGCGCCACATTGCGCCGGGAATATGATAGGGCCCCTTTGTGTGAAGATCAATTTTTCTTCTTTGTTTTTATACTGCAAAATTAACAGCATGCTGGTGATGGGGGACATGGTGACTAATTCATGGCAGAATTGTTATTTTATGGGAGAACTGTTACTGTAAGAGATTACATTAGCAGATAACTTCCCTTTTACGCCACATCAAGTTATTGCTGGAGCACAGAACTTCTCAACTCTTTGAATTCACTTGAAACAACAACTCTGCTGCATGTGCAACAGGTATCAGCTGGCATATTAAGCCAGGCGTGACATTTCCATCTTGCCTGGATAAAGACCAGACCAGCACTTTGTCACACCTGACTTGTTGCCTTCTCTCTCTCTCTCTCTCTCTCTCTTTCTCTTTCTCTCCATATCTGCACCCGAGGTTATCGTCGCACTGCTTTCCACCCCACCCTGTTTTATTTAGTGCCGAGCTTGACAGGCGTCTTGACAAAGGTGAGCGAGGGCATATCTGAAATGTCAAAGGACTTACAAAGTTCATATGGAAAGTATCTCTGTTTTTCCTGACTGCTAAACTGGTTCGGCTCAGTAGTTATACCCCAACATCGATTTGACCGCAGCAAGTAAGAAAAAAAAAATAGAAATATCCCAGAGCCTTTTGGAGGCCTGGTAATCATGACATTTCCCCGCTTATGCTGATTACTGCTTGTCACAGTTACACGTGCCCTGACCAGCACTGCTACTGGTGAGTCTGTGATTACCATCAACCCCTGCCCTTGTACGGGTGGAAAATCAGTAGCATTTTGCAACAAATCTACTCATTTTGAACAGTGTGGAAACCTTTTATCAGCTTGTGTGGAAAGTGCACACAGCGGTTATTCCTGATGGTCTACCACTCAAACAAATAAGCTCATTTAGTTATCTACAGAAAAACCTGACTGCCTGAACATAATATTCCCATAATGCTAATACAGTTACTATTAGGCCTGAAACAGGAGTGGTGAAGAGGAAGATTGAAGCGTGGGTAAAGGCTTTCCTATTGCTTGCCGTGCAAATCCGAACGAACAAGTTTAAGAGAGAGAATACAGGCAATGCATATTTCATCCAAAAAAGAACCTTCTGTCAGATCTGTCATTCTTGAACTCCATTAGACTGCGACCAGTGTTATTTTAGCATTATTTATATTCTATAATAGTTTTTATTAGTACTTTGAAATAGGTTTTTTATATATTTTTTCAGTTTTTCATTTTTAATTTTGGTTTATTTTTTTAGTAATTTTGTGTGCTTTTGTCATTTTTATTATTTTTTTTAATATAACCATTTAGATTTAATCTTTTTTTTACTTTTATTTTTCATTTTAGTTCGCTTTCCAGTTTTATTCTTTTCCAATTAGCCATTTTGGTGCTTCAAATAAAACCTTTCAGTTATTTATATTTTCGTTCAGTTTAATTTTTAATAGTTTTTCATTTAATTTTGATTATTTGTTTTATTTCATTTAATAAAAACGTTTTCTTTTATGTTCTTTTTTAAAGCTTCAGTCTCTATTCATTGTATTTTTTGTTATCATGATTGCTCTCTGTTCTACAGGTTTATTTAAAAGGAAATTTTCTATATTGATTAGGAAAATATTCAAATTTATGAATAATATTAGTGATGCTCTCTGTACATGACTTGTCAGCTTCATAGTCATAGATAAAAACAGTATATTTAGCACATAAACTACTTTTTTCTTTTATGAAATCAGAAGACTTAACTAATCCAAAAACAATAACACCTAATACATTACTACCTGTTTTATAGAGATGCTATCTGAACAGATTTCTAATTGGTCTAAAACCTGTTTGGATTCATGTTTGTAGTCTGAAGAAAAAGAAGAAACCCTGTGTGTAGACCATTCAGGCCTGTTTCATTTGTATTGTTGTCAAGTCAGAGAACACAGGAGTATTTCTCATGAATAATGCATTATATTGTTTTCAGTGGTGGTCTTCAGCAAACATCATTCCCTCTGGATCACTGAAAGTTTCATTTAGTTACTTTGTTGGACTTTCACTTGCTGTTTTTGTAAATCCTACCACGTAAATCCTAGTAAAACGCTGATTTGCCAAGAGGTTAAAAAAGATTTTTTTTAAAAGTAGAGAATCTAATAATGAACTGATAACTAAAAGTGCCCTTTTAAAGTTTTATAATAATAATAAAAAAAGTTTAATTTAAAAAACAAAATATTAGTGCATTTAGAATCATCATTTATGTAATTCATTTTCATTTATATTTATTATATATTATTGTTATTGTTATGAGGAAGTTGCCTGTTAGGGATTTTAGAGTTGGCTGTTGAATTTAATGAGTTGGGAAGTGTTTATTATTTTGTTCATTTTGAAGGCATAATTGCACTGGGGTATGGTGATTTGGTTTGAAAGGAGGTGCTGTCTAAGCTGTCACTCATCAATGAGGTAGCCTGAAAACGTCAATGCTGAATCTGAAGGGGATAAACTAATTTAGCATGAGGCAAACAACAGAATGCATTGTAATTTTGCACAAAACCCAGGTTTAACCTGATTTTGCATTGGAGTTTAGTTTGGCGTTCCCATTTTACCTGGGAATTTGTGTTTTTGTTATTTTTCAGATGTTTGCTGCCTAAAGGTATCTTTGCAGCCCATATGCACGCATGTGTTCTAAATTGCTGGATTTCTAATTAATATCAGCATGCTATTCTGTTAACAGATGCGAAAACAAAATGCTGAATTTCCATGTAATGGGAGTGTCAGGCTTTGAAACATCTTTCGTTTGGGGATGAGTGCCTGTAGAGGCAAAATATTAGAATAAACTTTATTGAAGAATTTATTGTGTGAGGGCTGTCCACAACATTTTTCGTTTATATTCATTGTATGCTATAGTTAATGAAGAGTTGGTGGTAAATGCTTTGACTTTTCACAGTTAAAATGCCCATGTGAGCCTATATATTTGCAAGTAATGAATAAACTTTTCACCTCCCTGTATTTTTTCTTATATTATTTATGTGGAATGAATCAGTTTATTAAATGAATGAGTTTAAATGCATTGCAAACTTTCTATCGCTCTATGCAGTTATTAGGATAGATATTTAGAAAGTGTATAATTTATAAGTTGTTTCAGATGAAAGTATTTAAATGATTAAAAACACTCAATAAATACTTCTAAGTGCTCTAAAAGGCTTGATTTTCATGGCCATGAAAAAGTTGTGTAATCTGAATACAAAGATCACAGTGCACACCAATATACTGCATAGTTTATGGCAATAGGATAGCAAGTTCTGTGGTGGGCATACTCTTTTAATCATTTTAATCTAATGTTGCTCCAAACCTGAATAATTTTCTTCCTTGGAGGTTGAAACTCAAAAAGAGTAATTTTTAACAGTTGTTAATGAAATGAATGGGGACCAAAGGTTTCAAGCTTAAACAGTAAAAGCCCTATGAAAGTATTATAAAAGAAGCCCACATGACTGCAGTGATTAAGACTAAGTGTTCTGAATTCATGGGACAGATTTGTGTGTAAAATGAGTCGGTTAGATGAACTTCAGAACTGGTTTTGTGAACTTATTCAGAGAATGAATAGTTAATCTATTGGACATCATTTTGGACATCATTTTTGGGTAAATATGCATGGTGAGCTTACAAATCTAGTTGTCAAACTGTTTTTTTTTAATTAATACAATTTGTAGCCTAAATGCAGTCACCTTCATTAATATGGCTAAAAAAATCTGTGGCCATTGGGGTTTTGTGCATTTTTAGCTCAACCCTAGGGGGCGCTTGGCTCTGGGCTCTCTGTTTCTTTGTCTTTCTCTATCTCACTCCCCTGAATCGTCTGGCTACCGGTTCAGACCAAATCTGTCATCTGAATTCCAGCTGTGTAAATGTCAGGCAGAATGCACGAGCGAAATAGGTCATGTAATCTGTCTCCGGAGAGTTGCTGGATCCATATTAAATGATTTGATAAGATAAAGCCAGGAGCAGAGCCGCATGGGGGAGAGCATGGCGCTACCTGTGCATGAGAAGTTGTCTGCAGTCATGCCGGCTTTTATGTGCAGGACACAATGATAGCATCCACACAAGAGGCCTACAATGGAGCTTTACATAAACCCACTGCGAACAGAAGGGTCTGAGCTTAGCTAGAGCGCTGTGGATTTGAAACTCTCTGTGCTCGGATAGGTGACGTCCTAATGATTTCCTTTGAGAGGGGAAGTCACAGCTTCTTTCACTGAGACGAGATCTTTCCTTTTGCTTTTTGCGCTACATTTCATAAAAACACCCAGCATTATTCTGCAGAACAGAAGGCATTTCTATGGAGTAGATGTTTAACAGGACGAAATCTTCTGTTCTTGAAGGTCAGTGGATTGTGTGGAATGAGAAAGCCTGTAAAAGGTCTGGCTGGCCAGGAACACTTTAACAAGCAAAGACGTTCAATTTGCCTTTTTGGCGCACAGTATACGAGTGTTTGTTCCAATTCGGGCACTATGTGTTTATATATATATATATATATATATATATATATATATATATATATATATATATATATATATATATATATATGTGTGTGTGTGTGTGTGTGTCTGAGAACATTCAGAAATAAAATGTTCTTGGTACACTTTTTTTATTAGCTGAGTAGACATTGTTAGTGGACAAATTAAACCTGGGAGAATTTTAAGTGTTTTAAGAGAGTTTATTTTCTATACTGCAGGTCCACAAGGCCAAAAGTGCATATAGTTGAAGAAACATACCAAAAATATGTGGACAGCAAAAAGTGCTTGTTGAGCATTAGAAGGCAGTGGCCACATACAGTACTTTTAGCAGTGTGCGTTTTTTTTCTTTGATGTTGGTCCACTTTCAGCCCGAGATGGTCCTATTGCAGCCACAGGGGTAAAAGTGTGCGGCTTGTGACAGTGTCAGCCGATCTAAATGACCTTTGGGGTGGTTTGAAGCATCTGATCGGTCCTGCTCAGGGTGCTGACACAGCTGCAGCTGACAGCTACTGCAGTCTCTCGCTCTCTCTCGCACTTGTTCTCTGCATCAGCTCAAAAATGGCAAAGACAAAGACCCCGTGGGTTTGCAGCAGGCTGAGGTTTGGCACTTGGCTAGATGAAAACCCTGGTTAGACAGCTTACAGAATCCCTTAGGAAACTGAATCATGTTTATTGGCACACTCATGGGTATTTTATAAATCCAGTTTTTTTTGGTCCCTTGATAGCTGTTAAACACACATTCTGTAAAACCTTTGAAATCTTTGAAGAAAAGGACTCAAACTACACAATAAGCTTTGTCGGCTCTCTGCAATTAAATTGTATTTGATTTCGAGTTCACCACTAGTTTCTTAAATTCGACCTAAACACATTTCTAAACTCTTTCAAACTTGACTTAATACATTTTCAGTGACAAGCTAATTGCCTATCCACATTGAAAGCGAGAATTTTGTGACGTGACGCAGCCAATCAGAGCCATTTTGATGTTTAAAGTAGACGAGGGGCAGACTATTGGTCTTCAGTGTTGGAAGGGCTACCTTACATGATACTAAAGTCGCAATGAAATCAAAATTGAAGTTTTTTGCCTTTTAGTATGTTAGCCTTACTCTTATCTATAAGCTAGTGTGCTCCAAAATAATGACACAATTAGTTTTTAGAGAATATAAACGTCACTTCCGCCAATATGGATCAACGATTTTGATGACATCAAAATCTGCTCCATTCCAGAGAAATGATGGCACGGAGTGGATGATATGCACGAGTTGTTGCAGACCACAAAACGTATTGGACCCATCTGAATTCTGCACAGAATACTATATATTAAAGAGATATGGTTGAGATTAGGAGGAGAAATGGCTAGAGATTAGAAGGAAATTGAGGCTTTATCGAGCTCAACGGCTCTGGCTGTGACATAAATGGAAAACTATTGGCTATTTCAAAAAAGGGGAGGAGCTGTTCAATATGTCCCACCCTGTCTTCCTGATTCAGTGGAAATTACATCAACACATTGAATAATGCTGCACGTTCCAAGGTATTTCAATGGGCCTTTGAAGTTTGTTTTCACTGACAGGGTTTAGATTAAGCCAGGTTTAGGCCTTAGTTCAATTTTGAGATTTAAGTAGCTTTTATAAATGTGCCTTAGAAAAAAATAACTGATGTGCATCTTGAGACAAAACAATAGCACTTACAGTGCAAGTTGCTTCCAGTTAAGACAGCTCAAACATGCATTTAAGTACAGGTCTAGCTTAAGCCTTGTCTGTGGAACTGAGGGAAAAATTATTATTACATTTTAAAATGATTTCCTATATCAGTTTCTTGTCAAGAATTATTTATAAAAAAGAAGAAACAACTCTCTTATGTGTTGTTAGCGTGGTTTCCCTGAGGATTACAGTGTTTATAAGGGATCTCCATCACACTGGGTATCAATCAGTTTGTGCCAGATGAGAGAAGGTACCAGAGGACCTGCCAGATGGCTGTGGGAACATGAGAAGTAATTAAGCCCTCCAACTGAAAAGTTCTGTAATTGATCGTCTGACGTATGTGTGCTATAAGAAATAAATCTAGGTGGATGGATGGATGGATGGATGGACAGATAAAAAGATAGATACATAATTCAGTCTCTAAAATGAAGTAACGTGTCACTTGCAAATGGTGTGTGGAATTATCCGTGAACTCGCTGCGACGTGTGTGTGGAGTCTCTTCAGGATTTGTTGAGACTGTGCGTGTGTGTGCATGTGTGTGCGCATGATGGACGATCTCATTGGCAGCAGCCCAGAGCCTAATGAAGCAGAACAGGCATTAATGAGAAGAATGTTCGTGAACGCATTATTTAGCCCCTGTCGCTTTCTCTGATACTGGGACATGCATTGATTAGAGTCAGAGTCAGACTCTTGAAGCAGCCCTGGACTACCAGATTATCACGAGTTAACATGCACATTTTTTCAATCTTTTCATAATAAGGAAATATGATAAGAAATGAGTAGCTGATATGCAAAGTGAAAATTTTTTATAAAAAGACTTGCATTATGACACAAGGCATTTTTTTCTTTCATAAAACTGTCCACCCTGAGCTCTCTCACTATCCTTACTTCCCTTAGATAAAGGGGGGGAATCAGGATACGGTTATGTAGAAAGATTAACTCGATGCAAACTCGCTTTCATGCATCTGTTTGACAGATTTGACCTCTTTGAGGTCTGTTCTTTGAGGCTGTGCAATCTTATCGCCTCTGTCTGAATGTCACAGCTCTTGCTTCCTGTAGAGTCATTATTTAGCTTTCTTATGCAGGTACACATCAAGAACCTGTTGGAGGAAATGTCGCTTGACACACTGCAAAGAAGCATTTCTAGTGTGATGATTACTTTTTTTTTTAAAGAATGAAACTGTATTTATTTATTTCGTACCACCTGCGAATCATTGTTCAAATCAGTCTAACTAAGTTTATTCTTTTAAATGCTCCTTGTATTTCATTCATAGTTCCTGTTTGAGTAGGAAACTACCAGCGTCATTGGATTTGAAACATCAAACCCGATAGATTTACATAGTCGGCAACAGCGACCACAGTATCATTTGTTCGCATAAATTTTTTAAATGACTTATTTTAAACGACCGTCGCATGCAACTTGAAAAAAAGAAATGGATGTGTCGTGGTCAGTAGATGAGGCACAGACATAACTCTCTTTGGTAGGAAAGTGTGCATTACCAGGTTGTACCATGCAGTGGAAAAATGCCATTACAAAAACAGTACTGGTGTGCATCTTGAGACAAAACAATGGAACTGACATATTTTAAGATGCTTTATGTCAGTGCAAGTTGCAGAAGGAAAATTCTGTCATCATTTACTCACCCTCAGGTTGTTCCAAACCTGTATCCATTTCTTTGTTCTGATATTCAGAAAGGAAGCTATTTGGAAGGATGTTTGTAACCAAGCAGATCTCGCTCCCCTGACTACCATAGTATTTTTTTATTCCTACTATGGTAGTAAATGGGGGGCTAGATCTGCTTGGTTACAAACATCCCTCCAAATAGCTTCTTTTGTGAATATCAGAACAAAGAAATTTATACAGGTTTGGAACAACAGAGGGAGTAAATGGGTGAAATATCCCTTTAAGACAGCTCAAATATGTATTTTATTCTGGGACTAGGCTTAAGCCTTGTTTGTGAAAACGGGCATAAATCTCGCAATTTTGACTTTTAGGTTTGGAATTGTGAGAATTAATTTCAGAATTACAAGATGATGTAATTGCGTGATGAACTGTAAGAATTGCAATTGCGATTTTATATAAATAAATAAATAAGTCTGCATGGAGTGAGTCGCCTACTTATGGGTTCCAGTGTTTTGAGATCACAAGACTTGCAGTGTCTTATAGTTGTCCGAGTTACTGCCTCTACTAATAACAGTATGTTTACTTCAGCTCTTTTACCAATATCTGAGGTGATTTACAAAGCATAAAATGTAAAAAAAAAACATGATGTGTGGCGTGAGAGTGCATGGGTTGTCGGGTATTGCAACAGGGGGCGGACTATTGTGATAAAAAAAAAAAAAAGGGTAGTCGTGGCCTAGTGGTGAGGGAGTTGGGCTTGTAATCTGAAGGTTGCCGGTTCAATTCCCATGCCGGCAGGAATTGAAAGAGGGAATTGTGAATAAACAGCACTCTCTCCACCTTCGATACCATGACTAAAGTGCCCCTGAGCAAGACACCTAACCCCTAATTGCTCCCCTTGTAAGTCGCTTTGGATAAAAGCGTCTGCTAAATGATGAAAAATATAAAATGTGAAAACATAAACATTTAAGTACATAGATTAAATGAAGCAAACAATAAAACAACAAACAGAATTTACAGACACTACATTATAACATAGCCTGAGTCAACAGCATAGTCCAGATGTTTAATATGGAATGGATGTGAAAATAAAATGTCTTTCTTATTGAGTCCACATTTACATCTTTAAAATAAATTAATATACTTTTCTTTTTTCTTTCTCTTTTTTGCCTTCCTGCTGTGTCTGTCTTGAAAATTAACAGGTAAGCCACTTTTTATTGCTTCATTAAGTGTGCAAATATTGTGGCATGCAGTTCCTTATGTAATTGTGATGTTTCAGCCACCCAGTCTGCCTTTGTTATGTATGAGCAGTACTTGTGCAGTATATTTGTCTCTTTGTTCTTGTATTTTCCTGTCTTATCTCGAGGGTGAAATTAATAATTAGTCCCTTTGCCAAAGGGTTATTACATAACATATTTTATTAAACTCTCTCTCATGATCTCAGCGCTTCTCTCATCTCTCATGGTCTCTTTTTCTCTCCCATTCTTTCTCCTTATTTTGTTTAATTTAGATATCACAGTATCCAACTGCGATTTATAATAAATATGAAATGAATATTAAATAGTTCTTATAGCTCTGCTTCCTGAAGCTTCTCCCTAAAATATTGGTTTAGCTTTTAATCAACACGCACAACAGCGAAGGAGTTTAATGATAATGTTATTTGCTTCTCTAAGGCTAGGCTCTATAACCAGCTCAGCATTTCTTATCGTTCTCACAGTGGATAAATCCAAGGCCACAGCATTCCGAGCTCCATAATCCTCCGCTCTGATGTGCTTGATGGATAGCCTGTATTGTAAAGGCTCAGGCTTTTTTTACACCTTGAGTTAGATGGTTTATAGTTTGTTAAAAGGATAGTTCACCCAAAAATTTAAATTATCCCATGATTTACTCAGCCTCAAGCCATCCTAGATGTATATGACTATCTTTTTTCAGACTAACACAATCAGTTATATTAAAAAATACCCAAGCTCTTTTATGCTTTATAATTGTAGTGAATGGGCCCCAAAATTTTGAAGCTCAAAAAAGTAATCCATACGGCTCCAGAGGGTTAATAAAGGCCTTCTGAAGTGAAGAGATGGGTTTTTGTTAGACAAATATCCATATTTAAAACTTTATAAACTATAATAAATGGATTTCACCAACAGCCGTACACCAGTCTAGTTCTGGCGGAAGAGTGAACTCTGACCTGACACATGACATATTGCCGAACACGGAAGCGCAGAGGAAAGAGAAAACAAAACACCAGAAGTAGAAGTCTTAATCGAGAATTTGTAAAGAGAGATGTCGGAGGATTTCCATATAAGAGAAGAGGAGCTTGAGTTTGTTACCCAGCCCTATTTATTTGAACCACAGAGGCATCTACTCTCACCTAAGCTTACGCTACTCCTATATCTTGTCATACGTCGGGTCAGAGATCAGTTTTCCACCGGAACTCGACATGCGTACGGCAGTGATTATAGTGTATAAAGTTTAAAATATGGATTTTTTTTTTTAATTTTTTTTTTTTTTACAAAAACCCATCACTTCGCAAAACACATGCACTTACAATGAATGGGGATAGATTTCAAACCTCAAAAAGGACATAAAAGTATTATTAAAATCATCTAAGTTCATCCAAGAAGTAATGAAATATTGCGAATGAATCTAAAAGTTTGTGAATTATTCTTTTGAATTGGATCTTTTCAATTAATTGGTTGAATCAGTTCACTGTTCAGTGGTTAACAGCTTAATAGAGGCGAAGATTATTAGATAATGAACTTAAATTTCAGTCTTAAGGCCCGTTAACATCAATGACGATAAATTTATTTATACAGTAAATTTGAATAAACGTTTTAATTCTGTGAGAATTGGCACACCACGGCTGTTATGATAAAGACACAATATTTTCGGAAACACTTTCAGAATGTATTTCTTCAGCTGATTAACAAGAAAATCATTGACAGCCAATCAGAAAGAATCCACTCGACTTTAAAAAGTTTGAGCATTTAAAGTGGCAGATGACAAAACTGCAACATGCCTATAATAAACAGACCCTTATCCTCTGTTGGTGTGGACACTATATACTGTTAGTTATCATTCTTGCACCTGGTTAAGAATAAAGGCCTCTTCACACTGTAGCATTGCTTCACAAGACTTGATATTTGACATTTACATTAATGATATTTCACGATGCTCTTATGGTGCTTTTGCATTCTTTTTGAACCTTGAAAGCTCCAGTCTCCTTTCGTTGCATCACATTCTTCAAAATTTTTCATATAGGTTTTGAACAACATAATGGTAATTCATGACAGAACTTGACACTTTTGGCTGATCTATCTCTTTAAATTGCTTCAAAGTATTTCTATGCAAGTTTCCAAAGTAAACTTGTGTCCTTACCTTAAGGGTGAACATTTTGAAACTTAAAAAAAAACAAAACAAAAAAAACATATGCATTGCGATGTCATTCATTAAGCACTAAAGCCTCTGTTTCGCAATGTGAAGTCGCCATATGAAATGTTAAACTCTCATTCAGAGCAAGCCTCTGATATAATTCTCTGCTCAGCTCACAAATGAGGCGAATCAATTTTCATATTTTCCGATTTGTTTTTCTTTGCCAGGGTGATGGAAAAACTGAGCAGGCATCAACATGTAGCATCAACGAAACAGATGCACTGCTGTGTGTAACATATGCGTCCCCGGGGGATCCCGCAACTGTCAAGAAACAGAACGTTAATGCTGAGGCGTGCGATGTTGCATGCGGATCCGCGGTCTCGTAAGGTCATGGCGAACGCAATAGAGCGTTTTGATTATGCGATTGCTTTCCATATCAGAGTAATGTTGATGATAGCCTGTGGAAAGTTCAGGGCTGGTGATTTCAGGTTGACCCTGATTTGGTTACCCGATCGGAGATTCCCGTTGTTTTTAGTGACGTTCAGCGAAGAACGTGCATGGTTAATGTCAGTAGAAATGTGTGTACAAATGTCAGTACAAAAGCATAGATGGCGCTGAGCCAGTGGAAGGGGGCAAAGGGGGCTTGTTAAATCGAGGAAAAGTTTTCGGTTGAGTGAAGCTCCAGTGAACATGCGCGTCAGATAATGAGACAAACTTGCACTTGCGAATAAGGAAGCCACAGTTAGGTTGACATCTGCACATGCACAGGTTTCCAACACCCTCTGCCCAACCAACTTGGCTCACACACCACTCATACTTGCTTAGCATGCTTTCCTCTGCCGGACATGTGACCTTTTCCAACTGGCACATTGAAGGGTTTGGGAGGGGTTAAGGTGGTGTGACTTTTCCACGCTTCACCGGAAACACAGATGCGAACTCATTAGCAATGACACTCTGAAAACAATATGAGCTGACAGCAGCCTGTAATCATTAGCAAATGAGCGAATTACAAACCTCATCATGGGCTGGTCTCCATTTCAGAGCCTGGGAATAGCATAAAAGATTTCCTCTGCTTTGTTTTGTTGTTGTGCTGTTTTAGAAAGCTTACAGTTATGCAAGCTGAAGTTGTGTTGGAAACTTTTATCTGGCCTATCTATTTCTATTTATCTGAATAGTGAGCACCAGGCAGACAACTTGTGGTGAGTTCTAGTCCTTGCACTCTAAATAGGCATGTATAAATAGGTCTTTAAAGGAAGAAACATCAGCTGGGGAAAATCCAGACTTATTTGTACTATTTGTGCATATTTTTAAATTTGAGATGTTAGTCCCGGGAGCAATTTAATTTTATCAGTAATTTAACACTGGTGATTAGTGACGGTTTAGCTCAGCTCTTCTCTTGAATGCAAACTACCCAAATGGCTGTTTAATAATGTCTTTTAAAATCTCACTTTTGAGGCTGACCAGAAAGTTTCTAGAAATGTAATGCTGGACAGTTTTTAAACTGAGGCTGCAAGGGGGCTGTAAAAGTTTACTTGAGATAATTAAATGGACAATTCAAGCAAAAAATTACGAAAGTTTTCTCATTATTTTCTCAGCCTCATGTAGTTCCAAGCCTGTATGACTTTCTATCTTCTGTTAAAGCACAAAAGATACATGTGTGTGTGTGTGTGTGTGTGTGTGTGTGTGTATATATATATATATATATATATATTTTATTTATTTATTATTTTTTTTTTTTTAAATGTTGATAAATGTTGGTTGTACTATTCTTTTAATTAAATTTTTACCAGAAAAATTGTTTACATTTTGTAGTTGCCAAATTGGATGATGGTTCTTTTCTAAAATATAAGGTTAAATTGTTTTATGTTGGTAGTCCTATTTTTGACTTCAATTTCTCATTTTTTTTATTATTTAATAATGGGTAGAATTTTTATTGTAGATAATATAATTGACAGTATTTGTGTAGTAATACATAAACGATAGTCAATGCATAAAAAAATCAAGAAATTGTCAGCATTAAGAGTCCTAATACTGATACTTTCTGATTTTTATTATACCTCTTAGCAGAAGCAAAAAACATTGTTGAATGAAATCCCTCACTGTGACATATCTTCTCTTCTTATAGAGATATTTATCCATAAATTATTAAATTCTGTCTTTATTTACTCTCATGTCTGTCCAAACCTGTATGATTTTCTTGATACTGCAGAATACAAAAGAAGATATTTTGAAGAATTTTGGAAACCGGTTTTGGTGACCATTGAGACATTTCTCAAAATATCTGCCTTTAGGTTTGGAATGACATAAGGATGAGTAAATGACAGAAATTTCATTTTTGGGTGAACTGTATCACTCAAAACATCACCATTTTTTAATTTCTGCATCTTATTGCTGTTCATTAACATCAGTTGATTTTTTTTTTCTCCACCTTAAAGGGTTAGTTCACCCAAAAATGAAAATTCTATCATTTATTACTCACCCCGTGTCGTTCCCCATCCGTAAGACCATCGTTCATCTTCGGAACATAAATTAAGTTCTTTTTGATAAAGTTTAGGAGCTTTCTCTCCCTCCATAGAGATCCAATGCAACTACCACTTTCAATCCAGAATGACATTATTAAGGTACTCCATGTGACTCCAGTAGCTTAAACTGAATTTTATGAAGCGATGTGAGTGCTTGGTTTGTGCAAAAAACCAAACAAACCAAATGTACCACTTTATTTGCAAAATAACATTATCCAAAGTGTGTTCGCGCAATATTTTTGTAAGTAAAGTGGTAAACTGTTTTTTTTTTGTTTGTTTGTTTTGTGCAAACAAAGCATTTGCATCACTGAATGAAATGGAGGTTAAGCCACTGGAGTCACATGGAGTACTTGATGTCATTCTCACCTTTCTGAACCTTGAAAGTGGTAGCTGCATTGAATCTCTATGGAGGAGCAGAAAGCTGTGGAATGACACGAGGGTGAGTAATAAATGACAGGACTTTCACTGTTGGGTGAATTAACCCTTTAAGTCTCTCGACATGTTTGCATCTTGTTACCATGGTCACTGCCTCTCCTGTCCTCGAAAATCACCAACCCTCATTGAAAATGAATGACTACAGTCACTTCATCTCTGCAAGTCACTGTCCGTAGTTCAGATGATGAGAAATCTGATGCAATACAGGCAGCGCACATGCTTGTTTGGAAAACAGG
The DNA here is from genome assembly GCA_038088235.1 of Zacco platypus. Taxonomy (NCBI): domain Eukaryota; kingdom Metazoa; phylum Chordata; class Actinopteri; order Cypriniformes; family Xenocyprididae; genus Zacco; species Zacco platypus. The sequence goes on from CM076065.1 coordinate 12,368,598, forward strand.
CACAGCTATATTATTAAAGCTTAAGTTTCAAATGTATCAGGAAGCCGGGCTAAGTTTGGATCATCTGAGCATTTTAAAACTATGAAAAGCTTCTGGGGATTTTATTGTTGGTAGGTGTTGGTTTTCATAGCCTGATCTCTCTTTTAAGAGTACAAAAAATTAAGAGCTTTGTACAGTATCACCACAGTCTTAATGACTTCTGAAGAAAAGCAAAAGGCTCCGGGCTCTGCACTTTCATCTGCAAGGTAATCTCTCTTTAATGCTTGTGAGAAAAAGAGAGACGGGAAAAGAGCGATTATAAGGGAGGCAGGAAAAGACGACTACTAAATCAATAACAGGCGCTGGCATTGTTGTTTGTGGCATTACTCTGCCCCGCTGCTGTGAGGAGACTCGATAGATTCACTCATTAGCCACTGTTACTCACCTGGCTCTCACTTCAACTCTCAGGAACATGTCCTTCATTTCTCAGAGTGAAATCACAGATGAGTACGCACTTGAATAAGCGATGCAGTATGATGGATGAGGTTTGTATGTGATATACAGCGGTATCTTAATTTTTTTCCTTACCTGATGGAATCACAGCTCTTTAGTTGTGTTTCTTGTAAAACTGTAGTATTAATGTTTTTTCTGTGTGGCTTTATATTCTCAATAGGCCTGATCATGACTCTCTTAAGTGTGTCATTTGTGTCTCAGGAGAATTGCACTCTAGAGTATTAAACAATTAAACTAGCGGTAACACACTAATGATTTCACCCACCGATTTAACGGCTAATAGATTTTTTGGAACAGGAAAAGCTTTGGTTCAGTTTTACATTCAGGCCTACATTCTGCCTAACATATTTTATGGTCCACAGAAGAAAAAATAAGACACACAGCTTTAAAACGACATGAGGATGAGTAAATGACCCTTTCAGACATTAACCCTGGGTTTCATAGACAAGGCATAAACTAGTCCTACACTAAAATGCATGTTTGAGCTGTTTTACCTGAAAGTAACTTGTACTGACGTATGTATCTTAAAATGTCAATGCCATTGTTGTCTCAAGATGCACACCAGTAATGTTATTTATTCAAAGGCATTTTTATGAAAGCTACTTAAATATCCTAATTGAACTAAGGCCTAATCCTGATTTGATCTAAACCCAGTTTGTGAAACCTGGCCTATGTATACTGAACATATACTTGCTACTTGAATGGATGGTGGTGGTAAAATCCTAGTCTTTGTGTTGTCTTTCCCCATTAATGTGGGAAATACATTAATTTAGCTTAAAAGTACAGCTGAAATTGTGTTTTAGTAAATCTTACACAGCACTTCTGCACTGGAAGCTTTAAACAAATCCACTATCTATAAATCACATTCCCCTCGCCGACACATCCCTGTCACTATCAGCAGAGAAAAGCCGAGCTCTGGCTTATCCCCGTGGTTACAATTAGGAAGTCTGTGATATATAGCTTGGTGCTCAGAGTAGTGAGCAATTAGCATGCTGGTTTATCCTCAGATTAAAAATCATTTCATTTCCATGACTGGGGTGACTTTGGCTGAACATCATAATGTCCTTCATGTATTATCCATTGGTTTTGACGGCCTACCCGAGTCAGTGGGACCGCATAAGTCCCAACGTGGTTATTACGGTTTACTTTCTCACCATGCAAGGGCAATTGAAATATCATTCAAATAATAATAATAAAAAACTCTGAGCCATCTATAGTGCTTATGTGAGAGATACAGGTTTGAGTCTGACCTGTAGTCTACCTAGTCAACTCTCTGCTCATATCACTGAAATGCCAAAAAGATTTATGCAAATGCTGAGAATGTGTGTGGTTGCACTTTTGTATTAAATACTTTGTGAATTGATAAACATATGCTGACACTTCAGCTCCATTATTACATTTCCTAAGGTCACCAGTTTATTAAAGCGACATGGTAATTAAATGAGGGCAAGTACTGTTTCAAAGAGACTGATTGCTGATTGCAATTCTTCTGAAATGCCAAGATATATATATATATATATATATATATATATATATATATATAAGTTAAAATTTAAGTTAATTTGGTTTGGAAAGCATGTAATTATTATCAGTACCTCTACTTTGTGCAACAAAGGTTTCTTTTTAAACACTGCTTAAGCTTCAACTCTGAAGAGCTTAAACTTTGGGTTTTCCTAATATAGTTAAATGGACAATTAATTTCAATGCAAAGGAATATAGCTTGTGCTATGTCTTTTTATGTGAGTTCATTGTAGAGTTTCTGAGCATTCCTAAGTTTCTGTATTTTTTTCTCTCTAATTTTCAATAATCACAATCAAATATTTAGAATATTTAAATTAGAAATGCATCAATCCAATAATCACAGTGGAAGCAAGGGAATGGAAGCAGTAGATTTAATTTGTTTGTTCAATCCAGAAGGCAAAAATCACTGTAACAGCTTCACAGATGTACAGACAATACAGGACCGAGAAAAGAACTAAACTGAGGGCTTTAATACATGGTTAAATGTGGAACCAAACCAGACTCAGGTGAACATAATTAACCAATAAGTAACCAAAGGAACCAACTAGCAACGGAACGAAGGGATTGGGAACTAAACACAGGAAGGAAACTCACCAGCAGGAACAACATGTGAATACACTCATAAAATGAAATCGTTACACCAATACTCAGTAATATATTCTGATCAATAAAAAAGAAAAGGAAAAAAACTGTACCAGTGGTGAATACTGAAGGCTGTGGTGTCGTTATCGGTATCAGACATTAAAAATTAGTTTCAAGGCATCACTAATTTAAATGGAATATAGTCAATTAAACTTAAGCAACTTTATTTTATTGACATAGTTGTGCATTACAGTGGTTTGAGTTTGGAACATTAATATGCAGTGTATGATGTGTGGTACTGTATATCTAAAATTTTCAGTTTATTTTCTCCATTTTTATTTTTTTTATGTTGAATATACATATCTGTCTAAACTTCAGCACTAAAAAAAGTAGAAACGTTCTTTATAACCAAATGTACTGTACTAAAGTGCAACTGCATTTATTACAACAGTCCAAAACAAGACAATCGGAATGTACAGCACAAAAAAAATGCATATGAATGTATATTTGAGTTGCCCCCAAAATTATTGGGGTACTTTTGGAAGATCATGTAATCCCTACATTGTGTACATTGTAAGATTACTGTATGTTATCAAACCAGTTGGCAAACAAACGATGATAGATCTTTTCTCAATAGAACTACTTATCACTTTTTTGGGCCATTTTTACATTTTTATCCAACTGGTCTGATTGGTGGTTTTATTGGATCTACTGTATGGTGTCAGTTCCTCTCAAGTCCACATACATTGAATGTAACCACAGATGATCACTAAGAACCAGTAATTGTTTAACTAGTTATATCTCTCTCTCTCTCTGCTCTCTCTCTCTCTCTCTCTCTCTCTCTCTCTCTCTCTCTCTCTCTCTCTCTCTCTCTCTCTCTCTCTCTCTCTCTCTCTCTCTCTCTCTCTCTCTCTCTCTCTCTCTCTCTCTCTCTCTCTCTCTCTCTCTCTCTCTCTCTCTCTCTGTTCACTCTCTCTCTGTTCTCTCTCTCTCTGCTCTCTCTCTGCTCTCTGTGTGTGTGAAATATTTTGACAAGCGTGGTTTTTAAGTGTGGTTAAAGTGTCCAGATGTTTTTGGAGCCAGTTTATAAATGTGTTTAATGTATTAGCTAATCATGTGTTCACACAATATTGTAGAGAAATGAGTTTAACAGCTGTAGTGCTGGTAATGAGCAACTCAAATGATCAGTAAAACACACTTTGTGTGAACAAGAAAGGAGGAAATCTCTGTCCTTGTCCTCATAAGACAGCACAGTGCAGGTGTTAGTCATAACAGAAAAAACGTCAGAGCGAGGGTGACCTACCTCCTCGCTGACGGGTCACGTCTCACGCTGACACCAGGTCTCAAATGAACATCTTTGGCTATTTCCCTCACTCTCCTTTCTATTTCTTTCTGTTTCTCATACTTTGATTACATTTAAATCTACAGCTCATTTGATGACCGTGACATTATATATCTTGAAAGCGCAGTGTATATTACACACATGGTAAGTGTATTGTATATATTTGCTGTTTATAATTTATATATGCACATAACTTATAGATACAAGTCAGTTTGAATCTGGCTAAGGAACGCTTTCTTGATATGTGTTGTCTTCGCCACATGCCCTTCTAGCACACGCAGAGCAGTCTGGCTGGTATTCAACATTTATTTGTATGCATTTGTTTCATATGGGGCAAGCCTGACATTGTGTATTATAGTGTCGCAATAGAATCTTTAATGTTGTGTTCATTTTAAATCAAATGTGCTGTGGTGGTCTGTTGAGCCAGCGTAGTTTGAAACATAAATGTACAACTTGATAATGAAAGATTTTATTGTGGAACCTCAATATTATGGGTGTCACTTTAAAAAGTGGTTAGTTGTTCTTTGGACTGATTGATATATTATGTCATGGTGAAGGCTTAGCTTATGAATATTAATGAGGCAATGCATAAATAATTGTATTGAGCTGGAGATGAGATCTGTAGTAAAGTGGTTACTCATTTTACAATAAAGATCAATACGTTAATGTTAGTCAATGCATCAGGTACCAGGAAATAATAATATTGAATGAACAATGTTTTACAGCAAGTATCTAAGTTATTAATAATTTTTAAATATACACTAGCATTCGAACATCCTACCAGAGTCAGTAGGATTTAAAAAAAAGAAAGAAAATAAATTAATTAATAATTTTATTTAGCAAGTACACATTCAATTTATCAAATGGGACAGTGAAGACATACATTCATATGTTACAAAAGGTTTCTATTTCTTTTGAACCTGCTCTTCATCAAATTATCCTTAAAACATGTATCAAGGTTTCATATAAATAAATAGATGAATATAAAAGTTTCCATATTACCAATTACAGTAGATAAATTTCATAAAGTGACAAATCTCTATCATCCATAGATGAGGCTCAGTATCATCTGGCAAGTTCCTGCACAGCAGGTTTTCTCAGACATCTCACTTCCTGTTCTTTCATGACCTGTCACTCAAACGAAACGAGCTTCAAACTCTCTTCATTCATGGAACTCTGGAATTGAAAAAGTTGATGCCTTTTCTACTTCAACTCTTTATTTATTATTTTTTTTTCTTTATCAAAGCTATGTTGGAGATAAAGAATCCTGGGTGTAGCTTCCTCCTCTGTCTTTTTTTCTTTGATAGCCTCAGTTGTCTGGTTTCACCTATTTTATTTATTTATTTTTAAATATTCTACCTTTTGGCTGTCAGAATGACAGATCGAGAGAGAGAGATGCTAGACTTCTTCTCCTTGCTGCGTTGAGAAAGCAATTGACACACTGTTGTCAGGCCCAGGGTGCACTGGGTGATAAGAGCAATTTCCTTCAGAAATTTAGGGGGAGGGGGGAGGGGGTAAAACAAAACAAAAACAAGCCTTCACACAACCAGGCAGATGAACCAGTGTGGTCAGGAACTTCGAGGAACACAACTAAAAATTCTAAAGGCGAAGATTCTGTTAGATTAAAAAGTGCTGTGGACAGTACTCCAATACTATCCTACTGGATAAGCAAAGTCACAATTTGTCTTCTACTTCTCTGTACAAATGGCCTAAAACTACGGTGGCTGAGAGAGCTCCATCTTAAGAAATCAAATGCAAATGCAAAAAACATCTGCAAATCATCTTCATCAGTTTGACAACACGTTCTGCGGTAACACTTTACAATAAGGTTTATTAGTTAAACATTAGTTAATGTATTAACTAACATGAACTAACCAACAATACATTTGTTACTGTATTTACTAATGTTCACAAAATATTCACAACGCAACCAAATACAGAAATACGCTGCAAATATTCATAACACAACCAAATACAGAAATGCTCTGCAACCAAATAAAGGAACACGTTGCATATATTCACAAAGCAACCAAATACAGAAATGTGCTGCAAATATTCACAAACCAACCAAATACAGGAATGCGCTGAAAATTTTCACAACAAAACAAAATATAAAAACATGCTGAAAATACTCACAACAGATAACAAAAAACCTCACCTTTCAGGACATCGACATCACCACCGATGAGTAAACATTGAACAATAAGCATGTCCCAGCCAGGTTCGTCAATTTGGGGTCCCCCTGAAACATTTCTGTTGGGGTCTGTGCTATTTGAGGTTGAGGTTTGAGGTTTCTGTATTTGGATGTGTTGTGAGTATTTGCAGTACATGTGGTGTTCTTAATTTGCTGGTGTTTTTTCTATTTTCGTGTGTTTTCTTCAGTTGCAGGGCATTGAGTTCTCTCTGCCACCGAACAAAACAGATGAGCAGCTATGTCCAGCCTTATTTTTGCAGGTGGATTTGTTGTTAATGGTTACAAATCATTTAAGTCTTGTAGTCTTGCATGTTTAGAGCTTAGAAAACATTAATAGAAGCAGTTTAAAGGGCTTTTTCCTATGTAGCAGTTTTGCTAACATTTTTATGCCTTACTGCCAATATTTTACATTCCTGGGGGTATATGTTTTTTATTATATGAGTTAATGTACTTATTTTCATGGCCTGTGAGTTAATAGATAAATATACATCTGTGAAATTCTACAGCTATGGCTGACCTCTTTGGCAGATGAGAAAAGTTCAAGCACGGTAATTGCTGAAAATGATTTTTTTTTGGCCCACAATGGAAATATCAATATATTGAGTAAAGTCTCATTTTCATGGTACACTTTCTCACTGGAACCAGCTCACATGGCTGAGGCTGTGTATAACACAGTAATGATTTGAGCCCGAACTCCATGACAATCACAGGAGTGGATTTAGTGGTTATTTGAACTGGAGCGTTAATCCCAGTATCAACAGTCCTTTGTGTTATCAGGACTACAGGGTTACATAAAGCTAAAACATTTATGGATTTATGAGTTCTTTTGTATTCTTGTATTGGCTTTTCAATATTTATTCAGTTAATGACACTGATATTTTATTTTAATTCCATAATAAATACTACATAGAAACCTGGAACAGGAGTGTTTTAGGCAGAATGCATCTAGACGAGGCGGTGAAACAGCTGCCTTAATGCGGCTGATATTTGGGCCATCCCTTTTGGTGTAGCTTTGAGACTAGCACGCAACATCTGTTTTCTAGAGCCTGTATAAGCAGCAGAAATGCTTCCTGACTGCGACGGTGGCGTCGCCACACATGCAAAGTGACAGCCTGAGCTCTTCGTGCTGGGTGATCTACACTATCCGGCGGCAAAGAAATGTGTCTTTTGGCACTGATATATCATCAGCTTTCGCGGATGGTTCTGCGACAGCCGGCTGATGCAGGCCTTGTGCTGAGAGTGATTTATCCAGGCAGAAATATCTCCTGATGTGTTCAGATTCAAAAGCAAGGACATTCTGCTCTCTTTTAGTATTTCTACTCAAAATGCACAAGACTACTTTAGAGGTTCTGCAGCTTAAATGCCTTTACATTCAAGGAGGACCGATTACTGTTTTAGACCTACTATTGATTTAAAGATCCTTATCCCATTTATCAGCAATGTACAGTATTGTATATTGCTACCATATTAATTTCACACACATACATACTATATTTTAATAACATCATTGTTGGAGAGTATGTGAAACTCTGTCAGTTGGCCGGTTACATTTTTATGTATTTTTTATGTATTCTAATAATGCAATGTTGGGAGAATATGAACGTGAAAGATGCTCTGTACAATTGACGGTCAATGTTGTATCGTCACAAAAGTTTTTAATGCCTTTCCACTGTAAGCATTCAAACACTAGATCACGTGAAAAGGAAATTCGTTACTCTCGCTATGTGTGAAGTTCGAAACATCTGGAGCACGCTTCCTGAAAGCCACATCTCAGACAGCAAGTTCAGCTTTCTTTCATGTCTTCCTGTGCTTGAACTGACAAATTAATTCGCACAAAATTATGTCAAAAATGCCCGTCTCAGCAAGTATAATAGTAAACGTAGTCGGTTAAGTCTTCGGTTGAGAAAGAAACGTGCATTCGGTCTTAGTGACAGCATCCTAATAATCCTGCTGCTGTGCTGTCTGCGTTTTTAATGTTAACCAAACAACAAAAGGAAAAAAACTATTACTTTTGGTGATCACTATAACTATTGGTTTCATAACTGCCTGTTTTTGTTTCTTGGCTGGTGTAAAATAGTTTCGGCTGGTAAATTAAGTCACCGGCCATTGGGTTAGTTTTAGGCCTTGTATATTTTAGGCCTTATATATGCAAACAGTATATATTTAATTGTGCATGTACATTTCTCCTATTGTTACGTCTCGTTACATTTCTTTACATTTTTCTTTACTAAATCTCAAAAAGAATAGCCGTTTTTTAATATTGGACATTATAATGTTGTCCAATATGTCTAAATTCAAAATGAATTAATGGATGTTTAAAATGAATGGTTTTACTTTTTATCACGTTTGTAATGTCTAAAATTTTTAAAATGTTTAAAATCAATGTTTTTACTTTCATTTTATTTTTAAATTCATTCAGATAAAATAGTGCATAATTTTATTTATTTATTTATTTATTTATTTATTTATTTATTTATTTTTTTACCTTTTTTCAGTTATTAGCCACATAAAAATAATTTTCACCTCTCAATATCGCCTAGAATGTTAAAATCATTACCTTCTTACAATTTGAAATATGTATAATATTTTCTCTTAGATATCTATCGCTCCAAAATTTTTAACTCTTAAAGCTTTTTCTTTATTTATCTTTTCATATTTCCTGTTCATGTCTTTTTGTTTTTAATTGCTATACTCTCTATTATAAAGCATAAACTGCTGGTAGCAGTATTAAGTTTTTTTTCGAGCTGTCAAGCCTCTGCATTGAAGCGTGGTGTGGGCTAGATTTGCTTAAACTTTAAATCAAACGCATTTTGTTCCCACAGAATAAGTTATATCTGTTCTTTCAACCAAGAATAATTGTGTTGTTAAAAACACGAACAGTTTTAAGAGTTTTGATGTATCTGCACCCTTTTAGAAATAATTAGCAGTGAATTATCTTTTTTGTCATTTCACCACCCAACGTTAATAACAGAGAGTTTGCATTAAATATAATGACTGCATGGTGCTCATTAAATCTTGCGCTTTTCAGATTCAGTAGTTAATCGCCAGCTGCGATGTGCGAAAGTGATGTAAATAAACACTTTCATTAAAGTGTCAGTTGCCAGCTTCTCAAACATTCAGAACACTCAATTATCCGCTTTCTTGAGTCACAATAAACGAATGTTTCAGTGTAATGTCATATGATTTCGTTTTGACCTGTTCACGAGGGAAATGCAACATTTTCAAACTCAACAATAGTGTGGCTTCCAGAGTGAGCGAAATCATGGTGCAGTGAGCGCGACGAACAATTAAAACATGCTGATCTGATGTATTACTCTGTCGATTAACCCTGTGCATGCCTGCTGTCTGGAGATCTCTGGAAATATGCTCAAGTTTTCGGCTGTAATAGCTCTCCTTCATCAGACAGAGGGAACGTGTCGCTCCAGCAGAGATTTTAAGGAGCATTTGCATACCATTGCTGAAAATTGGCCAGCACATACTGAAACTTTTCAGAAAAACAGCTGTGGTTTCTTTGTAAATGCAGAGAATGGGCTGTAAAGATCCCAAGGTAACAGCTTTTCTAAGCATTCAGTTCAGCGACAAATGTTGTTGATAACAGGGGAGTACAAGCCGGAATGAACACACCTTCAGAGAATATTTCAGATCGGCTGCTGTTGGATATTAACATTTTGCCTTCATGCATTTATGAGGTCCAATCTTTTGCTTTCGTAAAGGGGATGTTTAATTATGGCATTCGCCCAAAATTCTTTTGCAAGAGGATAGAGTTTCATAGAAGTCCCCCCAACGCAATCCCTTCACATCTAAATGGAGAAACCACCAAGGAAGACCCTGTGTTTTGTGGAAGATGATCGGATCTGGGGATTGGCTTTCTATCACCATCTGTGGAAAGCGGCGTGATTATTCAGTTATGTTAAATAACTCGCGGCGTGCTGCAAAAATGACAGGGAAAACAAATACGCACTTCCCTCCAATTTTACAGGAGAAACAATGCAGAACTGGGAGAAATAATTATCTCTCAGACTAGTGTTTGTTCGGGGAAATGGCCTAAAGCTTGAAAAGGCAAGACAGTCTATCAATCTAGCCTTGGCAAAGGAAACCATTTAAGGCGTTTTAAATGGTACGGCCCCTGGGCAAACGAAACATTGCACTGTTATCCTGAAGCTTGTGTGCCATAGATTATAATGTGGAGACATTTCTAAACAAACAAAAAATAAATACTGCGATGTCTGTTTTTCTGCAGACATTACCTTATAACAGTTCATTTCTTATCATGTAGTTTGTGGCTATGTCTTGCTGTCAGTTCTCTGGCCATTCGTAACAATTCGTAACTTTGTTTTTCTTCTCTTAATTCTCTGTTTGTGCAATAATTGCTCACTGTCACTGATTTATTTAGTTTGCTTTTCTACTAAAACTCAGTAATCTGATGTTGATGCGCCACTCTGCGTTTAAACATAATTATATTTAATCTGTTTTCCCACATTAGTCAATTTAAGCCTAATTAACTTCTAATGACCAGGTGAATTAAATGATTAGTTGATCATAACAACCTAACAACAGGCATATTTCATTGTGTGATGTCTTCACTGTAACAGTGAATCATTCAATGTAATGTACCCACCACGAGCATCATAAATCTATTCTAATAGCGGTTTCTGATGTGATGTCGCCTTAGGCTTGCAATGCTGAATTTAGGCTTATACAGAAACCATGATCATAACTGGTGGTTCTTGACTGCTAGTGTCAGCAACAATATGCAGGCAATATGTGTTTTACAAATGGTCAAAATATATATAATTAGCTTTTTTTTTTTTTTTTTTTTTTATTGAATACGTTTCATCTCAAACTGTATTTTCTATTTGGAAGGTTGAGTTGAAAATGTTAAAAAAAAAAAAAAAAAAAAAAAATATATATATATATATATATATATATATATATATATACTTTTTTTTTTTTAATTCTAAAACTTTTTTTATTCCCAGATATATATTCTTTTGAATACTACTTAGTTGAATGGTTGACTACTACCATCCATCCATCCATCCATCCATCCCAAGAGGTATTTATTAAATATTCCTAACTTTTCCCCCCTACATTATAATATACTATCCATATTTGTATGAGCACTTACACTATAGAGACATTATCTTTGTTGTACTTATAACTACTTGTTCTTTGGGCTCTTAAACACATATATTGATTGATATAGAAAGATCCAATTCAATATTGTAATAGAGGATGAGAAGTTCAAAGGGCTCTATAATTTCTGCAGTTCTCCACCACTTTCACCGTCCCTTCTCTGCTTAAATCTCACGATATATACCTCATGGATTCCTTCGTTTTCTGTATGAGGTTTGCACAAATGATTTTCGCCCCCACTTCAGCCTACGTATATCAGAATCTCGTCCACTTTCCCACATTGAGTCATCTTAGAATTCAGAGCTGGACAGAACTGTTCTTTTAATTGATATGTAGGCGTTGTTTTTCACTTTTTTTTTTCTTTCATGTTTCCCATCAAACCTGTCAACAAGTTTTATTTCTTAAGTTAAACCAATGGCCAAATGTTTCTTCTTGAAGTTTTGTGAATTATGGACCGGCCACTGATCAGCGTCTGTCCATGTCGAGAGGAATGAACTTGTGAAGTGTGTCTCTGACAGAGCTGACCTCTGTCTTTTTAATCAATGCACCGCATCTGTTAAAGCAGAAGCTGAATTTTTATAGGCTTGAAACGCTGTCATGTCAGGCTCCAGATGTCAAGATGATGATTATGTAATTATGAATGCCGGTGCACTGATATTCATATGATTTCCTACATGTCTTGGGCTCTACATTACATGCATTGGATGATGATCTAAGTGCTTTTTCCAGTTAAGTAATGTAGACTGATCTGTATGTGCGTGTCTGACTGCACGTGCAGAAGTGTTTCTCCATATAAATGCTAGGGTTTTCATGTGTGAATGTGTAAAGGATGAATTTAATAATTTGACAGCTGTTTACGATTAACTATACCTGCATTTTGTCTTTTACAAAAGCATGACTATGTTCGGAATAGCATGCTAACATACTACTTGTACTATGCAGTGTGTAGTATATATAGTGTGTGCACACTATGTGTGTGTGTTTTGACATTTTAACGGAAAATCTAACTTTTTTTTGTCTCTTTTTCCTTCACTAATTTTTAATAAACTGGCAAATGTTCGAAAATTTTGCAAAAATATTGCATTTAAAATCTTTTTGTTTCCAAAATGTTAAATGTCCCGACTAGTCTAAAAGCAAGAAACCCCAAACGTGGTAACAAAAGCATTTTAAATACTTAATCTATGAATCACACTGTCAAATCTATGAATCACACTGTCAAATTGTCAAACCGACAAACAAGCCGATAGAGTTTCAGAAAGTGCCTGGACATGCCGCGGCACCACCGGAGTGGGTCTTCTTTCGATGGCTCCTTGAACTCGCCGCAACTGACACAAGAAAACGCATGTGAGGTCTGAAGTAAAAAAAAACATAGTTTCCGCCCAGATACACTTTTAAAACTAATTTATTTTTCAAATGTTTTGTTTTAATGTATTTAAAACGTGCACATCCCTAGTATTTACAATGGTAAGCAGCTAGTGTTTTATTCAGAACATAGCCCTTGTTTCCAAAGACAAATATATTGGCCAATTACGCATATGGTTCTGTATTGTTTTCCCCATTTACGCACTTGTTGTTCCTTTATCTCTAATTGTGTGAATAATAGGCTGCCTCTACTGCTCTTTTGTCACTGAAATGTAATTTCATACATTTTTAATCAAGAGCATTTAATCTCAATCACAGGCCACTTACATTGGGCTTCTTACAGCAGATGGATATTTTTAGATCACAGGTTTATTTATTCGATCGCCTGAGTCGAGAGAAATGACATTTAATGTTTGACCTACAAGACCACTGCAATGTTTGACGGTTATTACAGGCTTTATAACTTCAGAGTAGCTTTTCTCAAATCATTATCATGTCAATCTCCTTCTCATTATCTCTTTTGCATTTGACCAGGCTACTGGAAATGTGGAAATTTGCGGGGGTAAAGGGAACACTGTTTAACAATCTGGTGAAGGGAATTGTGTGAATTAAGTTATTTGAATAATTCTTTGTGTCTTTGAGTCTTTGATGGCTATGAAATGGCTTTGTAAAGTTAAAAATATCTCTTTTTTTCTGCAGTACATTTAACAGTACAAAGGCCCCAAAGTTATTTGGAAACTTACATCATGCTTTAAAATGTCAGTGCATTAAATAACAAAAGACCAAACTATGTTTGATAGTGTCAAGGTGATTTTATGGACTGATAATTTGTGACAGCTTATAATTGGATAATTGATTTGATAATTTGCTATGCAGTGCAAAGATATTCATGCATTTTTAAATTTCACTTAAAGAAATAGCTAGCCATGTCCCATAGTTGTCTATTTTTTTTTTCCTGTACATTTTATAATGTCTTTCTTCATATTGTAGATCCCTTGTAATCACATGTAATCGGGTTATAACTCTATTAGGGTAGGTTGAACAGTATGTGGTACTTTGGAGTAATTTTCATTGCACAATTGTTTACGCAGCGCAGGGCTGTCTAATTCTAAAATGTATAATATATATTTTTTTATTTAGTTTAATTACAAATTTAAATTAAACTGAAGGAAATTGTACATTTACATGCTTAAGAATTATTTCAACCAAAAATGAAGTGTGCCTGAGTGGAAAGGTATATTATTTGTTTTATGTATTTTAATTTCGCTTGTAATCAAATGAAGGAATAAAACATTTATCTTTTATTACAATATAAATTAAAAAAAAAAAAAAACTTACATTTTTGTACATTCAAAGTGCTACACAACAGAGGTTTACTGTTGAAATTATACATTATAATATACATTATACAGTTAAAGAATATAATAAAATTTTTAATTTGACGGGTTGCCTTTTTTTCTGCGCGTGTATGGTGTAATGATAGTTTCTCTCAAATGAAACTGTAAAATGCTCACGAAGTGCAGGGACCTATGATTTCCACCATGTAGAAAACGCAGACGGAATCACGAAATCCATTCATAAAAAACGGAATTTACTGTTTAACGGGGAATTTTTTCAAAATTTGCATGAATACATAAAATGCAAGTTGATACAATTCAATCAAATTGCGATAGTATATGTTAATATTAAACGGCAAAAATACTATTTAAATATGAATCCTGCATGTTTTATGTCTCTGAATGAATTGTTCACGCTTGCTTCAGTAGTAAACCACGTGCCTGTGCCATTCATTCCTGACATTCCAAGTTACACAGTAAATTCCCTTTTTATGAATGGATTCTGTCCGCATTTTCTGCAACACGGAAATCATATGTCCCTGCGTTTTCTTCAAAAAGCACGTTCAACACGGACACGCAGACGGTTCTCGTGTATAAAAAATGTATTTTAGGGGGCCCTTGGCTTTTGGGGGCCCAAGGCAGACGCCTACCTTTGCCTAATGGTTAAGTCCGGTCCTGAGAAATAGTTCACCCAAAAATGAAAATTATCCAACAATTTACTTACCCTCAAGCCATCCTAGGTGTATATGACTCTCTTCTTTCTACTCAACATGATCAGAGTTATATTAAATAATATCCTGACTCTTTCCAACTTTTATAATGGCATTGGATAGTGTGTGATTTTTCGATGCTGCAAATAGCACATCCATCCATCATGATAGTAATCCATATTACTCCAGTGGGTTAAAAAATGCCTTCAAAATGCGGACGGCCGTTGCTGGAAGCCAGTGATTGTAGTTTATAAAGTTTTAAATATGGACAGTTTTCTTACAAAAACCCATCCCTCCGCTTCATTTATTAATTTATTAACCCACTGGAGTCGGTATAGATTACTTTTATGATGGAAGGATGTGCTTTTTTGGAGCTTCAAAAATTCTGACAGTATTCAATGGCATTACAAAAGCTGAGAAAAGCCAGGACATTATTTAATATAACACAGATTGTGTTCAGGTGAAAGAAGAAAGCCATTAACACCTAGGATGGCTTGAGGGTAGAGGTCTGCATTTCCGCGGTCCTCCCGCAGGAACCTGATCAGATTTGTATTTTTGGCTTGGCTTATAGTTTTGAGTGACAGATGTCGTTTTTAATTTAGCCTATTCGTTTTTTTTGGGGGGGTGTTGACAATATCATATAAAAATGTATAACCAACATTTAATATTTATTATCCTCAATCACTCTCTTTTTTTAGGGGAAGTTTAAATGTGAGATTCTGAATGAGATCTAAATTTAGTGGGTCGGGAAGAAAATCATTATAAGCAGATAGCGGGTGAACACAGGGTGACTTTTAAGTGGGAGTGGGTGGGAGCGGGACAAAAAAAAAACAGCCCCATGTAGACCTTTACTTGAGGGTGAGTAAATCATGGGATAGTTTTCATTTTGAGTGAAATATTCCTTTAAGCATCCAAATACTTTACTCTAAGTCCCTAAAGGTTAAACCAATTTGGGTTGTTGATGTGTGAACCGGGCAATTTCGAGTTTGATCAAGCATCTCTAAGAGGGATAAATAAGAAATAAATAAGAGTAAAAACCTCTGAGTTTATCAGCTCTGTGAGGCTTGTGGATGATTTGAAACGGTGAGCATCTTTATTTGAAGTGTCATTCTAAAACCTTTCAGTTATGATTGAAATCAGTGGCAAATGCATATTTATCGTTTTCAGACAATCTACGGCAGAAAATTTATGTACAAAACATTTAACAGATGCTCTTATCCACAGTGACAAAAGTGCCTTAGCATCACATATGAGACCATTGTAATCAACAGATGATGAGCATGTAACTTGGAATTATTTCTGCCTTGGAAAAAAGTGCTTCCTCTACAAAAAAATCTAATTCAGATACAATACCAATTGTAAATAAACAAGCCAAGCCCAAATAATTTTTTTTTATATATTGAGTTATTATAAAAAATTAAGCATTTTTTATGAACCACTTTTTCATTCGAAATGAGTTCCGATAGAAATTCATTGATAGAAATTATTGTGACAAGTTAAGTGTAAAAAGAAGTGAATTTTTAAGCAAGTTGTTTAAATATAATTTGACTACTCTTAATATATTAAATTATTTTTAAGCATTTTTTAATTCATTTTTTTTCTATGAAGTTCTGAAAACACAGAAAATCAAGTGGAATTGATAGAAATTGTGAATGTTTGTAATCAAAGATGTTATTAGTATAAAAATGTTTTTACAGTGCAGCAGATGGGCACTATTTCATTAGCCCTGAGCATTAACACACACACTTTTTGTGCAAGACTCTTGTCTGCTGTGAGCAGGATGTTGTCCAGTCTTGGTGGACAGACTGCGGCATTGTTGATCTGCAGCCCCATCAATCCCTGGACAGCTGCAGAGGGAGAGGGACAAGGCAGCCAATCAGAGCAGAGAGTTGTTGGGACGACTCCAATAGAAACCTCTGGAGAGCTCCGATTTCCAGGAGAGCTGCTTCACTGCCACTCTTATCTGACAGGCAGTTACATACATACACCAACTTAGTTTACAGTACATGAGAACTGTTGTATTCTCACTAAATCAAGATAAATTCATTTTAGTAAACAGTTTGAAACTGCCTATGATAACCCACAAACCTGTGTTTGTGGTTCTGTGGTAAAGAATATTTAATTTAGCGTTAAAAAAAAAAATTTTGTAGTCATTATGCATACACCATTGAGCCAAAACAGTGCCGACCTGCTGAAGCATGGACTCTACTAGACCTCTAAAGGTGTCCTGTGGTATCTGGCACCAAGACGTTATCAAACTTGTTGTTCCAGGACATCCCACAGATGCTCAATTGGATTGAGTTCTGGGGAATTTGGAGGCCAGGGCAACACCTTGAACTCATCAAACCATTCCTGAACAATGTGTGCAGTTTGTGTCACACCACTGTTGTAAATTCTCACCATTGCTGACCATGAGAAACCATATGACCCATGCTGTTTCAGAGATACACTGACCCAGTCACCTCTTGTCAGAGTTGCTTAGATCTTTATTCCTGCCCATTTCCCCCGTGTCCAACATGCTGATTTACGAGATCTGATTGTTTTCTTACCATCTAATCTAACCAGATCATATATGTGGCCTTGTTAGGAGATGATCAGTGACTTTCGTTGGTCATGTTTTGGCTCATCAGTGTTTTGGCTTATCAGTGCTGTTCTCTATCAGCATATTTGAAGGTCAGTGATCTAAACATTAACTTTGGAACACATAAAAGGCATACTGTATTTTCTTGCCTTTTCATTTCTCCATGTTTTTAGGTGAATGGATTGTATAGTGTGATGGCACATTTACTTCAGTAGTCCTCATTACGGTGAATTCCTTTCCATTTCAAAAACACACAGCCCAAAAACACTTGACTGAACAACCCACAAAACAATGGGGAATTAATTATTTTCAAATACGTGCATCTAATTTTAATCCCATTATGTCTCATGGGATTTAGCTTTTCCATGGAAGACAAAATTAAGCCTAAAAAAAAAAAAGAACCTGGGTAATAACGAATAGCTGTGGGGTCACAGAGTTAATTTTGACTCAAGGGCCGACAGGTGAACGTATGATTCCTAATATTTGTTCACCAGTTCGACGCAGTGAAGAGTGAAACTCTTCAGGAGTCTTTTTTGAAGTTGCCATGAAATAAAACCCTATTGTGTTTTTTTTTTTTTATTTATGTATGTTTTATTTTTTAAAGAAAATCGAGCTTTTGATGTTCAATTTGGTGAAAATGACAGACTTCTGTTAGCACTGGGTATTGATACAGATTTCCAGATGTGCTTCGATTCTGATTTATGTCTTTTGATTCTCTTCTCATTCAATTTGGTAAATAGTTTTTACATACATAAGAAAGACATTTTTTCTCAGCTGATTCTGTAACTTATACAATTATACATTATGAAAAAACAAATTTTAACAATTAACAAAACAGTTTGCTACTGCAATTTATTTATTTAACAGAGATTATAATCAACGCAAGAAAAACTGCTTTGTGGATACCAATTGATGTAGAGTTTCTCCTGAATAGTTTAGTTCTAGAGTCAAGTTCAGGAAGTTCATTCAGTGAAGGATCCATCAGATTAAAATGATAACTCTTAAATTCATGAGTCTTTTTGAACAATTCATTAAAAGGACTGACTTATAAGAGTCATTTGTTCATGAACCAGGCCCTAGCCTCTATATCCTTTTATAGCCTTTTGTTCATAGACACAACTTTTACCAATCCCACCATTACTAACTACTCTCTTTAAAATAAAGGTTCTTTATTGATGGTTTCATGAAGAAACTTTAACATCCTCGAAAGCTTTTCATAGCTCAGGTTCTTTATAGTGGAAAAAGTTCTTTAAATTATTAAAATGTTCTTCACACTGATAAAAATGGTTCATGAAATGATTCTTTGGGAAACCCAAGATGTTTCTTCAATGGCATCACTTTGAAAACCTCCTTTGTGGAGCCTTTATTTTTAAGAGTATAGACTACAACTAATTACACTACAGCTGAATTACGTACTGAAGTCTGTTCCAAAGTCTTTGGAAAGGTGGATAAAATGAATGAATGGGACCCCAGGCAAATTACAAAATGTATATATACTCAAACTTTGATGTAATTTTTGCAGTTCAGAGAGCAAGAGGAAATGTAAAACAGTTTGTTACTCGAATGTACTCACTGTCCTTGAGTGTTTGAGCAGAACAGATGGTTTGATTCAGATTCATGTCATTCTGTAATTCTTCAGGTCATGTGAAGTTACAGCATTAGCATGTGATGTAGGACGCAGGAGTTCATATTCCAAAGGAAGCTTTTTGTAATGTTTGAGACACATTACTTTTATAGTGAAATTAATTGTTTCTTTGTTGCTTGATACTCAAGTAATGTCAAGGATTTTAATTAGAATCCGGTTTTATTATTAGTCGTCTACATGTCATATTTCACATTTTCTCTCTTCTTGAAGTGTAATTAGGGCTATTATGTACACAGCAATTATTTTCAGGAAATTTTGAAGATGTGAATTTTGAAGAGGAAAATGGGTCTCCGGTCCAATTAATCCATTGCTAATAGCCTTCAGAACGAGTAAGAAAGAGCTAATATGCCGCAAACCCATTAGCAACAACCTGGCTAGTGGCGTTGTGTTCCTGCCCTAATGAAACATTAGGTACTCGTATGATCCTGTGCTTGTGTGTGCATGTGCACATTATGCTGGTGAACTTTCATGCCAGTGTTTGTTTAAGGTTGTTGCTGTAATTAGAGACTTGTGGCTGATACTCGAACAAAGCTGTAACCTTTTAGAGCCCTACATGCTGGAAAGTTAGCTTCACCAGCCTCAGGCTCCCATTAACCCGAGCGAGCCCTGCTCCTTGGGAACGCCATCCCATAATGTAGCCTACCATCTCAAGCCAGGGGCAGAATGAGGAGGCTTGCTGGAAAATGGAGTTTGGCCTTAATTACTCTCAACCTGAGCTGTTTGTGAATGAATGCAGGGTTTTAATATGTTGTGGTGATGTGGTTCAGCTGTGGTTCAGCTGTGTTCAGATGTTCGATTA
Source organism: Zacco platypus (assembly GCA_038088235.1). Lineage (NCBI taxonomy): Eukaryota > Metazoa > Chordata > Actinopteri > Cypriniformes > Xenocyprididae > Zacco > Zacco platypus. The sequence goes on from CM076065.1 coordinate 12,388,299, forward strand.
TAATTTTCCACCACCTGTTTATTGGTTTTGTTAAACAACCGTGAATTTCGCAGACGATAAAATGAACTCTGCAAGAGGCTATGGTTTATTTGATAATGTTCTGGATGTTCGGTGCATGACTTCATTTAAATAAATGAATTATCTCTATTGTCCTTAGAGATAACATGAACTAATAATGAACTGCACTTATACAGCATTTATTAATCTTTGTTAATGTTAATTTCAGCAAAAGCTGAATTTTCAGCATTATTCTGTGTCCCACAATTTTTCAGAAATCATTCTAATTTGTTGATCTGGTGCTCAACATTTATTATCATCAATGTTGGAAGCAGCTGTGCTGCTTAATGTTTTTGTAGAAACTTTGAAAATCAGACATTTGAAATTTATATGTATAACTTTAAACCAATTTATAGTGATTTCTAAAGTTTACACACTTATGGTTTACAAATAGTTCATTTGATTTGGTATTATAAAACTGTCTATGTGTGTTTTACATGCTCTCTTAACTCAAAGACTGTTGCCAATGCTTAAAAATAATTTGCGAACATTATTGGTGACTGGTTTGGTATTGGGATGTTCTGATGTAATCAAAGACGGCACTTGAACTGAGAAGTTTAAGAAGCAATGCTCTAATGCATTTAATCCATTAAGGCAGTGGGCATCTCAGTACCACAATCAGAGATGCAATCCATTCAGAATCAGGGAAGACAGATGAACTGAACCTCATTTATCACACCTTTCATCTGCGGATGACTCAAGTCCTCCTGCATACATGGCAGTAAATGCTATAAATTACTAAGTAAATACCAGAAATTGATATATAAAAGAAGCGTTTAATACATGCTTAACCTTAAAGTCCTGTTCCTTTTATTTCATCAGTATCTCCTCTTACAGCTTCACACACATTACAGGGTATAGCTCATGGCTTCAAATTACTGTCAGCATTGTGTGTCTGTGTGTGTGTGTGATAGAGAGCATGAAGCAGAGAGAGAGAGAGAGTATGTGTTGGTACGGTGCAGCAAAGTGATTAGTGGACTCTGTGAAGCACTCTGGCACACCAGTCCCCAGGCCTGCTTCCGTTCCCCATAGGTTCATTTAATAATGTTCAGCCATATCTGGTAAGACAGCAGGGCTCGACAGTGCGAGTGTTTCTCTCGCGTTTGTGATTAAAAATAGATGTGTGTGAACTGTAAAATGTATTTAGAAGCATGTGTGCGAAGATCCCTATGGGTCCTAAAAAACAGTATTTATTATACTGCAATATTTGGGACTCTTATTTTGAAATGCATTTGCTTTACTAAACCACAACGATGGTAAGTTCTGCCCTACATTTTTTCTTGCTCAAAAAGCTGTTTCACTCGAATATCCATCACAATAGGGAAGAAAAATCTATCGCAGCTTTTATTTCATATTGACTTCAAACTTTAAAAGGCTATGAAGTCATTAAATAAAAACAAGCTCCTCACGTTTCAAAGTACAAACGTGCTGCTGTTGCACATTCAACAGGCTTGCGGTTTCAGAACAGTTCGCAATCACTGCATATTTACGCCAAACTATTGCTTATGATTTACTGTTGATGAGTTATGTCAATGTTTTCTGTTTGGTGTTTATATTGTAATATGTTCTAGATGGTTGTAGGAGTGCATATTTTATCTGCTTAAATAAACAGCTGGAAGTAGTAAAGCATATACTTTTCAAAATTAGAGTCCCAGTGTAATTCAGGCATGCTTATAATTAAAAGTCTTGCATTATGCATATGTATTTCCGTGCATGTTTTTACATATACAGTTTAAAGTGTGGCCATGAATAATTACTTAAACACAATTTGGAGCAGAAATATTCAGGAACATTTTGTATTGTAATAAATTAAATAATTGCTTCTAAATGTCTCCCTGTAGCCCTTTATTAAAAACACAGTAGCTTGATGACACAGTGATGGAGCGTGGAATCACCTCCACAGCCATTTTCGTTTTATGGGATTATCTTTGGCGCAGCAACCCGCATAAAATAATAATGAATAATTTTGGTCCATCACAAATGCGTAAAATAAACAACTGTAGCTTTCCAGATGCTACCATAGATCTTTGGCTTTGATGCTACTACTACCTCCGCATTTTTTTCAGAAACTGCTGCTTGTTTCCATGGTTTCTACCAATGGGCCGTGCCACTCATTAAAATTGAGGATTTGTCTCTCTTTAAAAAATTTTGGAAGTATTTGGGGTGTTGCAAAGTACACAAGTCCACAAAATATGTAACATTGTTCTTGTGATTTTTGGATATTTAAATGCAAAAATGTTACATACACCTTTAACAAAAAACACATAATTTTTATTTCACTCCTAAAGTTTTTAACACGCTCCTAACTTTTTTAACTTCGGAGCACATCTAGGCCTGGACAGTGAGCACCCCTAAAAGGACTGAGTTGATCTGACACTCCCAGTATAACAAGGCCAAGCTTTCTTATTTTATCCACTGATAGTGAAGGAAAGAGATTCGTCACCCAGAGCTTTGCAGAAGCGTCATCACTGCCCACAGCATCCAGACGACCAATGAGATCATCTAGCATGCTTGTCATCTCAAGTACGGCTGCTGGAAAACTGTGACTCTGGTTGTGGCTTCCATGTGTAGCTGTCATTTGTTGATAAGCTTCTCTCCCTGTCGCTATCTTTTGATTGAATAGAGCCACTAATAGTGTATGGCATGGATCCCTTCCTCCTCCACCCTTCTGCTGCCTTTCTGATGCTTTTAATTCCTTCTCCGTGGATTGTATTCACAGTGACCATGGAACAATTTCACACATGGGATCTCATGCCAAACAGTTGTGTGTTTGCTAGATGGGAATGCAGAATTTGGGATGAACAAAATAGGGAATAATTTAATATTCATTCAAAGATTTAAGGTCTGGGAGATTCTGATTTGCAAAATATCACATGGTTATTCGAATGATATATTAAACATAAGGGCACACTCAAATTCATTTATCTAAGCCACTGAAATTGAGCTATCTGTGCTACAAAAATGGATCTTCTTGACAGATCTCATATATATATATTTTTGTATCATCTATAAATCATCTATCATTCTATAAAATGACAAATTGTTAAGGTAGGCACAATAGACCGCAGATCTAACATATGACTGCAACAAAAACATCTGCACAAATACATATAGTGATGTTTACAATGTATACATCTGTGATTTCTTAATTTGCCATTGAATATGACATTAATTGATGTTAGTGTGTATGTCGGTATCATATCAGTTAATGGTCAATATTTATAACTATCAAAGATTTTTATTTATCGTATCAATATTAGTTATTTAGTTGAACATGCTCATTCCTCTGTTTTTACATTTAGATTATCTTTGTTGTCATATAATGATCACTTAAAGACCCCCTGTGGTGAAAATCAAGCTATTCATGTTGTTTATATGTCTATGTGGTGTTGGTTTTTAATATGTGCAAATTCATAAGTCAACAGCATTGCGGAGTATTTTCTGTTGAAAACTGCAGTGATTTGATATCACAGGTGTTCTGATGTCACAAACTACCTTGTAACCAATCACATCAACGTTCTGGCGGGCTTTAGCATATTATTAACCATGATCGCTGTGAAGCAGGGAAGTCTCGAGAATATATCTTGGTATATTAATCTGTTGATGTGAAATATCGGATCGTTTTAGCAATATAGCCAGGAGTATGATGTATATTATGATGAACTATACGGCTTTCTCCACTGATGTTCTATGATATTCAAAGCGTTTGTAAGGATACTGATTTTTAGAAGGCAGCTGTCTGACTCTGACTCTGACATGGCGAACGGGAACATGGTTTTTGTAACATTAGCAATACATTATTAGCTAGTCAAGCAAAAGGCTAATCATATTAATTATCATCATGTGTTTTTAACGTTGAAAAAAGCAATACCATTGTGCAGCGTTTACCTCAGTAGTTGACCGAGTGGATCTCTGAGCTTTTGCGAGTGAGTGGAGGCGGGGCTAATTAGCATATTTATAGATCCGTGTAAATTAAATGAAGCAAGGATGTAGAGTTATATTCAAGCTATTTTAAGGCATGAAGATTTTTTTTCTTCACAGGAAAGAATGTTTAAATATGTCACTTGATGACATCACTTTGATCAAAGATGAGCTTAAAGGGATAAAATTATTAACTACGGGGGGAACACAAATGAAGATTTTTTTTAATTAAATCTGAGCAATTTCTGTACTTCCAGTGACAGCTACGCAATTACCATTTTTGACACTTGAAAAAGTTTATAAAGAGATCATAAAACTAATCCATATGAGTTGAGTGGTTTAGTCCAATTTATCTGAAGAGACTTGATTGCTTTATATAATGAACAGATTGAATTTAGGTGTTTTTTCACATATGAAAATTGATCAGGAAACATAAATAGAAGCTCATCCGTACTTGCTTTAGACGCATGAGAACAAACCTAATTGGTTCTTACGGAAGCTCAAACATGCTGTGTAACAGGAGAATGAACCTCATTGTTCCTCGCACGTCAAGCTATATGCTTGAGCCTCTGTTTACCATTTCTGGTGTGTGTTGATGTCAGAAAATTTGGACTAAACCGATCGATTCATATGGAATAGTTTTACAATGTCTTTATCAACTTTTCGAAGCGTCAGAGTGGTAGTTGTGTAGACTGCAATGAAGGGATTAAAATATTAAAACTGTCAATATTAAAAATATCTTAATTTGTGTTTTGAAGAAAATTGTGTTTGGAACGACATGAGGGTGAGTAAATGGTAATGCTGTTAAATATTATATTTAGAGAATTTCAAAATATACCTATTTCTTAATACCGTACAATATTCGGAATAATTATTAAAGCATGTTCATACAGAATTGAGAATCATATCAGCCATTTATAAGTGTTTGGCCATAATATGTAACATGATTATGTAATATGTATAATATATGTATAATATACAGTAACATTTTGTATTTATATCCCCTCCATATTTCCATAACTTTATATTTTAAAATAATACATAGATGGAGATGTGAGACAGTGGTGATATTTTTTTCCCCTCATCTTATAATATTTCTAAATATATATATCTGCTACTTTTTTTTCCATTGCAAATTATTCTATCTGAATGTGTAGAAATCTCTGAATATTTCTTATTCCTTTTACATCATCTTTCTTATTACCATTTTTAGATTACATTTTGAATACTCAATTTGATGTATATTCTGAAATGTCTATGAATCTCCTGTAATCAGGTTTAGGAAGTTACTATTCATATCATTACTTTCTTTTCATATTACCGCATTTCTTTGTTATAAATCCTCAAGAGTACAATGCAATGTTCCATTATTGGAGTGATATGAATTATGAAGTGATTAGATGATAATCTATTGTTGAACCAAAAAGGTGCCATTACTTATAGATAAAATTGTTGTAATTATTCTCATTAAGCTGATTCTACCGCACCGTGTGACTTACCTTGACAGCGACATTTTTCAAAATGCTTTTAATCCTCTATGAGAGTGTATCCATCATCTTCACCTGAGATACTGCCAACACGCACACACACGATCAAATGTACCTGGGGGCTGTGGCAAATCAGAGTTGTCAGATGCTCACTGAATTGAACGGGGAAAAAACAGAATTTGATCTTGCATAGAGGCTGATCACTCAGTTTTACCTGAGCAGAGCAGTCAGTTGAGACCTGACTATGATTAAAATGCCCCCTTCAGCTTGCAAGAAACACCCAGCTGACAGCTAGTAGCCAGCGGGACAAGATGTGATCATCAAGCACAGGTGCACATTAAGATAGAAGACAAAGGAGGTGCAGTTATGTCGCTTTAGATTTTCTGTTGCCTTTTTTTTTTTTATTGCAATATGATTATTCTTTATTCTTTGTGCCGCTGGTATTGAATCTGTCTAACAGTCCTGGAGACATAAATTTTTCATCTTTGATTGTTTGTCTTCATCCTGCAGTGAACAGATACAACACTGTACACACAGATGCAGGTACACAATGGCAACTAAACATCAAAGTAAGTCTTTAATGCAATGAAACTTAGTGAATGGCTACAGAAGTGTAATGCCCCCATGCTTGTTTTGTGCCGTTGGGATTCATTGGCCCTTACAAAAAAGGAAACAAATCAAGAATATCACAGTGCAGAGCACCTGGAGCACAGATACTGAGTCAAAGCACTGCAAGAGTTCACCCACCTCGAGAGACATTAAAAGATAAAGAGTACATTTGAATTATTTGGCAAGAAGTGACTTCTGGCATGTTCTCCCCACAGAGCAACCCAGTCTGGCCTGCAGCTAACATTAGTCTAATTTAAAATAATCTCATTTTCTGCTAAATCTAAATTATTTGCATCCTTGCTTGTGTATATGGAAGTGTATATATACCATCAAATGAATTAATTACATTTTAAAATATTATAAAAATAGGTGTCTATATGGTGAACATGATTTCACCAAGATTTCACTGTCTTTGTAGATCCTGGAACAACATTCCAATCAGATTTGACGGACAAGTTTACACTTTATGTCAAGTTTTGGCTTACAACCAGGTTTAGGTGCTTCTACATCTGTGTTATTTGCCTATCATGTCCCTCTCAATTTAGGTTATGGCTATGGTTAGGTTTAGTGGTAGAGATGGGGGTAGGGCTAAATTTTCAGACAGAAATGCTGTTCCAGGATCAATAAAATATGGGACCCATACTGGCAAAATGAGTCACAATTAGCAAATTTTCACAATTTATCACATTTATTTTCACAACCTCTATTAAAAAAACCTTCAAAATGATGTATGATTTATTGGAATGGAAGAAAAAAGGCTGAGCATCACCTGTTTGAATTCAATAGTCAGTGAAGTCAATTTTGAGAAATTGAGTTAGTTTTCTGAAAGTTCCAAAACAAAATCACCTAGCAACCACCTAATTTGGCACACACCTCGTAAAAACCAAATATCTTTGGGAAAATGTATATATTCAACATTTATTTTCAATATTTTGAAGTACTGTAATTCTGTTTATATGTGTATATCGGGATCTCGCGCTGTCTGAAACGTCTTCGTGCGCACGCTTAAAATCTGTCAGTCAGCGTGAGTAAGATCGATTTGTTTACATCAGCAACAGTATGAAAATCACATTTCATTGGTTCAGACTCATGCCGTCAAAAATTGACTCTGAATATTAACAAAGTTGGAATGCTCGCTTTACAACAATACTAAACTTGGATTAGGAAGTTGCTGGGGTGAAGCATGAGTGGTGAAGCGTATAGAGAAAACAGTATTTTTCATGGACAAAGGAAGGGTACTCTCCTCAAAAAACATACAAATAAAGATACTTTTAGATGTTTAATTGGCATTTGAAGCGTTTGAATCTCTAGATGAGGGCTTAATGAACTAATTTTTGTGAAAACCGCAAATTCCGCCAAAATCTACTTTTTTGACTTGTTTTGCCTGTAGCTCGTAATCAGCCCGTGAGCTTTCCGACTCATTTTGCCAGCACAGGTCACATATGCTCAGAAACATGTCTTTAGATGTTTATGTAGAATATTAAATCTTTTCAGCTATAGTAAATTGATTAGCGAGATGCATAAAGATCCCCTGTATATCATAGAGTTCTCTGGATTTAATCAAATCATCAAAACATTGTACAGGTGCCTTTCACTGTTATCGTGGCACACATACTGTGAGAACTAATTTAGCATAAAACAGGATGTAAATGCTTTGGGAAAAGGCAGTCTTGGCAGGATGGAAGAGATCTGTGAATGAGAGAATCATGAGATAATGACCATGCTGGCTATTAAAGTGATGTTCCTTCCTCGGGCAAGGTGAATCGGACTCATAACCCGCCAATAACAACCAGCAGTGTTTCCCACAGAAAGTCTGTTCAGAAAGTACAGTATGTGTGTTTAAAGAACAATGGATAGAGAAAATGATTTAAAGTAGCATATCTTAAACCCTCAATATGCTATAATATAGATAATGAGCGTAGTACAGACTTAAATGCATCATGAAAATGTACTGGTTCTTTTTTGTTTGGTTTGAAAAATTAGCTGACATGTTGTGAATGAGTGCTAGACAGGTATCTCACGATTTTGATCATTCTGCCAGTGATCGTCTGAGACAGGTGTGCTATTTGCTCAGGGCAGAGACATTTGTGCAGAGGAAAATGTCACATGGACAAGTAAATCTATTTTGTGACACGCTTCTCTTTCGGCTTCCTCTTTGGAATACAGTGAAATTTGTTTTAGGATTGAGCAACGATTTGCAGGTCTCTTAGTAATGTGTCTTTGCCACGATCCTGATATAAGATCCATCTGATTTCCGCTGTTTCAGCTCCCAAGATTTACCACTGAGATTCAGAAGTTGTTTTCCTTTCGTCTGAGCTGGATGCTCTTTTGTGGTGATCACAAGTTAAACAGTTCTTTGGGCTTTCCTCGCCTGAATTATGACCATCAAATCTTCTAAACTTATAATGCCACATAAATTTCTATCATAAGCTTCTACAAAGAGAATTATAGTGCTGTGACAGCAGTGAAGCTTGGCAACTAATAGATAGGGACAGTCATGAAGGCATACTCATAAATGATCGAAATAGCTTTGGAAAATCTTTAGCTCTTTGGTTTATTCCACGATGATTTACCCTGAAAGTGCAACTATAATGACACACCAGTGAGTCATTCTTTGATTTTTCACTTTCAGTAAATTAAAGACACGATCAGTTCATTTCAAACTGTGTTTAGTCTTTGTTCTTTGGCATACCTCTGGTTTGCTTTGCCCACATTTTAGCTGACACTTTTATCCAAAGATCCAGTACATTTATTACCGGGTCAATCTCCCTTGAGTCCTGAGGTTAATAGCTTTGCTCAAGGACACAGTGATGATGGCTCTTGGCAGGGTTCTGAACCTACAACCTTTTGGTTACCAGCCAAGATCTTTAACTACTAAGCTACAACATCTCTTGCACTCTATTTTTTCTAACTCCTCTTTAATTTTCTCTTGCTGAACTGTTTTTTGAGTAAACAACCTCAGATCTATAGTGTAATATATCATAGCCTTATTTGAGTCTTCGGGACCATTCAAAAGTTTGAGTCCAAACGATTGCTTTGCAAGAAATTGATTTTATTCAGCAAGGCAGCATTAAATTAATCAAAAGTCATAGCTACAAAAGATTTCCATTTCAAATACCGCATAAAATGGTTTCCATAAAAATATTATGAAGGACAGCTATTTTCAACATTGATAATAATAAGAAATGTTTCTTGAGCACAAAATAAGGATATTAGAATGATTTCTGAATGATCATGTGACACTGAAGACTGGAGTAATAAATGGCTGCAAAAAATTTAGCTTTACCGTCACAGCAATAAGTTACGTGTTAAACTGTATTCAAATAGAAAACGGTTATTTTAAATTGTAATAACATGTCACAATATTACGGTTTGACTGTATTTTTATATAAAATAAGTGGAGCCTTGGTGAACATCAGTGACTTTTAAAAAACACACCATCCCCGTACTTTTGAATCTTATAGAATCAGAACATTGAAGGGTTAGTTCACTGGTTAGGAACACAAACTAACATATTTTTGATGAAATCCGAGAGTTTTCTTACTTCCCTAGCAATGTGATAACAAATTTCAAGGCCCTGAAAGGTAGTAAAGACATGTTTAAAATAGTCAATGTGACTACAGTGGTTCAACTTTACTGTTATGAAGTGACAAGAACACTTTGTGCACAAAAACAAAACAAAAATAACAACTTTATTCAACAATTTCTTCTTTCCTGTCATTTTCCTACGCTGTTGACGTGGTGAACGCAGTGTAGCGCTTCTGTGTTCTACATCAGAATGACAACTCTGTATTTGCTGGCTCCTGTTTCAGCAGCATATGTATGCGTCGTGCTGCGCGCGTGAACAGCTTCAGCCAATACTGAGCCGGCGCTCTGACATAAACCAAGAAGCGCTACACTATGTATACAACGCAAACAGCGTAGGAGACTGGCAGGGAAGAGAAGAAATAGTTGAATGAAGTCGTTATATTTGTTTGGGGGTTTTTTACGCAAAAAGTATTCTCGTCACTTCATAATAGTAAGGTTGAACCACTGTAGTCATGTTGAATATTTTAAACATGTCTTTACTACCTTTCTGGGCCTTGAAATTTGTTATGACGAAGGTCTTACGGGTGTGGAGCGGCATGCGGGCGAGTAATTATTGACACAAATTTCATTTATGGGTTAACTAAACCTTTCATGGATGTAATAACATAGTTTATAACATTACATGTCATGCCTTAAACTCAGTTGATTTAGATAACTGGATGCTCATCTTCTCTCCCTGAAGCAAGTCTACATGTTTTAGCACTGGGTTCTCAAGAGAAACTATAATGCTTTATTTTCTTAAATCATTAATTGTTTGTTTTTCATCTGTCACTATAATGCAATGCAGATGACAGTAATTATGCCGGTTTGACACTATAATGTCAGCTGTAATTGGGTACTTTTTGTATCCACCAACAGGTTGAGAAGGCACAAATGACAGAGTGTACTATTTTCGCGTGTCCTCTGAGTAATGGGGATTGTCTGGTGAGAACAAGAGTTATAAAAGATGTAGATCTTGGTTTAGACAGCCATCTGTGAATACATTACTGTTTGATACTCCTGGTCAAAAGACTGATTTGACTTGGGATTTGACAAACAGCTAAATATTGTTTGAACATGGCAGATACTCATTAGAATCAGATGTCATATGTCTCTACCCATCTTACGCATGAACAAGTCCTCCCTCCGTCCAGGGTTTCTGATTGAGTGAACGGCTGAAAGCAAATATAGGAGATGTGTTTTCATATTGAATACACCAAACTGCCACTATCAGTCATTTCTGCTGGCTCTTCTGGGACAGTTTGTGTCTGGAAGCTGTCTTTGCATATGCCATATCATTTCTTGCCATTCATCATTGGGATATTTGTCCAGTTTGGCGTAAACTGTTGTCTTCAGTTGTATGAGAAATAGCAACAGTATGAAATCTGATTTGGCACACATTTTGAAATTTGCTGTACTTCTTTAATTGTTGCCATAAAGTTAAACTCTTGACACATCTGGACTGTCGCTCTTTGCCTTTATTATGGGTTTTCTTTCAAGCTACAAGATGTCAGTGTGAACAGACAAGTGTATACTGAAAAAAATATATTGTAGAAACAATTTTCACTCAGAAATTGTTAGTAAATTGCATAATTAATTACAAAGAAATGGCAAATAACACATTAAATTAAACATGAAATTTTGAAGTGGACAGTCGATTTTCTTGTTAAATGTGTTACAATAATATTAACTATGAAAAATAATTTTTAAATGTATGCAGCACATTAGGAATTTTCATGGTTGATTGTTATAAAAATTAATGATTGATCAATCAATTAAATCGCTAAACATTGACGGTTCATTGATAAAGTGAAGTAATTTAAGAAGTTGAAGTAGAATGAAAGAAATGTAATATTTGTTTTTTCTCCTATTAAATTTACAAAAAAAAAATTATATTCTGTACAACAAATATTTATTATATTATATTTATAATGTACTGTTAATATTTCATGTATTAAAATGTCTGAAAATTGCGGACTACCCTTTATCCATGTAAATTTTATGAAATGTAAAACTCTTAAACAAACATAAAACATGACTTTTGTCTTTTGATTTTAAGTCAAATAACAATACATTGCTACACTGGGCTTGTTGCCATTTACCTTTAACTCCCCATCACAGTGTTTGCAGTGAACATTGTTGTTATAGAGACATGCTGTTAAAAATGACGATCCTGCTTCACTTTTATAATTTGAGGCTGCTATAAAATACTTACTGTATGTATTACTGAACATACATTTTAGCTGATTCTGCTGAAAGTGATAAACAATTGATAATCTGATCATCACTTATGATTAAATGTGATGACTAAAATCAGCTCAGTGTTAATTTTCTTCATATCTGCTGGAAAAGATTGTCTTGGCATTTTAGTCTTGTAACCGTGAAGCCCTCAGACCTGAGTAATGAGCAGCGGGAGCACAGCCATCATCTTCCAAATGCTTTGACTCTTTAATATGCTGGTGTTAATAGAGCCTGCAGTCAGAAAAGGTCTGCCATGATGTGCATCTCAGCTTGGTAAACATTGGCATCTCTCATTTCTTCCTGCATCTTGTGGCAAGAGTGCTTTTACTCCTCTAAAATAGATTTGAAATTGAAGTGCTGCTTCACTGCTTTATGTTGTGTTATTTCATGTGATTGTAATGTTTCTTTCTCTTTTTCTTCTACAGAAAAATGTGATGAAGCTCTGGTCACACCACTCCCCCATAATGCCTTCACCAGCTCCTCAGTGTTCACCAGTGGCTATGCTCCTGGATACGCCAAGCTAAACAAAAGAGGAGGTACTGTAAAGCATTTTCATAATACTTGCTCATACACATATTCACGCCCACCAATGTGAATTGCAGTATGAACAGACCCCTTTTTTCTCTCAACACAAAACCTCAATAAACACTCTTGAGCTGTTGTTTTATGACAGCAGTATATTACACACTTCAATTTCACAGGTGCTCAGACTTGATATAGTTTTGTGTCATTTCAATAAACATTCATGCACTATATGGCACCGCAGAGTCATTACTTCAATAACTCCAGGCGTGAATTACTGGATCGCAATGGTTCATCCCATTATGCCAAACTGTGCTTTCGGAAAACACTATGTGCTTAGGACTAATTGAGCGAAAATCTACAGCAGATGTGACAACGCCGTGATTTATCTTGGTGATATGCGCACAATTCACATATTTATTATTTTCATTTTGTTCCTCTTCTCTCATTAAAAATGTTGTTTAATTAAAATGGAAGTTTTTGTGTCTTTATAGGACGTCTCTGAAGTTTAGTTTGGCATCTGTGACAAAACAAGTTATTTTTTTCTTTTCTTTTTTTTTATGGGGCCAAGTAGAAAGAATTTAACCCGCTGTTAAATGTGCGTCAGAAGGATTTTTATTTTATTATTATTATTATTATTTTTGCTTTGATAGGCTCTCAGGGGAGAGCAAATTCGGATCCAAATGGATGTTTTATATATGAGTCTCTCTGTGGGAGTCTGTGGAGGCTGTGGACGGATTTTAAAGGATTTAAATTGCATGTTATTTCCAATCTCCCTGAATCACTAGGCTGTATTATGTACACAAAATTCTATAGTATTAATTGCTACTGTAACTGCCTTGTATTACAAATTCTTCTTAAAGCCTTTAGGCGCAGTGTACGCTGCATACAAACCTTTCATGCTTAACTAGTCTATCTCTCTGTAAACAGTACTGCCTATGTATGAATAAATGGGTGTTCTTTGAATGTAATTATTAATTTTTTGTTATTTATTCTATACATATTTGGCAGTTTGCTTCAAGTGAGTAGTTCACAGAAAAATGAACATTCTGTCATAGATTGGGTTGAGTCATTCTGTGACAGCAACTTCTATAATTATTTTATACCATTATATCATTATTATATCATTATTTATATTTTTTATCAACTAAAAAATGTTCCCTTTGCAACTAACTTAAATAAATTTTAGTTGAAGTTCTAAATTTTCTAAAACGGAAATAAATTAAAGCTAAATGGAAATAATAAATAATAATGAAATGACAAGAGCACATATTTAAATAACGACTTAAACTGAAATTAAAATTAAATTTGAAAATATAAAAATAAAATTATTTCAAAATATTAACAAATTCTATAGTAGTATATAAATAATACTAAAATAGAACTGGATGATAGATAGGTGGATGGATAGAAAATGTCCCACACATTCCTCAAAGCATCTCCTTTTGTGTTCCACAAAAAAAATAAAATCAATTTTGTATGGATGTGAGGGTGAATAAATGATGATAGAATTGTTATTATTGGTTGAACTATTCCTTAAATACCTCCTTCGCATCCAACACAGTTAGGAGGATGGTATGTTTAACAACTAGATATAGTTGTTGTTTGCTTCTTTTTTACCAAAATGATTACTTCAGTGATATACTTAAAAGTTCAGACACCATAAAGGCACACAAGATTGGCAGGATGAATGTGGTAACAGCAGATTCCAGGTGTATGTAAGGCCGGCATTTCAATTCAACCCCCTTTCTCACTGAGGGCCGGTGGGGTTTGTGAGAATAAGCAATGGCATATGCCCTCTGGCACTGCCTCCATCAGCAGTCACCATAGTGACACAGGTACCCCAGTCACTCTGAAGCCGCACAGTGGTGTCCAGTGAACATGTTCTCCAACCTGCCAGTCTGCACACATGAGGCTTCATCTCAATGACATGACAGCTTTGTGCTCTGTGGCAGTTCTTCTTTATCAACCTCAGTGTTCTTTAGAGACACCTAGGTGAGTAATGCTTGAAGAAACACCCCCCCCCCCAGTATCATCAGAAATTGGATTCTTATTACTGTATGAAAGCCATAGGCCATATTGCATGTTAATGACGCCTTATCAGAGTTGAAGAAAGGTTATTCCTGTCAGTTGTGTCATTCTTGCCCAGAATTCCCATGCAGATAATGCAGTTGTCATCGATCTTGCACAAAGTTATTTAGTCATTAAGACTGTGAATAATAGGGTGATGTCTGGACCTCATCCTGTCGATGGAGTATGACATTTTTATATATGACACACTGAGAATTTTTCTGTTTTACTCAGTATCATGAATAGAAATGACACTGGGGACTCTCTAATGAAATCCACATCCATACAGCACATGTTCAGCTGAATTGAATTTTTAAAATATAATTAGCTTTAAGACAATGACTGTGACCATTTCCAATGTCACTGAACTGGAGGGCCAAGAAAAGATCGAGTGCCCAGTTGCTGTTTGAGGATGTCACAGAGGAAGGCTGATTATAGTTAGATGAGTCTAACTATAGGTTTGAGGTTTGAGTCCTATCTCACAGGTAGGTCTTTCAGAGTCGCCTGGGGAGGGGAGGTATCCAAACCTCATCAACTGATCACTGGGGTTCCTCAGGGTTCAGTTCTTGGACCCCTCCTGTTCTCCATTTACACTACATCACTGGGTCCCATCATACAGGCACATGGTTTCTCCTACCACTG
Organism: Zacco platypus; assembly: GCA_038088235.1. NCBI lineage: Eukaryota > Metazoa > Chordata > Actinopteri > Cypriniformes > Xenocyprididae > Zacco > Zacco platypus. The sequence continues at coordinate 12,403,415 of CM076065.1, forward strand.
CTATGCTGATGACACACAACTCTACCTGTCCTTCCAACCAGATGATTCCACAATAGCTGCACGGATCTAAAGCCTTCTGGCGAACATCTCGACATGGATGGAAGAACACCACCTGCAGCTCAACCTGGCAAAGACTTTTAAAAAAAGCTTTTAGTCTTCCCTGCCACTCCAACTCTACAACATGAATTCAACATACAGCTTGGTACAACCACGATTACCCCATCAAAGTTGGCCAGAAATCTTGGAGTTTTCTTTGATGACCAACTGACCTTCAGAGACCACATCTCAAAGACAGCTCGGTCATGCAGATTTGCACTACACAACATCAGGAAAATCCAGCCCTTTCAGACTGAGCATGGAACACAACTTCTCGTCCAGGCCCTGCTCATTTCAAGGCTTGATTACTGCAATGCTCTTCTGACTGGACTGCCGTCAAGTGCAATCAAACCTCTTCAAATGATCCAGAACGCTGCTGCACGTCTTGTCTTCAACGAGCCTAAGAGAGCCCACGTCACGCCCCTCTTCATCTCTCTGCACTGGCTACCCCTTTCTGCACACATCAAGTTCAAGGCGCTGATGCTTGCTTACAGATCCACCACAGGCTCTGCACCCTCCTACCTCCACACACTGCTACAACGCTACGTCCCCACCAGAAGCCTGCGATCGCTAATGGAGCGAAGGCTTGTGGTACCGTCACAGAGAGGCACAAAATCACTCTCCAGAACATTCTCGTTCACTGCTCCCTGCTGGTGGAATGATCTCCCTACCTTCATCAGGAACGCAGAATCCCTGGCAGTATTCAAGAGACAGCTGAAAACTCATCTCTTTCGTGAACACTTTACCCCTTCATAAATTTTTTTTTTAAAAATCTATCCTTTCCTTTTTCCCTTCCTACTCTAGCTTATGTTACTGAGCAATGTATGAAACTTGTATTGTGAGCACTTCCTGTGTCTATTTGCCTCTTCATGAAGAATCAGTTGTTTGTATTCCTCACTTGTAAGTCGCTTTGGATAAAAGCGTCTGCTAAATGATTAAATGTAAATGTAAATGTAGATGAGCAGTATCATGACCGACTGTTATAGGTAATGCCCATATATCACCATCCAACATTCCGTCTCCACCAGTGATGCATTATTTTACGGTGGCCCAGTAGTGCACAACACAACGAAATTTAAAAAGCAAACATAAGTTCACAACACAACGGAAACAAGCCACAGCAGAACGAAATAAAGCCACAACACAACAGAAATGCTCCCAAGCACTAGGGGGCTCTCTGTGCTTGGTTAAGTTAGAGTTCCTTGCCACTATTCTAGAGTCTACAGTCTTATATCAATACCATGATTAGTTTTAAGTATGTAAACATTGTGTATCGACATGAAATATTAATTCAAAATCACATTTGGTTTTTTGTTGTTGTTGTTGTTGATGACCAGACTGGCTTACTACTGGTAAAATTGTGGCAATACCCTCCTTTTATGCACACTACACAATTATTTTATATATATATATATATATATATATATATATATATATATATATATATATATATATATAATTATAATTGTGTAGTGACAGACGAATTAACTGTCAGACATTCCCTTCATCATGCGCTGTGGTAGCGCGTCAAATCATTCACAGGTATAAATATGAAGCTATTGTGCACAAATGTGATTTTGAATTAATATTTCATGTTGATATACGATGTTTACATACTTAAAACTAATCATGGTAAGTCTCTGGACTCTTAGAACAGTGGCATTTCCGTTTTGTTGTGGCTTTATTTCCGTTGTGTTGTGGCTTTATTTCGTTGTGTTGTGGCGATTCTGTTGTGTTGGGGCTTGTTTCCGTTGTGAACTTATGTTTGCTTTTTAAATTTCTTTGTGTTGCGCACTACTGGGCCACCGTATTATTTAGTGTTACTGATGTATTTTAAAGAGAGGTCAAAATCAATAGAAAGCAGAATAGGTATTTATCTACTTTGATGGGTGACAGTTGATAGTGATATCCTCCTCTATTCTTAATTCATGCATATATCTATCCATGAGCCATTCATCTATCCATCTATCTATCTATCTATCTATCTATCTATCTATCTATCTATCTATCTATCTATCTATCTATCTATCTATCTATCTATCTATCTATCTATCTATCTATCTATCTATCTCATCTATCCTTCCATCTATTCATCCATTCGTCCATCTATCTATATCGTTCCATTCATCTGTCCATCCATCTCTATTGTTCCATCCATCCATTTGCCCATCTTTCTCTGTCCATCCATCCATCCATCCAATGAACAAACGATGAACAAACGAGACAAACCTTTTTTTAAAAGTTGCAAAATGGGTAACATTTCTTAAAATGGTGTTGGTGTTTAAAACAATAATGAAAAGTGTTCCAAGGTACCTGACAGAGTATTATGTATTTTTGATAAATGTACATCCCACAAGGGGGAATAGCACTGATATTTATCCTTGTAGATTTAAGAGTTTAATTTGGATGAATTATTTTTTATATTCTAGTTCTATAGCCTGGAATGATTTACCTTGTTGTATAAAGCAGATAAAAGTTGAAAGTGTTTTTTAGAAAGGAAGTTAAGAAATGGCTTTTTTATTATTAATTTAAACGTGATGTATTGTGAGATGCTGAACTTGATGGTGATTTCTCTCCATATATGATCTGTTCTTCCATTTTGTAAACACAGAGGACCACAATGGAAATAAGACTCTCAGCAGTTTTGAAATGTTGTATGAATAATCTCTGTATTTTTTTTCTTGTCTAATCAATCAATCGATGCATCCATCTATATTGTTCCATCCATCTTCCATCTTTCCATCCATCCATCCGTTTGTCTGTCTGCCTGTCTCTCTGTCTGTCTGTCTTGTCTGTTTGTCATCTCAGTCCTTCCATCCATCCATCCGTCTGGAAGATAGCAAATCATATCATATTGATATCCAATAGCTTTGAAGGGTGATTGATGAATTATTTAAAGTACAAATAAAACATTTCTCAATTTATATAAAGTAAAAATGGGAGGCAGAACTATAAAAACTGAATATAAGATTGAATATGTGCTCTAAAAACAGCATCAAAACTTGCATAATTAAATTATTCAAACAGGACCTGAATGTGCAGTAGAAGGCCAACACCTGAATTGTTTTCATCATTTTGTGTAGTCTATTAGGATAGGCCAAGCCTTACATTTATGCTGCCTTTGTGTATTATAAAGTATAGAAATGGGCCTATATGACCCAATTTCCCCCTCTTCAAGAAAAAAAGTGAAGCTCTGGCTGTTTTAAGGCTGTTCATTAGATCTTTTTAGAAGCATAGCGGTTTTATATGCATTTATGACACAGCTCACGCATCTTTCACTCAGTCTCCTAAAGACCTTGACACTATATGAAACACATCCATCACTTCACATTTTTCATATGGATTTACATCAGCAAATGGCCTGTTGAAGGTCAGCTGTAATCACGCTGCTCTGGTGTGTGAGATGCACACAGCCATTTCACGGTCCACCCTCGGCATCCTCTCAAATCCAGATATCAGATTTGAGACTTGCTTAGGCGTCCTCCGCTCTCATTCAACAGGAAGGGCATCTATTTAGTAGCAGTTCATCTGTGAGATGAATCTGAGGTAAAGGTCAAATCTCGCTTCAACAGAAACCTGTTTGGCCCTCACAGCTGGAGATGGGAAGGGACAGACGGCTGTATGTGGGAAACAAAATAGCCTGTTGGAAACTAATGAGAGGGAGAGGTGGGAAAACTGAGGTCATTGACAGAGGGGTAAGAAGGTTTCAGTCCCCCAGCATTCAGTCATGTACCCCAAGCTCAGCTGAATACCAATGTGTCCATGCATGAGATTGAGGGACTAATATAAAGAATGTGAGCAGTGATCCATGTCCTTTATTTCCCTAACTCTTTCTTTCTCCTGCATTCTTACAATGTTGAAATTAGTTTCCTGGGTGAATTAAATCTTCTTTCTCTGTCTACTTCATATACATTATGTATACACTGTTTAATATATATATGTATGTGATGTGGCCTGCTGCCTCGTGGCTATGGCCGAATCACAGCCGTGCCAATATAGAATGATATTTTCATCAATGTGAATAGATGATGACATTCTCGTGATCTTTTTGAGTAACTATTCTTTAATTCAACTGGTGGATGATGTTCGATAGTTTGTTTTTCCTTGACTTAAAATGGAACTGAGCCAAATTTGAAAATGATAAAACTGTAATGACAGCATTTTAATTACGAGTTCAGGCAGATCATTCTGTGATTAAAGTGCAGCATACTCTCATTGATACTGTTCTGCCTGTGGCGTCGCTTTGCCTATAGCAGTCTGTATCTCCATCTTGTATAAGAAACCAATACTGTAAGTGCATATTGTCGTTTGCTGATCATTTCAGTGAATATATAATTTATATTGCCCTGACAAAATACCAATAAAAAAGACTGGAAATAAGAAACCAATACTGCAAACGTACTGTCTGCATATAAACATATTTGAATCCAGAAGTGATCAAATAAGTTAATGTTGTCAAGTCAATGAAGTCATAAGAACACAACGCAAAAACCAATCACTAAAATGGGTAAAGCAAGTCACATTGGTTGCGAGTCTCTTTCTTTTAGTGTCAGCATGTTAGCAGATGGTAAACTATTCAAAAATTATGCCGTATGATTTATCATCGCCTAGGTGCATTATCATCACAAAGTCTTACATGCCACATCTATAAGGCTACACAGATATCCCATCAGGCAGGGTTTAGACCAAAATAATACAATTTGTTTTTCATCTCTTCAGTTCTATCGTCTCTTGTTTTATCAGATTCATTGAGTATTTTTTTTATTTCTTTTATCTGAACCTAACGTAACAATTCCCGGAGCTATTTTGTCTTCTACTACATGTTTTATTCCTCTCTTTCTCAGCTGCTGGTGTCCTTCCAGTGCCCTTCTTCTTCCTCTTTATCTCCTCAGAACATCTGCCTTGGCGGCAGGTTGCAGGTGGCAGTGGAGTAGACGTCCCCTGGCTCCTTTACACTCTCTTAAGCTTCTGTCTTGTACTGATCCCTGGACACCCTAATCTGCTGACCCTCACTTCATGTCCTCACTCTGATGCTCCCTTTGGCTGGCTGTAGTGCCATTTTCCTTTGTTTACTATGAAGATAGTTTGGAACTCAATGGAGTGGATATACTTCTAAATAGGGATGTCCAGAGCCAAACTCAAGGATCCGTACTGGGGCCAATTAAACATTTTATTAAGCAGCTGATCGGTATCAACTATCCTAAGCCCGATCGTTTATTTTCCGTCAGCTGTCACGCAGATGTTGCGCAGTAGGTGGTGGTATGCACCTTTAAGTGGTTTTGCCAAGTTCCATTAAAATAAAAAGAAGCTAAAAAATGAGTTGACGTGAGAGAACCAATGAGATCTGTTCTAGCGCGTCACACCTGCACATTCAAGATTCTGTGTTTAGCATATTTGATGCACGCTTTTGTAACAAATCACTCGAAAGCCATTTATGAAGTTATTAATTTGATCTAGCATCAGACTGTCTGTGACGTTGCTGCCATAACGCGTTGCTACGTAACATGTTGTTTTATTTTGTTATCAACACTTCGTATACACTATCAAAACATTAAACTTTAATATACTAAAATATCAATTTACTGATATTCAAGTGTCCAAACAATTGAAATAACATCTCATATCGTGCTTCGAACTTGACTCGCAGACTTGCATTCTGACACCGCAAGCTTCATGCTATAAATAATAGATAAAATAGATAGATAAAAAAAAATAGATAATAGATTAAAAAAAATACTATAGAATTTAGTATTCTTATTTCTTTATGGGCGCGTTTGTTCCTGTAGAATCACTAGTTATTTATTAATTAATTTATTTATTATTATTATTATTATTATTATTATTTAGTCTGAAAGTCATGAAAATGAAGTGTTAATCTCATTCTGTAGTGGAAATTACATTTTTAATGCTTTTGGAATAAAATGTCTGACTTTTTTGTCTTGCCAACACTGATGTTTCACCCAGCAGTTTATCCATATTAAAAAATCACAAATAATATTTTCACAATTTTTACAAAGCTGACATTTACAGCTGGATTGGAAATGATGCAATTATATATATATATATATATATATATATATATATATATATACACCTCATATCTCCTGATTTTGTGGAATATTTTTATTTAATGTAGCGATACAATACATTGTATCTCTGTGTGTTAAAAATTGTTTTTTTTTTTTTAAAATACTAATCATTCCTGGGGTAGAAAAAGTTGTGGCACCATGATAGGCTACTATGTAGGGGGCTCTTGGGTTTACTATTGGCCCAGGGCCCTATGTGTCCTTAATGTGGGCCTGGTGACAGGATAAAGAGAAAAATGTCTGCATTGAATTGGATTGTGAGAAGTGGGGATTACGTATCAGAATGGAGGCATGTGGTTGGAAGGGGTGGGTTGAAAAGGGGTTGTTTTGTTAATATTAATGGTTGGATTTGCAATACTTAATGATCCTTTAAATATCCCTTTAACAAATGTCCAAAAGCCTCCAGCTAAATGCGCACAGATAAAACATCTGTAAGGCAATCTGTTCTGAAGTCTTCCAAGAGAAGTGAGAACAGAATACAGATGTTCCTCTATATCCAGTTAGTTCAGTAGACCCAACACCATAACACATTATCTTTGTTAAATTACAAAGCTCTTGTCGATTATCCTGTAAAGTATGACCCATTCAATTTGTACCCTTAAGAAAACTCTTAAAAGAGCATACATAACATTTGTTCCTGTTCCGTTTTCCTCAATCCCCTGTGTGATACAATCACAAAGATTTTAGATCAATACAACAAGATGCTGAGTATTGTGCACTTTCTCTAGGTGCAGGGGGCTGGTCTCCGCTGGACAGCGATCATTACCAGTGGCTGCAGGTCGACCTAGGAAGCAGAAAACAGGTCACAGCCATCGCCACGCAGGGTCGATATAGCAGCTCTGATTGGACAACACGCTACCGGCTGCTCTACAGTGACACAGGCAGAAACTGGAAACCATACCATCAAGATGGCAACATCTGGGTGAGTGGCATAATTCATATGCTGTCATTTTAAGTGTAGGATTATATAAAAGTTTGTCCAACTAAATATACTATTGTTCAAAGTTTTGGGTCGCGAAGATTTGATTTTTTCAGTTCAATTTTCAGTTTAATTCTTTTGAAAAAGGAGCCATTACTCCAGTCTTTAGTGTCACATGATCCTTCAGAAATCATTCTAATATGCTGATTTACATATTATTCTTATTATCAATGTTTAAAAGAGTTGTGCTACTTAGCATTTTTTACAAACCCATAATACATTTTTCATAATGCCTTGATGAATAGAAAGTTCAAAATACCAGTTTATTTGGAATAAATATCTTTTGTAATTTACTGACTTCAATCTTTTGAAGGGCAGTGTCTGTGGAAAATATAACAAATTTTAATAATTGTTTAAAGGCTTTTAATTATCTATATTTTACCGGCTCCTCTTCGTCCCACTGTTCTTGTACTTCATACTGACACCTAGTGGTGTGGATGCATGATGTTCGTTTACTAATGGCTGTTGCTTCAGACCAAAGCTGTTTGATTGTCTTTTGTTTTGTTCCTTTTGGTTTATATTTATCTCTGTTTGCTTGTTTTGTTTACTAAAGGATTGATAAGAGTGGGGTCTTCATCTCATGTGAATATATGTCAATTTAATCAGAATTTGTATTCATATTTAAATCCAATTGCTGTTCAGTGGTTTACGTGTAAAGTATTTTTTTTTTAATTAGACAGCAGCATTTTTAAAAAGTAGAATGTTATGACATGAATTGCAACATGAAATCAAGATTCAAGATTGGTCCTTGACATATTCGTAAGGCACTGTGGTTATCGTGGCAGGATGTTAGCATACTTCTTCCGCATACTGAGCTCACCAAGGACGACTGAAGATCAGCGAGTCAAGAGGATGCCTTGATTTCTTCCTGGGTGCTTTAATCAACAGTAAGCAATCAAGGAAGCACTTAGATCCAGAGAAAGACAGTTTCACAGACTGATTTCAGGCTGATGTACTGTGCTTAGTACCCACAGCAGAGGGGAGTGGAATTATTACTGGACAAAAGTTAATGGGCAAACGTTAATGTCTTTTATCCTGGACCACCAAAATGTTGCTCTCACATTCTCAGCTCACTCCAGACAATTTTATCATTTGATATATCCAAATTTGACTTGGAGACTAGATTTTACACTAGGTAAAAACAGTTCAACTTTTCAAAAACGAGTACACTCTTGGAAGAAAAGGTTCTATATAGAAGGTTTAATTAACTTTGTTTTTATACATTTTATGAATTAAGCAGCTCGTAAACATGCTTTATCACCAGAAAAAAATGTAAATAACCCATTAAACATGAAAGTATTATGCAGTATCATTTAAGAAATTTCTCTATATATAGAAACGTTTCGACATAAAGGGTTTTCCCAAGTGTTTTCCTGCACATAACATACATTTTACGGCTATATTTTTTTTTATAATAATGACTTAAATCTCAGTCTGTTCTTTACTTCAGAAGACTGTATGAATCACAGAAGTACAATGGACTTATTTTAACATGTTTGAAAACTGTCAGTAAAAGTGTGTGGAAAAGAACAGCTCTTACTTTGTGTTCCACAGAAGACAGAAAATATTACAGGATTTGAATGACATGATGACAGATTTTTCATTTTAACCCTAAAAGTTTAGCCTTGGGTAATTTAATCCACTGAATATGGTGTCAGAGTGACATTTAAAAGTCATTTGAAAAGTCATGAGAATAAAGAATAAAGTCTCTAGAGTGGTGTTTCTTTATGAGAGGATGATGGATCCACTTACTTTACTCACAGCAACCTCTGATTTGCTGCTTTACATCACCTTTAGTGTTTTGATGAGTGTTCTTAGCAGCTTTTGTCTTTTTCATCAAGAAGCCTTTACACGGGGAATGTAAAAGGTAAAGCTAAGGTCATAAGTCAAGTTTCCATCCAATTGTTTTTTTTTTCTCCAAAAAAAAACATTAGAGCATCGAAATTTTTATCAATATAGCTGATGGATATGCTAATTATCTCTGTGTCGACACAGTTTCCATTTAACTTTAGTGTATAAATTGTTGATACTTAAAAATGACACAAAAAGTTGTTTGAAAACACTTTTTCCTCTCTTTAATGAATAATTATCAACAATTATATGCTGTAATTTAAGTAGGGCTGTCAAAATTTATTAAGTTAATAAGTTTAACGTTAAAAACATGCTGCATTAATTGCTTTAAATCCTTTTTTCTGTCATCCTTTAGCTGAGCTACAATATATGATCAAGCTATCTTTCATTCACGTGATATTAAACAATTCAAGTATGATAAGATCGCAAAAAAAAATTTCTCTGAAGTGGCTCTCTGTGAACAAACACCCGAAACATGCACACAGAATGTTACTTCAGACAGCGCACCAGTGCCGCATTGAGTTCTCTTCACCCTAACGGACAAAAACACACAAAATGTCAGCCTTGATGAAATGATGTATCCTTGTAAGCACAGTCTTAAATTCGTTCAAATGAACGTAAAGAGTTGTGATAAAATGGGATGTGTAGGTGCGTTAACTCCATGCCTTAATTACCGTAATGATTCTGAACTGTAAAAAGCCTTGATGTGCTTGCTGAACTTGTGTCCGTGTAAACTCGTAATTTTCTGAGAGCTATACGACTTGTACCAAGTGGCCGCTGTACCACCTGAACACTGCAGATTTAAGGTGTGTTCAACTTGAAGCAGCGCTATGCAGACCAAGCGGTGTATGACATCAAAGTTCCCGCAAGAGCGATTCGAAAGCATACAGAGTTTTATTTATGGTAATTACGACATGGTGTGAATGCAGCAAACTCACATCACAAGTAACACCACTTAAGCTGTCAGGCATTTCCAATCATTAACCCTCCTTGAATTGTGCTCTACAGACACTTTTGAGCTCTTTTGGATCTTAGCTGGAAAAGGAAATGAAGCTTTTTTTCTTCCTGTTCTGTGAGCAGAAATGCCCTTGGATTCCAGTTCATCTCTAGAACATTTACAGGTCACTGTGCATTACTGTTTAATGCTGGCTAGATCAATAGTTTTCTAACATTTAAGAAAACCGAGGTAGGAATAACGAATCGTTGCGGTTGCTACAGCAGAATAAAATTGGCCATTCAGTATCAGCGAACTGTTGTCTACAAGACTGACAAAAGTAATGCAAAGTAAAGGTGAACTCTTCATTACAGCCCTGCTAAAATAGCTTGATTGAGGGGCATATGTTTTTCCATTCAGTATGAAATCTGATTGCATGCCCCCTCTTGAAGAAATTCACCACTCAAGGATACCAATCATGGTTTCAATATTAAAGTAGCAATCAAAAGTAGACTTTCAAAACATCCAGAGTCCAATTGATATATTTGCAGTTCAGTTTTGGACTGGATAATTTTTTTTTTTTTACTCCTGAATAATTTTCATCAGATTTTTGGCCCTGCCTTTAATTATTTTCCTTTGACAGGCTTGTATGCTTGAATATTAATTAAGGCCTTTTGTGTTGTTAATGAATAATAGCATGCTGTTGTGCTTTTCTATGCCATGCGCAGCATTTTTTAGCATACTTTTCTGTTTGTAGATGCATTTTTGTGCATTTTGAACTTTAAACTTTACATTTATCTTGAGACATTTTTCAAACATGCTGTCACTATTGCCCCAAATAAATTCACTTAAGGTTAAATGGCAGTTCGGATTAAGGATTTGAGAAGAATGAGAAGAAATAGGAAAGATGTGTACTTGCGCGCAAAGTCATATGCCATTTATCGCAAAATGACAAACTGCCATGTATTGTGGTGACATATGATGTCCTATGCCTTTAACGCTAAGCTATTTTCACATCATCAGTAAAGGTGCTCTTTGACCCAGCAATACATCTAATACTGTTACTTTATCCCTGATGTGAGATAAATGAGTCGACAAAGATTTCCGTTTACCTTTGATTCTTAAATGTGACGCTGGCAGTTGAACCATTTGGGATTTATGAAATGTCAGAGATGCAGTATTGCTCAGAATAAAATGTTCGCTTTATGTCCGTGTATGTCATTTCTACTGCCATGTTTGTTGTGTTTATTAGGGAGAAAAGACATTCCTGACATGGTTGTTTTTCTAGGTCAGACTTAGGGAACAATAATTGACCTCAGATTGTACAAATGATGAGCGAATGTATTTCTTTACGAGAACCCATGGAATTTTAATTTGTCTTTGCTTCAGCTGTGTTTTGAAATGTTTGTGCAGGTTGAGCACATCTATGCCCTGATTAGAACATGACTGCCTGATGTTAGATTTACTATTTAGGGCTCTAAACTTTTGACACATCAATGACTTCTAAATAGGGATAGTCAGTAATTATGATTGTCAACTATTCAACTATTAGTACAACAGATTTGTTCATTTGTGACAGTATTCAGTATAGTATTCAGTATTCAGACAGTATTTGATAGTGTATACTAAGTGTTGATAACAAAATAAAAGTTTATATATTTTAATACATATTAAATGTATGCAGTGCACTAATCTTTCTTATTAGTTGCTGACAAGGGATGGGCGATATGATCACAATCATAAATCACAATGTGAGTAATTTTATTCCATGATAACGATATACAGTATAGTTATATTACAATATAGATAATTAGTATTAAATATCACAATATAGTTGTTTTTGCTTTAAATAAGGTTTATGATATCAAAATGTTTGATATCTTTGATATGTCATTATTGTAGCCATTTTCAATATCACAAAAAATAATATTAGCCTAAGTAAAGAACAAACTCTCAAGCTTACTGAAGACAAGTAAACAGTGATAACAGACTAATTGCAAGCAAATGGAAAATAAACTACAATAGAACAAAGACACAAATTAAATATACCTGATTAACTTAAAGCACTGGAAACAAGAAATATTTCATAAATTGTAAAGTAATCAAATGTATAAAAGCACTACATTGTGTAAATTAAATATTTATTCTTATTAAAGTTGCAAAAGTTATTCAGTCAAGAGCAGTGAGAGATTTTCTCTCACTTGTTGTTTTAACATTGACAGACGGCAGCAGGTATGTTTGGATGGTGTCACTTTAAGGGTACATTTACACATCAGCGATGTGTAAAAAAAAAAAAAGATCACAACGCTGTCAAAATGATCCCCGTTCACCCGGATCCACAAAATGACTAAAAACGCTGTGCTATGCATGCCAGCATAACATAGTTGGTGATGCCACTTTATAAAGAAAGACTACACACATGTGCACATATACATTATTTTACAGAGTCCTCGCGCCAAACACGCATGTGTAAGGATGGATTTTTCCAAGTCTGAACTCAAGATTCCTATCCTGTAATAAAACAATAAAATTCACTAATCTGAAGAGAAGATCTGCGAGTACAGGACAACAGCTGACCCAGTCTCATCTCCTTACCTCATGCTGAGTTTCTCGCTCCTCACATCCACTCCCTCCCTTCAGGGCTCAACTAGTCATGCAAATCTCACAAAGCTCTGTTTGAAGTGACATCAACATAAATACCTCTGGTGCGATTGGTAAAATGGTTTCTCTCCCACATCAGCATAACAGATAAGAATAAAGAAAACAATGTCTGTTCTTCTGGTGTGGGACGCCTAATAAAAGATATTTTAACCATCTGTCTATCCCTAAAACTAGGTCTGTGACCCTTTTGGGGCACGAGAAAAGGTCCAACAAAAGCTGCATGAATATTTGGGTGCTAAATATTTACAGTCCTTTTGTTAGATCTGGAGTATTTAAGGGGACTTGGCAAACCACTCAGGGAAGCATCTGTATCCAGAACTTCCCACACAATTGCTGTGTGTCTCTATTTGCCAGGTATGCTGACACTATGAAACTTTACTTTTTATGTTGCATTTGTAACTGTTTTATATTTTATGCTGATCAGTTGTGTGATGTATTTTTGTTAATTCTTGTAATTCAGTTGTGTGATGTATTTTTGTTAATTCTTGTAATTAGTATGTAATCCTGCCTGGCAAAAACAATAAATGTTAATCTTGATTTATTTTGAATTCATCTGAAATCATTATCACCGGTAGATCACGAGTTTTTCGACATTTCCGCAAATTCTAGGATTGGGATAGATCATACGGAAATCTCAATATACGGAGCATGCTGCACGTTTATTGAGATTTTGGATTTCTGACTATTATGACTTAACATGTTATAGTATCGTGACTAAAACAAATGGCACTTTTGTACGAATAAGCATGCGGCGATTCTTCAATTTGTGTTTTTAGTAAACGCTATATCCCCTGTTATGATTCTAAACTAATGAGATTGCGACGTAAGGCGAATCACAGCTGGATACAAGCCTTTAAGCGATGCGACGCCCTGATGAAAGGATAAATGAGATTAAGAGAAATTAAAGAATCAAAGATCTAAATTAATTCATATCTAATTACACGATCAGCGATTAACGTAACATCAGAAACATTATCATTAGAGGTCGATTACAATTGGAGTCAGATTAAATTACTAATGGAGTCAGATAAGAATTGAGAATCCAATTTTTATTAAATTAAGATGATTTTACAGAAGCGCCAGAAAGACTTGCACGCACAATCCCTTCAACCGGGCCGTTGGATTCCTCCATTGGGCCGACGGGCGGAGCCTACACATGCCTATAGACTAAACATGTAATACGCATGTCACTGTTTTCACAGATCCGCGTTTTTGCGGTTTTTACACAGTGATGATAACTGTATCGTTTTCAAAAATTTTGAAACCCCTTTTCAAATCAACTGCACTGATCCAATACGCATGTGTTTTCTTTCTCAAGTGTTTACGTTCAATCAAGACCTGCAAAGATGGTCATTTTGACACATAAGTATGTGTATGTAACTATTCAAGCCCAATTAGGTAGATTACTCACATGCTCTTCGAGCGGCAGCTTCATATGTTTGCATCTTACAAACAGCGCTCAGAAATCATTTCATAGACAGTGCGCACATATAGCAAAATGTTTGCGCTTCAATGGTTTAAAATCTCTTGTTTTCAAATCACATTGCTTAAAAACGCATGAAAATGAAAAGCTTTCGCGTCCGCGCAGCACAGCAACATTACGTGAGCAGAACCACGATAGAGATGATTGTCCAAAATTGTGTCTACCATATCACCCAGCCCTATTGCTGACTTCTGACTAGCACTGGCTAGAATAACTTAGTACTTTTGTACTTTTGCTCAAGTAAAACTGAAAATGAGTGCTTATTCTTTGACTGGAGTAATATTTGAATATGCTATCTGTACTTTTACTCAATTGCTTGACTTCCACCACTTGCGTACTTTTGCTTCTAAGAGAAAATCAGATTCAGTGAATTTTCCTTTGTTGACTTGTTTGATGATACCTGCAAAGACCTTTGTGCATAACGTTTAAACTTTATGTCAATCAAATACGCGTGAACGTAAATACTGCTGAAATCCTTTTGATCCAAACGTCTTTGAAATTGATCCATAAGAGATTAGGTATTCCATTTCATAGCTGATTGACTTACAGAAAGAAATGGAAAATCAGCTATGACTTTTGTGTTGTGTGCTGAATCTTTAATGAAAGATTGACTGCCATTAAAATGATCTACAGTATATACAAATGTAAATTTATTTGAGCATGAAACCTTCTGCTAATTCTAACTGATCTCACAGTCGTTTACCTGAAGACAATTAGTCACTCTATTTAACTGCACCTGTCCTGGTTTATTTTTAAAATGATTTTAATTGCTGCATGATTACTTGTGAGCAGACAGATGTAATCTTCAAACCTTTGCGCCACAGCTCACTGTTCCTCTCTGTGTCTGCTTTTTTTTATATATATATATATATATATATATGTACACCCACCTCACCTTGTTCTTTTTAACTCTATTCTTACTATTCAGTGTTGCCCAGCTGGAATGTATACTGTTCTGACTGAATGGTGTCTTGCTTACCAATAACAAATAACAAGATCTATGGATTTATATATTTGCAAACTCTGTGGTTGACCATATTCAGCCTTGAATTCCCTTCAGTAAAGGGAAACATGCAACTAGAGTCAACATGCAGTTTCTAAAATATATGCTTTTTTTGTTTTGTTTTTTGACTAAGGATTGATATTGTATTGAATTCTGTATGATATCAATAATTTGATTATTTTTATGTTCACAACAACTGATAAATGTCTGATTATAAAATTTGGTACTGATTTTTTAATTCCTGTCATGTCAAAGCTGAATTTTCAGTAATCATTTATATCTTGTCACATGGTTCTTCAGAAATCATTCTTATACGCTTGATTTGGTGCTCAAGAAATATTTCTTATTGTCATTAATGTTGAAAACAGTTGTGCTGCTTAATAATTTTGTCGAAACTGTAGCTTTTTGCTTAACCCAGGACTGTGGAAATGTGGCTCTGCATCAGTTGCCATCATCCTATCATTGGAAAAATGGGCATATTTTAAGATCACAAAAATACTATTGTACACTTTTAAATCCTCTAATTTTAAACAGCCTTTTAAGAGGGAAGAAAGGAGAAAGGCAAATACTAAGAACAGTGCCTTTGTTCACTGAAGTGGCGACAGAACCTCACAGTCTTATTGAAGGTGCTCAGGATACAGACGTTCACTCAAACACCCTATGATTTATTCCTGTTGATTGACTGTGATGCAAAAGTAGTGGATTGGTTTCCCCATTCGGCTTTGAGCTGGAACACTCAGGTGACATGACAGATGTCACTTACAGTATATTCTCAGTGAAAGCTACAAGTTAACCTCCTCAGAGTCTTGACATTTCCCTGTGTTTTAGCCTCTAGCAGGTACCCCATTGTGTCATGACTAGACTGTGCCTTCTCTCACAGTTCTTAAATGTTACCCGAGTTCATTTCATGTTTCATTCCTGCTCGCATCAATGGCAGTTTCTCGGCTGGTGCAGGAGCCCCTGGAAATATGTAATTTTATCTGATAATGCTGTTGTAGATTTTTAAAAAAGGCACTTTCTAGTCGCACCTATGGACGTTTTTTTTTATTTTCTTTCTCTCTTTACCATTTCCTGGCCACCAACTCTGAGTGTGACCTGTTTGGGGGTTTTCCCCCACAAGTGCCTTTCTGTGAATTGAATTTTGATGGATCCTTTTGGAGGCTCATACATTACTGATACCCTTTCTCAGCCCCTGCAGTCAACCCTGAATGAACTCCAAACCGCTGCCTCTTGTAGTGAATAAGCTCACGCTGAATTCTTATAGTCTTCATCCCATGTGGTCCCACAGCCCTCTATGTGGCATAATGGCAGTGAAATCTCTCCATCAATTAATCTGCTGAAACATGCATTTAGAAAGCCAATGAAACGTGCCATACCCTTCGCTGGTGTGTGAAAATCCTATAGTTGTTTTATTCAGTTTTTGCCCATTACACAGACCTCATTCAGACAGCCGGCGGTATTTTCTTGTTTGACTTTTCACACTATATTCCTGCTCAGTTTTAGAATCCACAGAAAATATTTTTGATATTATATCCATTTACAACGGTATACTTTTTTTTCTTCTTCTTTTTTTTTTTAGAATATTACCTTTTATGCAGTGTGTAATATAGCTGTTTGTGTAAAAGGTCTGCAAATTTTTAAAGATCAAAGTGCAAGACAAATAGTTATTGTCTCCTAAAGTTATTTTCTCTATCTGAAATGCCAAATTCCAATTCAAGTCTCTCTTCCTGTTACATACCTTTGTAACATTGTAAAACATTTGCATAATGCCAGCCTATTGTCTTCATTGGCTGCCCACAAAGAAGGTTACATTTAAAAACATTAAAAAAACATTACATTTTGATGTTAAATCCACTGCATTAAATACAGTATAGATCATTTTATATAAAACAGTAATCTATCCATGTAATTAAATTACAGAAAATGTAAGATTAATCTCATACTTTACTTTTTCAAAGGAAAAGTAATTAAATTACAGTAATTAATTGCTTAGCAATACATTACACTGCTTCGATACTATCGCAAAAAAAAAAATACTAGCCTAACTAATAAAGTTTAATAAAGTTTTATAAAAAATAAAAAAAATATGAAGAAATACACTAATTACAAACATACAGTAGATAAATGCAATACAACAAAGTTATAAATAAAGAAGGTCGAACAATAGCATTCGGGTACAGACATGTAATAATTGAATGTAAAATGACACTACAGTGTTCACTGTGTTATAGATTAATCTTTGTTAAAGCTGTGTTTTATTGTTTGAATAAAATTAATGTTTTAGACAGCAGGTATTTATAGTCAGCTGTCACACTGTACACCCCTAGTAATAAGCATTTCATCTCCGAAGAATGCTATAAGCGGTAGACCAATCAAAACATGCTGATTTTTTTTTTTTTTTAATTTGGATGCATGTAAGCCCTTGTAGGAGACCTCCAAAACAAAATTAGGAATCTTTAAAGTAGCTGTTACGTGTGTAGTCCAGGGAAGAAGCGCCCGACATAGGAAGTCTCAATATAGAACTTTTAATATAACACCAGGGAAGAAACAGAGATCAGAACACAAACGCCACTAAACTAACAACATCGACGGACAACGACTGAACTGAAACTGAGGGTTTAAATACAATGAACACAAAGGGATCACATGACACTGGTTAATGACATACACCTTAAGAAAATGAACTGATGATGATGAACGAGTGACAGGAAGAAAAACCAAACAAAGAGCATGTATGAAACATGAAAACAAACAATCCAGACCAGATACACGTCACAGTAGCATATAGCTACAGTTTAATACTGTACTTTTGTACTGTATTTTTCACATACACACACACACAAAGTTTGGTCCCAAAAAATAATTTGCTGACCATTTACGGTCCACCCAATGTGTTGCAGATCCCGCTGTTGAAATATTGTTTCCACCTAAGAAAAAAAAAGAAGAAAAAATGATGTTGTCCAAAATTAGGTTGTATTTAATTATCACGTTTTTTCCAGACACTCTCTGCATGGCTCTAGTATTCTTCAACTTCAGAAACTTTTGTTTCATATGTGTATAGCACATTCATTCAACTTCTGATAAGGCTCATTTCCCCTTAATTCGTTTTCTTGCAACGTTGAGACCTTCAAGGGCTTCCCAATAATGACAAACTGTGCAGCTCAATTCGCAATTACATCCTTTCAAAATATCAGTGGCATTCAAAAAGAACTTATACATTAAGTTACTTTTGATCTTAATAAGTGTAGTGGAAAAAGGAATATTGGGGAGATAAACTAGAATCAGATAAAGACTGCTACGTTAACAAAACTGTTAATTGATTAACAGTGTTACTGTACTTTAGCTTATACGGTAAAAATGGTTTAACATCAAATGATATGTAATTTTACTTCACTTGAACATACAGGCACCCCATAATACAGGAAACATTTCCTTCACTTTTTTTTGCTAAATGTAACTGTGTGTATATATATATATATTATTATTATTATTTTTTTTTTTTTTTTACGGTATGATTTAAAAAAAAAATATTCCATTTCATTCATGCACCTTTTTGCTCCATTGTAAAAATACTTTTTTGCATTTTTACTTTTTAACCTTTTTTGTCTACAGTATCTGTAGACCGCGCAGTAAAAAAAAAATGTGCTTGTTTAATAATGTGAGATTTTTGCTCACAATTCTGAATTTTTTTTTTTCCTTTCACTGGTCTGTTTAATTAAATGTGCATATTCCGCAAAATAGGTCAAGACTTTATTTCCTTGTTTTCCCCTGAAACCATTTCAGTGTCATTTCAATAGTGTCATGTAGAAAGTATTAGCAGAAAATAACCATTGTTGGACTTTCAATGCCAATTTTCTACACTGTCGTGTCCACAATTATCTCACTCTTGAGCTAGACTTTACTTTGCTTACACTGTGAAATGAAGCAGGCTTACATATTCTATGTCAGTTTTTTTTCCCTTTAATTCCACTCCTGAGTGAGTCTCTCATTGCTAAAGTACGCCAATTCAGAGTGTCACTGAGTTAGCTGTCCCTTCAGCCCTTCACACATCTGCATATGGCTGGCATTTTGACTGATTCAGCTGTGCTTTTGGTTTCTGAGAGAAAAGCTGTCCTCACCTCATCTGTCAAGACAACCCCAAGTGGCAAGAAAAGTATGAAGATGCCAAATGCTCTCGGTTGGTGGATAATGGTTTCTTAAATACTGGATCACATTTTTTCACTTTGATTCACATGCTTTCACTTTGCTGGCAGAGAGATGTATCGCTGGGTGTCCCGTTGATTACGCTGTAAAATGTGGTTGCGATTCCACATAAAAGCATTCGAATGTCCATAAATCATTTAAGCAAGGCTGCAATTATGTAGTTGGTTTTAAATGCGTCTGTCTCTGCAATGAATCCTGAATGCTCACTTTGAGATGCTCATCACTTAGTTGCCTTGACACTGAAGTAAAATGGTGTTTTTTCAGAATCATACTGACTTACCACATGATATTCTAAGTATTACTTAGTGATGTGAAAGAATCTACAACAAGCAAGCCATGTATGACATGCAGAAAGATGAAGGCATCTGTATTTCCATGTGTATAGACCTATTAATACAGTAGAAAAAAACCAAAACTGCTGTTTTAAACATGAATTAGTGGCTGTTATTTGTTGTGATTGTATTTATATTTAAAGGCACAATATGAACAATATGATATATTTTGTTGACTTGTGTTACTTACATTATACCAAATGTTTCCAACAATGTTTAAATCCAGAGAAATCAGCCATTTTAACCAGTGTCAACAACGCCATATCCGCACTACCTTTTACTTCTGTAGAATCCATGGAAATACCAAAGATGCTTTAATATATTATGTGTTTTATTAGACAGGTGAGTAACTATTTGGACACCTTTATTGGCAGAAAACGTAGTCATTGTTATAGTCTTATTATTTGAATCTCTCGCTTTCTTGATTTACCGTGAGTAACATATTTGTACCATGCCTCAGAGACAACACTATTTTGTCAAGTGGCTTACCTAGCATAATCAGAAAGAGCTTTATTTGTAGTAACAGTAATACAACATTTCGCCATCATACAATATATTTTAAAATTGATTGCATGCCATTTATCCAGGTTTATTAATATGATATTCTTATATCGATCTAGATTATTGCAATGTGCAACAAGTGTCTAATACAGCCACCAAGTGAATGCACAGAGTAACCTTCAACACACTCAAACGTATTTTTGTAACAGGTACGTGTCTCCAGGGAAGACGCGCTTGATAAGAAAGTCCGTGAACATGTAACTTTTAATTAAACCAGGAGAATAATTACACATACACCACGTATTCAACAACACCACAAGACAAGGACTGAGTGAAACAGAGGGCTTAAATAACAGGAACACAGGGGAGCAAATCTAGACTAATAGAACACCCACACCTGACACGAATGATCTAATAATGGCCTACCATTAACTCAACAACCAATGAAATCAAAGAGTGGAGGGAAAACAAAACACAGAACACATGTGACGACTGAAAACAAAGTCCAGAACACAGATATGACAATTTTTAGTATGATGTTTTGACCAAGTAAAACAGTGCTGGGTTATCTCTCAATTTTAATTTGTCAAATAAATTGACCTGTATGAGTAGTATTTCTCCAATTGCGGTTCATTTATTTCATTCATTAGAATGAAATAAAACTATGTGAATTTAAGTGATCAACGTAAATGTAACAAAGTTCAAGCTCAGGGAAGAAGAAGGCACAACACGTAACTTTAATTGTAATAAACATAAGCAAAACGAAAGGTATATAAGCATAATGAGCATAATAAAAATAGCCACGTAAAATGTCCCAGGCTCTGCATCATACCACAGTAATGTTAATAAAACTAATACATTAGCTCATCGATGATGACACAATTACCATGAGATTGTTTTCCATCAGCTATGGAGGTAAAGATGACAAGTCCCATAATTCCTTACTCGTTCACGCTGTCATCAAGCTATGTGTTTGTTATTGTTTTGAATAAGGGATATCTAGCGGCAAAACTTACATACTGTGCCTTTTATTATTATTATTATTATTATTATTATTTATTCATTTAGTTTTGGATTTAGGACAATGACAAATAAAAGCCAAATATATTGGCATTTAAATGTAAAATGTGTTTTATTTTATTTTGTTTATGTTATATATGTTAATGTCTTGGTGGATTAGATCTGCTATGCTGCTGTTGATTATTGCTGCTGCAGAAAACTATGGATTTGCTACTGCTAATATATGCACATACATGCTGCTGTGAGTATGGAAGACATGCTGCATAAATAGACATAAATAAATCCTGTGGCAGATTTAGACAGGTGGAGCTGGGGGAGGTGGAAGCTTTTAGAGGAACTGCAGGGCTAGCTTACAGAAAACAATGACCCAGACTATTTAAATGCTGAGCAAGCAATCTCATTGGCTGCAGGCTCGGCAAAGGCCAATCAGTTTGTGCCATGTAGTAATGATGGCTATATGTAAAGGACCTATCAGCCTGTGCCCTCTAGAGTTTCATGACTGAACTATATATATATATATATATATATATATATATATATTATTAGTTGTAGCTTCAGTACAATGAAAAATAAAAGATGATTGTTGTTGTTGTTATTAGTGAATACTTTAGTTCATTTTTATATTTTATATAAAATGTTTTTTATTTTACATTAATAAATTATTACATTAATAAGTGTTTTGTGACAGCAGTGTAAAATATATATAAGTATGCAGTGCAATTTTACAGAAGTTATTTTATCAGTTGAGACCACAACAAACTCTGCACCTGTGTTAGCATTGTAATTAGCCATTCAAAATGTGATATGAACGTCAAACAGATTAATGTGTTGGATCACAATGTGTGACAGCTGCGTGATTCACCTATAATTTTGATTTAGGACCTTCTCAGATTGCTTTGGTCATGTACTTAGCTTTAATAGATTGTTCTTATGATTGTCAATAGAAAAGATACCATGAAAGATTTCCCAGTTCCCATACTCTTATGGTAAAATATTACAAAATCAATAGATTTCTTGATATAACAAAATAATGGCTACATAAAACAACACTGACAACAACTGCAAGACCTGAATGTTTTATTTGGCAGCCATCCACAAGTCTTGCCAGTATTATACAGCTATATATTAGACTTTCTTGGAAGAAGGATGTTAAACTGGTTAAATCTGCTGCATACATCTAACAATTTCAAGTGAAGAAAAAGATCATTGATCATGAACAACCGTGAGCATGTTTTATTCTTGTTATGATGGTTAGAGCGCTTGCGTGTCTTATGAATTGTTTTATGTTAACCTGTTTGTGCTCTTCACTTAAGTTGCTGTTGTGATGATTCCTGCCTGTTTGTTTTCTAGACTGATGGCTTTTATTTCTGCTTCAGAAAATATCAGAACAGTGTCTTTCCGACATTCTCAGAGTGATAAATTTGCAAAGAGCGGATGGCTGTTCAAAGCTGTTAAAGGAAGAAGGGACCCAGGAGCTTTAACACAAAATAAGTAAAAGTAACTTTAATTATGCTATGGGAAACCAGTGAATGTGCTGCTTATGATAGTTACAGCTGGCTTCCTGCCTAAACCCGAACTCTCCACTAATGAAAGACAGCCTCTATCTCCGTCAGGCCTTTGTGCTTTAAATTGTGAAGGTGCTTGATTAAACAACATGCCAGGCAGCAAAGCTCTCAGGGTGACTTCACATTTGGTTAACTAATTACACACTCGCTGACTGTTTAAGGTCTGGCTCTGGAATTAACTGCGACAGAATTGAGTCATTCTGGTCATGAAGGCAGAACTTTTAGCCTGGATTGTGCTGGGTGCAGTAATGCAGATTTATGCGGATTAATCCGCTTTTCTAAACACAATGGAAGTAAAAATAGGTCAGCGGACATTTAAGATGTTATTTTTTTTTTTTTTTGCCGTGAGGCCAAATAAATGTAGTGAGAGCCAAAAAAGTAGCATATTTTTAGCAGAATCTTTAGTGCTCCTTAGTGTACCTCAGTTCCCCTGCTCTGTGCTATATAGCCTAATCATTATGCCCAGGAGGGCCACCCATAAAACACTGTCACCTGAAACCTCACAACAACTCAGTTTTCTCTCTTCGCAATGAAAGATGAAGTGAACACTCCCCAGTCGCCCACTACAGAGCACAGTAATCAGCACTTCAGACATTAAAGTTGGACCACCATACGGAGCCTCCAATATTGACGTGTTCAGCGTGTTCCTGACAAGAAATCCCCCGTTGTACAATAAAGTCCATATAATGGTGGTTTCTTTAGAGTAGGGGGGGCAAGTACTGTAATCCGCATCATTTCAGTTTGGTGGCTTTGAGCTGCTTATCACCAATCCCACATGGTCTGTCTCCACCACTCAGTTCCCCACCACTCAATGGGCCGCTGCATCAATTTCTTGCTCTGTGTGACACAAGAAGCTGTGTAGGGTCAACGTGAACCACAGATCCGTGCAACTTGATTCCACCTACATGTTGCCTCAACTTTATTTATTTATTTATTTTGCCTGGTGATTACAGCTTCTGAGACTGGACAGTAGAGTTTCATGAAGATCTCTCAAAACCACACTTGACCAGATATGAGACAAATCTGTCTAAACTGTTTAAGAGAAGAATTTGCAGGGAGGAAGTGACACTAACAATGTAAATAAGTGTAAATGGTAACACTTTACAATAAGGTTCATTAGTTAACTACATCAATTAACATGAACTAATAATGAACTGCACTTCTACAGCATTTATCAATCTTTGTTAATGTTAATTTCAACATTTACTAATACATTTTTAAAATCTTGTTAACATTTGTTCATTGTTTGTTCATGTTAGTTCACAGTGCATTAACTGTTGTATTTTCATTAACTAACATTAACAAAGATTAGTAAATACAGTAATAAATGTATTGCTCATGGTTAGTTCATGTAAGTTAATACATTAACTAATGTTTAAATAATGAACCTTATTGTAAAGTATTACCGTGTAAATATATGTAAATATATAACGCATTAAAAATGGAAGAAAAGGAAATGAAGCATTGTATCGTAAGGGATGCAATATTTGTAATAAAAGATGTATATGCAAATTGATTATTTTAAATTGGAGGGATTATTGGAAGTGTCTTCAGTAAGTGTCTTTATGGTTTATTGGTAAAGGTGCAATGTGTAAATTTTAGGAGCATCTATCAGAAATGCAATATAATATACATAATTATATGTAATTATGGGTATATGTATTATCATAGAATGAGCCATTTCTATCCCTTACATGTTATGTCGTCATAGCGGCACTAAATGGAAAAACTGCTCTACAGAACGCGTTTGATTGACTAGACGAAGATATATTTGTCCTGTGTTGGCCACCGTATCTTCTCTATATCTCTATATTGCAATTCACAACCTCACCACTAGATGGCTCTTTACACGCTGCTCATTGAAGTGCTTGCAGAAGAGTTTTATTTATGCGAGATGTACCTAGGTTTTAAGTTAAAAAAGTGAAGTAACATATGTCACACCTGTCTTGCAGGCGTTTGCAGGTAACTCCAATACAGAGAGTGTGGTGCGGCATGACCTGCAAAACCCGATTGTGGCCCGTTATTTGCGCATCATTCCTTTAGACTGGAGTGAAGAGGGACGGATCGGCCTCAGGTTCGAGATCTACGGGTGCCCGTACTGTAAGTTGACTCGGCACTGTAACATTCCACATAGATTATGGAAGTTATTTATATGATGTTGAATATATTTGATGCTGAAGCCTATGGGGATTTTCATCCTAATAACTGCATTATTTTTTATGTAGCCAAATCTTTATTATAGCTGGAACATTTGCTAAGCTCAGCATAAAATTGACATTTTTATCTATTAAAAGTTTCTTTTCACTCTGAGGAAACGTGGTTCTAAGCTTTTTTGCATCTAGAGTGATTAATATGCTGTGCAAGATGGCAATATATATTCAGAAAGATCCTGGTACAATTAAAAGAAATTGGCTGACACAACTTTTTTTGAAAGTCAAGGTCAGCTATCCATCCCATACAAATCATTTCCATGATTTGCACAGATATGCACTTGTATGCCACCTTGCTGTTCACTAAAACTGAACAGAGAACTGAAATTGTGCCCTGTAAAATCAAGCAGAGTATTTCCCAATTTGATGTTCTTGATTATATATAAAGTTGAGACAAACAAAAGTCTAGGTCACATGAGTCATACTCCGCTCCTGGAGGGCCACTGTCTTACAGAGTGAAGCTTTAACCAGCTCCAAAAGACCTACCTGGAAGTAAGCTTGTCTTTAAAACTTTTTAATATGCCATTTCACTTCATTTATTAAATCAATCCGAGCGGTTGTTACCTGGGTACAAAATTAACTTTTTGCCAAACCATAGAACCCGTCCTGTTTGAAGTTCCAGAACTCGACTTGACGATAAAAAGACCTGGCATATGGAAAGATGCAACAGCAATTTCAACAAACCACCACTAGACATGGCAAACATGAGCGCTTAAATACATGATTCAGGGGAACACATGACTATGACAACCAAAGAGAATATAATGCATGAAACAAATAAACCAATGATAACAAGACATATGTAGGATACTAAGGATCTAATCAGCACATCACACACAAAACAAGGAAACATATGACCAGAACGCATGAGATCAAGGAATCTCACGGAATCTCATGACATGAACAAACAAAAACAGGTGTGACGTGAGTATGTAAAAATATGAAATGTAAAAAACTAGATATTTTATATATCATTATCATTATTAAAATACATTATAATAATATTATTATAATGATAGAAAATTATTTGTTTATAATGTATTATTTTTAATTGTATTTCATAATTTAATTAATTAAGAATATATTTATGTCCCTTTGACAGTGGAATTGAGTTTTTTTTTGAATATTTTTTTACCTTAGTTATCATAGATATTTCTTAGTTTATTTTTGAAATATTAATACAATTTAATTATTACTTTAATTATGCTTACACAATTATATATATATTTTTAAAATTATATATACATAATGTACTATGATATAATCTAAAAAGCAGATATGTCTTATAGTATTATTATATATTATAATATCATTAGAATTATGTTATTTTTTATTATAATTAATTTATTTAATAATTTAATTTGAGTTTCCTTGCACTTGGCAAGTGTTAAGCTTTGAACTTGGTTACATATATGTGGTATTGTAGAGTTATTCTGGTGCAGCTTCACAAACCTAACAAGGTACTTACTGAATACAAAATGCAGGCTACATATTTTTGTTTCTTTGCACTGAAGTTGTGTTTACAGGAAGCTATTTTATTTAATCACATCTTACAGAGACAGCTTTGCTGGATTTTCATTTGTTTGAAAGGCATCAGTCATTACAAATCATGGATTTAAACAGCAATGCTTTCCAGATGAGCGGATGTGTTTTGGAGCAGCTGTCTCCAGTGAGGTCAAAAACGTCCTGAAATTTGAATGTGGCTCACCGGGTAAGCGCCCTCTGTAGGACACGTTTGTCAATTAACGGCATTAATTATTCCACTTGCTGCAGTTCATTGGTATTCTGTTGTCATTTTTATTTCAATCTAGCCTTTTATTATATTGTAATTTCATGAGCAAGGATAAAAATTACATCTATGAACTATCAACATGCTCTGTTTTCTGAAATGGAGTGTAGCCTTGACAAATTCATCACTTTCATTATATTAAGTGTTGCCAAATTGATCTTGATAACAAATTTCAATTAACATCCCCATAAATTGGTCTGAGAAGTATCACACTCGGTTCTCTCATTACAGTGATGTAATCATCTGTCATTTACCCCCAGACCAGAAGAACCATCTTTACTAATTATTTTTTGAACCATGATTCTCAAACTTCTCACTTTTTTCATTTACTAATGTTTATTTATTTGAGGAAAACATAAAAATAAAATCCTTGAGATGGATTAAACTGCAGTGTAAAAATTTTCTCTTTTTATACTGCCATTGAAATAATGATAGTGTAAATAAACCTCATGCCTAGCTTTTCTGAATGTTTGTGTTTATGACAAGTATGAATGAAGCCTGGTTGCTTTAGATACGTATCATTCCTCAAGATGTTTTCCCGCTCGTGAGGAGCTGAGGGGTGTTTGCACTTATTTTTCTCTCAGAAAGGGTCTCATCCACATTTGCTTCATGCTGGTGAAACTGCTCATATTCCTTAGTCATCTCATACAGGTGATCACTGATGCCGATAAATATGTGCCGCCATCTCCAAATGGTTGTTTATGAGCGCATAGGGAAGAATAAATAAACACAGTATTCTCACTCTGCTGGATAATCCAGATTAAACTGGTAGTTGTGTTCTGGAACGTTGTAGCTTGTTTCTTAATGGTTTGAACTGATCATTAGATTGGTTCAGGCTTGCCTGCTGGACCTGCAACAAAGACTGTCAATCAGTCAGTACACATCTATGATGCTATAGTGTTACATCTTGCTGTTTTTCAACATTTTACACCTAGGGTGACACATTTTTAGATATCAAAATCTCAAAAAAGTTGAAATTCATTGAGCACAAATAATTGCATTAATAATTATTGTCATTTTTTACATGTTCAATTGTACAAAACTATCACTACTACTATACTACTAATAATAATAATCATGTTAACACATTAAATTGACAATCTTGGCTGTAACAAACTAGCTACCAGTTAGTCACCAGTTAGTTACTATCTGACCTGTTAATAACTACTGTAGTTTGTAGCAAATATTGACCAGCATAAACAAGCTAATGACCATCTTAAGCTTACACTAGGTAATAACCAATTTGAACCAATCTTAAACTAGCTTACACTAGGTAATGTTAAGTTTAAACCAGCCAATAACCATCTTAAATCAGCTCACACTAATGACCAGCCTGAACCAGCTCATGACCAGCTTGAACCCGCTAATGGCCATCTTAAGCCTACTTACACCAAAATGACCAGCTTGAACAGCTAATGACCAACTGAAACCAGCTAATGGCCAGCTTGAAACCAGGAATGATCATCTTAAACCAACTAATGACCAGCTTGAACCAGCTAATGACTGTCATAAACCAGCTTACACTAGGTAATAACAGGCTTGAACCAAGTAATGACCATCTTAAACCAGCCAATAACATCTTAAACCAGCTCCCACAATAGGTAAATGACCAGCTTGAACCAGCTAATGACCATCTTAAAGCATCTAATGACTGTCGTAAACCTGCTTACACCATCTGATGACCAGTGTGAACAGCTAATGAGAAGCTTAAATAGCTAACGGCCATTTTAAACCAGCTTAGACCAAGTAATGACCAACTTGAACCAGGTAATGACTTTCATAAAGCAGCTTACACTAGGTAGTAACCAGCTTCAACCAAGTAATGACCACCTTAAACTAGCTAATGCCCATTTTACACCAGCTTACACCAGGTGATGACCAGCTTGAACTAGGTAATGACCATGTTAAACCAGCTAATGACCAGCTTGAACCAGGTAATGACTGTCATAAACCAGCTTACACCAGGTAATGACCATCTTAAACCAGCTAATGACTAGTTACCATGTTTCCAAAACAGAATTTTCCAACAGGGAAATGTTAATATATTCCAAAAAAAAAATTTGGCCTTTTTCTGCCACTCAGTTTCTCTTCAGACATGGAAATCCACTGACTGTTGAGTGAAAATAAATAAGATGTGCAGTAAAGGAATAGAGATAGCCCTTCTCAGGAAGCATAGAGGAAAAGAATGGGAGTTAGATAAGCAAGACCTGCAGTGGAGATGAAGCACAGAATAAGAATGAATGCAGTGCTCTGACCTTGTTGATCGGGCGAGAACGGATGAATGCATTCGTGATGGAGGTGAAGGGGATTGGCAATGGAGAGAGAAAGCGAGAGAAAGAGACAAGAGGAGTGGTAGAGCAACTGGCCAGACATAGCACACATACTCATGCATTAGTGTAGTAATCAGTCCCCAGCAGGGTGCATGAAGAGAATTGAATTAATTCCACATGCAGATTCTCCAGACTCAAACACACACACACACACACGATCACAGTGGATGCTACATACTACCGGCATCCTCTGGTTGTTGTGTACATGACAGATGACACCGCTTTTTATGACCGCTTTTTCCATGTAGAACAATTACAGTTGTTGCGTCATTTTGTAATTTGCACTGATAATGGAAGCTGATAAATGCAAATTGATTTTACATGCCTCAGGAATGCATACAATGCATGAACGATCCATTTAAATAATGGAAAGAAATATCTTACCCGTTCACTGACTGGAAAATAGCACTTACTGTAGACTCAAAACATACTCTGTATATAGTATTTTTGCAAATTGTTTTTTGTACCACCCACCATAAATAATTTCATTATATAAAATAGAATTCTTTGTCTTTTGTTATTCACTTTTCTTTAAATTTATATGATTATTTATAATTATACATAATGTATATGGCGCAAGCTTAACCACAAGGAAATATGTATAAAAAAACAATAATATATTATATTATAATATATTATACATATTATATATATATATATATATATATATATATACACACACACACACAATAAAATATAATATAATATATTTTTTTATTTCCTCGTGGTTAAGCTTGCGTCATATACATTGTTTATATATTACAATAACTATATATATAAACATTTTTAGTATGTTGCTTAAGTCGCTTATGCTGCATTTATTTGATACAGTATACATACAGTATCAAAATATAGTAAAATTCAGTAATATTGTGAAACATTACAGTATTTTTAGTTTATTAAACCTTGTTTTATTTTAATATATTTTAAAAAATTAATTTATATAATTAATGCCAATATATGTGTATATGGCTGTGGATTGCATTTCTCATAAAAACACGTGATTATTTATCTAATAAAAGTAGTACTTTCCTTTTTTTTTTTTTTTTTTTTTTCCCTGCAATACCAAACCTTTTTAGTCCAAAGTTAATGCATTCACAAGCCTACCACAAAATCAACACCATAATTTACATTTTAATTAAGCTCAGATCAAACCCAATCAATCTCTCAATAAAGCAAGAGAATAAACACGCTGCTTCAGTCTTATGGGTGGAAGAAAACACGATGACGTCTGTATTTTCTGCATTTTCTGTAGATCTTTCCATAATTACCTGCTTATAATTTTACATGGCTTCAGAGTGATATAAAGACAGTCTGCAAAGCAATCAAGTGCCATCAGGAACTGTGAGCTTGTGTAATATATCCAAAGGTTATGCAGTGTCAGTGCAGGAGATGAAACCAAGAGAGAGATGGCGCGAAAGGAATTTACATTCATAACTTCCGGTATACATCATTCCGAGCCATGACAGGGATCAAAAATCCTCCTCCACAGCGCAATAAGCAGAAAGGCTTTGTCAGCAGGTAATAGCCAGCTGCAATTTTCTGCCTCCTCACTGTAGTTTATCACCTGATCCCAGCCACAGTTTATCTGTGAACTTCACCATGCTTTCGTCCAAGCAATCTATAGAACAGTCACTCAACCGATCATTTAGCCAAAAACGGGCATGACATCCAGTCACCTCAGAGGTGCTAATCTCTTTTCCTCCACCTGTCTTTCTTCCTCCTGTCAACAGGGGCAGATGTGATTAATTTTGATGGGCAGGGTGTGATCTCTTACCGCTTTAAAATGAAGAAGATGAAAATTTTGAAGGACGTGATAGCCCTGAAGTTTAAAACATCAGAGAGCGAAGGGGTGATTCTGCACGGAGAGGGTCAACAGGGAGACTACATCACCTTGGAGTTGAGGAGAGGTCGGCTTCTGCTGCAGATAAACCTCGGTAAAAATGATATGTGTGTGCCTTGGTGAGAATTATGTCATTAATGTGCTACTGATAGTATATTCAGCTTTTTTATTGAGTTTATACCTGCTGTCATCTATTAACTCATTGATTGTTTGATCCTCATTGATTCTTTGATAAATGTCAGTGACATTTAAAGGGATAGTTTTCACTCACCTTCATGTAATTCCCCAACTGTATGACTAACACTACCATTCAAAAGTTTGGCGTCAGTAAGATTCTTTTTAAGAAATCAAAACTTTTATTCAGCAAGGATGCATTAATTTGATCGAAAGTGAAAACATTTATTATGTTACAAAATATTTGGTTGCGCTTTATTTTACAGTACGTGTACTTACTTGTACTTAGATTACTTGTACTTAAAATAGAAAGCAGTTTAAAGTATAATAATTTTTCACATTACTGTTTTTACTGTATTTTTGATCAAATAAATGCCCAATCATTGATGAGCATAATAGACTTCTTTCAAAAACATAAACAAAACAAAAATACTGACCCTTATCTTTTGAATGGTAGTGTACTTTCTTCTGTAGAACACAAAATAAAATTTATTTGAAGAATGCTTTTGTCCATATATAGTAAAAGTCAATGGGGTCTAAAACAATACTGGCTCCCACTGACTTTCATTGAATTTTCCACTGAATAAAAGTACAAAAACAACATGAGGGTGAGTAAACGATGACAGAATTTTCATTTTTACGTGAACGGTATGTTTAATATGTCATGGACCCGCATTGCAGGAAAACCTAGCCTGAGAGAAAAGAAAAATTGATAGACTGTAAAACACAAAACCCATTATCTTGTGTATCATAAGGACATAAACATCTCATATGCATTGTGAGGACAGGTTCCTCCCAACAATAAGTATTCTGCAGTGAAGTTGAAGATATTGTATGTTTGATATTAATGACTGTCTCCTATGTCTAATAAACTGTAGGAAGTAATCAGTACGGCTCCATCCTGGGCCATACATCTGTGACCAGCGGCAGTCTGCTGGACGATCATCATTGGCATTCTGTAGTAATTGAGCGCTACAGGAGAAATGTCAATTTCACCCTTGATCAGCATACTCAGCACTTCCGCACCAATGGGGAGTTTGACCACCTTGACCTGGACTATGAGGTACGACTGAGAAAGTGAATGATTTATTGCTCTGAACTTCATTTAACAAGCAGGTGCATTATGGGATGCTAAAACTCAAAATGTTATTCCCCATAATTGGTAATACTTTAAAGTTTTTAATTGTCCTTGGAAAAGATTCATCTCACACAGATAAAACAGCATGAATGATGTGAGAATGAGCAGGCAATATTGTGAGAATTCCCTTCCAAGCTGGTTTATGCTAGCTAGTCTATTTTGATGATATTCTATTATTTAAACTAACATAGCCATGTTTTTCACCAACAAAACTTTGTGATGCTGGTTGAGTAAGGCATTATTACTGGTAAAAGCAAAGTGAACTGAACATGTTTTTCCAAACCTCTTTGACATTTTTTTCTTCCAAAATCTTCATTTTTGGGGATTATCCTATGGCATTTTTACATGAATGGATACTGGGGCTGTCAAGCTCCAAAATGACGCAAAAGTACCATTAAAGTATCATAAAAGCAGTCTATACTGCTGAAGTCATATGGTACAGTAGCTTTGTGTGGGAACAGGAAATTTAAGTCATTATTTAGTGAAAATCTTGCCAGATGTGATTTGTCTCACATATTTTTATTTTGAAGAATATGGTTAACCAAACAGTTGATACACCCCATTGCCTTCCATAGTCCACTCTAAAAAATCTGGGTTAAAAACAACCCAAGTTGGGTTGAAAATGGACAAATATTGGGTTATATTGGGTTAAATGTTTGCCCTACGTGCTAGGCAGTTTTATTGAACCCAACTATTGTTTAAAAATTACTATATGGCTGGCTTAAATTGAACCTAAAATAGGTTGTAATAATAATAATTACTAGAAGCAACAATAATAAGCAAAAAGTGAACATTTATTAATAAGCAATTTAGTTTAATCATTATTCGTTCAACTTATTAATAAATGTTCATTAATTAAACATATTAATAAATGTTAATTTCCAACATATTTTGGGTTCATTTTAAATAAGCAATGCAGTAATTTTCAAACAATAGTTGAGTTAAATAAAACTACCGAGCAGATTGGACAAACATTTAACCCAACCGCTAGATTTCTCCATTTTCAACCCAGCATTTTTTAGAATGTATGAGAAAAAAATACTATGGAAGTCAATGGGGTCCATCAACTGTTTGCTTTTGGACATTCTTCAAAATATATTCTTTTGTGTTCAACATAAAAAAGACATTCATACAGGTTTGGAACAACTTGAGGGTGAGTAAATGGTGACAGAATTTAAATTTTTGGGTGAACTATCCCTTTAAGTTTGTTAAAAAGCCTGAAAGTCTGCTTTTCAGCAAGGTAAGTCCGGTTTTACATTAGTTGGATCTCATTTCATTCCCACACAAACTGCTAACAGACTCAAAATAGAAGTTCTGTAATTATCTCCAAATCCTTCAAGGATTTCTGTAGGATTCCAGTCACACTGCAGCCGTCACCCAATCCAAAAAGCTCAAGCTCAAAGCCGTGATGTCACACCAAGAGACTTTGTCCCAGGGAGGTTCGCACTGTGATAAATTTTGTTTGCAGTGGGATTTTTATCCCTAGTTATTCTTTTCAGCACAGAGCATCTGAAATCCGCTTCTCCGCACAGGATTAATCCACACTAATAATGTGTAGCAGGATATTACTGTTATCAAACAGAAATGACGTGTATTAACAAGCACTGTAGTGGAATGTATAAGAAATTGATTTTCAGCGACGTAAAGAATATGGTCTGAGAGCAAATACTTATCTATTCCACTGAGCTCAGACACTCCTGGCACCATTGGATGCTACAGGGCTGGTTACAGCTCAGTTGGTCTGAGACAAATTGACCCCAATTAAAGTGAAAGTGTCTGATTAATTGAGCCGAGAACGGATCCAAACCGGTGAGTCGTTTTCTGCTGGAGTACAGGCTTCATTTACAAACAATTGCATTTATTGACTATTGTTTTGAAGCACTAGTGCTCTGTTTGAAACTGCATTTGAAACTGCATTTGAAACTGCAATAGTACTTACTGAGCATCTTTTAAAAAAAAAGATATTATCTGATTTTACTAAAAATATGTATAACTCCATTGTCACAAGCTAAAACATTTGCATAAAGTATCAAATTCTCCCTTTCTTCTCATATGCAGTATTGGGGTAAGATTTGGGGTAAGATGTGCCACTTTTACTTAGGTTTTCCCCAGGGAAGTAGAAATGAAAGAGGTAATATTAATATGCTTAATTATATTTCACCATCATTTTTCAACTGAATTTACAAGTGTATTATGAATCGAATTTGAAAATATGGCTAGAGAAATCAAAAGTGACAAAACATTAGGTTTTACATTTGGTGGGTTTTAATAGTTGGATACAGTTTTTGTGGCTTATGTTTCTAAGAAGTCTGATTTCTCCATGCAGCTGACTTTTGGAGGGATGCCTTATTCTGGGAAGCCAGTCTCAGGAGGTAGAAGAAACTTCAAAGGCTGCATGGAGAGCATCAACTATAATGGAGAAAATATCACTGACCTGGCCAGAAGAAAGAAACTGGACACGTCCAGCTTTGTGAGTCGATTTCCTTTTCAATCAAAACCACAAACCATATCTGACTAATCAAAGTTTGATTTTGAGTGCATAACTTAGTCAGTTTGACAGTTCATATGTGTAGATTTAGCATGTTTGGATGGGTTGTTTTTGCCTGGAGGGTTTTGTGGAGGTATATGACCATGAAGAGCTGTACAAGGTTGACATTTCAGAACATAGAGCGGTACAGACGTGATATTGATGGAGGTTGCATTAAAAACCTCATATCTATGCTGTATGGATCCATTTAATTTGTTACAACATGCTGATGGGAATGTTAATCATCTATGCAGATTTGATGACTGTTGTCAGCACTGATAATAATCTAATTTCCACTGCCTGTGATATTACAAAGAATGCAATAATTGCACATCATATTCGATAAGCATATCAGTGTTCATTAATGGAACCACAAACATAAAGAGACACAATGCTTTTTACTGATGTAAATTACATTTTTATCTCTGCTGTACAGTTACACCGGCACATCATGTCATAGAACATCAGTCAAGCATTATGTTAAATCTAAATATGTTTGAATTTGATTCACATATTTTTGTTCTAGAGATTTTGACGAATAAACCATTCGTGCTTGTACTGCATTTTAGGAGTCAAAAATGAAAATTGAAAATTCTGTCATCACAAAAAGTCAATGAATGTCACTGGGATCCAAAACAACATTGGATCCCACTGACTTTAATTGTATGGACAAAAACCATTGAAACATTTTCCAAAATATCTTCTCTTGTGTTTCACTGAAGAAAAGAAGGCATACAGGTTTGGAGCAAGATGAGGATGAGTAAATGATGACAGAATTTTCATTTTTGGTTGAACTATCCTTTTAATAATGTGAAAATAGCGCAGTTTCCCTCCTTTGCCAATTTGACATGTGTCCACCATAGACAGGCTCTGAATTATTATTCATGTCTGAAGGATTATATTCAAGGTTGATAAATCACATCACATGGGCGGAGGTTCTCTTATGAAGCGCTGAGAAAGGCTGAGTGCACTTTTCTATTTCATTGTGATGAGACTGATTAAGTTCTCTATATTTGAAATAAGGCTGAAGTGCATTTGGTGCCTCGAAATTACCATTTAGAAGGACGTAGAGCTGGAGAGTTATGAATAAAAGCCCTTGCTATTCCTTCTATGCACCCCTTTTCCAGCTTAAGGTTCAGAAATCAACGGCATGGATGGGAACATGCTGTAGCAGCACTTTGAGAGATCTTTCTTTAAGCTCATGTTCCACATGAAAGGTCCTCAACCATTTCAGACAGATTTATTTTCTAGTCACTTTATTTTGCAGCTTTGTAAGTGTATTAAAGATGTTGCATTTGAGAGATACATTATACAATGTGTTAAATTTGCTGCTGAACAGAGACGTCTATTTTGCATGGTTTAAGATGGTCTAAAACTTCTAACGCCCCTTTAAAACCCTCAAAATGGACCAGTATAACTAGCTTGACCATGTTGGGAGACCTGATCTATTTTTAAGAAGTGATATAATGTTTGATACGTACTACATAGAAAACAATTGTATAACCATCTATGTAGGACAACATAAATGGTTTTTAAGTGCTCTATGCCTTATTTTCAGCGCAACCTGACTTTCTCCTGTGTGGACACGCACACGTTCCCAGTCTTCTTCAATGGCACAAGCTTTCTGCAGCTGCCTGGGAGGAGAGACCACAATATGGTGTCTGTGGGATTCCAGTTCCGTTCCTGGAACCCCAGCGGCCTGCTCCTGTTCAGCTCCTTGGCAGATGGAATGCTGGAATTGGCTCTAAACGATGGAAAAGTTACAGCGCATATTAACGTCACCCAGCAGAAAAACATGCGCGTGGACATTGCATCAGGTGAGCTGACATGCTTCACCCACACAGACGCAGTGGCTGTTACATAGAGATCTCATAAGGTTTCATCAGCCTCTTTTTTGTATTAAAAAACTGTTGTTTTTTTCTGGCGTAGAAGGACCTAGCAGAAAAATTACTTAATGTTTCATTTGTGTATGTTTAAATATTATATGATCAATCAGCAGCAGTTGTAGCTATTACAAAGTTGCATCATGTCCCAGAGTTAAACTTTACTGCTCAGGTTTTTCCTTTATATCTTAAAGTCAACATGAATTTGCATACACAATGCATTTAATTCTATAATTTTTTTGAGTGAAACAGGACTCTATTGTATCCATCAGATTTTGATTCCAACAGGATTGTGAAAAAACTGTTCCATATCAGGGTGTACAAGCAAAGATAGCAGACTGTTGTCTCTTTGACAGTGACAGAAGGATGCAGGAGTGGAATTATAAGAGACCTTGATTTTGGAAGCAAAATCATAAATTGATTATATATACAGATAGATGGACAGATAGACAGACAGATAGACCTTGATCGATTGATTGATTGATTGATTGGCACAATATGTAAGATTTTTGGATTAAAATATCCAAAAACCACTAGAACAATGTTATTTAATTTGTTGACATCTGTACTTACATTATCCCAGATATTTGAAAAAATGTTTAAATCCAGAGCAGTTTTAACTTATCAAAATATGCTTTGCCTATCAATGACATCACACCTGCGTTACCCTCCATTTCCGGTTTTGTTTTATAGAAACCATGGAAACACCAAAGACGCTTTAATACATTTTCTAATGTTTTATTAGACAGTTGAGCAACTGTTTGGATACATTCATCAACAGAAATCTAATCATTGTTATATAGCTTAACCACGTGTACCATGTTTTACCATGTCTAATATTGATCTAGTTTTTTTCAGTATGCAGCAAAAGTCTCATAGAAGCTGCCAAGCGAACGCACAGAGTAGTACTGTAACAACTTTCAACACACAAATGTACCTAATATGATAAAACAGGTCTGCTTTAGCCCCACATATGCATGACCGGAAGAAGTGGAAGCACTCGTCTGTGGCATAAAAAAAGCTCCACTGCTCTCAAGCCGTGTGTCGCGCTCATCTCTCATTAGCAATCACTCCAGCGGCCTCATTCCGCTCCAATTGCTTTTAGCCACACTCTGCTTCATACAGCAATGTTTATAAATCTTTAATACATTAGTTCATCCACAAACATCGTGAAGACATCACCTCCCATGATTCCGCGAAATCAAGGTGTCATCAAGCTACACCTTTGTTTTGAATAAGCCACCTCTAGCTGTGAAAAATTACATATTGTGCCTTTAAAATGTAATTTTGATGACATAGCCTGAATAATTTTCTTGGGAGGAATTGGGTGAAAAATGTTTGCGTTCATATTGAAATCTCATCACTGTCTGGAAGAACAGCTATACTTCATCTTAATAAAGTTGTCCTTTTTTTGTTGACGTAATATGTGTCTTTGTCAGTCTAAAGAGAGCATTAGTCCAAAGACATCTATAGACATTCTGGACACACTCCCCAAACTCCTGTGCTAATAGGCCATTAGGAGAAAGGGTAGTTATTCTTACATTGTTAACCTCAAGGCTAATTGGGCTCCGCCTCTATGGAATCCTTTATCTCTTTTAAGAAAAGCAAATTGACTCCACATTGAACTCCAGCATGGAAGAGTCAGGTAATAACTTGAAGTTCCATGCATAGTAAGTGCTCAGTGACAGCTGTGAGATTAATGTTGTGGTTTGACCTAAGCTAATAGGTCTGCAGGATCTGAAATTTCGATCCTGTTTCAGACTTCAGCTTGTTATTGGATTTACTGGATCAATTGTGGACTTTATCAATGAAAGAATTGATATGGGGTGCCACTTATTCTTTTGTACCACAGAGCAAAGTACTAAGGTAACCATAGCACCATAATTAGTCGGGTAGAGTGAACCCATTTGTTGTCTGATAGATTATATTATATGATTTTTCCCCCCATTTGGAATTATTCCTTTTTTTTCATTGAATATCAATTAATCACATAACTGCACCGCACACGATCTTCATTTTCTATGAAAGTCACTCAAATTCTTTAAGATTCCATATTCGAACACTAATATATTTGTCGATATAATTTAAGACTTGTTTATATGTGTGGTTGCATAGCTGGGATTTTCTTGTTAATCTGACATGGGGTATTAGAATGCAAATTGAGTGTAGTTTTAAGAGCTTTGATTTTTTTCCCCCTCCATCTGCAGAGAATCGTTAGCTGAAGAAATATTACCTTGACAAATTAATAAATGATTGCCTTAGTCATGCTTCTTGAATACCTTAGTTCTAAACTGTAGACGTTGAATTGAGAGCATTCATGATCAATCTTTCTTCATAAATGGCTGATAAGGTTTATGGAAATGCTGCAATGATTTGCTAATCCTTACAGCATCAAATTCCACTACAGCTGATCATTTTCAACTGTTAGTTGAACAATGTTTGTTAAACAAAAAAGGTAGCCATTAGTCAGTAATGTTTTATAACAATAAATAAATTAAATGTTACCACATCTTATATTATATAGCATTACATATATATATACAGTCGTGGCCAAAAGTTTTGAGAATTACATAAATATTGGAAATTGGAAAAGTTGCTGCTTAAGTTTTTATAATATCAATTTGCATATACTCCAGAATGTTATGAAGAGTGATCAGATGAATTGCATAGTCCTTCTTTGCCATGAAAATTAACTTAATCCCAAAAAAACCTTTCCACTGCATTTCATTGCTGTCATTAAAGGACCTGCTGAGATCATTTCAGTAATCGTCTTGTTAACTCAGGTGAGAATGTTGACGAGCACAAGGCTGGAGATCATTATGTCAGGCTGATTGGGTTAGAATGGCAGACTTGACATGTTAAAAGGAGGGTGATGCTTGAAATCATTGTTCTTCCATTGTTAACCATGGTGACCTGCAAAGAAACGCGTGCAGCCATTATTGCGTTGCATGAAAATGGCTTCACAGGCAAGGATATTGTGGCTACTAAGATTGCACCTAAATCAACAATTTATAGGATCATCAGCAACTTGAAGGAAAGAGGTTCAATTCTTGTAAAGAAGGCTTCAGGGCGTCCAAGAAAGTCCAGCAAGTGCCAGGATCGTCTCCTAAAGAGGATTCAGCTGCGGGATCGGAGTGCCACCAGTGCAGAGCTTGCTCAGGAATGGCAGCAGGCAGGTGTGAGCGCATCTGCATGCACAAACTTTTGGAAGATGGCCTGGTGTCAAGAAGGGCAGCAAAGAAGCCACTTCTCAGATTGATCTTCTGCAGAAAGTATCGTGAATGGACTGATGAGGACTGGGGCAAAGTCATATTCTCCGATGAAGCCCCTTTCCGATTGTTTGGGGCATCTGGAAAAAGGCTTGTCAGGAGAAGAAAAGGTGAGCGCTACCATCAGTCCTGTGTCATGCCAACAGTAAAGCATCCTGAGACCATTCATGTATGGGGTTGCTTCTCATCCAAGGGAGTGGGCTCACTCACAATTCTGCCCAAAAACACAGCCATGAGTAAAGAATGGTACCAAAACACCCTCCCAACAGCAACTTTTTCCAACAATCCAACAACAGTTTGGTGAAGAACAATGCATTTTCCAGCACGATGGAGCACTGTACCATAAGGCAAAAGTGATAACTAAGTGGCTCGGGGACCAGAACGTTGAAATTTTGGGTCCATGGCCTGGAAACTCCCCAGATCTTAATCCCATTGAGAACTTGTGGTCAATCCTCAAGAGGCGGGTGGACAAACAAAAACCCACTAATTCTGACAAACTCCAAGAAGTGATTATGAAAGAATGGGTTGCTATCAGTCAGGATTTGGCCCAGAAGTTGATTGAGAGCATGCCCAGTCGAATTGCAGAGGTCCTGAAAAAGAACGGCCAACACTGCAAATACTGACTCTTTGCATAAATGTCATGTAATTGTCGATAAAAGCCTTTGAAACGTATGAAGTGCTTGTAATTATATTTCAGTACATCACAGAAACAACTGAAACAAAGATCTAAAAGCAGTTTAACAGCAAACTTTGTGAAAACTAATATTTATGTAATTCTCAAAACTTTTGGCCACGACTGTATATATATATATATATATATATATAAATGATGTGGTAACATTTAATTTATTTATTGCTATAAAACATTACTGACTAATGGCTACCTTTTTGATCGTGCATCTTCAACTACACATCATATGAACTTCCTGTAATGATCGTCAGCTGTAGTGCCTGTGACAACCACTAGAAGGCACTTCTCCTTCGACTTTCACACACACACACACACACACACACACACACACACGCACATTCACTCCGTGACTTCACTTCCCACAATGCACTACACACTCACTCACTCATTTCAAGCAGACTACATTTCCCATAAGTCCCGTACCCAGTCACTGATTACCTCACCAGCTGCAGTCAATCATCTAGACTATTTAAGAAAGATTTAGCATCACATTCATTGTGAGGTCTTAATATTCTTATAGTTGTCACTTCTGAGCATTATTCCCTGTCTTGTTTTCCCCGTTACTGTTCTGCCTGTTTCAACCGTGTTTTGATTATTCTCTGTCTGTCCTTGGATTTACTGCTTTGTTTACTGGACTGTGATACTTGTTGCCTACCCTGAGATCTTTGCCTGTATACCGATCACGACTCTGATATTCCTCTAACATTCTCGTTTGCTGTTCCATGACCTATGCCTGTGTGACCACTCTTGTTAATAAAAGCCTGCATTTGGATCTCATCCGCTGACTCGACATTACACTTCTAGTGAGTACCAGTCAGAACTGACTCATTACAGTTTTTGATATACCGTGCAACGATTTAGAAGAATCATTCATTCGGGAATCAAAATTACAGAAGATAACCGTTCATAAGCATAATTTGTTCGGTAATCACATGACACTGATATCGCTGTATGTATTTGGTTCAGTGAAGACAACCCTTCATAAGCATTATTTGCTTGGGAATTGCACTATACTGATTGTGCTGTATGTGTTTGATCCACTAAAAAAAAAAAAAAAAGACTTTTTTTTTTTATAAGAGTCATTCGTTCAGGAATCAGAATACATTAATTGTGCTGAATGATTTTGCTTCACTAGAAAGATCAGCTTCTAATAGCCTTTCTTTCAGGAATCAGACTACTGCACATTGATTGCCCTTTATGTTTTTTATTCACTTAAAGGAACCATTCATAAGAATCATTCTTTCAGGAATCACACTATACTAGCTTTGTCACAATTCAGAGACTGCATCCTTCAAAGAACACAGACTTCAAAGGCCACAACTTCGAAGTCCTTGAAGGTCTAACTGAGCGTTGTTAAATGGGATGGTCTAGCCTACGGAGGATTGCTCTTGTCGCCTAGCAACTGTGACAGCCTCCGTTGATGAGCGGCAGGATCATTTGCACTGGACTTTTTTGAAAGTTATTTTAAACCTGTCTAATT
Organism: Zacco platypus; assembly: GCA_038088235.1. Classification (NCBI taxonomy): domain Eukaryota; kingdom Metazoa; phylum Chordata; class Actinopteri; order Cypriniformes; family Xenocyprididae; genus Zacco; species Zacco platypus. The sequence continues at coordinate 12,445,463 of CM076065.1, forward strand.
ATGGTCACCTTAGTCCATTTTTTTTACATTTATATCATTACACTGTAAAATTCGATAAGTTATGGTTACTCAAACTATTTGAGGAAACCGATTGTCTTAAACCGTTTAAGTTTTAAAACCAATAAGTATGAGTACTATAAACTCATATATATTAAGTTAATTTCACTTATATTTTAGTGTTGGTTTAGTCAATTGTTAGAGTAAACTCAACTTAAAGTTGAGTTTGTCTTTACAACTATATAGCTACTTAAATAGTTTGAGGAAACTGATTGCCTTAAAGGGTTAGTTCACCCAAAAATGAAAATTCTGTCATTAATTACTCACCCTCATGTCGTTCTACACCCGTAAGACCTTCGTTCATCTTCGGAACGCAAATTAAGATATTTTTAATGAAATCTGATGGCTCAGTGAGGCCTCTATTGCCAACAAGAAAATTAACACTTTCAATGCCCAGAAAGCTACTACAAACATATTTAAAACAGTTAATGTGAGTACAGTGGTTCAACCTTAATGTTATAAAGCAACGAGAATACTTTTTGTGCACCAAAAAAACTAAATAATGACTTTTCAACTGTATCTAGTGATGGGCGATTTCAAAATGCTGCTTCAAAGCTTTACGAATCTTTTGTTTCGAATCAGTGGTTCGGAGCGACAAAGTCACATGATTTCAGCAAACGAGGCTTCATTACGTCAGTGTTTTGAAATTTCGATAGTTCACGTGACTTTGGCAGTTTGATATGCGATCCGAACCACTGATTCAAAATAAAAGATCTCATTAAAGTGTCTTTATTTGTGTTCCGAAGATGAATGAAAGTCCCACAGGCCCAGAACGACACAAGGAAAGTGTTAATTGTCTTGCTGGCAATAGAGGCCTGAATGAGCCAACGGATTGTATCAAAAATATCTTAATTTGTGTTCCGAAAGGTTTTACGGGTATAGAACGACATGAGGGTGAGTAATAAATGACATAATTTTCTTTTTTGGGTGAACTAACCTTTTAAATGGTTTAAGTTTATCAAACTCAAAGTAATAAAGTTACATAAGACCAAGCAAAAACTAACATTACTACAAAGCAATGACAGAACAGGAGCACAGTAAAACTCAAATTCAGAAGACTCAAAACATTTAAGTAAAGTAACTCATTTTTTTTTCTAAGTTAGTAGAACTTTTTTTTTATTATTATTGCAGGAAATTGTATTTTAGTACGATTTTTCTGTCCCCATCAGTGAAAGTATGCACATGTGAGAAACGTTTATGGAACCCCACGTTATTCTGTTCTGTTAATAACTGGAATTGAAACATCTAATGCTGCTGGACCTAAAGCTATCCTTCCCATAATGATGCAGGATAGGAGAATGATCCAGACATCATTCAGACTAGTAAGGTCATATAATAAACTTTCATCTGTACTGTGTGAATATTTTTTCCACCTTTGCAGCTCAGCCCGTTTGCCTGCTGGCTCTATCCTTTTCTTGTCCAGGTTAAAGGTCCATTCTGCTTGTCTTGAGCTGCAAATTGGCTTTGGAAATGTGGATGAGGAGTCTGATAGTGCCGTAAATGAGCGAAGTCTTTGCTAATAGGCCGCAGTTAAGTCAAATTCCAGAGGGAACACTTGTGTAATTGCCATCTTCTTACTTTTACTCATCATTTCACCAATTCAGTACATTTTCAAACTACTGATTTAAATGCATTGAGTTTTCATCATCTTTTTCTCAAAGCACTGAAGATGAATAGCTGACACGTTAAGTTAATTGACATGAATGACTCAGTGTGGCGAATCCGTTTGTAATAGGTGGAATGGTACCATGCTAGGGATTAGAACTTCCCCACTGAATCTAAATTATTCAAGATGATTCATGCAAAACATATCTGACATGTTTTTAGAATTCAATCTCTCATTAACAAACTTGGAGAACCAATATTAAAGCCCCATTTTTCATTCAAACAAGAATTATTATGATTGTATCGACATTTTGTGCTGGTATGTTTCTTAGTGTTTTTCAGCATTTAGTCATCATCTCTCAGGAGCCAATGGCAAGTACTGATTGCTTCCCTCAGTAACAGATAATTAGTCATAATTAGGTGGCTTTACAGCAAGGCTGTTGCCATGGTAATCAAGTGCACACGTTCTCAAGAGATTGATGCAACTTTTGAGATGTTCTCCAATTAAGCATGAGGAATCGATCTAAAATATGTTTGCTTTTGTAAAATATTGTTTGTTTTCCACTTGTTTCCTAATGGACCCAGGTAGAGTTAGTCAAACGCTGCTGTTAACAATAAAAGTGTTAATCATCATAATGATACTGTCAGGAAATGGATGTTAAATCTTTAGCGTTAGGACTCTATTGCTCCGATGTGATGGTGGTGTGAAGTGGTTTAAAATAGGGTTCTTTTACACATTTGTTTTCATTTTAATCGTTAGTGCCGTTATACCCTCTAAGAAAAACTAATAGGTATTCGGAGCTTTGCTGCATGTTCAATTACAATCGAAATTGACAGGGCGACTGAAAATTGCTAGTGATTTTCCACTCATGAAATGTAAGCCTGTAAGTACAACACTGACAAGTCATGTTGCTGACAGTTTGATGAATCGCACCGATCACAGACCTGTTCCATTGTGTTAATGGGATAATTTGGAAAAAAAAAAACCTTCTGATTGTCATGCTCAGTGGCGTTTGTTTTGCTCCTTATATTCATTCAGCTGTGGCTCTTTCCGTACACAGCTAAGGTCTGATACCTTCAAGGCATGTGAACTCAGAAGACTGAAAGAACTGCCAATTGCCTCTTTCCTTTCTCCTTTCCTCTCTCACTATTCTATCATATATTGATCCCCCTTGTTTAAGTGAATCTGTTTTCTTTGAAATTTATGAAGCCCTCTAGCGCTTATGAATTTGAGTTGACTCTGTGCTTCGGTCTTAAATATTTGCCCCGCCGAGGTAATTTGAGAGGCTTTTCAATCCAGGCAGAAGGCAATTTAGCAAGCTCATAAACTGGGACAATATAACATTATAATCATAGTAAGGTATAGTGTTTGCCCTATGATTCCCTTGGGGGATCTCCATTATTGCAGTGTATTCCTATTCAATATTGAACTTTCAGCTCCACCAAGAAAGTTAAGGTGAACGGACATTTGGGTTTATTACTTGCTATTTATTACCACAGTGAAATGATAAAGAATTGTGCCGATTTCTGCAGAATTGCACCATATACCCCCTGTTTGTCACATGTCTGTGTGTCCTGGACTTTGTTTTCATTCGTCACATGTGTTTTGTGTTTGGTTTTCCCTCCATTCTTTGATTTCATTGGTTACTGATTTGAGTTTGTCATTGGTTTATTCATGTCAGGTGTGTGTTATTGATTGGCGTCGTTTGCTCCTCTGTAATGTGTATTTAAGCCCTCGGTTTTTGTCTTGTCTTTTTGAATACATGGTGTATGCATCGTTATTCTCCTGGTTTAATTAAAGGTTACTTGTTCACGGACTTCCTTATCGTGCGCGTCTTCCCTAGATACATGTACTGTTACAGTTCACTGGACCTAAACGTGGCAGACAAGCTAGTGATCGCGGCAGAAGTTCGCCTGTGGGGACTGCGGCACAGTGGCCGTTCTTTGGAAAGGTATGTGGAGGAATTTATTGAGCTTTCCTATCAGGTGAGCTGGGATGATGCTGTTCTTAATGTGTGCTTCCGTATGGGTCTGGATGAGAATACGATCCGTTATTATGAGCCTTTTTGTTATTTTTCCCTAGTCGAGTCTATTAATCTTATTCTCTTTCTAAATGGTTCTCATTTCGAGGTAGAAGAGGTTCAAACAGATCATAGTTCTCATCCAGTCCCATCGGGAACACACACAGCCTCACTCGCTCACCCCACGCCAATAACCTCCACCTAAAAATCCAAAGGTACTGGCCACTTCCGCCCGCCGGAGCCTCCCCACAGGGCTTTGAAGAGCTTGCTAGTCCTCTGTCCCGCGATCATCATGGCCACCGCGCACGAGCCTCGACGCAAAATGACCGCTGTTCCCGAGCCTCGATGTGGGATGGCCGCTGCTCTCGGGCCACAATGCGAGATGCCCGCAGATCGTGAGCCGCCACACAGAGTGCCCGCTGCACCTGAGCCACATCCCAAACCAGATGCTGTCTTGCCAGAGATGGCCACACCGGCGAAAGAGCCTGGCTCATAGACTTTTGGACAGTGCCAGTTTTCCCTGAGCCCGCTCCAGATCTGTCTCCTACGTCTCCAGTATCTCCTGCGTCTCCTTCAGTCTCCTCTCCAGAGCTCCCTCCAGAGTCTGCTTCCGTAGTGGCTCCTCCATTAAAATTGTGGGGGTGAGGCTAGATACCCATGGCCGTAGTAGCCAAGCAGGGGGTTGGGGGAAGGCCAAGAAGGCCACACCACCCTGGACTCTGGAGCTCCCGGCTCCGCTTGGCTGCCGCCCTGGACACAAACCCTAGACTCCACCCTGGTTGCCTGAGCTCTTGGCTTCGCCCTGGACACCGCCCTGGATACATTTAACTCAGTAGCTGGAAAACAGCATGTTTCAGTGCATAATAGAGGCTTTTATTCATCAGTGAGCGTTCATGAAAGTCAACTTTCTTCATTAGTTTCATAGCAGAAAAAATAAGTCCTCTTGAGAAGTTCGTATTTACGAGGTGGGAAGTCACGGTGCATTCAAGTCACTTTTGTCCGAATAAGATGACGATGTACCTTCTCTTAATTAATTACACAAAAATACAACACTTCTACTTCTAGAAAATGAAGGGGTGTTTTGCTATTTTATGTTTTTAATTAATTTATGAAGCCACTGTGAACTTTATCATTATGTATTATATTGTTATAATATAATGCTATCATATTTTGTGCAGGCAATTAGCTTACTTCATTGTAAATACAAAAGCCTGACAATGTCACTGCTAAATACCTATAAGTACTGTGGTATTCCACCATGTTTCTCACTGACACGCCCCCAACTCATACATACTGGGGCTTAAAGAAAACCCAGAGCTTCCCTCTCCTATATACGACATTGTGGTGGTGTTCATGTGCGTTCAGCTCATAAATACGATATTTCCAACAAATAATCAACATAAAATTAAGGAAGAAATATATCATTAAAAAAAAAACTGTGCATCATCACGGTGTGGTAAATATACTCGCAGTGATTTTTTTTTTTTTTCTCCAGAAAATTCTCAACACCTGTTTTAAATCAGATTGGTTTCAAAGGCCTGTATATTGTGTCTTAAGTGTCTCCATCTCCAAAATGATGGAGGAGTTTGTGTATAGACAGCAGAATGGATGTGATGCAGCCATTTCTTACATTGTTCAGGGAGGATGGGATGTTAATTTCCTGTGTACTCTCATGCTCTGAGTGGATTCCAAGTTAGTGAATGATCTTGATGGATGTTGTGTAATAATTCATTGATCTTTCAGGGATGTTTGTTCACAGTGGGCTTCAAAAGCTGCACTGAATCGTTCTTTAACAACTTCTTTGCTTTCAAACCACTCTTTCCTGTTTGCTTTCCTTCCTCTTCAGCCAAAATGAACAGATGCCTAACGCAGCCTCTTTCAACAGAGAGAGTCATTTTGTCTGTTCCAAAACCCGGTGCGCTGTCTACAGAGGCAGCATTTTAAGGTATTATAGGCACGCTTTCTATGTGTAAGCTGTTCCAAACCTTTTTTTGGCCATCTCAGGCAGAAACGCATGTACAGTATCATTCATTGAGAAAGAAAATCACATTGTGCATTGTATCAAGCTCAATGAAATAATTAATCCAACATCGCAAGTGATAGAAAAAGAAAAATGCAGATCAAATATAGTAATTAATAATAAATATATTTAATTCAAGAGTTCAGGCTAAGTAAATACAAATATTTTGCCCAATATTTGTATGTGCTTCATATTTTCATGCTTAGTTTTATGTACTTTATTAAAGTTAGCCACATGCTCACGCCAGACTCTATTGAAATCTTTCCAAATAATATTTTGGAAATTTATTTTCGATTTAGTACAGTGCTAATTTAATTTCCAAACACCATGTTGTTTTTATAAAATGACTGTAACTAAGTTCATTGATAAGGGAAGGAGGAGGCGGGAACTGGCAAACTTTTAACATAATTTTTATCACCAAATAAACAAACAACTAAGCGAACAAACGACTGCCGTCTAAACTGGAACAAAAAACGACATAAAGTCCAGGCCTGGTCCTCTCTCATCCTTCACTGTTGTCAGTGCTGCTTTTATCCTTCCGGAGCTCCTCCGTGTGACTCGAGACCAATGTGGCACGCAGGTGATGATCCATTCCCACGGTTCTCGGCCTCACCCTACTTGCCACATACCTCCATCGCACCCCTCACAGAGACTACACATGCGACTATGCTCTACTCCGACCTATGGGGAGACCCACAGCAACTGGGAGTAAGGACAGATGAGAAAAGGAGATGGAAGGATGAGAAGAGAAGAGACGAGAGAGAAAAAAAACTCTTGGTCTGGTTCCCAAAACACATTGCTGCTCGGTCCTTAACCAGTGAGGAGAACTTCTTCGCGATGTGTGGCTGTGGCACTGGCTACACCTCGGTGGATGGCCTTTGACTCATCCGCCCCCTGGTGGATGATTGCAGCTCTTCCAAAGTCAGATTTGAATCAGTGAACATTCTATATAATTTTAATTACCAAATAAACAAACAACAAAGCGAAAGTTAAGGGTAAGACCCTCATGGACGACTACTGTCGCATAAACTAAAACAAACATAAAGTCCAGGCCTTCACTGTCATCACTCTTCCTTTTATCCTTCTGGAGCTCCTCTGTGGATCTCGAGACCAGTGTGGCGTGCAGGTGGCGCTCATTAACACTCATATAACTGGCCTCGCTCCATTCCCATGGCTCTTGGCCTTGCCCAGCTTGCCACATGACACTTTTTTATGCAGTATAGGCCTAAATTAATCTTAATAATTGTTCATTAATTAGAAAGTTTGTTTGGTATGTGTAATTTGTGTAATAAAAACAGTAATATTGTGAAACAAATAATTACAAATAACAACAATAATATAATAATGAAACAATAGAAACAGATTACAAATAAATTCTTAAAATTTAACATAACCATTTTCATATATTTAAAATTTATTTTAAATTTAAATATTTTTAGCTGCCATTACTGATTTTGTGCCGAAAATATTTGGTGTGTAAAAATATATATATTTGTGTGTGTATGTATGTATGTATGTATGTATATATATATATATATATATATATATATATATATATATATTTCAAATATTTGTGCTGTTTATATATAAACCGTGATACATTATTTGTTCATGATTCTTTTATGAACAGGCAATTATTTGAAATAGAATGTTTCATAACAATGTAAACGTCTGTCACTTTTGAGCTATTTAATGCATGCTTGCGGAATGAAAGTAATCATCTCTTCCAAATGAAAAACAAAATGAAAAAGGAAAGGGTCTTTCATACAGAGATTGTCATAATTGGAGACCTTGTAATTAAAAAGTTTGAAAACCACTGTTCCAAATCATTTAATTATAGGATTCTATGATGGTCAGGGTCACTATGTAGGCGGTACGCAGCAAGGCATTGATATTGGAACAGAGCTATTGTCTTTAGCTCATCCATAATTTACAGAAAGATCAGATAGAGGGTGTCTTATGTCCATGACTTTGCCCATTTTTAATAATGTCTGTGTGAGATCAGTTATCTTAGCTGTTCTCTCTCTGATAGTGTCTGTTACAGTGCCCTCTGTTTTATAGCTCATGTCTAGTTAAACACTCCAGGCCATCCTTTTGCCAAGATGATAAAAAAAACTGCTTTGAAAAGCTCAAAGCTTTGACCTGTGAACTTTGCTTAACCATGTCCATTTTCCAGTGGAAAAACAGAGGTTTGTCTATTTCAGAGTCAGTGCCATGGTCAAATTTTATCAGTCAGAAATAAACAGAGTTCTCTCTCTAGTTTTCCTGTCCCCTTCAGTGTAGCGATAGCTTCAAAAATCAATGTGATATGTGGAGGTGACTGGGAGCAGAGAATATCAGGTTTATCCCTCAGGCCTGTGCTGAATTATCCAATGTTCTTGACGTCGCTTCACACAGTCTTTGACATCTACACATTCTTTTTCACTCATTTTATGTCCTTCCGTCAGTTATTTAATAGTAACTTTTTTCTTTATTTTATGTGAATTGATAAAAAGCTGAAAAGAATCTGTATGGTTCATTATTATATAGTGTGAGGGAAATATTTATAGGAATTAGTTTATATATATATATATATATGTATGTATTATCTTTCCAATCTCTCGTTCCGTGTGTGTGTAGCAGTTAAAGGAACACATCCAGTGCTTTTACCACAACAATAGCTGGCAATATTTCTGATTCTGCGAGGATGAATGTACGAAGGCCATCGGGTGGTCATGTTTATTTTACATCACTCACAAAAGCCTCTGCAAACAATAATGGCGAATCTGAGCTCCGTTCCCTGGAGCCCACAGGCTGTGCCTCAAGAAATGGACCCTACAACAGGTCAAAGTCAAGATACAAAGAAAACTGTAGCTTTCTGCCAGGTCAACCTAGAGGTATGAATTAAACAGCATGTGGGCTTAAACAGTGCTTAGACAAATATCAGTGTGTTTTCACTCAAAATAGCTGATGCATTGTCAAAAATATATGTAATAATATATGTATTCCCTCTTGGTGGTAAGGTTATTTTATTGCATAAATAAAGATCGTTTTTGAAGTCATAACAAAAACGAATTATGAAATTTATATTAGACATCTTATATTTTATTTTTAAGTCCTGTTTCTTACACTGCTGTTCACTGCTGTATTTTTTTGTTTTTTCGAAGAAATAAATACTTTTATTCAGCAAGGATGCAATATATTTATTAAAAGTGACATTATAATGATAAAAATTAAGAAATAAAGATTTCTAATTCTAATGGATTCTGTTCTTTTGAACTTATTAGAGCATTAAAATAATTTCTGAAGAGTCATGTGACACTAAAGACTGGAATAATGACTTCTGAAAATTCATCACAGGAATCATAGGCGTAATTTGCTGGTGGTACGGGTAGGACATGTCCCTACTACTTTTCGATGTTGTCCCCACCAGTTTTTGAAACATCTCACGGCGTGGATGTATCTAATACAAAAGAAACATCTCTAGTTGATTAGCAATTTGTTCGTTTGTGTTAAATAATAGGCGATCTGGCCTGGGATGTGTTATTTTTGAAATCATGCTGAGTGCTCGTTGCCGCTGTTATCAACGGCGCGACAGTGTTCTCTTCGCACTCGTGCACACTGCGCAGTCTTCACACGGACGAGTGCTTCAATCTAACGCTTAACTGTTGCGGAGACTCTGCGTTCATTCAAATGAAATCACAAAACAAAATGTGTCATAAACGTAAACGTGTCCCTGCTCTTAATATATAATCACTGATCTCATCTTGGGTTTTCATGAGAAAAAAATAAAATAAATAATACGAGGGCAGATTAGAACACAGAGCCTCTGGCACGCTGAACAAAAATTCTACCAGTAGTCTATCTGAACAATCTTACATTGAATGCGTATCCACTATATTTATTGACTACTCTCGAGACTTACAAAATATTGTATTATAGTAGATCATACTATCATATGAGGTCTATGTCAATAAATTTTGTGCATTTATTATTGTAATTACACAATTAAAATGTAATGTAAAATGTAACCCCCCTCCCAACACCACCACACACATTCCTGTCCCACCCACTTTTTAAAACAAAGTTACTCCACTGACAGGAATACATTACATTTTAAAATATCAACTATTATTTTGAATTGTAATAATATTTCACAATATTACTGTATTTTTTTTAGTCTAGGTGAGCATCAGCGACTGCTTTCAAATACATAACAAAATCTTACTTTCCTGCCGCAAACTTTTGAATGGTAGTGTATTTTTGTCACAAACTATTTTGAAAGGTACAGATTCCTGTTACCTGGTTTATATAAAGCATCAAAAGCCTACTTAAATAACAACTTTAACTAAACACTTTTGTGTGAAAACTCTTATTAACCACCCAAAAACATAGTTTAACCAGGTCCTAAATGTGATGAATTTTTCATATTACTTCACACATTTTTCACGCCATTTTCTTCAGTGCAAACATGCCTCCATTTTATGCCAATTCAGCTCCATAATGTGCCTTTTATTCACAAAACTCATTGTGCTAGTGACATTTAATTTGAAAGAGATGTTTGTGTGCATTTTCTATTGCTTTTTTGCTGTTACCTGATTTGCATAAGTCCATCAGTGAATCAGACATTAAAGCTACTTGTGCAAAATTGCTGCACAATTCATTCACGCTGAATTTCCTCCAAAAGTTTAGCCTGTGAGGTTCGTAGAAAATCAGAATTGGTCACATAACCAAGACCTCCCTCAGATAAGTCATTAATATTCTTCTGTGGGATGGACAGAAGAGGCCTGATACATATTTCAGCGGTTCTCTCTTTATATTTAAAAAAGGGGCTTCTAAGACAATTTCAGACACTCCAGTATCAAAAAACATATTCATGAAAACGCAGAGGTTTAAAGTTCTTGCTCTCCCAAGAGCACTCTTTCCTGGCAAAGCCTAACATTAATCATGGTTTGGTGTCTGTGAACCTCTGAGTAGTGAGGAAGCGGGAACTTTCCCAGCAATCCTTTTTGATGACATTATTGCATCTGGGGCTTCTTGGCTTGAGCCTTTTGCAGCCCTATCCAGACCCACATACTCAAATATCAGACTTACCATGATGACAAATAGAGCTGGAGGCTGTGCATCGCTGTAATAGCATCACTACCTTTGAACCCTATATGAGGATGCACCTGCTTTTTAAAGGGCGCAGAGTCCTTCAAATGTCATTCACGCTTTAATGCTTTTATGCGACTGGAATCCACGAGACATTTATCAAAATCTGTTTTGGGTGGTGTTCATCTCTTATTCTGTTAAAGGAGTTCATCATGTTGTAAGAGAGAGGCTAAATGTGTGTGTGTGATCCTGATGAACTGAAGGTCATCATGGGAAAGTTGATAAAGCAGGTAGAAAAGTAATGACTGTAGATTGATCTGTCAGAGTTCAAGGGACCCACTTTGTGTTAACAGAAGGTTTCCTCCTGTCTTAATTAATCTGTGACGATGGGTAACGACCGCAGGGTCTCTCACAGAGACATGCAGGGATGCTGCCCTTTCACACCAATGTAGTGTAATTAGGGAAGTTGCAAAAGGTTGATCGTAGTTGTACTTCAAGACACCTTTTGGACCTAATTAGAGTACCTTTGAGTGTTGTGTGGTTACACTGAGAGATTTTTTTTTATGAAACATTTTGTTGTTGTTGTTGTTATTTAATGGATGGATGGAATTCAGGGAGGACATTGTAAGTAGAAATTTATATGACAATAATTTTGACTAGACGCATTAAAAAAAGACCTTTAGACCTTTCATGAATTTGATTTTTTTTTTATATAATAGTTACAGTATATAGTAGTATATAAACACTGAAATAATATATATATGTATTTTCATACACAATAGCCAGTGATAATTTTAATTACTGCATGAGGTTCCTCTCATTACTAAAATGTTCAATCAGAATGTTTAAGTCAAGTCACCTTTACTTATATAGCAATGCAAATTGTGGCAAAGCAGCTTTACATTAATAATTGGCAAATAATTTTGGCTGCACAGCAGCTCCCAAAGGAAATCTTATTCTATATATTATTGATTCATTCTGTTGCAAAGATCAATAGTTATTAGTCTAGTTAATTTACGTATATCAGCACTGGAGAAAACAGTGACGTAATCGTCCGGCTCAGTTCAGTTCGCATACAACAGCGCCAATGCAGGCAAATCAAAAACACTACTGAATATCAAGCAAATGTCCCCAACTTAAGCAAGCCAAAGGCAACAGCGGCAAGGAACCAAAACTCCGACAAAACTCTGGCCAACAGTGAACACTTGTCTGATACTCAGGCAGAGTTACAGGTCATAAGTCCGATTTGGAATCGCAACAGTCAAGTTTATTGCTGAAATGACGCAACATCATTTGATGTATAAAATGGGCAAGTGTTATGCTGGTAATTGGAGAGATTGTTATGTGTCATTAATTACCGCAATTATTTTATGCGTTTTCCCTATAGAAAACTGTTAAGAAAACACTTAATATGCATTGTTGCTCACTGCGTTCATATTCTGGATTCTTTATCTTTCCTGTACATTACATATACGCATTGTTAATTTTTGTGTATACTGAATTTGGAGCTAAAGCATCACACAGTTTCATGTTTGGATTCCTTGGATTGACAAAATGAACACCTTTTTGGTGACTATATATCCACCTTATTCCAACGCCCCATGACGCTTTGTGTGAATTATGTGTGAAACTTCTGTTAAGCTTTAAACAATCAGTGAAAGGCTCGCTCTATGAACACAATAATGTGTTTTTTTGTTAAACTGGGTACAGTGAGGTGACATTATTCTACTCACCCTTCAACCATTGAATATTAAAAGGACATTTAAAGTGTAAAAGTGTCAACAAGGTACTTTCAGCAGACCATGAATAACCCCAAAAGTGCAATAATTTCCACAGCAATAGCAGACGGGTTAAATATCACTGTAGTAATATATCTGTAGTATGTAACATACATTGCCTTAATCAAAAATGTTCATTAACTTCAGCATTGATACTATTTCAAAATGATTTCTGTCATTTTGACAAATAATGATTTGTATTTATCTGTGAAAACAAACCTGGAAAGAGACATGAGGATTTGAGGAGAAAAAACGCAAGATTCGTTGTGCATTCCAGTGAATTATTAATGGGATATAAATTAAAATATAATAATAAATCGGCAATTAAATCAGTAAATTAAATTGGGAGAACAGACCACAAATGTGCAGTATATGTTGTCTTTTTTCATTCTATTACAGCGGAATGCAAAGGGAAAAACAAAATAATCATTCTTGTTATAAATGTCACATTAAAATACCAAAAGCTTTATTTGTAGGACAACCTTAAGATTTGAAATGATTCGTTTCAGTCTTTTTGAATGGAAGTTCCCCAAACAAGAAGTGCCACCCATAATTAAAAACGCCAAAGGCTTGTCAGGAATAAGATGGATAACTACTCAATCTAAACACATTTAATCCAAATATTGCTTAATGAAACCTGAGGGAATTCCACTGGGTGATCACTTACATGTTCGACAGAGGCAGAACAGCCCACAACCAGTGAATAATAGTACTGATGCAAGTTTCACGAGCTTTCAGTGCTTTGTTCAAAGACGGAATTCCCTGAAAATGGTTGTAACTAGTAAAATAGGTATAACTTCTGAGTTTGTGAGTCTTTTGAATGATTCAAAAGAACCAGTTCAAATCAGCCATTTGTTGTGAATCGGACTACACTGTTTGAGCTATGTGTTTGTGTTATTTTTATTTATTTATTTATTGGCTTTTTTATTCAATACAGCATGTTGTTTTAACCTGCATCACCCATCCTTAATTGCAATTAACAGGTAACTTTAATTCCCTGTTAAAAAAAGCTTTTAGGCTAGTTTTAGTTGAGCAGTGCTAGTCTGTTACTGGCACAAGTTTAACTAGTATGAAACCACTTAAAGCATACCTTATGCTGGTTATCCATCTGGTTATATAAGACCTAAACCAACTTAACTATGCTGCATTTGTTTCTTCAGGGCATCCCGATATAATCGGATGCAGCTCACACCTTAATCTCATCAGCTTTGTACACAACTCACTGACACTCATTTGATGTGGTGTTGTCACACTACGTCACTTAACATAATTTATCATGTACACAAAAGCCATCTGTTTGTCCAACTGTCCCACAGAGCCGCTCGTGACAGGCATGTCCAGCTTTCTGCTACACCGTCCGCTTCATACACCTACGCAAGCACAAAATGTACAGAGTTTGAGAGAAACTGATGGATGACATAAGAGTAAATGGCAGAAAGCTCTCTCCCTTCATATCACCAACAACTTCTGAGAGACGAATTTATCAGAGGTAATGGCGTGTAAGGTACTTTGGCCTTGTTCGTACCAAGTGGACTGTGCCCGAGAGTGAGAGCGCTCAGGAAGGAGAGAACAGTTGTTCAGTGTTTTGTGGTGTGTGACAGATAGAGGTAAACTGGCCACTGGGGACCTCCAATGAGGTAATGTCTTTCCACCAGTGCATGATTAATGGTGGAAAGGAATTCATTCCTCTAAGCTTGCATCAACCTGGTTATTATGTTCTGATGACTTTTGCCCTTCACGATGGCATCAGAGTAAATAACACCTCTTTGATTTATCAATCAGAGCTGTCAAATCAGCAGCTGCTGTGTGTTTGTTAACCTGAACCCCCGTCGCCTTGAATCTGCCCTCAATGGAGACTCTGAGGCTTGTTATTTTATTCTCATTAACCTATTGAGCGCAGCAGTCAGATTCTAGAAGCTAAAATCCCATTCACTATATTTTTGTGGGTAAATGATGTGATACTCTTTTTAACTCAAAATGCAATTCATACATAAAATGACCTGAATACACCGCTTCAATGATGAGCATGTTCATTTTAATTTATTGTTTAATTTATCCACCAAGTACAGTATTTATTCAAATAAAACATGAACAAAATAAACAGAGAGTTGGCTTGAGTTGTAACTGAATTGTGATACAGCAATAAACAGGGGGAGCACATGGGAAGATCACATTAGAAAAGGATAAACAGGAAACATGACTATGAGAATTTCAAAATAAAATACAAGAAATCATGAACATGAAATCAAAACCAAATGTGACAGTTGTTTTATGGTGGGCATAAAGGTGATACAACTGTGCTGATATCATATTTAAGGAAAAAAAATCTTTATTAAATCTTTATTAATTTATTTGTTTCATAATATCTTTACATCCGTTTAAAAGTTTGGGATCATACTCGATAATATGTTTTATGTTTATGAAAGAAGCCTCTTGTGCTGCATGTATTTGAGAATACAGTAAAACTGTAAAGTTGTGGCACGATCAACGTGCTAGAAAAAAATAATAAAACAAGAGATGATATAATGCAGAGAACCTCTCATAACTGGGTTAATAAGTGGCTTAAAATATCAGATAATTTGACCTTTTTATTACAAGGCTTGGGTAAAAAAAAAAAGATATTGGCACTCCCACGTATTCATGGTGTATGAAAAGGATGTATGTCTACTTGACAAAGTCAGCAGTGAAAAGGCTACAATATTGTTTTGGATGTTAATTTATAGTTTTCCATATTTTCTTATAGGTTCTGGTCTGAATGATGGAGAATGGCATGATGTTCGTTTCCTGGCCAAAGAGAACTTTGCTATGCTGACCATTGATGGGGATGAAGCATCAGCTGTGAGAACCAACTCGCCTGTCCAGATCACAACTGGAAGCACGTACCACTTTGGAGGCAAGTACACAAATTTACAGAGACCAAAACTGAGAATTCCAAAGTACCATAAGAATAGATCTTCTGATCTTCTCACTCTCCCTGGTGCATTGGACACTGACACTGATTTACAAAGGCCTTTGTATTCATTTCTGCTGAGAGGCCAGCACTAGAAAGGATTTTGAGAACTTGCTTCACTATGCATGCATAAAGACGACCCTTTAAATAAATCAGGATGGCCATATATGCTGATATGCTTTTATGTTTAATCTTGTATAATTGGAAAATGAAAGAAAATTAACAAAGGGATGGTCTGCTTAAAAGAAGAAATAATTGGCTGCCCAGATTAGTGTGAACATATTCCATTGTCTTTTAACTCTCATGAGAGCCAGAGTGTTAAGGCAAAATGTCAGTACAGTTTTGATGTAAGAATGAATAAAACATTTATCACACGTATTACTTATTTAAAATTCACTTAAAGTCATCACTGCATCTTCTAGGAAAAACATTGGGTCTCACAATGCAACTGAGATAAAAGTCAAATGCTAGCCAGAGATAGTCCATCTAAGCCTGTTTGCAAAGCCATCAAAAAGTTTGCTGGGCGTATCGCTGCCGTCTTGAGTTGTTAGTCAGAAGAGGATAATCAAGAACTTGTATAACTGTTGGAAGCATCAGTTGTCATGATTTCCCTCAGTCCAAATATGTCCTATATACTCCCAGCAAAGTTCTTTTTTTATTCACTCATGGGAAAAAAAAAGTTTAAAAACCTTTGCAACAGTACTTTTTTTTGTTTGTTTGTTTGTTTGTGAACATTCCACTACCACCCATGCTTTTGGAAGCGAAGTTTTCAGTATTTAAACTATGTGCTGCACGCTTTCCGCTCAATAACAAAATAAATACATCACAAAATTGACAGCAGTGAGAAAACAACAGTTAAGCAAGCATCTTGCTCTGCATTTCAGCACTCCAATCAAGTCAAACCATATGTATTTATATAGTACTTTATACAATAGATTGCTTTAAAGCAAGCAGCTTTACAATATTAAACATGAAAAAACAGTGTCAGTAGCTGTTTCCATCCACATATTTTTATGGACATTTTGGGATATCGCATAAAAAAAAAAACAATAGATGGAAACGCCAAAATGCGTATAAATTATAAAAATGCGCATAAAAAAAAAACTAAATTCAGATAAGAATCGGATAAGAAAACATGCATAAATTATGATGGAAACACAGTTACCGATTAAATGCCTCAATGCGCATCAAAAAAGTCATGTGACTTTGCACGATGGGAATGCATAATTGGACTAATCGGCAAACCGATCTTGTTGCACAGCATCAAAAATGCTGTTTTAGTCATTCTGAAATGCCTGAGCAAATTCTGTCATCAAAGTGGTTCGGTATAATTACCTCCCAGAACTGGCTTACACGACTGCATTCCTGAACAGCAGGCATCTTTCTCCAAAAGCAAAATAACATGACCACGCTTATTGTATCATTTGCACAGTCTGAGGTGCAAGTAATTTATTATATAAGAAAAAGATTATACACAGTGGCTTCTCCTACTTTTATTAGTGATATGTAATGCCAGTTTATCAGGAAGTGACGATTTTGTTCTCTTCGACTTCTTGAATGGAAACGGTGCTTTGTTCACAAATGTTTTATGCAAAATTCCAATTCAATGCAAATTCGCAACTTTGGATGGAACTTTGGACACAGCTAGTGTCTCTTTCAATTAAATTTTTTTACTCACCTCTGATCTCGACGGACTCAACAGAAGAAATTAATCAAAGAAGATTTCTACATCAAAGAAGCGAGAGACTCAAAGCTCACTATTAGTGTATGTAATCACCATGAACCAGTTGTTTATAGTCCGGAAACTTTTCCAGAAAGTTTTGAACTCCCAAAATGGACACCAAACAAACTTTGTTTTGGTTTAATTTTGTTCGAAATTATGTCACACCAGTTCGTTCTTTGATTTGACTTTTGATGGAGTGGGAGGGCGCTGTGACCCTCCGTCCTCGTCTTTGCATTAAAACTTTAAAAAAGCTAATGGCAAAAGTTGCATGTGCCACCACACACACACACATTAATTTCCCCCTCTGGAAACAAACCCACCCCCGGTGCCCTCTTCAGCCAACCATCTGTCCGATTAGACCATTGGCAGGAAGTCAGAGATAAGAACATGTTCAGTGGCTCAGAGAGGCAAGTATGCAAAGGAATACCGGCAGCTGAGATAGACGGCAGTGTCTGGCGCTATCAACCTGCCTGTCTATTGAGGCTGAGGGATTGCATGGCTGATAGCTTTATCAGACTCACACATCTTCAAAAACAGCTAAATGAGGTAAGAACTGCAGTCCCTCCGCTCTAGGTCTGGCACGGCACGGCAGCACATTTACACATGACAGCTTCTAAAATGAGATCAAAAAGCTTCACTTCTCCTCCCTCCGCTCCTGTTGGTTCACCTGCACACCAACTATAATTATCAATCATGCTTCTCCATCCATCACTATTATTTTATAGAGAGATGTGTCTGCACTGTCTGATTTGTTTACTGCTGATTGGATCTTTTTTGAGCTTACAAAGATCGTCCATATGGTAGAATATGAATATGCCAAAGAACGTTAAAATTTGGAATGACTGTAAAACACAGATTGAAACCTGTAAGAAGAATCAATTTAAGCACATTTAGTTCCTCATATTTGGGATGAACAGTTTTCTCTGATTGGAGCATAGATCATGGTCTAAGCCAGGGACTTTTGACATTTTTGATGCCAAGGCCCTCAAATTTGATGATCCTTTGGGGACCCCATTCTAAAATATTCCTTCCAAACTTCCTTCCTTCCTACCCTCCAAAATTAAATAATTGGCTTTTACATGGTCACTCTACTAAAGCCAAAGCAATTTGCTTAAATTATTATCTTTTCTACATACTTAAATTTGATTTAGTTGTGCCCACTATAATATTAGATGTGTAAACCTATAGGAAATAGGAAAGGGGGTAAAAACATTTCTCACTACATTTGAAGAGTTCAGATGCAAAAGCCGCTAAGCGTCACCTCCCCCAAAAATAAGATAATTGACCAGCCGGTAAACGCCAGCGCTCTCCGCACATAGCCGCGAATGCTCTCCGCACATAATATGCGTTCATCAAATACCTTTGCTCCAAATCCCCTCAATCCCAGCATTAGCCCATTCAGGAATACCTGTTCATTGGCAGAAACTGCTAAACGCCACTTCCCTTTTGCAGCATCTCATTTCGAAATCTGCATACATCATCAAGAATGTCTTAATAAAAAAAAAAACTAATAAAAATTTACTTTTATTCCTCGTGAGGTGTAAAATACTGTACACCTTTGCAATCTAATGGTTACTTTTCTTAAATGAGACCGTCGATGACGTATGCAGCCTTTAAATGCGACCTCCGGAGGACGCAGCCTTCAAAATTAGACGCAGCTTTTTCAGCAAAAGTCTCTTTAAGTCCATAGAAGAACCAATCGAAAGATGCGAATTGAATTGTATGATTTCAACATGAATGAAGGCGTGCATATGAGCTGGCTTTCAATTGACTTTTTTTTGTCCATCGTTACAGTGGCAATGAAAGGATTTCGCAAGTAGCAAGTAAACACAACAGTGTTTCTTGTGCTGCTGTAAAACTGACAGAAACGGATGTTTTACTATGTCTCGTCATCCAAAGAGGTGGACTTAGAGTTTTTTGCACAAAATCACACTTGGAAAAGACAGCCAAATTTGTTTAATATCAATGAATTGACAAAAGTGACATTTTTGAAAATAAAGCATTTCAATAACTGACTAATAACCTTTTTATTGCCATTAAAGTGAAATTACTGAACCTAAAAATATAGGAACCTGGTAAAAGAAAATCCTCATTTAAAAGAAAACGTGTCAGGTGGACTTTTTGCATCTGAACTCTTCATTTTCATTTTAGGGTGTGTTCACACTTGTAGTTTGGTTCTCTTGGTTCTTTTGGTTCTGACAAAAAAAGAAAAAGATACATTCAGTCCTGGTCAGTCATTTTTAACACCAAATCTAAAGATACAAAAAAAGCAACAACAAAAAAAAAACAGCTTTTTTGACATATGTTTTGCTTCGGAACGTACTGAACATCTAAAACAGTGCTGTGCGCTGGGCTAATTGTATGTGCGTGCAGATCATATTTTGATATTTTTACCAGCTGAGAACTCACAAAGAACTTATTATACGTGTAAAGGAGTCAAAACGGTGTCATCGTGATGATGACAAAAACCTGGTATGTTTGAGCATTCTGTCCTTTTTAGGGTCGCATCTTAAGACATTACATCCTGTTTTTGGTTCATTTAGATATCTTTGGTCCATGTTGCATTCATATTTAAGTCACCTTTTGTACAGTACAGTGGTTTTGTCTATACAAAGAAACACTGACAACAGAGCAAACAGAGATATGGAGATGAAAGATGTTAATGAAGTAAATGTAGAATATTACACATAAATTCAATACTTGCACTTGAATAGCTTTTGCGCACGAGCTGATAAGTGAAGCATGCTAAGATTGATTGAGATTGAGCGGGCAGCTGCATAGATGCGCAAGCGTGACGAGTGCCTTTTTTCACAGACATTGCTTAAAATTTTGTAGCTAGATCAGATATGTCAATAGCAAAGAAAGTTAAACAATGCACTTTTTACTGACATTACTTGACTGTAAGGAGAGAGAGAGAGAGAGAGAGAGAGAGAGCACTTCTGTTGCATGTGCTTGATTGCTGATCGCTCACTCAGCACACATGCATCAGTTGGATTAAAATGAAATCATGTATGTATCCTTAGTAAAAACACAAACTGTTACGGGATTTATATATAACATGTAGTTCCCTACGTTATTACAGGAGAATATCATGTCATTGCCGCTGTACTGTAGCAGCTCTAAATATGTGCTGCAGATGAAATACAATAGAGCAAAAGAATTAACAGTGAACAGAACTGTAACAGAGGTTTGCACAATAAAAACACACACACACACACACACACACACATATATATATATATATATATATATCAAAAGCAAAAGTAAAAGTATATATATATATATATATATATATATATATATATATATATATATATATATATATGTGTGTGTGTGTGTGTGTATATATACACTTGGTCCACAGAAAAAATTGAGAGAGAAAAATTATGGTCTGGGGGTCCCTGTTTGAAACCCCTTGTTTTACAAAATCTGATTTCAGCCATAACTCAGTTTTGAAAACAGTAGTTACAGTAGTTAATGCATTTTGCTTTTGCACACCAAAGCGCTATCCTGTAAACAAACAGACTGTGCAATCCATTAGTGAGCGCAGATGGTCTGCCGCAATATCAAATGGGCTTCCTTTTAAATGTTTTGTATAGCAAATTGATTTTTGTCAGCTTTGTTGGCTCTCAAGGTGTTCTTTCCAAAAGAAAAGTTGCTCCATAGCTGGTTGAAGAATGGCCATTATAAAGCAAGGTTATTCTTTATTCAATTGATTATTATAAAGCAAGAAAAAAATTTCAATTTGAAGACACTTTTATGTATAAGCATTAAATGAGCAATTTACAGTATAGTCATTTTTTCCCCCAAATGCATATAAATATAGATATTTACCTGTCAGATTTCTTGTTTATCTTGTGAAAACATCAGCATGAACACAGGTAATTGAGGCTGTTTATGCATGGAAGCTAATTGTACAGCGTGGACCTGGGCGCATTAAATTTAATGTGGTAAAATCATCAAAGGCAGGGCTCTGATCAGACAGAGCGAGCAATGGCGAAGTCAGCTATAAAAAACAAAAAAAATTTAAAAAATAGGACGAAATTAGGTTTCTGGAGGGAGCGCATGTAAAGAGTTTGATTCCTGCTCATATATTCCCGTTCACCTCACTCAGGCAAATGTAACGCATTGCATCAGTGTGAACACACATTCACGTGTTGGCAGACTGCAAGAGCATAACAATCTCCCTTATGACTGTCACTCCATGGGATGATGATTGTTTATCTGGTTGACTGTATGACTCAAGGTTGGCTTCTGAGACGTCAGCTTTGTATAAGATTTATGATGGCTTCTCGGGTTACAATCAGTGTAAATGTATACATTAAATCTAGGAAAGGGCTTTATCTCTGTTTAGAAAACCATTTAAATGGTTCAAAAGGTTTTGCACCATATTCTTCATGCAGCTGGTAATGCTGTTTATGCTATTGTTTGGCATCCCATTCAATGTGGGTAACATTTTATCATCGCTTTCTCTAGCAGAATACTAGTGTACCTTTAAGTAAATAGATAGATAAAATTGAAAGTTCGTATTTTACAATGTGCAGATTGGAAAGTGAACCCTCTGTGTCTCTACCGGTGGGTTATTACTGTTAGCAGCCTTGAGATAATGACCCTAAAGAGTGTGGTTGTGCAAGATAAACCCTGGGAAACGGTTATACACCTGATTCAGATCCTCATTACAGGGATAGACAGACTCCTGGCATTTCCCTGCCCACATGAGGTCTGGCCAAAAAACAAAACAAAGTTTATTTTTAGATTTATTTGTATTTCAGACAGAATGCATTTTTATTTATTTATTTATTTTTCAGATTAATACATTTATGAACTGTACTGTGTAGAATTTATTATTGTTTTAAATTAGCCTTTATTTTAATATTTTCAGTTGTCTTTTTTTTCAAGTTTTAGTACTTTTATGTAACAGTTTTTTAAAAATTATTCATATTTAGTTATTTTTATTTCGTTTTTTGTGATTTCAGTATGTTAACTTATACTTCATTTATTTCAGTTATTTGCCAAGGCAACATTTTCAAAAATAAATTTTTCGTTTAAGTGTTACTCTGAGCAACTGAACGTAACATGAAGAGTGGCACTTGTTAACAAGTGTCGCCCAGAATCACGTCTCGTTCTCCCACAAACACACAACAACAACAAAAGGATGATGTTTATTTTATATGAGGGAAGTTTTTGTTTCTTTTAAGAAAAGTAGTTCAGACTTAGTGGGTTTAGCCAGCCAAAACAACAAACAGAAAAGGTTTACTAGTTTTAATCGTCTTCCCTAGAGCAAAAAAACAAAATGAAAGATTCAATTCTTTCCTTCCTGCTATCCAATAAACAGGAGAAAATGGATTTTTAAACAAAAAGGGCCTCCCACTTCTCACACAGTCGGTCTGTTTAAGAGGGCAATTACAACTAGTACATTTACCGGCCTAAATCGCTAACAATTTGAACTCCAAGGCGTATAACTGGCTACAAAAGCTTAAATAAAAGCACATAGCAAACCAGCAATGGCGCACACACACACAACGTTCAAGGACCACATGCCCACACAACACGCTACTCCATGCGGGAGCAAGAGAGGGAAACTCGAGCAGCAGACTTCTCACTCAGCTTATATCCGCAGCGTCGAGCCACTTTAACCTCGCCCATGAGAACAGCTGCACCTGTTTCACTAAAATGAGCTTAGAGAGAGAGCACCAACATACATGTGGACACACCGTTTACTCCACACAAAAGCAATATATAAATGAAACGTTCATGCGCACAACAAAGTTTTTCATTTAATATTTTTTATTTCAGTTATCAAAAGTTTTTACTTAACAATAACAACACTGAACACTGTAAAATAGTTCATATTTATTGTGATATACAAATAAATTGCCTTGCCTTGCCTTGCCTAAAAGTTAGTATTTATAGAAAAATGTCCCTTGTTTTTGGGCAAAAGGCAAATGTAAGCTCAAACAAAAATAAAAATTGTTTAATCACCTTCATATCATTCCAAACCTTTATGACTTTTTTTGTTGTTGTTGTTGATCATGAAAGAAGATATTTTGAAAAATATCTCTCTTTTTTGTCTATATACGCTGTAAAGAAAAACAAAAAAACAGATAATGTACTGCCAGAAAGTTACCAGGACATTATCCAGTAATTTTACGGACATTTCTAATAACCCTAAAATGCAACGCAATGAAGTTCAAAATTCAAATTACAGGCAAAACATCTGTAAAAAAAAAAAAAAAAAAAATGAATATGGAAAATTACATCAAATTAACACAGTACATTATGCTACATTTGTCACCTGAATTACGTTGTTTCCCCTCACTTTTACTTTGTTTTTACATTCAGACATTCTTCAAAATATCGTTTTTTTTGTGATTTAAAGAAGAAAGACATTTTCATCTTTGGTTGAACAATCCCTTTAAAGGTATAATTTGTCTTTTTGTTTGTTTTTCGATCATCAAATATTTTGAGATCATACAAAAAATGTATTTGCTGGAGGTATTGCGGGTGTTGTTGTTGTACCCTACTAATTAACAGCAGTAAAAGTAAAAATGCTTCATTAATTTTCCAAACCTCTCTAATTAAACCTTGATGTTCAATGAATACAGCTACCTATCCCATTCATAACCAACAAATTTTGCCGCTCCCTCATGTGACACAGAGCCCAAGATGCTCATCTGCGAACAAAACATAATTAGCTTAAGCACATGTTTGATCATTTAAGACCTGATGGAATATCCTAGCAAACAGAAAAACTCCCATCAGTCCCCAATGTCTCCAAAATACCGTCTCACATGTATTTAGCTGTCTGCAGTGGAACGTGGAGAATAGATCTTTGTTTTTCCAAGAAAGGGACTGCTTGTCTCCCAACACACTCTCTGGTTAGATATAGCCTCCCAAACCTATTTTACAGAGGATGGTTCTGCACATTTGTAGCAGACTTCACTGAATTAATGACTGTCTGATGGGAGATGGCAGTAGATTGGATTTTGTAATAAAGAAGACAGCATTAAACATAGAAGGACCGTAGAGTTCCTCTGCAGCAGATTAGGACTTTAAAATACCCATCAACCTCTAGGACGTCAGCTTTTGTTTTGATGACTTTGTAATAGAGTGGAATGAAGTAATATTGTAAAATGTTTTTTATTGTTATTATTTAAAATAACTCTTTCTATTTTAATTTGTTAATTTATTGCTTATGGTAAAGCTGAATTTTCAGCAGCCATTCAGTCTTCAGTGTCACATGATCCTTCAGAAATCTTTCTAATTTGCTGGTTTGCTGCTCAAAAGACATTTATGTTTATTATCAATGTTGAAAACAGTTATGCTGCTAATCTTTTTTGTGAAAACCATGAAAAACAAATCTGGAATTTTTGATGAATAGAAAGGTCAGAAGGACGGCATTTATTTGAAATATGAATTTTCAATAGAAGAAAAGTCTTCACTGTCACTTTTGATCAATTTAATTCATCCTTGAGGAATGAAAATATTATCTTACTGCCCCCAGAATTTATCCTTAATGAGAATGTACATATAAATTGAGAATAAAAGTATTTAATTAAAACTAATTAAAATTATTAACTTGTAAAATGTTCATTTGTATAGTTCAGTAAATGGCAAAACAGATCCATTTGGCATTAACAGAACTGTTTTTATACTTAGTAAAGTTAAGCATCTTTAAGTAAATCTATTTAATTTTCAAGCATCTCCTTCTTTTAGACTAACAATCTTTGATAAAGGCTCATGTGTCATGATGTTTGCAGAGGAGGCATATAACTGAACACTGGCTCATTTACTGGCTCATTTCAAGTCATTTCATGTTCATTTAGATTTGGACTTGATCAACAAAAGGGGTGTTGTCCGAGCGGATGAGTTGTTTACTCTGTAATTAGCCCATCTGTTTCCATCAGTTTGACCCATTCAGGCCCATTTAAGGACCTGTTGAGAAAACGATTGGCTGCCATTATTATGTTGACAGAGAAATCAGCCAATCACAGCCAAGACACATTTATCCCCTGAATTACATTGTTTCCCCTCACTTTTACTTTGTTTTGGGCCTCATTGAAATCACAGTGAGCTTTAGGAAGCCCTCTGGGACATGATCCTCGTCACTTTACACTGTCTGTGCTGCTTTACACACTATTTGAACTCACATTTTGTAGTATCTCATGTGAATTATTGTTAATTATTGTAACACTTTATTTTGATGGTCCCCTTTAGACATTCTGTTGCACCTACATGTTAACTAACCTCCATTAGAGTATTAATAGACTGTCTGCTTAATTTCTGATAACACTTTATTTTGATGGTCCACGAACAGACATTCTACTGACTATAAGCACAAAAAATATTCTCGTCGCTTTATAACATTAAGGTTGAACCACTTTACTCACAGGAGCTGTTTTAAATATGTTTGCAGTAGCTTTCTGGGCATTGAAAGTGTTAATTGTCTTGCTGCCAATAAAGGCCTCTCTGAGACATTGGATTTCATCAAAAATATCTTAATTTGCGTTCTAAAGATGAGTGAAGGTCTTACAGGGGTAGAACGACATGAGGGTGAGTAATTAATGACAGAACTCTAATTAAGAGTTAGTTGACATGTAGGTGTAACATTACTTATAGTCAACAAAATGTCTAAAGGGGACTATCAAAATAAACTGTAACCATTGTTAGATAGTCCTTAACATCAATAGACTATCCAAAGCAGTATAAACAAAAACAGTTTACACCTGCACTGGGCTTATTGATGAGGATAAAGGTTTACAACAAGGGCTTCCCACAGGAATCCTCCATATTCCATTTGCCAGTCATGAATAATACATGGGGCCCATAGACACTCATTAATCTTACAGTAGTTATTCTCCAATCCCTGCAAAATCATCAGCAGCACGTAAACACAGTCATGCAGAAGCTACTCTGAAATCCTGTCAGGAGTGTGGGTTGTGGGCCTCAGTCGTAATTTAGAATGTTATCTTGTCAAAAAAGTGACTCTCCTCAATTAATTACGACAGCAGAATGGGACAAAAGCAGTCACCGGGAAGTCGTATCCAAGCGTGGGTGGCGAAAGGCTGCCTTTTCCCGCATCCCTTGTTGATCACGGATCCTGGCGGCTTCCCAGATCCCCACAAATCCTGGCGATCATTGAGATGCCACTGCAGCCCTGCCTTAATTTGTCAGCAGATGCTTGTTTTCTTCTGTAGTGAGGCACATTTCCCTCAGTGTTTCTTCCAATAGCCCACCTTCCTCATTCTCCTCTGTTGACTGCTCAGGCATATAGACTCCTGGACAGGTGCAGGAAGCAGACAAGACAGATGGCCCAGCAAACTTGAGGAACTTTGTTGGGTTTTTTTTTTTCTTTTCCTCCTATTTTATTTTAAGCGAGCTCCTTGCAAACGTTGATGCTTCCAGATGCTCTCATTTGTAGATTAATGTCAGGGGGAAGCAAGGTGAATCTCAATAGACCTTCCTGTGATCGCTATAATGGAAAGCTTTGTTTACCTCTAACACAAGCGTAACCAACCCTGTGGATTTGCCAGATCTTTGGGGTCTAAGTTCTGCATTTTCTCCTAGGAGTGTCAGCGGTCCATGTGGAGAAATCTGTCTTATCTGGCTTGTTCAGTGTTTCTTGGTATTTTTATCTCATTAGTAGCGTCAGAGTTGGCTGATTGTTTGCGATGTGAATGACCTTTTTGGTGTCAAAGCTATCACTTGGTTAATGAGGTTAGGTTGATCGGGTTTTTCCCAGTTAATGGTCCTTATGTTCAGCTATTGCACGCATGACTTTAGATTACCTTTCACACGTATGACATAAGATCACACTATCTGACTTTATTTTTGTGTTTAATTTAGTTTGACCTTTTTTATCCAGAGCAATACAGTACACATATCTCAATCCTACAGTATGAGGTTTAGTGTCTCACTTGAGGGCATAATAGTTCTTGCAGGAACTCTCCAACTCAGGGCAGCTATAATTAATATTATAGCTTTATTCTTTTATATATATATATATATATATATTTATGTTAAGTTACAGGTAATAACATAGTTCATTAAATAACATACTTGTGGGCAGGATTGGGATCTCTTGGATGCAATCAACACAGAAGCCTTTTAAATAATATGTTTATGTAATGTAACTTTAACATTGTGAACAGTTAATTAGGGCTCCACAATATATCATCACCATATTTGTCAATGGCCACAAATAGAGAGATTGAAATCTTATTTTCAATTTATTTAAACAGTGAATAATTTCTGGAAAATGAACTTTGGTAGACTATGTACTTTTGTGTGAATTAATATAACTACGTTATATTAGAAATTAGAAATTATTAAGAAATTAATGCTTTTATTTGGCAAGGATGCATTAATTTGCTCAAAAGGCAGTAAAGACATTTGCTACAATTTATATTTCAAATAAATGCTCTTTTGAACTTCCTATAAATCACAGGATCCTGAAAAAAAGGATCAGTTTCCACAAAAATATTAAGCAGCACAACTGTTTTCAATAATGATGAAAATAAGAGATTTCATGAGCAGCAAATCAGCATTTTAGAATGATTTATGAAGAATCATGTGACACTGAAGACTGGAGTAACGACGCTGAAAATTCAGCTTTGCTGGCACATGAATAAATTACATTTTATAGAATATGGTTATTTTAAATGGTAACAATACTATATTTCTCAATATAATGTTTTTACTGTATTTTAAAAATGCTGCTTTGGTGAGCATAAAGAACTTATTTCAAAAACATTACAAAATATTACTGACCCCAAATGAAAGTGTATGTAAAATGAAAATTCAAATTGACAGCTCTTTTCAGCAATTATCTTAATCGTAATGTTATTACGTCTGTTATTATAGTCATAACATATCTTTTTTTGGCATATGACATCTTTGCTGTGTGTTTTGTTTGTTTAGGTTATTTTTTAAGAACCAGAGCGTCTCCCATCCAGCGCTCGTTCCAGGGTTGCATGCAGCTCATTCAGGTTGACGATCAGCTGGCTGACCTAACCGCGGTGGAGCAGGGAAGAATGGGAGCCTTCGAGAACGTCAGCCTCGACATGTGTGCCATCATTGACAGGTCAGAGCCAACCCTTCTTCCCTTGCCCTGCCTTTCAACAAACACTGGCTGAGACAGTGATTATCAGGTGCAGCAGACTGAGACTGTGGCTTTATCCCCACCGGCAGCATCTGCCCTGGGGGCCGGATCTGTCGCGCTCTGCCTGCTCTCCCTGGAGTTGACCTTCTTCATTCCTTGACTTCAATGGCAAATGAGGAGTTTAATCAGCGAGCAGATGCTGTGCGAGAACAGTAGACCTGCTCTTGGTTGTTATCTTTAGATTGATTTTACATACTTGCACTCTCCAAGGCTTAGTGTTTTTGTTTGGTTGCCACATTGTTGTGAATACATCAGAGGCAAGTCCTGGTAATGGAGCTTTATTGATGATATAAACCAAAGCATGAGGAACAAGAAACCGGTATTTTTGCCACCTTTTTTATAAATAGTCTATTATATAACATGTGAAGTAGGTAAGTAGGCAGATTCGAATACAGGACTATTAACTTAACAAAGATCATGAACAGACCTCCAAAATAAAGGCTGTACAGACTAATATAAAAGACATAATAACACAAAATCCACCAAACCCATTACAGGGTGCAAAAAAAAGAAGAAGAAAAAGAAAACAAACAGAAAAGCAATATTTTTGAAAGCCCTGCATTTCAAGATAGATATGTTATACGGTTCCATTTGTATCTTTAATGTTTTCATGAAATAACTTTGTCAAGGCAGGAGGATTTCCAAGCAGATGTGAGGGATAATGTATTCATCCATTGTGCAAGAAAACAGTAATTTGCTTTCAAATTACAGACAATTAAGGGTCAAGCAGCTTGCTTTTAATCACAACTAATCAGATTTGTCGTTATATAATTTAACATCAACCTGAACCCTCTAATAGTTAAACTGAATCATCTGTTTGTTGATTATATAATTTCATTTTTTGCTGTTGTTTTTTTCATAAGCATCATTTCACATCTGGGATAAATCTGAAATAACATATTTTTCTTGTTTCTTGTATCTTGTCTGATGGTAATTCTGTTTAGATGAAGGAAACATAGCTGGAGACTTCCATAGGAAAAAAAATCCTTTGCAATGTCTTGTAGTGGGTCCTATTCACTAAATCATTTTCGCCACTTTTAAAGCAAAAACCTTATTCACTGACCGGCCTCAATTTAACCAGGTGCTCTGTAGGCTACACTGTTTTTGAATTAAGTGTCCTTCTTTTCAGTAGAAACACTGTAGGCTCCTTTCCCTTTCGGTCTCATAATAGGTCATGACTTTTTCACTCTATGTATTTGCCTTTTGGCGCAATTAAGGCCCCAATATACTTCAAGAGAAATTGAAAATTCAAGTTCCTGTGACATTTTGAACAAAATCAGGCCAAAACGAAGTTTGTTTGGAGTTTGTTTTGGAAGTTCAGCTTGGAAGAGGCAGCTTGTCAAAGTAAACACCTTTGAACTTCCATTGGTCCGTGGCGATGATGTAATAGGTAGGTGTGGTCTGAGCCGGCGTCCTCTTTGAGGTGGAAATCTCTGCTTAATTTCTGTTCAGTCCATCGAGGACTGATGACTGTACAAACAAGAATTCACTGAATTGTAATTCTAGTTGAAAGAGATATTGACACTGTTTATTCATGTTTAACAAAGTAAAGCTGCTTGCTTTTAGACAATCTATTGTATATAGTACTATATAGCCTAAATAAACATGATGTGACTTAACTGGAGTGCTAAATTGAAGAGATCAGATGCTTTCTTAACTACAGTTTTCTCACCAGTGTAATTTTTGTTGTGTGTTTATTTAGTCAAGTGATCTGTAAGGAGACAATCACACTGAATGCTTTTTTTTTGTTTTGCATTTTCAAATCGAATGAGATCAAAAAGCCAGGTCTGGAGATTAAACAAATACAAGAAACATAGTAATACAATTTAAGAGTAAAATTTAAAAAATATATAAATTTATAAAGACAAAGTTAAGTTTAGTCATAATAACGAGTGAAAACGCACACACTGCAAACTGTGCACACACACTCAGAGCAGTGGGCAGCCATTTTTTCTGTTGTGCCCAGGGAGTGATTGGGGCACAAGGGCTCAAGGGCACCTCAGTCATTTTCTGCTGGTATTGAGAATCAAACCCGCAACCTTCAGGTTACCCAATCTGACTCTCTAACCATTAGGCCACTACTGCCCCCATGTTAATAGATAGTAGATAAAGATGCCTAAAAAAACAGAACACAATAAAGTGGGACCGAACTTTCTTGAACTTGAACGCTGTATTTTTCGAATTCTGTTCATACATGATACTCTACGAGGGCCCAAGGCATGAGCGCAATGGTTAAACACATCTGTCTAGTGCATGTTTACATAGGAAAACAATGGAAAAGCAACACAGTTGAATGTAAAAAAAAAGAACCATTTCAAGTGTATGTATTCCGTTATATTCCAATTAAATATGTCACATTGCGGTAGTCTACTGCATCCTCTGTAACTTAGCACTCAGAACCTGCCTGCAAGATTGGGAAATGCCAGCATAACTTCATGGCAGTTTGTAACTTTTTAGTTTTTCAGTGAATTTTGTCTAATTCGTATACCCCAGGTTAGGGTTCGGGGTGGACCTTCATGCATACGTTTCCATATGAATCACATCATACAAATTCACACGGAAAATTCCTCATGAGATCGGTCTGGAATTGCGCTAATGTGTATGAATAATGTGAGGTTAATCTGCACTTGACGGCCTCCCACATGAAGTGCAAAGAATTGCTAATTAATAAGAATATGCATTTGCTTGCTTTTTGTTCATTTGCTCATTTAAACATTTATATTTGTTTCTCATTTATGTTGCTCCTCAGTGAAAAAGAGCCACATATGGAGACAGTGTTTACATTCCATTAGATTTCTTCCAGCTCAGTTAGAAGCTTAAACCCCTCTTTAATTGCGTGTAAAGATGCATTGTTCTTTAATGCGTCTCATTAGCCTCATAGCTCAGGGCTGAGTACATTCTCAACATGATTTAAAGACAAGATCAGTTCATTCTACACGTCTTTCTGCCATTTAAATTCACATCCCTCGCCCTGACAATATTTAGATGATGTTTCAGATGAACTTTCTGTCTTTACTGCGGTGTTTATGTTTTTGAAATTATGGTTTCTACTGCAATACAGTTAGTTGTAAGTCCCCAGAGGAAAATCTTTTCCTGTATTAGATCAGGCTAGATACCGACTCGCTCTCCCTCCCTCCCTTCGCTCTGAACAGAGTGAACTGTAATAATAGAGGAGGCAAGAGACTGTTGAACGCTTTCCTTGTGTGTTTTTCCGTCAGCGTAATGATGCCTCCCTGGCAAAGCTCCACAGTGCCAGCACAGTGAGGAGCAAACTCATTATGTGGGATCGAAAGGGGGGCCACCCGCTCACCACGCCATTGATTTTATGTTCGCTTTCATCAGGCCAGGTGATGCACTATCAATCTCCTTTACCAAACGTGTCCCTGTGTTTGACATGTAAAAGAATATTCTATGTCCTCCCACCAGGAAGACACTAACACACGACCTTGCAGTTAGATACAGCTCAAATCACATCCTCTTCTTCTATAAGAGATTTTTTTTTCTTTTTCTCACCCCTACAGTATTTCACACACATCAATTTCTCTCACATCAAGCTATTTCACGCATAAGCTGTTCTGCCGAACTTCTAGAGGCCTTCTTAGAATGTGAGTCATTCTAAATAGCTGTGCAAAACGTTTGACGTAATGGTGTGTCGAGTCGGGGGTGTGAGAGGGTGAGATGGGAAGAGAGGGGCTACCAGCTAATCTGCGCCCATCTCTGAGGAGATGCAGATTGGTGTCTCACCCCAACAAGTCTAATCTGACAGAAGCATTTTAAGCCACGTGCTTTCGCTGTTCATAATGGTTGCATTAGAAAACTGTCACTTTCCATTACAAAAGCACAGCTAGGGATGTAAACAGCCAGAGCAGAGAAAAACGATGCTCCGGTCTCCAGGGTTGGGGAAGCTTCTTTGAAACTGTAATTTGTTATGGTAGTTGAAATGCAGTCATGATGTTCTTTTGAAAAAGGAGCTAAATTCTAGTTCACCCAAAAATGAAAATTCTGTCGTTACTTCATCTGATATCGTTCCACACCCATAAGACTTCCTGTCATCTTCAAAACACAACTGAAGATATATTGGTCACACTTTAGTTAAGGGTCCAATTCTCACTATTGACTATGACTTTTGCCTCAATAAACTCCTAATTATTGCTTATTAATGAGGTAGTTGTAAATTTCAGGGTAGGATTAAGGGATGTAGAATATGGTCATGCAGAATAAGGCATTAATATGTGCTTTATAAGTACTAATAAACAGCCAATATCCTAGTGCATGCTAATTAACAACCAGATAATAGTGAGAATTGGACCCTAAACTAAAGTGTTACCGATATTTTTAATGAAATCTTTTAATGTAAGATATTTGTCACTCCATTGAAAGTCTATTTGCTCAAAACCTGGATAGTTCAGAACATTTATGGAGAGATCATAATATAAATGCAGCATTAGTATTATTTATATTTATTTATTTGTAAGATTATAAATGATGCACATGAATTTGAATTTGTAAATCTGTTTTGGACTGTTTTTTTTTAATTATTATTATTTTAATGGTCCAAATAAACCAATTTACTTGAATGGATCAGACTTTGCACTGTTGCATAAATCAGACTTTTTACTGTTGAATATGAGAGGGATTGTTTATGAATCAAATTTCCCAGTGATGCATGTGAGAGAGGAATGTTTAGAATGAATCAGTTTACTAGAATGAATCAGACTTTCCACCACTATTGCATAACAGAGTGAATGAAATTATTTACTTAAATAAATCAATTTTTCGAATGTCGCACTTGAGAGATGGATGTTTGGGATTAAATTTTTACTAGAATAAATCAGGCTTTCCAACACTACATAAAAGAAAATGTTTACGCTAAACTGCTTCAGTTATAGTTTCCCTATCATCAATAAGGCATTTTTTAAAATGTTGATGAATTTTTCACATTTACTTTTTATGCTTTATATCTTTCCTTGGGAAATTGTGATGAAAATCTCTGGGAAGCTAAGTGACCATGCTAACAGGAAATGCTTGTTCAGGCTCACTGCTCTTCAATCTCCGGCTCTCTGCTTGGCAAGGAACAATAGTTAAATGTTTGTAACTTTCTGTTTTGTGAGAGCAACGGTATACCAAGGATCTTTCCGAATCTATTACCGAGAAGCTATTACCAAGGTCTTATCTCCCAGTGACAGTTGCTGTCGACTCAGACTTAATTTTTATTATTGGACTGAGTCATCAGTGGCCACAAATTTCCAGGGACTGTTCTGTTGCAGGAGTTTGATTAATGAACAGCGTAAACTCTATCTGTACCTTTCTCCTCCAGGCACAGATGGCCAATGAGGTAACCCAATTAATCGAGACATGTCATCCTATGCGAAAACTACAGTTTGACAGCACTGCTCTGAAAAAGTACGACAATAGCAGTGCTGAAGAACTTGTCAGACTTAAGGTTCATTGTCAGTGGCATTGTCACTGCTCTTCCTATGAGACATCGGTCTAATGAGTATTAGCTCCAAGGGGATTGTTCCCTAATTTCATTTCATACCGCATTTTGCCGTGTTAATGGATTTGACGTGCAGTTGGCAGGACTATATGAGGAGCTGTGGAAGTGGACAGCTAGCGTTCAGCACAATGTTTTGCACAGAACAAGTGCCACATCCCCAGATTTCAGTTTTGATCCTTGGCCAATTGAAAACACCTCTGAAGATGACTGTTTCTTAATTAAGTTCAGGAGAAAAATCAGTGAAGCCGTTAATTGTTTTAACTTTAGAGCTTTAATTACGATTTTATTTGAGACTAAGATAAAAGATGCTGGTAAATCTGCACGGCTTGAAAACAACTGTGTGTGTGTGTGCGATTGCTATGTGGAAATTACATAGTTTTTTTTTTTTTTTTTTTACTGCTGATGAGATGCTAAGAGGTAGTCTCTCTTTTTTTGTTTGTTTGTTTTTTCTTTCTTTTTTTTTAGGGTCGGGGGGGTGCATTCGGCGTAAAATTGTTCAAGGTGAAATTTGAAATTTATATTTCACATACTTTTCCTGAATATACGAACTTGATAGATTATGATTAATGCACTTGCTATGTGCATTATTGTCAGGGTTAGCAGCTGGAGTGCCCATGACCACCACTAGAGGGCAGTCCACCCTGAACTGCTTCAATCACTACTGGACTTCATTTCCCACAATCCACCTTGGAATTTCATACACTCACTCACACACAGACACATACTACATTTCCCATAAGCCTTCTCACCTGGACTGATTGCATTCACACCTGCAGTAAATCACATCACACTATTTAAACCCCCTTCACACACACACTCATGTTGCGAGGTCTTGATATTCCCAAGTGTTGTCATTTCTGAGCGTTTGAGCCTGCCTGTTTTGACCCTGTTCGTTTACCGTCTTCTGACCGTTCTCTGCCTGCCCTTGGATTTACTGCATTGTGTTACTGGACTGTGTTAACTTGCTTCCTGCATCGACTCCTCTGCCTGTTCACCGACCACGATTCTAACCCATTCCTCTGACATATCTGTTTGCTGTTCTTTGACCATTGTCTGTGTGACTACTCTTGCTAAAATAAAGCTTGCATTTGGATCCCACTCTGTTGACCCTTCATTACAATTATAGTGCTTTGTACTTGAATTATACGTTTCTTTAATTTAAATAAAATGAAATGTTGTCTTGGCAAATAACTTAGTACTTCATCTTCAGCTTATTTTTATTCAAAGTATTAAAGGTCAAAACTGAAATAAATATAAATTAAAGTTATACAGGGGTATTAAAAAAATAAGATCACAAAAACATAAACTACAATTTAAATTTAAATTGAAAATATAAAAATAAAAGCTAATTCACAATATTAATAATTAATATAATATTATTACACAAAAAATAATAATAGTACCGCTGAACCATGGATGGTACCTTTTTTCATTCTATAGAGTGTCCAATTGATTATTTGTCTTTTTCCTTTTTTATTTATATCTGTATAGCAAGGAAAGATAAACAAGTGTTAAAAGTGAATTAGTATATGTTTTTGAGTTTTGTTCTGTTTTTACCATTGTGACATTAAGACCTTCATAAAGTAAATGACTTATTGTCTTCCTCTTCAACACATTCTCAGTGTTTTCTACTGTGCTGGCAATTAGCAATGTGTTTCATTGAGTGCTTATATTAAATGTGTTATAAAAACTGTTGCTAATCTGGAAAAGAGAGAGCAAAAACTTGGTAAAATTGTTCAAACATCACAACTGTGTTGGAAGGGAGCACAGGTCCCCTGTTTTTAACTTAAAAATGCAGCAAAATGAGTTGATCAATGATCAAAGATGGTACATTGACACTGATCTGCACTGTTTTTCAGATGTATGCCAAACCACTGTGAACATGGAGGCCGATGCAGTCAGACCTGGGACGGCTTCACATGCACCTGTGATGGGACGGGGTACACCGGAGCCACCTGTCACACATGTAAGAATGTGTTTGGGTGTATCTTTTTTTATAGGGATGTTTGTGCCACTGTGCATAACCAGGCTTATTGCTGGTTGTTTATTCTGATACAAGTCATGCTTTCTAATAAATGACAGATTCTTTTGTGTAAACCTTAGTATTTGACATAAATGCACTGCTACAAAAATGGCAGAGAACAAAGAAAAGCATTATATTTTCTATGAAATGTAGGAGAAATGTGAAAAAAGGGAAAGAAATGAGAAACACACAAGAGGAACATAATTCTGTTTAACTAACATCTAGAAGACCTTTCTGAGAAATGTCAGGGTTCTGTGTAACACTATTTGCTTTCTCTATATTTGCTTTTACACCAGAATAAGATGTTAATGACGTAGAAGGCTTCTTGTTTGAAACATAACATTCAAATATATACCAGGTTTAAATTTTGAATTTTTTGAAAACTAACTGAAATGGAAGCACAGGAGACTTTAATCAGCATTGATGTCAGTAGAGTTTGACATTAGCATGTGATGCATTTTAATTACACTGAAATATTTGTATCGATCATTTTCAATATTTAATTTAAGTGCAATTCCCTCGCAACATACATAATTGATACATTTCTGATGTAATTTCCTTCATTGTGAATAACATTTGATGCTACTGCTTTAGAATTTGGCCAAAACACAGTTTCTTTCAAGGCTGAAAATTTAAGTTGGCTGCCTTTCAGAATGACCTTCACATCTAGAATGGCATCTACTACAACTCCTTCAAATGCTCACTAGATTTTGAGACAGAGCTATTGATTCATTTGAAAACGTCTGGTGTATTCTCTGTGTAGTCTGTTTGGGATCAGTTCTGAGAGACATGCTGTAGTTCAGTGAAACTTTTTAGGACCCCAGGGGTTAGATGGAGAGGAGAAGAGACTAGAAGTTACAAAGCTGCAACAGTTACACATAAGTCAATATGAAAGATGTTGAACCCGGTTGAGCTACTTCCCTCAAACCTCTCCGTATACAAAAACAAGGTTGTATTTGGTCAATAGTCAAGCTTGCAAAAAGTATAAATGTATATATTTTACTCCATTCATTGCATAAGAAAGTTGCTGTTTCTGTCAATCAATATTTATTTACTATTTCTATTTAGCTTATGCTGTTCTTTCTGAGTTTGATTGCTGGGATGGTTACCTTGCGTTTGTTCTGGCTGGCAGGCTCTAAAGCGTTATGATGATATTGTCAGATTGCAATCTGCAAACATAATGCGTGCAGAATTGGTATTTTAATTTCACACTAAGAAGTTTTCCATGACTAGTCCACAAAGTTCCCCCAGTTAATATAAAAGGAAAATATTGTCTTATTTTCTAAAATTTAAGAGTTTTAATTAAGATTCTTGAAGGTGAGCCTCCAAAAATGATAGATTATAATTATATGATATTTAAAGAAATTCTAATAAAGATCTGAATGATATTTAATAAAGCTGTTTTGCTTTTATTTATTTCTTCCAGCTGTATATGAGCAGTCCTGTGAGGCCTACAAGCATTTGGGAAGATCATCTGATGCCTATTGGATCGACCCAGATGGAAGCGGACCGTTAGGGCCTTTTAAAGTCATCTGCAACATGACAGGTAATATGAGCATTTTTTATTTATTTGTGGTGGCATACCATAGCACTATGAATCCGGAAAGCCCACCGGTTGCACTTGATTAATGGCAAGCCTTTACTGTGTATTAAGCTTTCCAGAACCCCCCTGTTCCCAAGCTTCTGATCCAGGTTCCTAAAACACACTATCGCCTCCCGAGGCAATCTTTTATTTCAACATCTCAACCCATTTGTTTCCTTGACTGTATTTCATCAATCTATGTCCACTGATCCAAAAATAAATAAATAAAACGAAATGTCACTCTTACATATAGGAACATGCAAGTATGTAGGACATAAAATGTTATCATTTCAGGACAGGAACTCGAGTCATCTCAGAGCATCCTCCATCTCAAATCCCTGAGCGGACACGGTAGAGAGCAAAAATCATTCTGAAAAGAAAGTGTCTGTCAATTTCAGAAATATATTATGTTCATTTAACAGCCTTTCGAAGGGTAAATTTTGAGATTCTTTAAGGTGGGAAGGAAAGATTATGGTTACAGGATAAGGTGGATTTACAAAATATAAACAAAATGTGTGGGGTTTTTTTTAGAAAACAAATGTCAGTTTTTGTTAGGTCTCATTAAATAAAACTTGAATAAGTAGAAGGGATAATTGCCATAAACGAACATGTATCCAGTATGTGTGAAATCAGTTTCTAATTACATATCTACTTCGTGTTACTTAAATGAGAAAATCTCCTCTTGATTTCATAGGTCACTTTAAAAAGTGAAGAAAAACATTAACTTTTTTCTTAAAAAAAAAAAAAAAAAACTTAAAATTTAGAAACTTATTCACTCAAGTTTGAATATGTTTTGCACTTTTTGTTGGACAAAATTTTGACTCAATATTGAGGCTTAATTATTTATCATGAATAATTACCAATGCAGTGGTCGTAAACCAATGGCTCGCAAACCACATGTGGCTCTTTGACAAAGATCGCCTATTTTCTCACCCTGCACTAGTAAATACTCATTAAAAATCAATCAGACACCTGCAGAAAACAGTTACAATTCTTTTGTTGTACAGCCTACAGAAGTTAATGAAAAGTCAATTTACAATAATATGTTCCAGCTAAATCTTGCAGTGTCTTTCCTGGGTCAGTTCACCTTTTTATGACCATTACTGTATCCGTGTTTCAGAGGACAAGGTGTGGACGACTGTGGTGAATAACTTACCAGCACAGACAGCAGTGACTGGCTCTAGCCGGGAGAGACGGACTGTATTGCAGCTGAACTACAGTGCCTCTATGGAACAAGTCACAGCTATTACCAACAGCGCTGAGCACTGCGAGCAGCACGTAGCCTACGCCTGCCGAATGTCACGCCTACTCAACACACCAGGTACAGAGAGGTTGTCTGAGTGTGTGTGTGTGTGTGTGTGTGTGTGTGTGTGTTTGTGTGCTTGCAGAATATAGATTCTTATTGAGCCTTGAGGTGTGATAGAATTAAATAAATATGTAATTGTTATCTAACTTTAGTGATAGTTCTTGCCAGAACAAATGAGTGTCAAGTGCCTTGGTAACCAGGTAAACTGATGGTAGAATGGGAATGCAACCTTAACAGCCCCTCTGTGGCTGATGCGCTCCCAATCTCCACTGCTCTCGGCTTGAACCCACTTATTTTTGGCGATTTGCCCAGTTGTTAAACAGCAAGAATAGTACAGAACGACCCCAGAACATGTTTTATGTTATAATGGCTTGGTTTTAGGAGAATTAAAACTACATTTGCTCACTCTGTGCGAGTTTATGTGGGCTAACAGCTGGACTTAATAACTAAATGGTGCTAAATGAAATGCAGAAGTTGGTGCAGTTATTACAGAAACATGTTAAGTAAGTATAAACACATTTATGAAATGTTTGTCCTGGTTAACAGGTGGGCGGAGTAAGATTCATTCGCCGATAGTTCCATGTGTGCTTTTCTAATTTTTTAATTGACAAGCTGTTAATGGAGGCTGTAGAA
This sequence comes from Zacco platypus, assembly GCA_038088235.1. Taxonomy (NCBI): domain Eukaryota; kingdom Metazoa; phylum Chordata; class Actinopteri; order Cypriniformes; family Xenocyprididae; genus Zacco; species Zacco platypus. The sequence continues at coordinate 12,484,892 of CM076065.1, forward strand.
AAATTGACAAAAGGTTGAAGTGTAAGAAGTAAACAAAAATGGAATGAAAATAAGAGTCCTTTTTAAATCTGTTCTCAAGTAAAATCATGTATCTGGTGAAAAGTCGGCCTTTCAATTTAATTTAGTACAATTAAGCATATAAGAATATATTAAGCGTAATTAAGTACAATGATTTAGCAGATAGCTAATCAAGTGTATAATAGCAAATATGAACAAAGTTTGGGGTGAGTAAGATTCAATTAAATAAAAAATAAATGAAATCATTTAATTAATAAATTGATTGTTTTATTTGGCAATGACACATTTGATCATAAATTGACCAACAGTGACACTAAATACACTGCATTTAAAATGCAGTTTGAACTTTCTATATAATATCAAAGAATCCTGAAAAACGATGCTTTCTAAAAATATATATTTAGCAGCACAACTGTTTTCAACATTGATTGAGCACCAAATCCGTATTTTATTACGATTTCTGAAGGATCATGTGACACCGAAGACTGGAGTAATGATGCTGAAAATTCAGCTTTGTTATCACAGGAATAAATCACATTTTAAAAGTGATCAAATAAATGCAGCCTTGGTGAGCATATGAGATTTTTAAAGACATTAAAAGATCTTGTCGCCCCCAAACCTTTGAACGGTAGTGAATATATGACAAATGCAGTATAATGCTGACGACGATCTTTCCTACTCATATACATGTAACACCTCTTCATCCCTGCAGCTCGCGATCATTCACCTTCTCTTTATTTATTTGTACTTCCATGCTCTGCCAGTCTTTGCCACTATCCCCTGGCACTCCTACGACCCATTTTTTGATTACAGTCAGCAATAACAATTTGCAGCATAGCTGATGCTAATCTATTAATGAGCATGACGCACAGTGAAGGCTGCGGTGAATGTTCTTAATGCTAATCTGACTTTGGAAAAAGCCTCTGCCCTTATTGTAGAGTCTTTCCTCTGGGCTTTTCTCCCACTACGTGTTTGTCTCTATACCATCTATGTTAAATTAGGCATGAATAGAATATCACTCTCAGTCCACTCTGTACATATCAATGCAGGTGAGGCAGAGTCCCACTTGCCTCGTTGGATGTGCAGAGACAAGCAGCTGGCTACATTCACACGGTCAGTTTTTGGGATTGACAACCTCATTTACTTATTAATTTGAGTCTCAATCTCCTGTTCAAACAGCAGCTTACTGAAACGTCTAGAATACTGTCTGAATGAACATGCAACAGGGGTCAAGCCCGTATTCTCTTACCAGTAGCCATAGTGAGATTGACCAAAGTAATATCAAAGATGACAACGTTCATAAAACTCATAACTGCGTGGCTGTAAGTTACCTAAAGCGAAACCACACACGAAAACCTATAACACACATTAGAGACTCGTCTGTGCAGTGCCGAGCGGCTCTCCTGCACTGTATGACATACAACTAGTTGTCCGGTCTGTTTTTCATTCACACAGCGCGTGTTTTTCGGAAATGCGGTTGTGAGTCCTGAAAATTTACGGGTGTGAGTTCGGTTATAGAATGCGGCTGTCACTACCGTAAATAACTGAACTGAATGTATTATGGTCTCAAAAGACAGGACTGACAACCATATTCTGCTGCTGTGTGAATGTGACCATTGCAGCAGTTCAGTGGAATCTACAAGCAAATTAGCATGTGATCTTGATCAAAGCATTTTATTTCTTACTAATAGGATCAAAAAATAACAAATACAAATAATATACAAAATAGTTAAATGGAGTAAATAAATAAACAACAAAACATATGTTTCATGTAAAGATAAGCTTGATAATGTTTTTATTTACTTACTTATTTTAAGTAATTGTTATTGACTATCTAAAACTTTTTTAATAGAAATTACTTAAAGTAAATAATTTTATATTAAATGTACTAATATTAATTGCATTTTATGATGATATATTCTGTGTAAGTCAATTAATTTTAATCTAATTTCCAGTAAATTAAATACTTTTTAATATATTTTTAGATTTTAACATATTGTATTGTTATTCACAGTAGGTGTACAGTAAAAAATTACGATAATGTAAGGACACAGGGTAATACAATTAATTCATTGTAGGCAATTTTCCTTGCTGAATAAAAGTATTAATTTCTTTAATTTCTATCCAAAAAAAAATCTTACTGACCCCAAATCTTTAAATAGTATAATGTTACAAAAGTTTTCTATTTCAGAGAAATGCTGTTCTTTTGAACTTCTTATTCATCAAAGAATCCTGGAAAAAAATGTTTTCAACATTGATAAAAATAATAAATATTTCTTGAGTAGCAAATCAGCATATTAGAAAGATTTCTGAAGGGTCATGTGACACTGAAGAATGGAGTAATGATGCTGAAAATTCAGCTTTGCGTCATGGGAGTAATTTACATTTTAAAATATATTAAAATAGAAAACCAATTGTAAATTGTAATATGTTATTTATATATATATATATATATATATATATATATATATATATATATATATTGTAAGTATGTTTTAGATTGTAATAATATGTCAAAATCTAGAGTCCAGAGACCAGAGTCCAAACTTTTGAACTGCAGTTTACATATGCTATGAGAATAAAATACAATACTCACCGGAGTCTTGTGGTCTGAAAACTACTTGTCTGAATACCCCTCCTTGATAATGAGTGTTGCATGAGGCGGGAGTGTATGAGACATTGCATGAATAGATTTACAGAGTAGTTTGTTTGACCGTGTTGTGTAGTGGATGGTAGCTGGCATACAGTTCTGTTGTCTGGCCTTTGTTCATCTTTACTGAAAGACAATCAGTGCTGCAGTTAAGCACTTTGTTGACAAACCTACAGGATGGACAGCATCCCTTTGAGTGTTTATCTGCCCCCTTGTGTGTATCAATGAATGACAGCACAGTTTTCTAGTTTTGCACAATTTTGTTTGTTTGATTGACTTGTTTTAACATTTCCAGATATCTTTGTTTATGTTATAATGGCCAGACAAGATCACATTTTGGGGAATCGTGTTGGTAATCGCAGCAATTACAGGGCAAGTGGTCAGCATACTGACAGAGCATATGCTCAGTAGATGAGCATTAGTGCAGAGTTGTTTTGTGTCCATGTCATCAGAAGTGCCATTCCCTATGGATTTTGAATGGAATTATTAAATAAATTAATGAACTCATAATAAATTTGCTAAAATATTTATAATATTTTAAGATGTTTTATTCTGTAAATACTGTAAAATATACAAATACATAATAAAATATTAAAATAGTACAAATATTTGGCTAAACTTTCATTTGCTAACATTAACTACATTGCTTAACATGAACTAACAATGATCAGTAGTTGTTTACAGTAGATGTTTTTGTATATATAATCACTATTGTTTTTTTATTGTTATTATTTAGTCCAATAACGTGTTTTCTTTTTCTTTTAATTATATCTTGCTTTAGGGATGCTGGTGCCCCTTCAAAAACAATAGGTGCATGTTGCCCCCTGCATGTCACAGAATTTGAATCATCCCTTTAGACAGTTTATGCTCAGACGCATGTGAAGAGACAGTGGAAGAGAAAACTATTTCCCAAAATATGCTTTCTAAATTGACTGTCAAGTTTCATCAAATTATGGAGGGCTGGCATTCTGCGACCAAATGAAGCGTTAAATCAGAATTGCATCCAGGGTGCATTAAGTTTGGTAATTGGGAAGTTAAACTGTAATTGTCCTAATTTCTTGATACCTTCAGCCCTCTCATGGATGAGCCGTCAGGTTGTTCTATTGCAGCTTCACTTTGTCTGTGCCGTCCCCAGCGTCCTCGGGCCTCTTGACCTCCATTAGCTCAACATTGGGGACGGAGCTGAGAGATGTCTGCCGTACATGTCCGTATGTCATCCCTTCCCATTACGGCACGATCAACAGTGACGTTTTGTTTATTCCTCGTCCCCTACAGAGGGACCAGAGGTCCATTTGTATTTAAATTGTTCTCTTTACAGCTAAATTAACCACCTTCCACTATGATTAGGCCTCGGCTGTCACACAAAGGAAATTGAATGTGATGATGATGAATTGAGAAAAGTGTTTTTGTTTTGTCATCTCTTTTTTTTTTTTTTTTTTGTCCAGTTATGATAAACAGACAGTATATTGTCAGCTGGAGGCTGTGGCTTATTGTATGTGCGGAGCATATAAATAAGAGGAGACAGTGAGCCGTGAACCGTCAGGGGGCTCTGTGTCTGTGATGTCCACACAATTAAAAGCATTCTTTTTCTTGATCAGCGAACAAATCTGAAAGACATGAACTGAGTACTCCACAAAAACAGGCCTTATTCATTCAGCCTATATCTCACTTTCAGCACTGTGTCTGTGCGTTGTCAGTACAAACATTGTGTAAATGATCTGCACTTGAAAATTCTTTAGATTTCCTCAACCAAACATTACTTGAATTTTCTTACAAAAGTCAAGATTGGATATTCTTTGCTAAAAAAAAAAAAGAAAAGAAAAGAAAAAAGGGGTGATTTTTCAATTGTTTAACCTCTTAACTCCCCTGTTAGCTTAATTCATAAGTTAGGATTTATGTGGAATTCAAAAAGTATGACATCAACAGTGGAAACATCATTTAGCATTTTTTCTAATTTAATACATAAATTAAAAAAAATAATAAATTGCCAATTTGTGCGTTTGTATAACAATTTTTTTACATGTTTAAAGAAGTTTGTTTAAAAGTAATCTAAAAGTAGTCATATTATATTACCTTAAATGTGTAATGTAATGGATTACATTACTAACTACAATTTTTGTCATGTAATTTGGAATCAGTTACTGATTACAAATTATAAGTATTGTACTTGAAACTGATACTGTGAAAAATTATTACCGTATAGAATAAATGTTTTCTATTTAAAAACTTAGTGTCACATGATCCTTTAGAAATCATTATAATATGCTGGTGGGAAGTGCAAAAGAACAGCATTCATTTGAAATAGAATAATTCAACACAAATAACGTGTAATTTTCGTCACGCAATTAGATGATCTTGGGAGTCTGGAGTTTATCACATTGAGCATCTACAATGGCGCAAGCACCTGTAAGCCTGGTAACCCTCCATTCTAACACTTTAACCCAATTTTGAGCTTCTCTGTTTACGATTGGATCATATTAAGCCCTTAAACCCTGGAAAATTTTCAATCCAATGATCCAGTAAGCCAATACATTTAAACAATCAGTCCAGAACAGTGCTAATGTAAAGAAAACCAGGCTGATTAGATCGGAGATGGCAGAAAGAATAGAGATTCACATTGCATTTCCATTTAATTATTAATTCCAGCATGTGTTTTGCTTTAAAAAACAAACTCTGATTCTGTGATTGTTTCTGAAGAGCGCAAGCCCTCTCACACATCGTGCTGTGTTAAATACAGACTGAACGGAACGTAAAACATCCCATTGCTGTATGGCCAGATGATAAAAAAAACTATGTTTGTTAGCTGGTTAAAGCAAACCAGCATCTCGCTAGTAGAGTTTTGATGAACGAGGATTGCAATCTTACAGGAGTCATACAGTAAGCACACGTGAGTCCATTATATTGATGCACAAACAAACCGTGTCTGTACGCTCTTGACGCACTGACCACACATAAACTTGTATGTGTGCTTTTGATGCACTGATCACTAGGGGTGTGACGAGATCTCTCGTCGAGGTGAAAAGTTGTCTCGTCGTGCTATCAGTGTGAGGGTGAAATTATTATTGAAGATGCCCCCGCCACTTTCAAATCGTTTGTGTGGAAACATTTTGGTTTTCCAGTAGAAATAATAAACGGCGAAAGAATAACACACAAGACACAAACAATATGTAAACATTGTAAGAAAACTATGCCGTACACCTCGGCCAAGGTTATACAGACTCTTAGTGGCCGTTCACATATCGCGTGCATTTTCATTCGCGCAAAATGGAAGCGACGCGGTCGCGACGCGCATGCAGTGCGGCGCGCTCGTTTTTTCCTGGCACGCCTGTGCTGCGGCGAGGTAAACGCTTGCAAAAGAAGGAGGAAGCGACACGGCCGCGCTTTACACGCTTTTTTAGGCGCGATATGTGAACGGCCCCTAAAGTGGCAGAAAGCATCGCTATTACTGCTAACGGTTGGACTTCTCGGTGTACGCAGAGCTATATAACAGTTACAGCCCACACAATCAATAGTGACTGGGAAATGGTCAACTTTGTACTGCAGTTAAAGTGACACTTAAAGTGTTATTTGAATTTTTTATTTATATGTTTATTTTATTTATACGGTTTAATTTATGTTCAATCTGTAGAAAGAAGTTCAGTGAGATTTCTCATGTGAAATTATACAGGGCAGAAAACAATTGGTTGATTTTGTGGCAAAACATTTAGCAGTGTTTGCATGTTGTTTTACTGCAATTAATTCATTAAAATAGAAGTAAAATGACATGCATTACAAGTTGATTTCAAAATGCACCAACATTTTTGCATTTTATGATTTTCAGTTGAATAAAAGACTATTTTCCCTTCATATGTTTCATTATTGAGGATTTCTTAAAAATACTATAAAAATCTCGTCTCGTGAACCCAATCTCGTGTCTCGTCTCGTGGGATAGGGGTCTCGTCACACCCCTACTGATCACACATTGTGTTTATACACAGACACATTTCAGTACATTTACATTGTTTCCTCAAAAATTCAGGGTAATGTTTTGTAATTCTGAATGTATCCGTGTACTGTAGTATATGTAGTCAGGTCAAGGTTGATTTAGTGTTTTTTTGGCATATAGCAAATGATGACAAAATGAATGTGTTGAACAAGATAAATGTGGTATGCTTAATTTCACGATGAGTGTGCGATTAATCGTGATTTTAAAAAAAAATAATCTTTGAGCTATACATTCATGTTCTAAATTTCTAAATATCCTGCATTCTCTGCTGTGATATTCTTTCTGTATTCTGGCCTTATCGGTAGGAGAGTTGTAGATCCTCTCAAGACATAAAGATTTTATAGCAGTATGTAATGTAGGAAACCGCAAAGGGCAGCCCTGAGAATGATTAACAAGACACTCTATGGATCACAGGAGGAAACGGAGAGAGAGGTTGACTAGTGGTATTGCCTAAAGAGTCCTGCACTCTGTTTCTATCTTTTCTCAAATTCAAATCACTCCTCCAATCTTCCCATCTACAAATCTGCCAGAAAACCCAAGTGTAAAGAATGTTACACTGTTTTTTCCCAGTTCAAGCAAACACAGTCATCTAGATTTACTGCTCAATCAAACTGTTTCAGTTTCAGGATTTCAGAAAAAACAAACCCAACATCAATGCATCAAAATGTCATACGTTTTTATGGAAAGAGCAATTTAAGAAATATTTCACCCATGTCATCATTTACTCACCCTTATGTTGTTCCAAGCCCGTAGGCTGTTGTTATTTTTTTTTTCTGTGGAACACACTAGAAGATTGTTTGAAGATCTTCACACTGCCCTGTTCCATTATGAACAACAGGTGTTCATTATGACTGCGTCTATTAAATTCCAAAACTGACCCAAAAAATCCAAACAACTTGTGCTCTATATTGAAAGTGTTCTGATTTAAATGCCATCTGTGTGAGAAGAACAGATTGAAATTTAGAGTCATTATTCACTGGAAATCTTCCGCTGTAGTGAGTTGTGAACTTGAGAACCACTGTGAAATGATAAATAATTCAGTGAGTTGAACTCAAGATCTGGGGCAGTAAATTGAATCAATTTTTTGTGGCTTTTTCAGTGTTTATCTGGTTCACAAACAGAACTGAATAATTCATTCAAACTGATTCATGATTCAACTATTCAGAGTAATTTGTTTACAAATACAAGTTCAACTCACTGATTTGGTTGTGGAAGTACTCAAGTAGTACATGGATAATTGTATTATTCTTTTTAGAGGTAGTTTTTTATGTTTTTGGAGGATAAAAACAACATAAAGCTGATTAAATGATGGCAGATTTTTCTATTCTTATAACTGTGGTGTCCTGTTTGGCACAAACTTCTGTGCTTCTTCTAACTTCTAAGAAAAGTGATAATCCTGCCCTTCAAAACTATATTATTGCTCACAGTGACGTTAAACTCAGCACTACATTGATCATTAATAATTGCTTTTGTTGCTCCTATCAGAATAAATGGCTTCTGTTATTAGTTAATTCATCATATTTATTTTTCGCTGTTGACCTTAAATGTTTACTTGATGGACTGTGTATTTAGGAAAAAGCTTTAGCCTTAAAACGTTGTTTTTATGTGCATCCTGGTCTTTGTACGAGGATATGAAGATAAATTATGTTGCATAAACGTTCTATCAGAGTAACCAGAGCATGTCCACACCACACAATTTAAAACCACATTAAAATGCAGACTGTCCTTTGTGCTTCGGAAATTATTAGAGGTGCATAGACAGCTCATTGCCTTGACACTCTTAAACTAAATTTGACGTCATTTGGTTTACTCTACATGAACCCAGCCGTTTGCCCTTTGACCACCAGACTATTCATATTGAGAAAGATATGCAGAGAAACAGCTCAAATGCATAATGAGATGCAAAGTAAGCGGGCGTTCTGTCAGTGTGAGAACAGATGAAACTCTTTAACTGAAAATGAACCAAAATGTTTCTGTTGGTCAGTAATGTTTCAATTATGGGTGTAATTATAGTTTTGTTCATGTTGAGAGGTGAAATGGTAAGAAGTTGCTACATGGATTTTGAAATGTTTTTGAATGTCAAATAGAACGTTGATTTAAGTGCACTTGCGTGGATATTTGTATATATCTTAATAGTTCTTTGTAGTCCATTAAAGTGTCAATGGAACCATATTAATTGTGGCCGGAAAGGACAAAGGTCATATTCATTGACCCCAAAAAGTATTTGTTTTCCAACTCAGTGATAATCAGACATTTTGATATTCTGGGACCACTGTTTATGTGGGCCAATGTCACATGATTTCCCTTTTAGAATTCGAAAGGACCACTGCAGCTCTGTAAATCACAATTTGCATATGACACCAATAATCTGATATTAGCATCTTATATTAGCATTTACCGTGACTGGAAGAGCGTGATTAGACTTCATTTCCCAAAACAGACCCAAATATTCCTCTCCAGATCGCATTGTTCTGGTGCAACCTTTAGCAAATGTTAACTAGATCTGAGCGATGTTTGTTTTGTCGTGCAGTGATCCTATTTACAGATGAGTCAACAGTACTGTGTTATTCCCTGCACCTTTGCTTCAGTGCTATATAAATATATTTAGCATTCTAATGTGCCCTTGTCCCACATGAGATACGGTGACAGTAGAGGAAGTTTAATTAGGGAATGGATCCTCTGGGGTGTGGCAAAGGCACTTTTTCTGTCAAAAGTGTTAAGTTCAGCTGAATTTTAGACCTAAATCTATGAACAAGTAAGGCACCATTATGATGTAAAGCACCATTTATAATACTCAAATAAAGGCTGTGAGGGATAGATACAGTCAGCCAAAAATGAAATTATTAAATGTATAGATAGAAAGACACTATTAACTATTGAATTATTTTGTCCATGAACACAGAAAGATGCATTTGACGCGTGCACACTACCTTGTGGACTTTTTTTCATATGTGACTTCACATATGCGTTGTTCTTCTTCTGCTCTTTTTCCTGTTGTGGTGGTTAGAAAACAGTGTTGTATTACCACGTGCGCCCCCTTCTGGATTGGAGCGTGGCTCATCTGTGACTGACTGTATTCTGCGTCTAACTGCATGAACTGAACCGTGACGTCTGTACCGTAAGGTTCGGGAACGAATACATGTAACGTTACACCTCTAATAGACACTTAGTAGTAAGGTAAAGTACTCAAATTATTTATCATTAAGCTACATAGAAAGATAACTAAAAACTAATAAAATGACAAAAGCACATTTTAAAACTACTCAATGTAAATAAAATTAAAATCAAAACCGAAAATATAAAAGTTAAAACTAATTCCGAAATATTCTAAAATATTGGAATTTATTATTCACTGGAAAGAGATTGGAATTTTTTTTTAATAAATGGAACATTTGACAACATATGGGCAGATAAATCATATTTACTTCAGTTAACATAATAGGAGCTTCCTTGATGTTATAATTGAGGACATGATGCTTGATGCCTTATTAGCATTCATGCTGTATATATCAGATATAATAGAAATTGATTCAATTCCTGGCTGATACGAGCTTATTAGAAGCCTGGAGGTTTTTGTGGATCTTTCAGTGGAGATCTGTGTGTCTTACTCAGAGTTAATGATCAGGAAACAAACCAAGTATACGTCTTATGCACCCAATCATTCACACCATGAAATATGGCCTATTACCATTTGCATATATTAATGCATCATTAAATTCAATAATGTAGTCATATGTTTTATTGACACAGTCATATGTCATTCCTCAACCCGCTTTGGTGCATGACTGGAATGCCTCAAATCTGCCTAGTTTTTCAGATTGAAGTTAATGAAAAATGAGTTAAATTGCATTATCTTTTTCTCTTCCCTTTCCAAACATGCAAACTGCATTTGCAGTCAGTCTTCAGAATTTATGCTTTTTGGACAAGCCATGTATTTATCAATGCTACAGTTGCAGCAAAAAAAAAGAAAAAAAAAAAGATCCTGAGCCTAGTGCATTGCCTATGGTTATGTGACAGCCGTCTCCGGTGTTATGTCTGTGAGCAGAAATTAAAATTTAGTCGTGACAATGGGATGGACTTTACCCAGGATGCAGTCTGTCTCCCATGGCAGCAATAGCAGGAAAACAGTGTCCAAGAGGAGGCGCAGTTAATTGCGCTGGGCAGCCACGCCACAGTTTGCCTCATGTGCTCCAGATGGTTCAGGACAACACAAGCTGCTTCATTATCAACATGGTCAGCCCTGTTTGTGCCTGCTGGCACCAGGGGTTCATGGATTGCTTATGGTTTAAATTAGGAGCGCATTCCAGGAAAATGGCCTGTCCTCTACCTTTCCCATTTCTGATAGTAATGTATTTGCATAAATAGAGTAACACTTTACAATATCTTTCAATTTCTTAACATTAATGTATTGAACAATACATTTACAACATTCATTAATCCAGGTTAATGTTGATGTATCATTTCAAAGTGAAGGAATTAACAATGGTTAATGGATTATGAACAAACATGAATGGAAAATTAACAGTAGTAGTGTTGATTAACATTAGCCCGGGTTCATTAATGCTGTAAGAAAGACCTAATCCATTAGCTAATGTTGAATTTAATTAAACCTTTTTGTAAAGTGTTACCATAAAAGTTACAAATGACTTTAATTTAAACTATAAATTCTAATTATTTTAAATAAATTTTATATAAAATGGCTTTTTAAAAGCACGATTGATTGATTGATTGATTGATTGTAAATCTACATTGTATATTATCTGTAAATTGACTATTTGTATTAATGTACATACACTACCATTTAGAAGTTTGGGGTCAGTTAGATTTTTAAGTGTTTTTGCAAGTCAAGGTTGCATTTATTCATCATTTTGTCAAATCACAGTTATTTTGTAAAATATTATTACAGTTTAAAATAACTATATTCTATTTTCATATATTTTAAAATGTAATTTATTCCTGTGATTGCTAAGTTGAATTTTCAGCATTATTATTCCAGTCTTCAGTGTCACATGATTTCTTCAGAAAACATTCTAATATTGGTCAAGAAACGCTATCATTATTATTAATATTGTTATTTATTACATTTTTTTAAAATCTTATTGACCCCAAACTTTTGAACGGTAATATAGGATTCATATTGTGATGCATAACCTGGAAATATCTAATTAGGACTGGAAATTGCAGTAGAGGAAATGGAATGCTCTGCATGGAATACAGTAATCATGAACAACAGGAAAGGCCTTGTGAAAGTTATAGAAATTCATTGCTCAAGTTCATGGAATCAGAGCTTAGTTCATAGCCATCCTTAGTTGTTTCCCATCCTGACAGTGACGTGCAGAGGCGCTTTAGAGAGATGTGCTGTTTTCTGCCTAAAATATGAAATTTCCATTCTGTACACTGAGGAGATAAAAACAGATTTTGGAAAATGTCTCAGAAAATGCATGTTTGTGCATTCTTCACACCCTGCTGATATCACATCCTGATCCTGACTTCCTGAGAGATACAAACTGCTATACAACCTTGTGATCTGAGAAAACCACTTCTGTTTTTAGACATAACATCTGCGAGTCATGAAATATTTAACACAAAGTAATGCATTTACATTATTTTAGATAGGATAGCAAGTCTAATCTTTGCTTATTCTTTAAAAAGAAGACTTTTCCCTTTTTTCCCTTTAGATAACATTTAGATATTGCAATAGATTGTTTCCTTATACAATAGATCCTTTTGCGATGCCTTAAAGGTCTTATTACGTTGCTCTGCTCTATCAGATTTGATAAGATGAATGATGAAAGTTATAATGAGGGGATTTAACTAGATGAAAAGATTAAAACATTACAATGGGAGATTTAACAACTGGGAAACGGTGAACATGTAATGTTTCCTAATGAACTGCCTGGTTTCTTTTTAGTTTGTGACCTTGAAGTTCATCAGAAGTTTTTCTGACATGATTGAATGATTCTTAATATGCTGCCAGTGATGTGAAAATGCATATCAAAAAGATATGAACAATTAAGGAGAACCACTGGCAAATGTGTGAATATGATCTGTTACTTTAACAAATTTGGTAAACACTTAGCCTTTGACTCAGTGTAATGCATCCGCAGCTTTGAAAAATCATTCATTTATGCACCACACATCTCTCAGTCTCACTGAAGGCAATGTCAGAGTGGTGTTAGCTCTCTTTGCGCGGGGTTAATAGACAGACTGTCTTGTATATCCATGATTAATCTTTCTGACAGTAATGCTGTCTGTCTGTGAAGAGTGCCAGACGGTACAGAGAGGGAGAAATGATAAACTATAACCCTAACCCTGCACAATTTAGGCTATTTGATAAGGTAATAGATCTGCTTTTGGCTGTACTGCAAAAAGAAGTCAAACACACAAAGTTTTAGAGTCTCTAGTTTTTTTCCCCCTAATTCCAGGCCTTGCAGGACCTGGAAAGTTTGATGATAGATTATATGTTGCAAAGTTGTTTTTAATAAAAATAAAATCTCATAGCATTACGGTCATTGTTAATCTGTGCGAAACAGGAGGCGGTGCTTATGATGATGTGATAAAAGCAGCCGTGTGTTCCTGATGCATTTGTTACAGTTGAATTGCCGCATTAATGTCCTGCGAACATTCAGGATGTGCCATGAAAATGCTAAATAATCTGACCACTCATTATCTTAACGGGTAACAAAATGACTAGCCTGACTCTTTGCTCTTCCAGAAAAAGAGTTTTGTTTACAAATACAAGTTCAACTCACTGATTTGGTTGTGGAAGTACTCAAGTAGAACATACGACAAAGGTCACATGGATAAAGTTTTTGCAGGATAAAAACAACATAAAGCTGATTAAATGATGGCAGATTTTTCTATTCTTATAACTGTGGTGTCCTGCTTGGCACTAACTTCTAAGAAAAGTGTTAATCCTGCCCTTCAAAACTATATTATTGCTCACAGTGACGTTAAACTCAGCACTACATTGATCATTAATAATTGCTTTTGTTGCTCCTATCAGAATAAATGGCTTCTGTTATTAGTTAATTCATCATATTTATTTTTCGCCGTTGACCTAACAGTCAGTTTTATGAATTTATATCATCATTCTTCCATGTTTTTACAGGGTTCCAACCTCATGAAAAACGTTAATAATTTTTTTTTTACGTTTGGAAAAGCCACGGAATTGAGTAAAATTATAGAAGCTCATAAAAATTTAAATGGTGTATGTAATTTTTTATATTTTATGCTACTTTATAATATTTCATTGACAAGATATGCTTGCTTGTGTGGAGTAAACCCAGAAGCCATGCGGTAATTTTAATGAAAATATTTTCACACAAAATATGATCCTAACTTTCTTAAATAAAAAGATTTTTTCGTATTCCTTTTGGAGGTTTCAGGAGATTAGATCTTACTGACATGTAACGCAACCAATCACAGTTCGTTTAGTTCCGCGTCATGTTTAGGGGTGTGAACATGTAAAGTCAATGTCCCTGCAATAACGTCACACGTCACATACTTTTTGAACGTCTCATATGGTTTGAAAATCCAGCGTTTAGTTGATCCTGTGGAATTCAACCAATCAGATGGCGACTTCGAAACTTCTGAAGTGTTTCCAAATTTGTTTGCCATATGCATCAGACGTTCAGCCAACAGTCTGTGGGAGTAATGTCTGAGGCTGAGACTAACTCACATACTGTGAGCACTGCATGCTGCGATTTGTGCGTGTATGTGTGTTCGTACATACATACATAATGTGTTTTGAAAGTAAACTCACTTTCTCAGACTATGTTTTTATTTCACTTGAACACACACACACACAAACACATGTGCAGACACACACTCTCTCTCTCTCCTGCCAGAGAGCTCATTTGTCACATCCATCTGCCACCTGTAATGCACATTGTGCAACTGGAAAGCAAAAGTGTTCATGCCAAACACCTCTCAGCTGGCACCCACAATGGCAACGAAATAGGACTAGCACAACAACAAAAATCTAATCAAAAGCCCACAATGCGACCATAGAGCTGCTATCCAAGATCTGGTGAACTGAGAAAATGAAATGACATGATATTTGGCTGATATGATCTAAGTAGATTTATGGTAATGGTACATAATTTGTTCGGTTTGTGTGATGTTGCCTGTTTAAAAGCTTGTCAGGTGTTTAGCAGAAAATATGACATAATCCATTACTATTTTCACAATATGATGTCATTTTTTATGGCAAAATGTAAATTTGTGTGGGGAAATCTTTCGCCCTCACGTGAAACTCCCAATTGCATGTATTTCTATTGAAATTACTGGATTTCGACTGTGAAAATTCGCTGAACAATGGTAAACGTGACCGCACCTTTAGTCTCCTTAGATAAAGCTAAGTTTGCTGAAGGAAAAGCTAGACACTGCAGGATGGCAGGGAGCAGCTGGAGAAGACGGTCACCTGTGTGCTGGATCCATTTACTCTCCTCTTTTACTTGACTGATCTTCACTGAAGCCGCTGATGCACATCATGGATTTATATACATTGGGCCGTCCCGTCGTTGGGATGATCTTCTACAGCACACTTCTTACCACTTCAGCAGCTGGTTTGACATGGCAGTCACAGGTCAACGGGGTCCTGTGAGGTGGAAAAGGCTGGACAGTTTATATCTTTCCCTTGAGAGGGACATTGAGAGATGGATAAAGAGAGAGGAGCGAGTCGTGTTGGTGAGTGGGTGATGGGATGAGAGGCAGATGGTGTTTGCTGGTCGGGGTCGTTGGCCGAGCAGCTCAGGTCTCTTTGTGTCACTAAGCAGACACTGCGGCTCTCTGACCTGTTCAGCCTGTCATAATGGCTCGCTGCCATTTTATATGAAGACCCCAACAGACGTACATGCTGCCATGAAGTGAGCCACTGATTAAAGCCTTTAACACTATTAGGTTTACAGGGTTTAAAGTTTTCCGGCACCGTGCCAGATCTCCAGTATGCGGCGTTTGGCTATGGAAAAAAAAGAGTCCTACATTTAAAAAAAATGAAATCAGAATATCACGCTTATAGTTAACACACTTACTAGTTGCAACATGAAATGAACATGAATGAACATCCTCAGGTATGTTGAAGAAGAAAGTACAACTTCCTGAAATCTATAACGTGCCACATGTAATCGATCAATCAGTGTTTCAACCGCAGAAACGTGTCAATAAAACAGCTTATAAAAAAAAGCCTCAGAAAAGCCATTCAATGTCCAAAAACTCATTAGTCAGCTACAAAAATGTACTCAGAGAGCAGCATTTTGCACTGTAGGCTGTTGCATATTCATTGTATTTGTACTTAACATGTGCTTCAATATTGAATGTATTAATCCAATTTATGACTGCCACTATTTAAATGTTTAGGCCTATATAAATACGAGTAGAAACATTTATGTCATTAAAAATTTATTATAACGTTATATAAACTTCTGTGTAATTTATATATAAGTAGCTTACAGATCAATTCATTTTAACCTAATATTATAATGATGTACCAACTGGTTCCCTGTATAGTTTACAGCAGTATCTGAGATATATTTTTTTCTTTGAGGAAATTTGCCATGTACTGTATCTGATAGGCCCCAAATTAATTAATAATGAATCAAATCGGAAGCTTCTGCATCAAAATTGAATCCAATTGTGAAATTTTGTCAATGCCGAGCTCTACTAGTGTCAGTAATTTTTATTTTTTTATGTTTTTACTTGACGCAAATGTTGGTTTTCTTCCATTTATTTTCTTGTCAGATATATATTTTTTTTTTTTAAAGTTAAAAAAAAATTCTTAAAAAGTCAGATGTAAAAATTGCAAAATAATAATAAAAATTCAATAAAAGAATAAAAATCTTAATAGAAAATCTTATCAAATAGTCTTATCAAATAGCATAATACACTCAAAGTTTTGCCGTCATCTAAAGTAGATTAATGTAACTTTAACTCAATCCATTTTACGCACTAATTGACCCTTTCTCAATACCAGATACAACATAATTTATTTTAAAAATAATTATTGATCAAGAATGTTTGAACAATTCAGATTAAACACAATTGTACAATTCAGTCAAACGTACAAAAGCAGTGCTCTACAGGATGCAAGTTAAATATAGCCTTAATATTAAATAATTAAATTTACCTAGCCCAATTTGATTTGCTCAGAAACAAGTAATAGATTGCCTGTTTTATGTACCTAAAATGAATTAGATCTAATTTTTTAACCAATATAAGAGACCGTGGTCTGGAGCTTGCATCTCCGAAAGTGTCTAAACAAATTTTCAAATCGGCGCTATGTTTATATATAAATTTCATATCTGAGGTCTGAACAACTATATTGTTGCCTAAAAAAAACTCATAAAACTGCGTTCCATTACAAAATAACAGTAGTATCTATAAAAATATGGTGGGTTTGCTCATCCGCCATGACACTCGCAATGAGAATGCTGACGGTGAACGGTTCCTGTGCGATATTGGTAGAATGTCACATGGTTGGAAAGAGCTCTCAGCCAAATATATATGTATGCATGTATATGTGTGTGTGTGTGTGCTTAGAATTTCTCTTCATTTGAGAATTTTAGTTTTTACACAGGAGAAAAAAAACATTTTCACTTCATTCATTATTATTGCTGTCTAAGGAGAAACATACTGAATTGTTAAGATGTCGTCATTCGTGATATTTGTTTCTTACAGAACATTTTAGACTCAATACCTGCATCTATTGGTCCCAATGATAAATGTATCTCCTGTTCCTGCCTGATATTAAGATTCAAAATTGACACTAATATAAAGCACAAAATCCATGAATTCCCAAGCTGTTTGAAAAGAATCACTTGCTTCATCAGCCTCTGAGCATTTCAGCATGTCTAAACCTTCACTCAAGTAGATTTACATTGTAATGTCCCCTGGCTCAGTCGTCAAAGAATTTGATGAGGCCTGTGAAATATGTTTCTTGAATATATTGCTCACACAGATGGGAGAGGCATTTGGGGTGTGATTTCAAAGCTCATGCGTTCATGCAGATGCACTTGGAATTGAGGGGAGTCAGAGCGGTATGAGCACACTGGGGTTTTCAAGAGTGTGCGTGAGCGACTGAGGAGAAGAAGAAAAAACCTTTTCTCGAGAGCTCTCTGTCTCCTAATTACGCAAAAAGGTTGTCATTCAGAGCAGATTGCGGTCCCCGTTTGATTGATGGTTGCAGTTATGCTGTTGATTTCATTCGTTCAGAAAATAATTTCTGCAAAAGAAAAACCTGTAGATTTGAAATGCCTCTCGTTCTGTTTTCAGCTCCAAAGATCAATGACCCATCACAAGGTTATTCCATGTTCCCCAGATGGGGTGTGCTGATCTGGAATTTAAAATGAATGGCATTGCTTTGTTCTCTCCTGTAGGTCTGTCTCTGCTGAGTGTTCACATTATCGTTCACAGACCATTGTCTCAGCTCCAGCGCAGGGAAACAAATGCGAGTACAAAAGTCCCTCTAATATATCTCCCCAACTGCACGGTCTACTTTCAAGTAATGACCACATTTGCTGAAGTGTTTGTTTGAACTTCTATATTGTATTTTATTTCATTTAAAGTTTCATTTTTCTCTTTGACTTTGACTTTTTTTAAATAAAGTACTGGTGGTGTATCCATATTAAAGTCTAATGGCAACCCCAAAGCAGAGACACCCAGAGTCCTTTTAACAACTTTTACCGTTTAGAGCACCTTGATAAATCTGGATCAAATCTATTTTCCTACTTTGTTCTCAGAATCACAATGTACTTCTCACAAGATTGTAGTGTGGTTGGCCCAAGAGATGACTGTAAAAGCAGTCTGCTAGAGCTGGCCCCAGGCATGACTGCCGGAAAATGGGACAGTAGAAGCTTTGCTCCTTTGTGCGATCCTCAGAGGAACGGGAGAGTGCAGTGTCTTGTATGAGGTGATCGCTAGAGTGCTTCCTGAGAGTCATATCACAACTTAAATGTATGCAAGACTTTAGATCATGCTTACATGCATCACTTAAGGGAAAAGATTTGTGTTATGAATTTGTGATAATGTTTGATACTGTGTTGAACTTTTGTGACAGGAATGATGGTGAGAACTTAGAACTTTCTATTTTTTCTATTTTCTATTGTGCGTGTGTGTCTGTCTACTCAAACATACACACATGTGTGTATATATATATATATATATATATATATATATATATATATATATATATATATATATATATATGTGTGTGTGTATACCGTCGGAAGAACAAGTATTTGATACACTGCCGATTTTGCAGGTTTGCCCACTTACAAAGCATGTAGAAGTCTGTAATTTTTATCACAGGTACTCTTCAACTGTGAGTGACGGAATCTAAAACAAAAATCCAGAAAATCACATTGTATTATTTTTAGATAATTAATTTCCTTTTTACTGCATGACATAAGTATTTGATCACCTACAACCAGTAAGAATTCCGGCTCTCACAGACCTGTTAGTTTTCTTTAAGAAGCCCTCCTGTTCTCCACTCATTACCTTTATTAACTGCACCTGTTTGAACTCGATACCTGTATAAAAGACACCTGTCCACACACTCAATCAAACAGACTCCAACCTCTCCACAATGGCCAAGACCAGAGAGCTGTGTAAGGATGTCAGGTATACAATTGTAGACCTGCACAAGGCTGGGATGGGCTACAGGACATTAGGCAAGCAGCTTGATGAGAAGCCAACAACTGTTGGCACAATTATTAGAAAATGGAAGAAGTTCAAAATGATGGTCAGTCTCCCTCAGTCTGGGGCACCATGCAAGATCTCACCTCGTGGGGCATCAATGATCCTGAGGAAGGTGAGGGATCAGCCCAGAACTACACGGCAGGACCTGGTCAATGACCTGAAGTGAGCTGGGACCACAGTCTCAAAGAAAACCATTAGTAACACACTACGCCGTCATGGATTAAAATTCTACAGCGCACGCAAGGTCCCGCTGCTCAAGCCAGCGCATGTCCAGGCCCGTCTGAAGTTTGCCAATGACCATATGGATGATCCAGAGGAGGAATGGGAGAAGGTCATGTGGTCTGATGAGACAAAAATAGAGCTTTTTGGTCTAAACTTCATTCGCCGTGTTTGGAGGAGGAAGAAGGATGAGTACAACCCCAAGAACACCATCCCAAGCATGGAGGTGTAAACATCATTCTTTGGGGATGCTTTTCTGCAAAGGGGACAGGACAACTGCTCCGTATTGAGGGGAGGATGCATGGGGCCATGTATCACGAGATCTTTCGCAACAACTTCCTTCCCTCAGTAAGAGCATTGAAGATGGGTCGTGGCTGGGTCTTCCAGCATGACAATGACCCAAAACACACAGCCAGGACAACTAAGGAGCAGCTCCGTAAGAAGCATCTCAGGGTCCTGGAGTGGCCTAGCCAGTCTCCAGACCTGAACCCAATAGAAAATCTTTGGAGGGAGCTGAAAGTCCATATTGCCCAGCGACAGCCCCGAAACCTGAAGGATCTGGAGAAGGTCTGTATGGAGGAGTGGGCCAAAATCCCTGCTGCAGTGTGTGCAAACCTGGTCAAGAACTACAGGAAACGTATGATCTCTGTAATTGCAAACAAAGGTTTCTGTACCAAATTTTAAGTTCTGCTTTACTGATGTATCAAATACTTATGTCATGCAATAAAATGCTAATTAATTACTTAAAAAATAATACAATGTGATTTTCTGGATGTGTGTTTTAGATTCTGTCACTCACAGGTGAAGAGTACCTATGATAAAAAATTACAGACTTCTACATGCTTTGTTAGTGGGCAAACCTGTAAAATCAGCAGTGTATCAAATACTTGTTCACCCCACTGTATATAATGTATATGTGCAATATCACACTCATAGCCGTGCGATATGGCTGTATATCAGCATGCTGTGTATATGTGCAATACAGCCGCTACCGGCCACTAACAGCCTCGAGCTCACATCTCAGAAAATGTCTAAACAAATTGTAAAATAGGCGCTATGATTAAATATGAGTCGCATATTTTAGGTCTAAACATAGAATACATTGTCGCCTAAAAAAACTCTTAAAACTACGTTCTTGGTACATCAAGTGTACTATTTGTAAAAAAAAAATTTGCTTCAAACGGAGTGATACAAACAGTGAAAAGGTTGGAGCACTGTTATTACTAGAATATTGCACGGTTCTCAGCCAATCAGATTCGAGAACCAGAAAGAACTGTTGTATGTACATTCACCATCCTAGATTTATTTTCAGTGTGTTTCCTGCAATGCACACTGGGATTGCAGTGCACATGCATAAATATACATGGCACTCAAAATTTGTGGTAAAATATTTTATAAAATTATTTTAAATTACTTCTTAATGTAATATAACACAATATAATATCATTGATTTTTTTTTTTACTTTACTTTAATATCATGTGCTTTACCTAAATATATTTGGGTATATTTTAAAATATAATTTATACTTTGAAGTTGTTTTTTGCATCTGCCAAATGTGAGTAAATGGAATGCTCTCATATGAAATTCTGAGTGAATTTGCTATTGATCTGAACAGGCAACAGCAGTTGAGATGAAGACATGAGCATATTTAACATGTTTTCCCCCTGTTCATCTTTGATAAAGCCTCCTCTATGCATGCATTCATGGCTTATGATGGTTTTGTTTTGTTTGTCTTACTGGTTGTGTTTGAGAGCTGTATTATTGTAATTTGACAGAATGCCACAGGGTGCTTGCCTCATCTCCTGCAGCGTGTATTTACTCTGGAAACAGATCAGGATCACAAGTGTATATTTAAGATGGCTGGCAAGTACAATTTCATTAGCTGTATTACTATCGCAGAGAAGGAATTGTTACACATCTTGGGGGAAAAAAAAGCAAATGAGAGGGAACCAATTCTAAGTTTATGGTGTTTGGGAACAGCATGACGCCTGCATATATTGACAAGCCTGCCACCAAAGTACGTTTTTGGAGAAAAAGTACACGTGTATGCATTCACCTCATGGCAAAAACTGCTGTTTGGATACAGAATTCATTCAGTTCAGTGTGATTTAGTTAACTTTGGCTCTAAACAACATTTCATCCACTTCTCAAGTGGCTCTGTGAAAACACCACATGGTCTTCGCAGCCATGTTGTATATGCTGTCAGAGTAGGTGATGGGTCGTAACGTGTTGAAATGAGTACGGAGTGGTGAAAGGAAACTAATTTTCACTGCGGCTCTGCTCTCAGCACCCACTGTGGTGTGACATGTTATGATGCTGCATTCATTGTGCATAAGCTCTGATACGAAATATACGTAGCTGCCCTGCTGCTTACTGCCTAGACAGATTTGGAACGCTGTACAGGCAGCAAATAATGAAGAACATGTGATTTCAGCACACGTCATACTTATAAATAAATATTCTGTACATTCTCGACTATACAAATATATTAATATACACAAATTAATTAGTTAAATAATTTTCTTTACAACTTGACTAAAGAAAACCCCTATAAAACGGTAATATAGTGAAATATTATTAAAATAAAATAAACAGATATATTTTAAAATATAATTACTTCCTGTGATTGCAAAGCTGAATTTTCAGCATCTTTACTCCAGTCTTCAGTGTCACATGATCCTTCAGAAATCATTCTGATATGTTGATTTGCTGCCCAAGAAACATTTCTTATTATTATCAATTTTGGAAACAATTGTGCTGCGTAATATTTTAGTGGAAATTTTAATACTTTTTTTCAGGATTCTGTAATGAACAGAAAGTTCAAAAGAACAACATTAATTTTAAACATTTTAACTTTGAAACATTTTAATTTTAACATTATTTTGAAAGTGTAACTTAAAAGTATAAAAGGGTTAGTCCACCAAAAAGTGCAATTTCTGTCATTAATTAATCACCCTCATGTCATTCCACACCGTAAGACCTTTTTTTTTGTCCCTTCGTAACACAAATTAAGATAAGACTATTTTAATGATGTCTTCACTACCTTTCTGGACCTTGAATGTGGTAATAACGTTGTTTTCTATGGGGGATCAGAAACCTCTCAGATTTCATCAAAATTTATTTAATTTGTGTTAAAAATATGAACGGTCTTATGGGTTTGGAACTTCATTTTTTGGGGTGAACTAACCCTTTAATTTCTTTTAAAAACAAACAAACATCTGCAATCCTAGGTTTTTTCACTGTACTTTTTGCAGTGCACTTCCATAAATATTTACGACACACAAAATGTATAGCAAAATAGTGAATTTTAAATTATGACGCCTTAAAATGCCTACACTGGCAGCTTAACTAGGTTTTAAAACAGAGTGCATGCTTCCTTCACAAAGTACACAGGAGACAGTAGAGTTTATGTGCTGTTGCATTATTCAGATATTTGTCTATATTTGAGTTTGTTTGCCAGTTTTGATTAAGTAGCACATTGTCAGTCATTTCATTGTAGAATTGTATTTTCTGTTATCACTGTGATCTTCACAGTAAAGCCACAGCTGTCTTTATCTATCCAGACAAAAACAGATTTAATCAAACTCTGTAACTCGAAAGAACAGCTGAATTCCTTGTGCTAAGAAACAAACTGCGGATTTGAACTCTGCATGAACTGAAAAATTCATTGGAGCCTATGAATTAATAGTGAATTCATTGTACAGACAGTTCACATCAATTATATTCAGACATTTAGAACACCCCTGTCATTCTTGTTCTTATGAAAAGAAAAAATCCAGTTGTGGGAGACTGTTCCATACGGTAAAAAAGAAAAGAAAGAACTTATACTTTTCGTTGAGGGAAGGGCTGATATTCAAAGTCCAGTTTCAGTCAAGAGGTTGTATAAAATGCATTTGCTGGCAGAGACAATCTTCCCAATGCTGTCACCCACAAAGCCCTGTACTTCATCACAATAAGCTTGGTCTCTTCATTTCCTCTTTCTCAGGAGCAGAGGGAAATAGCTGGGAAGATGTGATGTCAGTCCAGAGAGAGGGTCATGTTTCATGTTGTCAGAAGTTTTTGGTACATTAGCCAATCAGGACTCAGTTTTATCCAAGAGCATTCCTTCATTCTCTCCAGTTCAACACTTATGGCCATTTTCCTCTTGGAAATCCTCTGGCTTTTCTTTCACCTCTGAGTCGTAGTTGTTCCGTTATGTCACGGCAAGACAATAATCCTCACATTGTCTCTCTTTTCAATGTCACCTTCACCGGCCACTAGAGGAGATTTCTATTTACTGACTTGAACATGAAGGACAATCTATTCTCCTCAGGGAATATTTCCTTTAGGGATAAAAAGTCCATCAGTCCAAAGCCCTTTTCTTATTACCCAGAAATATTGCTAATGTTTATGCATGACCTTGTGCTGGGCGGTTCTTTGTCTCCAGCTCAAGATGACTGAATATACGCACGCAAAGTCACTCAGTGCACTTTTGACAAGGTTATTCCTGGTAACAAGCTCCAAAGAGTGGCTTTGAGCGTCCGGGAACACTGGAGTGTGATTTCTAATCTTTAGAAGTATGGAAATGCCGCACCCTTGCGGTAAGAGCTTATGATCTATAAGGACAACACCTCGGTCACTGAGCGACTGTGTTTTAGATGCCATAGCAGGATAATATTCTATCACCTTGGGGCTGCCAATTTTCACTGTGAATGTGTTAAACCAGCCTGTGAGGAGTCTCTTTATTGGGAAAATGCGAAGAATGGTGACTGAAAATTGAGAGAATTCCACATATAGATGCACTAATGAGATAATGACAGAGAAATTGGTATTCTCAGAGGAAATGTTTGATTCAAAGTCTTTCTGGAATGCTATTTGTATACACAGTTTCTGCTGTTTTTGTTGTTTTTCACTTCTTAACTTGAAGAAGAGGGGCATTTGGAGTGTTCAATATAATATTTTTCTACATAAACATGTATACATAAACATTGTGTGGACAGGGACAATCTGTCTGCTTGTTTTTGCTGCATGTTTGTTTGGATTTTGTTGGATTTACTCCTTGTAAATATGTTACTCCTAAGTAGCTGGCTTTTGTAATTTCATGTAGTAGTTCAAAAGTTGCCAGTGACATGCCTTTTGCTTCTAAATAAAGGTTTACGTGTGGGAACAGGTAGATTTCTTCAAGCTGCGGCTGTGATCAAATCAAATCAGATCGGTGCATCTGTTCTGTTCCCTCCCTCTGTGTTGACTGACGGGAGTCTAAGGGCTATTTCCATCTCAGGTCTGTGAAGTTGAGTGATTGACACATGGGACTACAAGCAAATGTAATATTTTCTTTATGAATGTTTACTGTGAAATGTTGGAGCTGAAGAATTTTGTTAAAGGGTTATTTTAGGGTGCTACCACAAGACAATGAGGTTTGACAACATGGTTAAAGGAATAGTTCACGCAAAAATAGAAACTGTCGTCATTTACCTGTACTGTATGGAGCATTTTTATGAGCATTTATGTTTTTTAAATCCTTTTTTGTGATATATGGAGAAGAAGCAACTAATAAAGTCTTAGTTTTGAGTCATACAGGTTTGGAACAACACATGGAAGTGCTGACAGAATAGTCATTATTGGGTAAAATATCATTGGAATAATGCATTTTAATGTATAAAAATGGTTAGTTCAACAAATTAATTTATTCTGTTTGTTAATACGCTTTGTTTTCTGTAAAGTGTGAGTCATTGTCATGTGATCTCTGGAGTTCTTCCTTGAAAATGCCATCTCCCTCTCTCTGGGTGGTAGAGTAGGGTGAAGACTTCATAGAGTGTTATTTCAGCACCCCTGTGAGACGAGTAATGAAGAAGCTTTGCATGATTCATTGAGGTGTTAGTGCCTGTTGAGAATGACTTTAAGTCATAAAAGTGTTCTGTGATCCTCTAGGTGAATGTTGCTTCACTTAAAGAAGTCTCTTTCACAAAGCTCGGAGTTATCAATACCACATGAAACTTTACCTGAAGCTGTCCGTTCCATCTTTTCAGTCTCAAAAAAGATCTCACAGACTGGAGGATTGTGAAAAGAAATCCTTGTTTTACATCTCTTATTGGTGTTGACACATTTTACAAAGTGAAATGTTGCATACATTACCATTTAAAAGTTTGCGGTCAATACTATTTGAATCGGCTAAGATGCATTAAATTGACTAAAAGGGACAGCGAGGACATTTGTAAAGTCACAAAAGATTTCCATTTCAAATAAATGCTGTTCTTTGGCGCTATTCATCAAAGAAAATCCTGAAAAAACTTTAGCAAGTTTCCACAAAAATATGAAGCAGCACAACTGTTTTAAAGATTGATAATAATAATAAATGTTTCTTGAGCATCAGCAACCAGCACATTATAATGATTTCTGAAGGATCATGTATGTAATGATGCTGAAAACACAGTGTTGCCATCACAGGAATAAATTTCATTCTAAAATATATAAATATACATAATAAACATAATTTTAAAATGTAAAAGCATTTCACAGTATTACTGTTTTTATTGTATTTTTAATCAAATAAATTGGTGAGCGTAAGAGGCTTTCCTTCTAAATCTTGTATTAAAAACTGCTGCATTCTCCATTTTCTGAAATAATTCAGCTCATTAAAAACTTCTCAGCAGTGGCATCTGGTTCATTAGTATTTTTCAGTACTTGTGTACGCAGTTCAAAAACAGTGTGATAATGCGAGCACAATTACGAATTATGAAGTATGAAACAAGAAACATAAAGAAAATAGGACGCTAATGAGGGAAGCTTGTTACTTTATAATAATTAAAACCAATGATCGTGATAGTAATGCTTGACTCATTTTGGAAGTGATGCAGCCCCCTTACATTTTGTTTTCAATGACAGTGAAGTCATTAAAGAATTAATTTGTTCTCTGGAAGACGTAAGTCTCTTTTGTTTTTGAATATATTTCACATTTTGATCAAAGCTGACAGTTCACAAAGGGAATTTGAAAACAATGGAATATAATCTGAAAATTACATTAAATCTTTTACTAAGTATTTAATGTATTTTCACATGACAAATTGATGAAGACAAGACAAAAATGGATAAAATCCTCACCTGGATCCAGCATAGCTTTAAAGAAGGAAGTGCTTTTTTCTGGATATTATGTATAATTGACCCTTGGCGGGCAGGCAGGCAGTTTGATTGACAGGCGATCTAACCAATCATTACCCCGAATCCGCCATTTTGCCTGACAAAGCAGTCAGGGGAGTTAGTAGATTAACATGGGTGAACTTGAACTTGAAAAATTGTGTGTACTCACGTCTTTCCGCACTTGAAGCAACATTCCTTCTGATGTCCATTCATGTTTATTTGATGCTATAAATGAACTAGTATGAAGAGATGATCGTTCACGAGCCGCTGAAGGAGCTGCAGTGATCTGTCATTACACATTAAAGAGCCACTATACTGTATTTATTGTTTAAACTTCTTTAAAAAAAATACAATATTTTGAATATGAAACTGTTTTATATCAAAAGTAACCTGCTCTGTCTTGTCTGTCGACGCGTTGTCAGTGTCCTCTTTGCTCCGCAATGTATTTTTCACTGTGAATATTTTTGAATATATAAGTTTGACAATAATTCATTACCTGCAAATTTGGTTCTCTAATTTATATGCAAGAAAATATATCTTTTTTTTTCGTAACACATCTTAATTTTTACTCTAATCTGTTTTTATTTAATTACCTGTAATGACACTGAATAAATACAGACAAATAACAGCCAGAACTGACTGTTCACCTGGACTACCCACATATGAACTTCTCAGAAGTGTCATTTTAGTATTATTTATATACTATTATGTAGTGCTGGCCCCTAATAATTGATAAGAAGAGGCATAATCTACCAAAAAAAATTTTGTCAGTTAGTCATAGGAAGAAAAAAAAAACTAAGCAGGAAGTCACGAAATCCATGAGGGATAGATCGCTAACGGTGGGTCCTTGTGGTAATTACAGTATGTGAGTAAGGAAATCCAAACGTTCGCCTACCATATCCAAATATGGCTTTTCATTTGCAACATGTAAGTAGTAGCCACTTTATATTGCCGCTCGCTCTAACATTAACCATGATAAATCTGTACAATTATTATGCACTAATTTATGCAAGCACTAATTTATGCGTATATCCAAGTGTTTGTGTGGACCGTGGAAGCTAAACTATTACTACAAGACATGGGTGCACTGGCACTTGCATTTTTTCCACATAACAGCGAAAACAACTTTAATTACTCCATAATTTTTGGTCCCACAAATCGGAATACATCATTTGAAACTGTAAAGGGTCTACTTTTATTTGTGTAAACTCACAATAACAACAGAATGTCGTGCTTTTGTAAAATAAAGAAAACAAACAGGATGCGCTTTCTGCTGTTTTAGCCGCTGTGAACATTGAGCGTGTCAAAAATGAACTGAAACTCAGCGTATAGGCTACTTGTCTCACAGACATAAGAAATATATTTATAGAAAGCTTGAAATGTCTACTTTTAAATAAACCCATTCGAATTAAAAACAAATTCTCTCTAATCATGTAATCCCTATGAAAGGTGCATTTCTCTCTAAAGAGACTTTTGCTGGTGCTTTGCGGCAAGCTTTGTGCAGGCGATTGAGTGCAGAATAGGCTATTTATTCCTTTTTCATTTATATTAGTTTTTATTTAACTTTAATTTATTTGTGTTTCAGTTTTAGGACTTAAACTAAACTAAATTTGGAATTTCTATATACCTTTTTTTTTGGTTTTTCATTTAATATTTATTTTTTTCAGGCTTTATTTCAATTATCAGTTAACAGTTTTAGTTTTAGCTGAACTTAACAGCTGTTTCTTAGTCATGTTGTATAGGAGTCTAAACCTAAAAGGCACTGATGTCCTCTTTTTTTTGGGGGGGGGGGGGGTAGGATTGTGATGTGAAGCTTTCAAGTGGTGCTTTCTGAAGTAGAAACTGACCTGTCTCTTCCTCCCTCTTATGTTTATTTGTTGTACTGAGTTCATGAAAAACTGAAAGGAGTTTCTCAGTCTTGTTTTGGACAATTCTGCTTGAATTATTGATTTGTGGAGGAAGCTACCACAGGTCACTGCGGTCTATGCCAATCCCAAACCATAGTCTACCATTATTCTGCTCTCTTCTTCAGGCAGGCTTCTTTTTTGGCCAAGGGCAGACTACATTTCAGATTCCAAGTGGGAGAAGAGTTTTGGTCAGGAGAGGACAAAGTGTTGACAGGTTTTGCTTGATTCACTCAACATTTATCCTCAAGAAATCTGCTTTCTGTTGATTGGTTTACTTGCACACTCAGGTCTGGCCCAAGCACTTCGCTACAGAAGGCACGGTAGAGAGGCTTTTTAATTTCTGATGGCTCAGAGATGGTGGGTTTCTTGCACGCCTGTCATATGACTGAAGTATTTGACAGCCAGAGAGCGATTTATAGATGCTGTATCCAATCTGACTGATTCCCAGTGATGCTTCATCCCTCATCTGTATGAAACGTTTGACAATGTCTTAAAGCTTTAAGGCATCCAGACTGTCATCCTATAAAACAAACCTCTGGTTCATGACAGAGGATGATCTGAGCATAATGTTTTTTATGAGAAAGGCTTTTTTATGGCAAGTGCGCTTTCATTTGAGTGAGCGGCACCGCGATTTCAGTTACCTCTTTTAGTTTCTTCAACTGGTTTGTGGAGCTACTCTCTATGGAAGCTTCTTTCCGCCACATGATAAAAAAATTAAAAAGATAATTGCGGCTTTTTATCTCGCAATTCAGACATTTTTCTCACAATTGCCAGTTTGTATCTTACAATTTTGACTTAATTTTTCCAGTTGCGAGTTTAGAACTCAAAATTATGACATAACTCAAAGTGAGAACTGACCCCAAACCTAGTCAGATTTGTGAGTTTATATCTCGCAGTTTTGACTTTTATCTCAGAATTGTGAGATCATCCCGATTACATTCATACTACACACAGTCATACTATATATAACGTAATATGACAGGGAAAAAAAAGTACCCATAATATCTGATTTCGGACAAAGCCTTACACTTTCTTTGCTGAATGTATGTGCTTTTGAACAGTTCTGTTAAATGAATTATTCATTGACTCGCTTATAAATACAGTCAGATGTTTCATTTCTTAATGAATCAGTGTTTTTGAATGATTCAATGATTCACTCCCCACCACTAATGCTCAGTCCGTCTGGAACAAACACAGACAGGCGGAGGGTTACAAATAGTGAAATTTCCCAGTGCTATTGGACTTCAATCAGCACTTTTGCAACATTGCCCAACCAGTCAAATTCGAGGACTGTTTAATAATCAACAACAATGTATTTATATGTTTGCTAAATACATCTTTTTCAGTATGTTCCATAGTGAAGTAAGTCATACAGAACATGAGGGTGAGTAAATGATGACAGAATTTTCATTTTTGAGTGAACTATCCCTTAAAAAGCTTTACCACCAAAAGGTTCAATCAAACAAGGACCACATGAAATCTGTCCAGCAATTTCTCTCTCTTCATGCTATCCAGTCATTAGCATTCAACACAGCAGATCTGATTGAGATGACCTGCAATAACAATCCGTCCAATCAGTGATTTTGGTGCACTTAGCGTCAAGAGAGGCAGTCTGTCCAAAGAATGATGATTCTGTCATGACATACTCACACATGGCTGCAAATTATAATGAAGCCTGAGAGAGAATTTGTTGTGTCCTTTTCAGGTGAAAAAGGCAATTACCAAGGCACAATTAATTTTAATTTTATAAATGTTCATTGTTTTCATTTACAACAACATTCCAGCTCAACGGTTTGTTTTGCCAGACAACTGAAGGGACACTGTAATTATTCAGATATGCATGAGGGCTCGACTATTGAGCTGAAACAGAACTGGATCACTAGACTTGGAATACTTATAAGTGCTTATAAATCGGTGTGGCATACCTGTTTCAAGGCCAGTAAGGCCACAAGATGAATTATGGTGATTCATTAAGGGGAAAAATGACTCTGAGAAATATATGTGAAAGGAGGAAGTTATTCAAAGAGAAAATAAAAACAATGAGATGGGCTTCGAAGAGTAAATGCCAGAGCTTTTTCTTTTTTTTTTAAACACCAAACTCTGCAATAAAAACCATACACTTATTTAAATTTGGCATTTTAAAAATTAATCTCTTATATTCATCTGTTATTATTTTTTGTGACATTTGATCTCCTGTGATCATGCTCCTCTACAGTGCTGTGTAATTCAGTCAGATTATACTGTGCACCTGTGATGGCAATTTTCTAGCAGTGGGGCGTCAGATAGAAAGTTACTCCCTTGGCTAAAGGGTGTAAAGCACTAATGGAATTTTAAAACCCTTCAATGCAGTGCTGGAGGTATTTTTATCTGCTCGATCATTGCTGGAAAATAAAATCTGCCTGCAAAGAAGCTTTAACCTTAAATCTTCTGAATCTTCAATAATTCCAAGGAAAATATTCAATTTTAAATGTTATCTTTGAGAAAAAGTCTATCAGAAATAGTATTCTCATTTACCAATGATGTTAGGCATTTCTGTGATGGATGTCCCATTGATATGTATGTTTCTTCAAATCTGGCAATTGTTCTAGAGGTAGGTTTGTGTTGAAATATATATCTTTTTTTATGTAGAGATTTTATAGTTTTATTGTTGTCCCAGACATTTAATCTCAAAACATAAAAATATGAATTATTAAAATGTAAAAAAATAATTAAATTATTATAAACAATTTTGTTATTGTGTGAAAATGACTTACACTACCGATCCCAAAAGTTTGCAGTCAGTAAAATCCTGAAAAAAATAAATTAATTAATTAAGCAGCACAGCCATTTTCAACATTGAAAATAATAAAAATGTTTCATGAGCACCAAATCAGCATGTTAGAATGATTTCTGAAGGATCGTGTGACACTGGAGACTGGAGTAATCATGCCGAAAATTCAACTCTTCCATTGCAGAAATACATTTTTAAAATATAATAAAATAGAAAATGGTTATTTCACATTTAAATAAAATTTCCCAATATTACTGTTTTTACTGTATCTTGTAAAGTCATCATTAAATGAATGCAAAATTCTTTAAAAAATTATACTGACCACTAACTTTTGAACTGTAGTTTATATCTATTTTTAAAATATTATGCCTCAGTTATGGTAGCATTTAAATCATAATGAGCAATTTTGCCTCTGATACATTTTTAGTGGACTTGTTTACCATGGAGACAGTAGTGTGAGAATTTGAGAAGTAATATGAGAGGTATAATGTGTGAAGAAAGCCAAGAATACTTTTCCTGTGCGTCATTTCCAATTAAGCTTTAATTTTGTCATATTATGCAAAAAGGACTAAATTATTATTTGACAGTATACATAAAATGTTAGCTATGAAAGTATAAAATGTATGCTATGAAATGCTATAGCAAGACAAATGAGAGAAATGTTTAAAATGTCATATCCAACACAAAAATTTGTTAACACCAAAACATCGTTTGTGATGCACTGGACATTTTGTGATGGAAATGTTCACGAGTTGCAGAAAAAAAATCTGAAATCCATTGTAGTATGATGAGCACCATATCTTCAACCTCTCTAATCTCTATAAACCATATCAGCCCAGAGGATTTTTTTAATGACTACTGGATATTGGCTGTATGTTTCTGTTATCTGGAGGGAAACAATGAGGCTAATGATGCCATATCTGCAGCATTACCTGTCTCTGGATGTCCAATTAACTCCTTTACAGTGAGAAGTGAGGGCAGTTTGGCCGGTGCAAACTGTTAGAGTATAAATCACTCTCTGGTCTCGTTTTAAATCTGGACGAATTCAAATAGAAACAGTGTGAGATTGCAAGGTGGATCAATAGAGATATTGTTAAGGGAGTTTTGTCTGACAGAACAGCATCTCACTCCTGTGATAAAAGTGAGAAGAGAGAGAAATACCTAAGGGCAGGCTGGGAACAAGCAACATATGCGACTGAGAAAAATCTGGCCGAATGTGCTTTGCAGTATTAAAGTCTTACAAATGATAGCAAATCACATGGTAACTGATACTGACTTTCTGAATGGATGGTTATTGTTATTCTTACTTAAAGGGACAGTTCACCCAAAAATGAAAACCCACTCTTGTGTTGTTCCACACCTGTATTACTTTATTTTCTGTAGAAAGGAGAAATTTTGAAGGAAATATTTTTGTTTTTGTCCATACAATGAAAGTCAGTGGGATGCAAAACAGCCCCATTGGAGCCCATACACCCTTTTCACAGACTATAATAATGTATTTTCACAGTTATTAACATCATAAATATAGCAAAGGTTTTTTATATTTTAATTTTTTTTCTTAATTAATGTTCATTTATAGTGCTATACTTTGTGTTTTATTGCTGTGGCATTCAAATACAGAAAACTAGCTGAAACGCTGCTGCTTAAGTGTTTCTAATACAACAGCCGAGGGAGTGATGGAAAATTTTATATCCTTCTCTTCTCTGATCAACATAATCCATCTCTTGATATTTTTTGCCTCTTTTAAAAAGTCCATAGCAATTCTATTTACTTTTGGGGCAAATGGAAATGCAAAAATGATTTTTGTTGTAGTCTCAGTTCACAACTATAGAGGTTTACCCAACTATGACGGCTTCTGAGAACCACAGAAAAGTGAAAAGGCTCCATTGACTTTCCATATTCATACAGGTTTGCAACGGCTAAGGTAAGAAGTAAATATGACAGAATTTTAATTTTGGGGCAAACTATCCCTATAATGATGATGTTTACTTGCAGTTTACCTTCTCACTTCATCATTTTTGGTGCTTTTTTCTCATTCTACTAATAGAAGCAGGACATGAACCTAGAAGAGTGAGGAATTGAATCAAGATGAAATGCAGGACAGATCTGAACCTGTTTTCCACCCGAGCATGCAACCCACTAGGCCCCAGCTCTCTCCATCTCGAGATGGTTTTTGTTGGCATCACCATGTTAAGATGATGTTTTGTGCACATTTAGTCACCAGAGACCAAAAACAGAGCAAGCATTTCAGTGTGCTCTACTAATTTCATTGAAAAGCATCCATCAGCGGGTGTCTCCCCGTACCTACCGTAACAGATAAGCTCGATAAGGCCCATTTATCAAGCCGTTCTCTATTTAAGGAAAGAGAGAGTGCCGATCAATACCAGGCTCCCACTGGGGTTCATTCTACACAGTGGGTTGTACTGTCAGAGAATCATTATGCAACAGTAATCTCCCCAACTTTAGAAAAGAGCCATCCATGTCTTCCAGAGAAAAGCTATACTGATGATGAGATGAATTTTCGTTCAGTGCCAGCTTTGAATGTGTGGACTGCCATTTCTTTCTTTTTTTCCATGAGGAAAGCAGTGCTCTCCCAATTTAGGTCAGTCTGATGAGCCCTTCTTCCTGGCTGTAGTGTCAGACTTTCCCCCGGGAGGACTGAAAAGGCAGACAGGCATTTCGCAACGGACAGTGGCGTGAACAGCCGTTCTGGCTCTGAAGCGTTGGCTCTCGCCACTGTGATCCTCCTGACAGGAAAATGAAGCTGTCATTCATGGTCCTGATGTGTAGAGCCAAGATTCCGGCATTTACATGTGGCGGCAGGGCTTTCCTTCTTACATGAAAGAGTGGAAGAAAGACGTCACTCTCTTTTACATCACTTAGATAAAATGGGATGAGGCACAAGGGGACCTTAGAGGAGATAGGACTGATAGAGATTGAGGGACATGTCTTTTGAAGTGACAGAGCGCTGCAAATTCGAAAGAGATGGCGTAATGTGGGTTCCAGGCAAGAAGAACTAGATACGATGGAAATGAGATTTGTGTCTCACCCATTGATTTTTCTGGGAGGGATTGAAATATTTGTGCCAGGATTCTGTTGTTTGAGGGGGAAGAATGAGAGAGAGAGAGAGAGAGAGAGAGAGAGAGAGAGAATGAAAGTGTTGGAAATGTTGGTGCTGAAGTAGAATTTGAAGTTTCATTTATAAAAATGGCCATTAGGGTGCATCAGGCTCATCGGGGAGCCATACACATGCAAAAATAGTACGAGTCTAGCAAATACAACCAATTGTTTGTGTTTTCCCTAAACAGCTACTGTTGTTAAGTTTCTTTTTCCTTGGTTTCATTTTTCACTCAAACCAAGTTAACCTTCAGCTTATTGTTATGGAGGAAGTGACATTTGATATTCACTCTGGGGTTTTATCAAAGTGAATATCAGACCTAGACTGTACACTAGAGACCTGCTCTCCCACAGAACTCTCGGTCGGATGGATGGATGGATGGATGGATGGATAGATAGATAGTTAGTAAGATAGATAGATAGATAGATGGATGGATGGATGGATGGATGGATGGATGGATAGATAGTTAGATAGATGGATGGATGGATGGATAAATAGATGGATGGATGGATAGATGGATGGATGGATAGATAGATAGATAGATAGATAGATAGATAGATAGATAGATAGATAGATAGATAGATGGATGGATGGATGGATGGATGGATGGATGGATGGATGGATGGATGGATGGATGGATGGATAGATAGATAGATAGATAGATGGATAGATGTATGGATAGATAGATAGATAGATAGATAGATAGATAGATAGATAGATAGATAGATAGATAGATAGATGCATGGATGGATGGATGGATGGATGGATGGATGGATGGATGGATAGATAGATAGATAGATAGATAGATAGATAGATAGATAGATAGATAGATAGATGGAAACATAAAAAAACTTAGATATATAATTTCGTTAAAATTTATGTATAATTGCTCTGAAATCTTTATAATTACTGAGCTGCAGCATTTGTGACAACTAGCCCCAGCCTACTCTATGTACATATACAGAATGGATTCCTATGCCGGTCTTGTTTACACCTGTTTAACGATCACTGGGTTTGGGTTACAAATGGATGATCAGCTCAGCTTCAGAAACCAGCAGGAGCACAAAAAGAGCTCCTTCTCCCTGTTAAATTAGTCTGGCCCGGCGGCTGTGTTTCCAGCCAAGAGTGAATGGAGTGATTGATTGAGGCTGGTGTGAGCTGAGGTGAGGGGAAACAGGAAGCAGT
Organism: Zacco platypus; assembly: GCA_038088235.1. Lineage (NCBI taxonomy): Eukaryota > Metazoa > Chordata > Actinopteri > Cypriniformes > Xenocyprididae > Zacco > Zacco platypus. Next base: position 12,520,557 of record CM076065.1, read on the forward strand.
CCATGCAAATAACATTGGTGGAGCAAACTCTATTGGCCCTAGAGTTTAATGAGGCATAGACTTCATACTGCAAATCACCACAGACCCCCAGAAGGCCAGGTGAGGCATGCACACATGTGTCATTTGGCCATGTTTCTTATGCACCTGCATCCATCCCAGCATTCCTGGATCAACGGCATTTTACAAGTACCAGCTGTACGGCGTGTGTCACAGACCACTCACCATCTGTCATAATGTCTGTCCATCACCACAATGATCATTTTTTTGTTGGTTTTTATTCATTTTTCTTGTCGTTCATACACGTTCTCTCTGTCTGACTGCTGCTTGGCGTCTCTTCAGTCACTCAGCAAAGTTGGCTTCCTGCCTGCAGCCGCCATGTGTGGGTCCCTCCTGTATCTGTCAGCCCTGTCGGCTGAGGCTGAAATGTGCAGGTCTTTATTTCAGGCTCCATAGTAGAATAGCAGGAGTCTTTGCTACTAATTAACTGTGGTGGAGAAGAAATTGCTTAAGCTGATGGACTGTCTGGTCAAGCTGTTGCTTCGTTTTATTGTTCGCTAATTTTGGGATTGTTTCCTTGAAATCTGTGGAGACCCAGGGTAAATCAATATTATAAATTTATGCCACACTGAACTATTTTAATTGCTTATTATAATGTAATTTTTGCTTTTGTCATACAATAAGTCAATATTTTTTCATATCATATACATTAAGTTACAGGGAAATTACAAAAATAGCATCTTAGTCAAGGTTTAAGAGCCTGTTTAATGTTTGTATTTTAGTTTTTAAAATAATTTATTATTTTTACCATTTATTTTAACACATTCTGAATCAATTCTTTCAACTTTTTTGTATTAATATCTTTCTCTTGTCATATTTTTGTCAACCGTCCAACCATGTCTTTTTTGCTTTGCAAACATTTTCATCAGTATTTTTTTTTCTTTTCTTTTTTTTATTTATTCAATATTTCCTCATGTCATATACATTAATTTAGGGTGAAATTGAATATAATTTTAGTATTGATAAAGTTATGATAAGGTCTCAAACAGGTAAATACTATGGCCAGATTTTAATTTCTGACATGTTCCAACAGTATTAATGATTTAACAGCATAAGATACAACATGAACCTGAAAAAATAGCATATATTATTTAGGAAATATTAAGTAAATTGGCTTTAGAAGTTAAAGGTTTATATAATGTTATATTTATCTTATTTAATTTTTAATGCTCTTTTTTTCTGCTTTTATTTATTTTTTTTTTCTAATTGTTATTTTACAATTTATTTTTGACCATATTCTGAAGCAATCATGCCCTTGTTGTGTTAACGTGGCTTTCTCTTCATATTTTTATCAACAGTATGTTTTAATTGAATCATTTAAATAACATCACAATGTATCTTTTTTGAGGTTTGAGAAATCCAAAACCCATAAACAAAGATTTCCCTCATTAATTTCGATGACAAGATTGACATTCTGTCTTTTAATGGAAGGCTGGAGATGTAGTCACACATCAAGCATTTGCATGGAGCTCTATCACAGCACGTATTACACGTATTTCCCCTGCAGCCGCCTTGCGGAATAGAGCTTGTTTTAAGTAATTAGACTTGCATATATGACAACAGCAACTAGAATTGTGTCATCTGCTGAAATCACGTTTTTTTTCAACTCAAATGATTGTGAAGATCCAATGATTTTCAAACAGTTGCAGCATCCATCTGTGATTCATCTCTGCAGGTTAACGAAGTAAATTAGCAAACTATTGTTTTGCCATGAAAGCCAGTGTGGGCTTGTGTGGTTACATGCGTGCATGTATGCATACGTGGGTGTGCTCCAGTCACAAGCTTGTGTGTATGTTTGCCTCTAGCGGACTTTCCAGCTCTACACTGTTTGGATTGTTTTGCTTCCTACTCTGCATGCAGATGTGGGCATTTGCACGCACATCAGCGCTTGAGAATGGTAGTCCAGCAACCCCTAGAGCACCGTGTGTGCTCCCAAAGAGCCAAGTGTTAATCCTTTTGAGCGTGTTGTGTCTTTACACACAGAGGGAATTAGTACTTGTATCTGTGGGCTAGACCGCAAAGTACTCTTCAAATCTCGAGCACTGTAATTACTGTTGGCGGCATGTTATAAGCAGCCATCAAACAGCTGTTCAGAGATTCAGTCCTGTGGTAGATTCTGTAGCTGTGGTAGCGTTCAAACATTAGCATGGCACTAGCTTCAGTAAGATCATGGGTTCGATGCCCATGGCATAACATTTTTTAAAAAATCTGCAGTTCTGGACTTTTTAAAATCGTTTTGGATAAACGCATCTTCCAAATGAGTAAATGTATATTTAATGTAAATGTGGTAGATTTGGAACAAGGATAGATGTGTTTTTAGTGTATGCACAATGTCTGTAAATGACCGCTTTTTAAGAACAAAATAGATTTATTTAAACAAGAATGTCCTTGACTCAGAAGGCTTACTTGACCTTTACATCCTTTTTACTCAACTTTGAAACTGAAAATCTTTTATAGTTAAACTGATTTTATTCTTTGCTGGTTGTGCTGAATCTCAAAACATTCATAGTATTTCTTCTATTATTATTTATTTATTTATTTCAAACTAAATTACAGACTAATTTTAAAAGTCTATTTTAAGAATCTTCCAGAGACAACAAAAAATTCTTGGAATTAATTTACATTTGTTATATACTGTAACTGTTCGTTTAATTTCATTTTATTTATTTATTTTTGAAGTGTGAGGAGTTTCTTCAAGAATCCTAAGAGAATTCTATGGCACAGTTTATCTGACATATCGATTAGTAAAAAAAAAATTATAATATTTGGGCTTTGAATTGTGTAGATAGTTGGATGAATGTATGAATCAATGGATGGATGGAACCAAGAAGGTTTGTCACTGGCCTGCTGTAGAAGTCCTGTGATGGTCTTCTCATTGACATAATATTTCATTCAATATTTGATAGTTGATTTGTTGAATACATGATTAATTTAAATTGTGCACGATGGATGGATGGATCTTATGGATGGATGGGTGAATGGATGGATGGAGAGAACCAAGACGGTTTGTCACTGGCCTGCCGTAGAAGTGCTCTGATGGTCTACTCATTAACATATTTCACTTAATATTTCATAGTTGATTTGTTGAAATGAATACATGATTAATTTAAATTGTGCACTATGGAAGAATGGATGGATGAATGGATGAATGGATGAATGAATGAATGGATGGATGGATGGACAGATGGAACCAAGATGGTTTGTCACTGGCCTGCCATAGAAGTTCTGTGATGGTCTTCTCATTAATATAATATTTCACTTAGTATTTCATAGTTGATTTGTTAAAATAAATGATTAATTTAAATCTTTCCATTTTCTTTTTGTGTTTACAGATGGAACGCCTTACACATGGTGGGTTGGCCGCGGTAACGAGAAGCACTTTTACTGGGGCGGCTCTGCGCCTGGCATTCAGAAATGTGCTTGTGGCATTGAGCGCAACTGCACCGATTCCAAATACTACTGCAACTGTGATGCCGACCAGAAGCAGTGGTAAGTAGCCACATTATGTGAGCTTCAATATGCCGTTTCCATGGCGATCGCCAAATCTGGCATCTAATTATGAGCTTTAGATTAAGTTACTATTTGTGAGTTACTGACCTTCCTAGCCCACCTATGAAACTAGTGAGAGACAAGCAAGTCATGTTCCCATCTGCCTTATTGTCTCTCTGTATTCATTAAATAGAGGTGTCTGCTGCGTGACATGCTTGTCTCGACCTCAATGCTTGTGCAAATGGCAAACAGATTGCGTTGATAAAGAAGTTTGAGTAGAGCCGAACCCTTATATTTCCATCAACAAAAGCTTTGGCTGGTGTGTTTGGTGGCTTTATTACTAAAGTGAGCTGTGGGCGATATTGCAGAGGAGGGGAACAAGGTCATTCGTCAGGCGCCCTCATAGAATTGTCTGTAATGCATGTGGGTATGTATTGCTTTGAGACACGTTCATTTACATCCTTTCTAATGGATCTTTATATGTTAGCTGTTAAAGAACAGAGAGAGAAACAAACCGCCTTAACACAATAAACTCAATCTTAGATTTGCAAAGTGAAAAATAGAGAAAATCTATTAGTATATCCATTTCCATAGCACTTCGATGTAGGCACAATTGTTTTTTGAGCCAATCACTTGAGCAGTATATGTCAAAACACTGTGGATCTGCAACATAATGTCATCATGACAAAGTGACTGGCTGATGGCACCTTAAGAGACTAGAGACTAGAATTTGGGACTGAGAGAGAGTGTTATCGTTAACTAAAACTTAAACATTTTTCAATAATTTAAGCAAAGCTGAAATAAAATTTTAAAAAAACTATGACTGGCAAACTTAACCTGTTAAAGCATGCAAATGTTTTTTTTTTCGGTTTAATGCGTTAAAAATATTTAATGCAAGTAACGCGGCATAATTTGGCTAGTGTAAGATTATATGATCACGCCGTTCTTCACACAAATGCTTTTAAACCATTCAAGCGCCACAAGACAAACGAGAATTTGCTGACTGTGAATGTCCTGTCTTAGTGACACACGACTCGTGTACACAGAAAGACGAGCGCCAGTATCGAGTTCTCTTTCGCACTTGAACAAGCGATAACACAGAATTATGGCAAAATGCATTTTGTCGTAATTCTGTGTGTTATTGCTTGTTCAAGTGCGAAAGAGAACTCAGTACTGGCACTCGTTTTTATTATAATGGGTTTATGTGAACTGTGTGATGGTTTTAAGTTCACTTAAATTAAAAGTTATTTTTTTAAAGCCTAATAAATGTTGAAATTGATAGCTTTCAGTTATACTGTAATGTTGAATATCCATAATTAATGTTTTAAAAAAGCATCATTATCATTCATAAAAAGATGCCATTAAAATATTTAAAATATACAATATATATCAAGTTGTTTCTACATTAATTTGGAGAGTAACTGTGAAATTATTATATAAAGTATAAAAATATTAAAAACTCCAATGTTTTAATCACTAATAATCATGAAATGTTGGCTCACGGTCCTCTTCCAAATGAACTTTGTTGTGGTTCACCTGAAATATGAATGCAACATGGACCAAAGACATCTAAAGGAACCGTGACGTGATGTCATGAGATGCAACCCTAAAAATGACAGAACGCTCAAGTATTCCTGTTTTTTCTTGTCATTGGAGCTACGTTGCCCGTTACAGTTCCATACAAGCATTGAAACGCTGTATCCTTGTAGCAGAACTTCATTTGTGTGCAGTTGAGGAATTCCTTGAATCCTTTGCATATTTTATAAGCTCTTTGTGAGTTCTCATAAAAAATATCTAATATGCCAAAAATATCAATCAAATGTACGCATATAATTAGCGTGTTTAGCCCATTGTTGTAAGTTCTGTTGCAAAATATACATCATAAAAGCTTTTTGTATTTTGTATCTTTAACTTCTGTCTTAAAAATGACAGTGTAAATGCTGAGCAAACCAGGACTAAATGTATCATTTTCTTTTTTTTGGTCCAGACCAACTGCAAGTGCGAACACACTCTACACTGCTCACTTAGTCATGACAATTAGGTTGCAGCCTTAGGGGCCTTTCACACAGAACATGTTTTTGCATTTCCAATGTACTAAATATGCATTCAATATGCATGTTTGGCTGCTGCAGCTGCGTCTCGCATTTTTCACCCTTTACAGCGTCTCATGCATGAAACGGTGATCCCAAAAATGTGGTTCTCAAGCTAAAATAAGTTCAACTTTTTACAAAATGTGTCTGTAGACCTTTCTTTTTTAATTAATCCACTGCACTGCATCTCATGTTTTTAAAAACTCTATGTGAAATGCTGTGATTCTGTGTGAATAGCCCCTTAGAAGGCAGCTCACTAAGTTTTGGAATAGCTAGAGACTGTCAGACATTTGCAACCATCGGCGCTCCTCCTCAGGGAGTGTATTGGATGCATTGGTGGAATGTAATAACCAAACAGACTTCACATGCCCCTGGGTAACTTTGTGCTTGTATAATCTGCATTGTGTTTGTTTGCTCAGGTTTCATTATGCGAAGATCTTTGAAATTGTCTTTTAATACTATATTCTTAAGGTAAACATTGCCTCAGTCAAAGAGTGGAGACACACTAATATTTATGTTTTCCTGACTGATTTCTTTCTTTTTGATACATTTTGTGAATATTTACCCAATTAGACTGTTGGAAGGACGGAGTTTGCCTCTTCTGTTGCCGGTTTAGCTGAACACACAGTAATATGTGTTAATGGCCCATGCACAGATGGACAGCGGGTTATTGCGATGCACTCTCCACTTGTCATAAACCCCAAGCAAACTGAACCACCATGCATAATGGATACAAATTAGTACATTGGATTTCAGAGCGGCACATTTCATTCCCAACCACATTGTTTTTTGTTTTTTTCTCTACAGGTTTGCAATACATAATTGTTTTTTAAATGACTTTTGCAGTTGCATTGGCACCGTGATAGATGATGGCATTAAAATAATGCACACATAGTGCCGTGCTGCATGTACCTGTGAGGTTGTGTGTGTATGCGTTTGTTAATTTTACAAACTTCGTGAAGTGAGTGTTTTCACTGATTAAACAAATTGTATAGCTGTAATTAAACAGCTAGTCATCAGTGTCAGAAGGCTGCCTTTGAGAGAAAACAAACTTTCCGTTTATTAAAGCGTTAATGAGTTTATTAGATTAGGTAATGAGTTCATTAATAAGGTTTAGTCCTATGATATGTCAGTGTGCTTTTGTGAACAGATAAGAAGAAATGTTTTTACATTTTATTAAGAATTACATTGTTTGGTAGGAGGGATGATTCCGGGCTTCTGGTGTATAAAGACCACTTACCGGTCAGCCAAGTGGCTGTAGGGGACACGAATCGACCCGGCTCGGAGGCCAAGCTGACTGTGGGACCTCTCCGTTGCCATGGAGACCGTGAGTCTATTTCTTTCTCCTTAAATAATATCCAGCTTCTTCTCACAAGAATACAGCTCATGTGGATTAATACATGAATAGCTGAGCATAAGTGACTAATTATGTAGTTTTAATGCTTGATTAAATTATGTAAACAGTTAATTGTTGTTTGCATACTATTCTGCGCAAGCGCTGGTGTTTTTTTTTGTTTTGTTTTTTTTCTTTGCAATATGTGAAAGCAGGTGAGTTGGTAGGTAGTTACTGTGTATGAAATTGTCTATGAAACCTTGATTCCTTCACAGGATGTCCTTGCAATTAAAAACCTTCCGTTCTTGACATATGCTGTAAATAATCTGCATTGCCAAAGGATTTGTTTTAATGGCATCTTCTTTAAAGAGACGTTTAGCACTTTTCAAGGTCAGCCCATTGTCACTCAGGAAAAAAAACACATGGCCATAGATGTCTCCGGTGTAACAGTCCTGAAGCTGTGAACTCCAAATCAAAGCTTTTCAATCAATATTACACCCCACAGAGACCCCCTGCCACTCATTTTTTTTTAAATTGGTGTCAACAGCCAGCTTGTTATATCTTCATAAATATTCGTCTTTTTTTTTTCTCTCTCTGAGCAATTGTGAAGTACACTAAAGTCACAAATGAGACAGTGCTTTAAATCTAGCTTTTTTTTTATTTTTTTGTGAGTCAATTATAAATGCTCAAGTTTCACCAGAGCGAAACAGAGAACCCAAGGGTAAAATACAGAGCCATCCCTCCCCATCATCACCATGTGAAATGATGCATTTTTATGCCTCATTATTCCTGTTAATTGCATCTGGCTTATTACTTAGATCAGGTGCATTCGATTAAACTCACCTGTTAGACAAGTGCGTCCACTGCATCCCCCCACCCCCACTTTTTTTTCTTCTTATTGTTTCCACACACCTGTGACTGGAAGCTGTTTGTCCGGATATTCAGTTCTCTCGCTCTTTAGGGTGTTTTTCGTCAGGTTCTTCCAACAGATGGACATACGCTTTGGGAACATATGGACATTTCTTCTTTGTATCTTGGCAGAGGTGAAATTAAATAACTATTTATCTATCCATAGAGTGACTTTATATCGCTCCCAAAGAGAAGCACACTCAACTTTGTGGGTTTCTCTTTGGGAGGCTGATGGCTGTGATGTGCGAGACCCACATGACGCTTGCATGTTTCAAGCTCCATCTGGCTGCCTGTTTTTGATCCTGTCAGTAACGTGCTTGTCTCAATGATTAAGAGATGCAAATGTAAGTGCAGAAATAAGTGTAAATACTTGTAATACTGACTTATGGAGAGGATCAATCGTCGTATAAAATATTGATACCAAATATTTTAACTAGTAATTTTCTTATTTATTGTGAAGATGAAATAAAATTAAGTTAGAGGGGGAAAATGAACTGACAGGCAGCTCTCATTCAAGCAGAGAGAGCTGATATTGACAGAGACAGAAACATCATCATATTATATACACTATATACAACACACTATATTAAAGGCAGAGCAAAATGTGATTTTTTTTTTTTGTTTTAAGTTCCCTTAAAGGTTAATAAAGTTTAATAAAGTTGTCATTAAACATATATTCAAAATATATTTTCTTTGTTGTTTCTACATTAATGTGGAGATTCAGTGTAAAAAATATGTAGTACAATATAAAAATATATTACAAATTTTAATGTTAGGTACTATTAATTGCATAATGTATTTTTTTCAGATAGATGCTGTTTTTTTTTTTACTTTCTATTCATCGATGAATCCTGAAAAAAAAATTGTACACAGCTGTTTTCAATAATAATAATAAATGTGCAGCAAATCAGCATGTTATAATGATTTCTGATGGATCACGTGACACTGATTATAATAATATTTCACAATATTACAGTTTTACTGTATTTTGGATCAAATAAATGCAGGTTTGTTGAGCGTAAGACACTTCTTTTAAAAACATTTTTAAAAATCTTACCGATCCCAAACTTTTGAACAGTAGTGTATATTAATTCATATTTACAAATAATAAAATAAGCTGATAGCATTTGCTACATATTGGTTTATTTATTCATTTTAATATAATGCCATAGCTCACATCTGTCTCTCATGTCCTGCACCTTTACAATATTTGTGTCTTGGATATATTAAGTACAGTAGTCCTGGACAAATGTATTGCAGATCATTTGAATGGAAAAGAAGCCATTAAAGTATGTGATCAGAGATTGTAAGTACATCCACGAATTTGTCTGCTGAGCCTCAGCAAACTGGAATTATTGAGATCGCTTTTGTGCCCTTGATCAAAGCATTTATGCCCAAATGACACCAGGAGAACAGTCCTGATAACAAGGGTACTGCAAATCATAAGATGAAATTCTCTGCTGCATAACCATTTTTCCCATGTCTCTTTATTTCAATTGCACAGTTAAATGTGCCAATCAGCAGCTCCAAACTTCATGGAGCTATTTATAAAATACTGCAACTCCGGCCTCGAAACATAGTCAATGCTCGTCAGGGGGTCCTACGAATCATGACTAGTGCCCACCACACAGGGCTGAGACTGCTATTATTTATTCATTTCTTCATTTATTCAGGGCTGGGGTAGGAAGAGAGCAGACCAGCAGTGCATTAATGCAGCACGCCAGCTTCTCTATGGTAATGCTGCATATAAATGTTGCTCTTAGCCACCTGCATGTGCTCAAGAAGAAAGTTATAGGCCTCTGGACAGTCTACACCCCACACACGGGGCCCCTCTGGGCTTGCGGTGTGTTGCACAACGTAATGGTGGTTTCACTGCTGTTGGCTTTCTGCTCAAGTCTGCAAATGCCGTCTAGCATGGGTCCAGCAATCCCCTAAAGACTTGTTTATTTTTACACTCATTATTTATTTACTGCGAAGTCTCAAAATTAGGTAATTGGATGCACAGACTGAATGCCAATGTGGTTAGGAGCCTTAATGTGAAAATAATATTAGAAACCAGTGCAGCTTTATAACGGTCCAGTCTTAATAGGTTCAGAAATCAAATTTAAGATCGTTTCAGATACTTTTTTGCTGAAAGTCTTCGCTTGCTCCTAATGGACCTCTGTATATGTCTATATGTTGTTTAATATTTGAAGAGTCTGTAGCCTGCAAGGGTCGTGACACATCAAGCCGACGGTCGGCCGTTAGGCTGGTTTGCGTCAGCGTCAATTCACCCTATTCAGCACATTGAATCGGCGCCAGTGCCGTCGGAGAGAAAGATTGCTCTGATTGTCTGTTTAGTTTCGCAAACGAGTCAGAGTAAAAGCGAAAGTGATGAAAGCGAGCATAAGAAGTCAAGACGGCACAGGCAGAAGCTGTTCTAATTTTATTTCATCTTACTTGAGCATTTCAATACACAAATATTTCATAACAACATGAGCCGGCTGGAATGAAGAAAAGTGATTAGCATGATTGATATTCAAAATGATAAGAAAGTGCTGCTTGTTTACAGTTTTTATATCTGCAAAAATGAAAATTCTGTCGTTTATTATTCACCCTCATGTCTTTCCAAACCCGTAAGACTTTCATTCATCTTCAGAACAAAAATGAAGACCTTTTTGATGAAATCTGAGAGCTTTCTGTGTCTCCATAGACAGCTACGCGACTACGACTTTGACGCTTCAAAAAATTCATAAAGAGATCATAATGGTTATTCACATATAAATATTGATCAGCGAACATAAACAAAAGCTCAACCGAACCTGCAAGAACACAACTCAAACAAAAAAACAAATTGTGTCATTTCTGTACATCTACTAAAACCACAAACTGACATCATTGGACTGAGCTTGAAGTTGGCATGCCAGACTGTTCAAACAAAAAATATAATGTACTGTTCATCTGGAATATGTTATATTATCTATATTTCTAAGTAAAACTTGGAAAAAAGTGACAATGAGTTTCTCATTTACTCAAATCAATTTATCTCTGTTGCTGTGCCACGGCGTAGGACATACACCATCATCTTCAGACAGGGTTGCATAATTAAAATTCATTAATAACGGAGAGAAGGAATAAAGATAACAAATAAAATGATGATTTAATGATGCATCTTGCCTGGCTATGATGTGCTGTGACTTCAGACCACTGGCTGCTTTGCAAATTAATTGAGATAGATAACCTGTCAGTAATAAAGGAATATGATATCCCCGCCTAACGAAGCAGTTGGTAGAAATTATAAATTAGTGTGCCTTGTGCAATGTGACGGCAATTCCATGATATGTGAAAAATATTATATAAGTTTCATTATGATGCATTAGACATTTTATATCTGAGTAGTTTTCATGTTTGATTGATATGGCTTATGTTCAGAATAGAATTATGCGACTCATGAATAACTGCACCGCAATTGGTTTGCACCAAGACATTTCATGACTAAGTGAGCGACATCACTCAAGATGTTCCATGTTCATTGCAAAAATGTTGTATTAGCCGCAGTTAAAACCTAAATTTGGGGTCAGGCTGGAGTCCTGTCCTTTGGTCACGCACCAACTGTGACTAAATTGGCTGAAATTTGCATGGCCATAGTTAGAAATTTGAGTTTAACACCGTGCAAGTGAGGCCGTAGTCTGTGAGAGGTTTAATGATTAAGTCTTTCAATTCTAAAATGATCGAAATTAGGATTTGATAATCTGAATAGCCTGAGTTTGACTCAATTTATCATTCCCAAATGTCCACTTGAAGTATGTGGTTAAGAACCCTGACATTTGCCGTCATATTGTCCAGGTGCAGTTATAGAAAATGGCTTAATTATGGGATGGAAATACTTTCTGCCATTCAGAAAAGAAAAGAAAAATCATTTGAACTGTCAGGTCTTCTCAATTCCAAACTCCCTCTTTCAAAAATACTATGAAATGAGCTGAAGTCACAATCTCTCACTTTGCTAGTTTAATATTTAACCAGAGATGATGCAAACTGGAGAGCTGCAGGTAGAAGAAAAAGTAGAATTCGTCAGAAATAGTTGCACTGATTCCAACTAGATGGACCAGTAAATTATCATTAGCGATGAGGATGTTCAGTGTTGCTTAGTTACTGAATCATTGGATCGCGGTGATGCTCTCTGTGCCGTTTTTCATGCATTCATGATTGGTTTGCACCTGGAGAATAATGAGGGGCTAATTTGGGATGTCGTATGCCCAAATTCCCAGAAAGTATCCTGAAGCGACTGTATTAGATCAGTTAAAGTTGGGAACTAGCATTTGTGGGGTGATGTCACTTTTACAATGCTTGTGAAATCTATCTATCAGACACTGAAAGTGAATTATAATAAAAGATCTCTTTGTCTCCAGTTGAAAAGGAAACCTGCTGTTTGTGTCATCATCAGGAAGTGCAGTATATTCAGATGAAATCCGCATATACAGTAGTTGTGAGCATGTGAGCCTTAATTGTCTTTACTTAAAAGGATAGTTCACCAAAAAAAAAAAAAAATTCTGTCATTTTACTCACTCTCAAGTTGTTCGAAACCTGTATAAATTCTTTTTTTCTGCAGAACACAAAAGAAGATATTTTGAAGATTTTTGAAACCAAACAGTTGTGGGGCCATTGACCACATTGACTTCTATAGTATGGAAAAAAAATACTATGGAAATCAATGGTGCCCCACAACTGAGTAAAGATGACAGAATTTTTTTTTTTTTTTTTTTTTTGGTGAACTATCCCTTTAACATCCCAAAACTAACATAATTATTGTTTGCAGGTTTTGTTGCTAGGGGAGACCAGGGTTAGTTGTCTCATGTTTTACTCCAGTGAATATTTCTCAGGGTAGGTTTATTTTAGAAAGTCAGGTTCCATATGGACTTATACCTTTAAAGGTACAATATGTAAAATTTTTATATTAAAATATCCAAAAACTATGTGTTATATATTTCATTCTGCTGTGTACTTACATTATCCAATGTTTCCAAGAATTTGTAAATTCAGAGAAAATCACAATTTTAAATAGTGCCCCGTCCCTCTCTTGTCACTTTGCGCCCATCAATGAGGTAATATCTGCGTTATCCCTGGTTTCCGCTTGTGCTGCACAGTAACCATCACAAAAGACACTGACATCTGCATAATGGCTAGCGGCATGCTGCTGTTGTTTTGTTGAAACATTATGAACCATGGCAAGCAAACTTTGGGACAAAAGGAGAAATAAAACGAGATTCAATATCAAAAAATGAGGATCAATATCAGCGTGGCGTTTCCGAGATGGTGAGAGCTTTGCGACAAACTTTGACTTGACAGAAATGCCACTCTTGCACATTATTAGACAAGGTAAGAAAATATTGGCTATATAAGACTAATCAATGTTATATAACTCAACAGGACGAAGTGTTAGATTATCATCAGTATGATAATCTAATGTTGATCTATCTTACTGTTAAGTCTCATACAGGCAACAAACTAATACTAAACATTACAACTTTCAACACACTCAAATGCAGTTTAGTATGATAGTGTAACGTTAGACCAAGTGAAACAGCGCTGCGTTACCTCACATTTTTAATTCATCAAATAAACTGACCTGTATGAGTAGTATTTGAGCACTTGCGAGTAGTTTGATAGAATGAAATGTCCTCGTTTCTTTATATCCCCCGAGGCTCGTGTGCCACTGATATCTGTCTATCATCAGCAATGGCGTCCGCGATTCTCAGCCACGCCCTGCTTTATACCACCGTCATTTTAAATGCATTGCAAACATGCATTCACTCTTCCATAAACATTATTTCCCCATAAATATTATTAGATCCATCGGCATGATGACAAGTTCCATGATTCCATATTCACATCAATCTATGCCTTTGTTATTGACACTAAAGACTAAAGAGTAATGATCACAGTAAATTAGATTTTAAATATATTAAAATAGAGAAGAGTTCATTTAAATTGTTAAACTATTTCACAATATTACTGTTTTTACTGTATTTTTGATCAAATAAATACAGCCTTGGTGAGCATAAGAGATGTCATATTTTTATATGCTTCAACTAAATGTAAAGAGTAAAACTGTTAAGAAAACACAAAACAACTCATGAAAAAGGTAACATGTAAATAGAACATGTAAAAATATTAACCAGTTGTTTAGCCAAACATAATTCCTTTTATAAATTGTGTTAAATTAGATATAAAACACAAAAAATGTGTCAACATGCCACAACCTGATATGTAATACCTTTGGAACCCAATTAAAATGTATCTTCACTATATAGTAGCTATTAGATGTTAAATATTGAGTTACTGAAATCTAGCGTATATGAAAATCCCAGTCTCTTCCATTTATGTTTACATTAGAGTAATCGTGACACAGATCAGCAGTCGGTTGCTTTTTAAATGAATTTAGTATTTATTCTGCTGAATATTTTTTTTTTATCCTATTTATTTTGCTTTTAGAATGACAAATGATTTTCATTATAGGGCACCAGAACATGCTATTTTGTGGACTTCTTAAACATCAGAGGGGGAAAAATAAGCTAAAAATTAATTATCGTTGCTGTTCCCTTCTAGTTGAAATGAACTCATCTATGACGCACAGTTTTAAAGCATCTCTTCAGTGCTGTTGACACAGAAAAGTTTCAATAAGTGCTTGCTAACAACACTGAAGTACACCTGACATATGACATCAATTTTTGTGATAGCAGATGACAGCTTCGCAATTTATGAGGAAAACTTCATCTCATTCAAAGGGTGTAATCAGCAGGGGTTCGTCTGCTCTTTAGAAAATACAAAATAAAGGAAAAAACTACCAAATGTTAGCCCGCTGTAAACACAGAGTGTTGTTTCTAGCACTGCCCAAGTTTGGCAATCAAACCGCAAGTTTTTTTTGTTTTGTTTTGTTTTGTTTTTTTGCAGTTGTGTGCTAACAATTTTCATTCACATTAATGACCTCACAGGGTAATTTAGATTACAACGGCTTGCTGTCCGCCTGCCCTAGACCCAGACAAAGGTTAACTATCATAGTTAATGAGACGAGTGGAAAAGTCTGACACTGTTCTACTCAATTCATCACTGTGCAATGAGTGAACACTTTTTAATGACCTCTGATCCAGCCTTCTATTGTTAAGGTGCCATCTGCTGGACTGGCAGCACAACATATCTTATCAAATAATAGATGAGCAACAAAATGAATTCTGGGGTTGAGCTGGATTTGAGCAATGGAAGTGTTGCAGCTGACATTATGCCTCATTGAGTCTTATAAGAGCTTTAAAGTGTTTGAAATCATTATTGCCAAGCCGGCCAGTCAATTTATAATCAAAATATGACATGTTTTGGATTTAACAGACTTGTCCAGACATGTTCTGTGGTCAGTTTTAGGTCAATTTAGTTTGTAAGAAGAACAAATGGAAAATATCAGGAAAAGACATGTTTGAGCTTTGAACATTTTGACTTTCTATCAAACAGAAAACTTTCTGTCTATGTGAGAAATTTCTCTACCACCTCACCAACTGGGTTGAAAATAAAGGAAGGAGTAGACATTTTTCTATGGCTAAAATGACCTCACACATCCCTGGATCCTGTCAAAAGGGCATCACTGGATGCTGTTGAAAACCACTAGAAAGAAACACGTGGCACCATTCACACCTGCAAAACGCATTGTTCCCTTCACTCATTTCTCTGCTGGGTCAGCCCTCGGGGTGAGCAAGGAGAAACAATGATTTGAGCTCACCGTGGAGAGCTTGCTTTGATGGGAAAAACTTCTGATTTTTTCTGATTTTGCTGCATTTACTGTACAGCAGTGCCAGCTGACTGACCAGAGCTTTGTGCCACTGCCTGTCTTGTTGGTGGCATTATACACCAGACTCTAGTTAGCCTCTGGTTGTTTTAGCTTTTTTTTTTTGATATCTGTTGAAGATGGTACATCTTTTCTTTCCTCCTTGTCCCTTGGCTGTTAAATTATAACGAAGAGACATGGTAGTTTGCTGGGTCCAAAATAAACTTTTAGCCACATTGTATGTCATGTATTGTGTATGTAAGAAAGAAGTGAACACCTTCACACTTTTAAATGGAAGTATGTAAAGCTAATAACAAATAATTGATCTTTACGAGTTTGTTCTCAGTTACATGATCTTTAGTAATTCTTCTATCAATGTACATGTCAAATATCAATTAGCATATGATTGTTAAGACTGATAAGTTATGATAAGAATATGGAAAAGTTACGGAAATGTATTGGTCACCTTGTAATAACCCTGGCGTATCTTAAGTTGTTGTTGGTGTGAATTCTCATAATATTGTTTCCAACACAGGCCACAGTGTAAAGCTTTAGTTTAGTTTATTCTTTAGATAAAGAATTGTGGGTTTAACTTAACTTTAAAGGTAAGTTACCTGGTTGCCTTAAAATTTTGAGTTCATTGAAATTAAAAATTTGAGTTAATACAATTAAGGTGATTGGTTTAATCAACAGAAACCCAAAATATTATGTTGTCTGAATCACATTAATTATTTAACAAATCATGAAAATATTTTTTTATTGTTTAGGCATTTGACATTGTAAACAAACTAGAAAAACTGTCTCCATACAGAAATATCATGGAGATTGACAGCGAGAAACAGCACCTGCAGGCCTGCTTACTGATCTGTCTGTCAAATGTCAGAGCACCAGCACCATTTCATTCAGTTCAGCTGATTCTAATGCCTTTTGACCGCCAGGATATGACCTGAGATTGGAACATCTGTAAGGTCTGAGCATTTGTTCTACATGGAAATCCAGAGTTTGTCCCTTTGTGAGTATAACGTTCAGTTCCTGTAAAAACAATGTTGTGTTGATTGGTTCAGGTGTGGAGTTCAGCACAAGTGCCATGGTTGAGTTGATATATTGAGTTTTTCTTTATCTGCTGCAGGGACGTGTCCAGAAATCCAAAATAAATACTATACCGTGATTGGTCATGTCCCAAGTCTTTAATTAAGAATGTTTTTTCAAAATTGTGACTTCTAGGCCTGAAAAACTTTTATAATCATTTTATTATTATTATTATTTTAAATATTTTGTAAATTATTATTATCATCAGGGAAGATGGGTTATGGATCTTGGCCCCCTCCAATGAATTGTTCCATATGGGCCATTGGACACAATGGCCCACAGCTCTGCTGTGTTTACTACTGTGCCTCATGCAGTTGATATACTGTAGTAGGCATGTCTACTCCATTTGCCTGTTAGGAGAGAGACAGAAAGTGAGGAAGTCGACTTTAAAGAAAGAGCAAGTGAGTCTCTGTAAATGTCAAATGTAAAGCGTGTGTGACGAAGACTGGCCTTTGAGCGTGGTCTCAATGGAGCCTACTGTTTATTAGAGGCCTGAGAGAGCTTGTGATCATCCAGCCGGCACAGGAGTGGTCTAATGTGTGCCCACTCACCACTGTGGCATCAACATGCCTGCAATTATGAAAGAGGGTTAAATCAAACTGGTGTGTTTTGCTTTACCCCATGCTGAGTGCTTGGCTTTGCTGCCACGACTGCTCATGCTCAGATGCAAACACGAAAATGGAAACACTGAGTCAAGTGAACGCTCATCACAGCTGCAGTTCAAATATCTTGTTCGATAAGATAGGAACATAATTGTGTGGCAGATGCATGAATGCCACTGATGATAATGTGGCGCAATATCCTTAGCATGCACACACATTCAGACCACACTGAAAATATGGGATTTAAAATCTCATTTAAAAGGACTTTGTGAAATTCAAAAGGATGCTTTTTTGTTAGTTTGTTGTTGGTCCATACAATAAATGTTAATGATGTCCAATGCTCATTTTT
Source organism: Zacco platypus (assembly GCA_038088235.1). Lineage (NCBI taxonomy): Eukaryota > Metazoa > Chordata > Actinopteri > Cypriniformes > Xenocyprididae > Zacco > Zacco platypus. The sequence goes on from CM076065.1 coordinate 12,538,264, forward strand.
TGGATCCCATTGACTTGCATTGTACTGACAAAACAGTAAAAGCATTCAAAATAACAAGTATTTTCAAAATATATTCTTTTATGTTCCATGGAATAAAGAATGCCATGCAGATAATTCAAAATTCTGGGTATGATTGTTATTTTCCAGGTCTAATTTGATTCAATACAATTCACTAAAAACCACACAAAAAAAAAAATCAGGTAAAAAAGTAAACCTTTAACATTAATGGGGGCTTATTATGCAAAATGTAGTATCCGTAGTATCTGTAAACATCCCTATAATGATAAAATTCCACCACTCCTTTTTTTTTATAATCCCCATAAATCAGAAACAGTGTCTCAAAACGGGCTGTCACGTCTCATTAGGGCAAGCCCCGCCCACTCTCTGCCCTATTAGCATAGATCCCGCCTTGAGTGAGCCACACACAGTCCGCCATGTTTATATCCTCGCTAGAGCAGCTTATGGTAATGTCTAGGGCTGGGCATTGACACAAATTTCACAATGTTGAATCACACAATTTGAAGAAAAATATGTTAAGATAACCTATATGTCCAACAACTCCAAAATGTGTTGCAGGTCAAATTAACCCGGAACATAATATAAGGGATAAGCTTTTTTCTGTGAATCCGTCAATGAGTGTTAAAAATAGGAAACGATCTATTGTTTGGATACTACAGCTTAACTTTTCTGAACCCTTCTTGAACAAAGGACCAACCCAATCTGACTTTCCTGTGACTTTAGTTGGGCTGTTCTTATTTGGACCACCTCATTTCCCTCATTTGGCGCCTGTTAACACATTTCAGAACCGTCACACTCCTGGGGTCTCTATAAGGTAAACAGCATCTGTGCTGCTGTCTGTCACATGTTTGCTTTTATCACCCCTCCTAAACAGCATTGAGGGCTTCAGAGACCACTTGCTTCTTACCATTGTTTCTTAAAGTAAAAACCTAGAAGAGTAATGAAAATCCTTTGGAAAACAAATATATCTTAAGTGCTTTCAGCGGGAGACACATTGCTCATATTTATTTTTTCAACCAGTAAGCCACTTTAGCCACTTCTATGTTAGTGCTAAAGGTGAGATACAGTATAAACCTTTGAAGGGGCATATTGAAAACTAAAATGGGGATGTAGGATTTACTTTGATTTAATTTTCTCTCAAATATTACTAGTAAATTTCACAAAGAAACAGCAAATAACACATTCAATAAACATGAAATTATAAAGTAGAAAGACTGAAATAGTATTTTGTTGTAAAGCCGGGTTCAATTTAAAAAAAAAAAAATACTTTTTTTTTTTTTTTATTAAACTTTTTTTTTTCGGTCCTCCACGGCGGGTTCCATCACATCTGTGATTCTAACCAATAAGAGTGCAGAAGCTCTTCCGTACACAGCATTCAGACATGGTGAAATTAAAAGAGAGACAGTCGTATTGGTGCTGCAAGGTGGAATTATTCAACAGAGGAAAGATTCATGGAGCTATGCCAACAATACTCCTACCAATATGGTGTTTCCTCGAGGAACTACCACAACTGAATGAAAAACAGATAAATGCTGGCGAACGATAGCGGAGGCACTTCAGCAAATCATTAGCATTAGGCAAAATCACATTATCTGACACAGTGACTATCTTAAGTCACTGTGTGGTCTTAAAAATATTGTGTGGTCTGATCCTTGCATAAAACATACTCCAATAATCTTCGAAAATTCATTTTCACTTTTTGGCTCTTTTCCACTGCATGGTACGGCTCGGTACGGTTCACTTAAAGACCCCCTGTAGTGAAAACAACTTTTTAATGTTGTTTATATGTCTATGTGGTGTTTTTAATATGCTTTAAGACAAACCATGTGCAAATCATATCAACACCATTGCTGAGTACATCAATGTGCCAGCGGGCATATCATTAACAACGAACTAGCAGGAGAGTCTCGAGAGAAGCCAGGTTATCTCAGTATATTTTTCTGTTGATATGAAAAATCTTCCAGATTTGCAATATGACGGGTGTATGATGTATATTACGATGTTATGATGAACTATGCCTTTCTCCACTGACGTTCTGAGTTGTTCTAAGCGTTTGTAAGGATACTGATTATTTGCAGGCAGCTGTCTGACTTTGACATGGCAAATGGGAACATTGTGTAATATTAGCAACACATTATTGCTGTTTGATAACATAGTCAAGCAAAAGGCTAATCATATTAAATACCGTTTTGTGTCCAATGTTGTAAAGTGCGATACCTACGGTGGCCCAGTAGTGCACAACACAGCAAAATTTAAAAAGCAAACATAAGTTCACAACACAACAAAATCGAGTCACAACACAACAAAATAAAGCCAGAACACAACAGAAATGCTCCAGACCACTAGGGGGCTCGTAGAGCTCAGTAAAGTTAGTTTTCCTTGCTAGTGTTCTATAGAGTCGGCAGTGATATCAATCATAGACATAATAAATACATGTCTATGATATAAATACCACGATTAGCTTTAACAGTATTTAACCACTGTTTATCGACATGCACTATTGATTCAAAATCACCTACGTGCACAATACCTTCATATTTATACCTGTGAATGGTTTGACGCGCTACTATGATTGGTCTGCCAATTCCATCAAGTGGTTAAAACATATAATTTGTATTCATTAAAATTACTTTTAACATTTAAAAACAGATATGTTCAAATTGCAAAGCTTGTAGTAGATTTCTATTGGTTAGACTGAATTACCACAGGTGACATTTACATTAATGTATTAATACAGGGAGGTATAATTTCACCTGTAGTAAGTAAGTCTTACTAATAGGAAACTACTACAAGTTTTGGAACATGAAAAAAAAACTTTAAGTGAATTACAGTAAAAAACAAAAAACAAAAAAAAACAATTGTGTAGTGTACATAAAAGGAGGTATTGGCACAATTTCACCTGTAGTACGTCAGTCTTGTCACTACTACAACCTTTGGAACAACAATAACAAAACCTTTTGGTGAATTACAGTGATTTTTTTCCTGAAAATAATTGTTCATTGTAAGTACATGAAGATTTCGTTGTGTTGTGAATTTATGTTTGCTTTTTTAATTTCATTGTGTTGTGCACTATACTGGGCCACCGTAGATACCATCCCAAAAACATTTGGACGTTTAATGACCATTGAAAATACGTCCCTTCAACACATCTCGTCATGGTTGAAAAATAGTTCCAACGTCTGTCTTTGACGTTATCTTATTAATTAATTAACTAATTGTCATATATTGAACTACACGTAGCTAAAAGTCAAAGTAACAATTATACATGCAACCCCAGAGATTTGTAGACATGTACAAAAGCATCTGAGTGCATTTTTAGGAAATGTTCTGTTACATATTTTTACAGATTTATACCATCCTACTGCGACTATTTGTGTCCAGGGACACAACATTGCTGTCTTACCAATGTTTGCTAGGATTGTGCTGCATTTACCTCAGTACGTTGACCAAGTGGATCTCTGAGCTCGTGCGAGTGAGTGGAGGCGGTGCTAATTAGCATATTCATAGATCCCCGAATACTAAATAAGGCAAGAGGTACATTCAAGCTATTTTAAGGCATGAAGATTCTTTTCACAGGGAAAAAAATGTGTAAATATGTCATTTTAGTGATCAAAGATGAGTTTTAAGGGTAGAACGACCATCACACGGTCAGTAGACGAGACGCAGATGTTCCTCTCGTTGGTAGCCGAGGAGCTGATCCACAGCAGTAGATGCGGCGCAACTATAACAATCAATCTATAATCCCACCCACTTTGAAGCGGTACTAAACTGCAGTGGAAGAGCAAACCGAAAGTAAAGCGAGCAGAGTCATGCCGTGCTGAGCCGAGTCGTACCACGCAGTGGAAAAGCATCATAAGATGCTTTGGATATGAAATGTCAAGTCAATGAAGAACAATTTTAAGAAAACTTGACAAAAAAGCTGTGAAAAGTTTATTTCCAGCACTGTCTAGGACATTCACCCTCCTGAGGTCCTTCAGCTACTGCACAGCAGCTTTGGGTCACGGTCGTATTGCAGGGTGAACAATTTTCCAACTTGCACCTTCCTGGCTGAAGGCTGCAGGTTGTTTACTGTATGTTGTATCATCCATCTTCCCTTCTGTCCTGACAAGCACTTCCTGTCCCTGCTGAAGAGAAAACAAGATGCTGTTATCACAGCTCTTCGTTGTAGAAATGGTGTTTTTTGGATTGTAAGATATTTCTGGCCTTCGCCTGATATACACTTTTCCAAAACACCCGAGTTGCAGAATTTTAATAGTACTTTAGCACAGCATAAATAACACTTGATGTGGCTTTTTTGCAAGCCACTGTTGCATGCACACAAAGACCTGTGCTTTACTATAAAGGAAGCAGCTGCTTCAGAATTGGCACCAGTATGTTTGTAGGTCGCCTGATAACTCTGCACTTTGCTCCACTTGAAGATATTGAAGTGATTTTATGCTCTTTTTATTGTATGCTGTTGCTTCTGTCCAGTCATAAAAGACTGTTTACTTCAAAACACACTTCCTCTAGAAACAGCTATTTTTTGCATGTGTCAGAAAAATATACACTTATTTAAAAGTTTTGAGTCGATAGGATTTTTAAAAAATGCTTTTTAAAGACGTCTCATGCTCACAGAAGCTGCATTTATTTGATCAAATATACAGTAAAAGTTTTCAGCATCGTTACTATAGTTTTAAGTGTCACATGATCCTTCAGAAATCATTCTAATGTGATGAATTGATGCTAAAGTGTTAATTTGTGTTTATAATGCATCAATTAAGCATTTCTCTAAAATTTTACATTATATGCTCCTGGAGAAAACATCATTTATCCTGTGAATATGAATTATATTGAGGTTTGAACATACAATACAGAGACGTTTAACATGTCTTTATTTATCTTAAAATTAAATAAAAAAAGAAAACAAGAACATGGTCTTCTTTTTAATGAATGATATAGTACTGTAGCACAGCATATTCTTTATACCAACATGCATACAACATTCTTCATTCTTTCAAGCAGACATATTTATTTGTTTAAAATTAAATCCTTAATAACACATTTGAAAATTTTCAGTCAAGAACATTTTTCTCCTTTTCTTTTGTTATTTGATTAATATTAACGATGGACAGCAGCAGCTTATTAGACTGCTGTCACCAAATACGATATTCTCCCAACTGTTTTCACTCACTTAAGATATAACCGACATGTTTACATGAATACTCACCAAAACGGACATTTTGACATAATTTTTTGTCCATTTGTCTGTTCAAGCACGGAAAGACATGAAAGACAGTTCAGTACTCCAGCACTTTCTGAATGATGGCATTCCGTGAGAGCACAGAAGAGATCTTTACTGAATTGAGCTCTCTTTCACGCTTTTCAGATATTTATCCATATGTTCATTCAAAACTGGTTTTTATTTAGTTGTCGTCTCGTTTTTGTCTCGTTAAAATGTAGTTGACAAAATTATGACAGATTATAACTCAACAAAATTAACACTGCTAAAGAAACATTTCTTATGTTGAAAACAGTTAATATTTTTGTAGAAACTATGGTAATTGGATTAAAAAAAAAAAAATATATATATATATATATATATATATATATATATATATCTTACTGACCCCAAACGTTCAGTAACGTGATTCATCTCGTCATGTGAACCAAGGGCTCAAGGAACTATTTATTTATTGTTTATCATTATCTTTATTTTATTATTAGATAGTTATGTTAGATTAATTCACGTTTAATTTAATACTGTATTATGTTAATTTTGCATTAATAAAAATATATAAAAGTTCATGCATTAAATGAATAATTATTTATTATTTATTTAGTTTGGTTTATTTCATTTGTAATTTATTAGATTGGCCTTTTTTTCTTATTTGTTTATGAATGCAAAAATATTAAGAGTAGGTTACTATATACTGTCTCTTCACACAGACCACAGTACCAGCAACTTCTCTGAATTTGGCACTGGCCCTGGAATTGCCTCTAGTTTTATATCCACATCTGTTATTTCATCCCAATTTAAAGGCAAATCTCCTGCTCTAAAGCCATGACTCATGTCAGTTCCTCTAAGGAGCAGTTTTCCTCTGTGCTGTATAAAATAAATTAAATAATTAATAAAAAAGAACTGCTGTTACGTCCAAATTTACAGGTTTCCCTCTTTGGCGTATGGACTATGCTTCTGTTGCTGAATCAAAACATTTGGCAAACAGTAACGCTCAGTCAGCGTATTAATAATCAGCATGCATTTGTCATCTGAGATGTACTTTGCATGTGTACACCATCCGTTATCATTGGCTGTTGTTAAAAGTAGCAGATGCAGGAGACTAAGCTTTCTTTGAATCGAGTGGGGTTTTTTATGTTATGCATCAATGTAAACCAGAGCGTATTTTGAAGTGCTTCACAGCTGAATTCCTTGGCTCTCGATGTCCTTGACACTGTTAAAGTGAAATGCACAAGGGACGTTCAAACATTCATTCACTTTTGTCACAGTTCAAGAACACTCCAAATCTTATTGAATTGGTTCAAAATAATCACATCTGGACATCACTCAAAACTCTTAAACGAAAAGAAAAAAACCTAACCAGAAGTGACACGCGTGAAATTGAGATGCTTTGAAACAATCAGTGTAACATTCCATTTCGAACACAAGATTGTAATCCTTCACTGAGGAAGGACAGCAGTGGCTCATCTAAAGGGTGAAACGGAGTTGTTTCACTGCCTTTTGCAGGAGCCATATTTAATCAGCCTCCATCAGCTACATGTACCACATTATTAGCCTGATTTAAAAACATCCACGTCATTCCAAAAAACACTGGCTCCCATTGAAATTTCTGCAAATCGGCGAATAATTAAATGAGTATTCACTGGAATGTTAATGGACGGAGCTTTAAAGACAAACTGTGAGTCTTACATTCAGCAAGCTTGAATAAAAGAGCTGTTCCTGTGGTGCTGTGATAAGCCCAGACCTCCCATATGGCTGCGTGGACGTCTCCGTTTCTCCTCCTACTCCAGTCGCCACAGAAACGCGTTGGTGATTTATTCGCAGCAATACAGGGTGACATTTGGGAAATTTTTGTTTGTATAGAAAGCACGTAAGAGAATTACGGGGTATAGGTAGCTGTGGGAAAGAAAAGGAAGGGGTCCTTGACTTTCTCGTGCTGATGGAGTCAACGTTTTTTGCAGGTACACACCAGTACTTCTGTACGGCTGAATCTGCAGAAATTTGCAGTCTGGAACTACTTGCAGTCTGAATTTTTGTGTGATATGCATGCGAAGACATATGAACTCTAGAAAACTAAACAAGAAACTCAGGCGTGAACAGAACAGAAGAACAAATCAGAAAACGAAAGTTAGTTCACCAAAAAGAAAAGTTAATGGTAGGATTTTTCCATTTTTATTTTTTATTTCATTGTAAAAAAAGTGACTGTTTAATTCTGTACAGCGTAATATAAAAGTCAAAGAAATCACTTTTTTAATGGAACAGTTAGACAAACCTTTAGGAACCTTTAGACAAAAATTTAAAAAATAAAAATTGAGTATCATATTTCATGCATCAGGCTTTTATTGCTCATATTGTATGATATAAGAGAAATAGCAACTCAAGCTTGAGGAGAATAAAAACTATTTTATACTGAGATCCAAACTAAACAAAAATATGCAATTTGGTGCAGTTTCTGATATTTATATGGTCAAGACATTAGATGAAAACCTTTCAATGCAAATCACTGAGATTTTTATAGCAGACAGCATATACTTATTAATACCAGTTGTTACTCTATATTATCCTATAATATGTCACAGTAAGATATTTAAATGCTTAGTTTAATGTTCAAAGCTCTGTAGTTTTTATAGTGGTGGCAAAAGTGCAATGCAATCTAATACACTGACGATTAAGAGATCAAATAAAAAAGTCCCTATAATGTACCATATTTAATACTCACATTTTTAAATAAATAAATAAATGTATTTGATAATCAAGTAAACAAATGTTTCTGTGACCTAGTAAAAGACACATGTACCACAGCCCGAAGGTGGACATTTTTAGAATTATACTGAAGGGAGTTTAACTTGCTAAAACAGTATGAACTATCAATGACAGAAGTCATGTAGATGATTGTGTAGGATTTTCAGCAAAGATTTATCATCAGTTTAGAGGCTGTATTAATTTTTTGTATGAAATATGATACTGTTGGCTTTAAGGTCAAGGGTATGCACAACATTTATGAGTTGCGTTAGAATGCATGACTGCTTTTGAATTGTTTTCAATTTGGAAATATGCTTTTCATATGCAGATATAGTTCCTACTGATGCTAACCAGCTAAACCTTGATTCATTGGTTAGAAACAGTTAAAATCTGTCTTGAGGTGACATCATCGTCTAATATCTCTCCGGTCCGTTGTTGCAATGTTCCTCTCCATCACCTTCTCTTTTTCCCCCTCCTTAGATCTTTTATTCTCTCTTCTGCTCTCCTCCTCTCCATACAGTTGTTTCGTGCTCAACATTAGAGTAGAGAGAGTTAACGTAATTCATCCTTCTGATTTAAAGCACATGAGTCACAGTAAATGTCTAGGGATGAATCTGATCTCAGTCATTATTAATGGGAGTGTGTCTTTGTCTGCCACTCTGTGTTTGTGGTTTAGCATTTAGCCAGTAGCTGAGCAAAAATATTTCAGTCTTATAAAATATTTCAGTCATTAGTCAATAGTTTATTCATTACGTCAGTGTTGAATATGGGAAGTACCTATAAACAGTCCCTGCTGAAAAGACCGGCTCAAGTCAACATGAATTTCCAAGAGAGTTTGGAGCTGGTTTAGCTAGTGGACCAGCATGATTTTTTCTGATAAAACTGGTTGAGAAAGGAACTCTTGCTGGTTATGCTAATTATCTAATATTGGTCTTGAACTCTGTGTTTGTCTTTGGTCTTTTGTTTCACTTTCTGTCTTGGGTGCCATAGTTGTAGTTTTGTAGTTCAGTTTGCTCCTTGATTGGATCCAAAGTTGTTCCCCTTGTTACCTTGTTAGCCCCGTGTTTTTAGCCCTTGTGTTTCGCCTGTTGCTGTATGGTTTGGATTCCCCTCATGGTTCTAGTTCTCTGGTTTCATTGATGAATAAAAAAAATAAAACAACAGCATTTTTGTTACTCTTTTTTGATCAATTTAATGCAGCCTTGCTGAATAAAAGTATTAATTTCTTTAAAGGTGAAATATGTAAGAGTTTTTTGTTTAAATACATTCTCTTAACCCAGTTTGTTCATCAACTACTATTATTATGAAATTCATGGGTTTATTACCCCCCAAATGTGTGAACATTGAGCCTCCAAGGCACCATCAAAACATTTAGGGAGATCAGCTCAGATCTGTTGATCCCTTTCCGGCTCAACCAATAGCGTGAGTTTGGGGGCATGGCCACTGTAGCATGCAGGGCCAAGGGGTGTTTAGCCAGTGTGGGACCATGATTGATGCATTATATGGGAAAAGACATTCAGCTTCATTACAGAAGTGCAAGCTAAAATTTGCTGCATTTAGACCTTTAAAGATTAAACAGGTCATAAATGCTACAATGGATGCTTCAATACTATAGAGCAGGGGTGTCCAATCCTGCTCCTGAAGGGCCACTGTCCTGCAAAGTTTAGCTCCAACCCCAATTAAACACACACGCACCAGCTAATCAAGGTCTCACTAGGCCAGGGGTGTCCAAAGTCTGTCCTGAAGGGCCACTGTCCTGCAAAGTTTAGCTCCAACCCCAATTAAACAGACACGCACCAGCTAATCAAGGTCTCACTAGGCCAGGGGTGTCCAAAGTCCGTCCTGGAGGGCCACTGTCCTGCAGAGTTTAGCTTCAACTTACCACAATACACCTGCCTGGAAAGTTTCTTGTATGCCTAAAAACCTTGATTAGCTGGTTCAGGTGTGTTTAATTGGTGTTGGATCTAAACCCTGCAGAACAGTGGCCCTCCAGGAGCAGGAATGGACACCACTGTACTAGACATACTGTAAATTTCCAGGCACATGTGTTGAGGCAAGTTGGATCTAAATTCTGCAGGACAGTGGCCCTTCAAGACCGACTTTGGACACCCTTTCAGAAAGACAAATGTACTAGTTTATAATGTTTTCTCAGCCTCAAGCAGTTGTTGTGCATTATGTCAAAAAATGTGCCTGGTGCAGATACGTTGGATGGATTTATTATAAGCGAGTCTGTATTTCACACAGCGTGATGTGAAACGGATTGGGCTGCTCCGAAACAATCACAGAATACGTATGAGAGAGAATAATGAAATTAATGAATTATATTAATATATTTAAATTAATTTTAATTTATCTCGCAGTCCCCTTGGAGGATCACTGAGGCCCCCTAATGGGCCAGGTTCCCACTGTTGAGAACCACTCCTCTAGACAGAGAGTTTAGTCATTTGTCACTCATTTGCCAACTGTAACAGTAGTTACATTTTTAATTTATTTAACTTGTAGTTTTTGGAATTGGCACCGGGCTTTGTGACATCTAATCCAGCACACAAAAAAAGCATGTTCAAGTTTTTTTTTCTTTTTTTAATTAAAATAATAGATTTTCAGATTTTTGGGGATGGATCACAGGTGAATGCAGTTTCTTAGAGCATATTAAGATGCCTAAACAGCATATTTGTCAACAGTAAGTAAATGCCTGAATGTAGTGTAGCAAATGTTGTTTTTTAATTGCACAAGGAGATATTTCACCAGAATGTTAAACAAAGCTGGCATGTTATCTCCCACACACGCACCCACACGCTAATACCAGCTACAGGATGTACAATAACTGTCCACGGCAAAGCTCTGGAGATATTCCAGCTAAACATAAGCTTGTACATCAAGCTTGTGTTCGATTTTGAGTGATCTCTCACTTTATCCCTCAACTCAGCTATCACCCAAAATACCCCTTTACCTGAAAAATGCACTGCTCATCATCTTACACTGAAATGACACTTTATTTTTGTCTCTTCCACTCGGATAAGTTGGGATTCAGTGTGCCTCTATTACACCATGGCTGGGGGTCAAACCACGAGAGCTATCGGAAAGGGGAGAGGCAAGCTGGCTTTTAAATGACTCTTGGGCGCCGTATGCTCTCCATTCCCCTACTGACGCACACAACTGCGGTTACATTCACAGCACTCACTGCGGTAATGGCAGGAACTATCTAAAGCCCTGAACACTGCACTTCCACTCAAGAATTTTTGACAAGAGTTGACTTGTATGATTGAATTGTTGTTTTCCTGTTGTTTGGTGGTTTCCTCCAAAGTGTTTTTTGATGATACAGGTCACTTCTCAAATGGTTTTTCGAGTACACGAGACCTCTGAAGACTGGCCGCTGTGTAGCATACAGAATTGCGGAATACAATAAGTCATTTTGTGTCCGCTAAAGCTTTGCTTTTGTGAATTTCATGGTGGTTTAACGTGGTTCAGGTTGAGATATTGGATAAAAAGGACCTTGACTGTAAACTTCAGAAGCAGAACTATTGAAACTTACCCTCGGCCTGTTCTTTGGTCTGTCTTATAGGAAGTTACTGGAACGCGGCGTCCTTCAACACGCCATCTTCGTACCTGCATTTCTCCACTTTTCAAGGAGAAACAAGTGCTGACATCTCCTTTTACTTCAAGACTTCTGCTCCCTATGGCGTCTTTCTGGAAAACCTTGGAAACACGGATTTCATCCGGCTGGAGTTAAAATGTAAGAGCCTGGCTCATGTTGTCTTTGTTTCTCCCTCTTTTTGTTATCCCATTCTCTGTGTCTGTATGTGCTGCTGCTCACCTGAGTCCCATTGCTATGCACTTACAGCTGTGCAGTGTAAAGTTTAAAAAGAAGAAGTGCTGAGCAGGTACTTCCTGTACCACCAGGATCAGCGCATGACATCCTCTTTCCTAGTGTCTACTGGTCTGCTTCATTGCCTGGCTATTGTTTGTCTATTTGCAGCCCTGATTACAATACATTCGCCTCAAATGTTCTGTTGATTGTTCTCTGGTGAGTATGAATGGAGGCTTAAGAAGAAGAAAACACAACTGAAATAGAACAGACTCTGTAATTGCTTATAAATGTCTGTTTACTGACATTTTACTGCCTTTTTTCTGCAAAAATGGCTAGATTCTACATAAAACAGCATAACTGAGGATTTGAATTGTTCGTTGGGTAAAAAAGGCAACAAAAGAGGTGAATAATGCAGATTGAGTTTTCAACCCATGAGCTGAGCTGGCAGCTTCTTTACACTGTTTACCACACAATAGGCAAACCAGAACACAAAAATACACCATTGTGGATAAATCTTGTGTTGCGTACAGTGTTTCATGTTTCCTGAAGTGGTTCCTTATTGTCGAAGGATTTTTCGCTCTATAATGTATTACCTAAATGTCTGTCTAAATCTTTGCTGTTATGTGCTTTGTCTCCTGTTTATCTCCTCACCAGTCAATTGTTCAAGTCTTAACTAGACTGAAGGTCAAAAGGGAAAAGGACTGATTTACAGTCACTAGCTAATAACGAAGATTTTATCCATTCACAAACATACATTAAATTTCAAATTTAGCTTATAGGACCTAAATGAAAAAAATATATTTTTTTTTAATCATTTTTTTTCACTAATGAATCCTTTTGTTGATATATCCTCTCAGAGGTGTTCTTCATCAGATATTTAAATAATCTCAGTGACATTGTCTTCTTATGGCTCTGATTGGCTGATTGCCTTGTCAGCTTCATAATACACGTCTATTATGTTCATAGCTGGTTTGCAAATTGGCCTAAATGAATCAAACTGGTGAAAATGGATGGACTGATTACAAAATAAACAACTCACTGCTTTTGGTCTCACTTGAATCAAAATGAAATTCTTTGAAAGTATATGTGAGCACATTTTAGTAACCAATCAGTGACTATTATTCATATTAGCCAATGCAACAGTTAGTATTAATAAATAAAAGCTACACATTTTATTATTGTAGTTTTTATTTTTGAGTAATATTTATTTTTTTAGAATATAATAAGAATAAAAATAATAAACTCTCTTTTTATTTGGTTTATTTTACTCTATTTGCTTCTTATTATATTATTCTGTTTTGTTGTCTTGTTATTATATTATATTATAAACTTGCCTTGAGACTTTGAAATATCCTAGTAATAATTAATATTAAAAAAATATATAAACATACAAAAATATGATGGTTTTAAGTGTTAAATATGTTCTATTTGCATTCCACTTGTTAAAGTTATCACGTTATATTATGTGATGAGTTCCATTATAAATATTGTGCTCTGAGTAGCAGGGAATCATTCCCTCAGTTCTTACACCCTCACATATACATACAATCCTGATCCAGCCGTCTCCCCAGGCAGTGGTGTTTCTCTCAAGGGCTCTGGAGACACACACGGAGGGAAGCTGCTTAGTGGTTCCATTTGTCAAATTCGCACCTCCTGCAGTCTCCCCATCCTCATCTCTGTGGCACGAGGGAACACGAGGGTTACGGTGAGGCAGAGGACGTCACATTCCCTGCTCGCTCATTTACACACATTCCTGAATCCATACATAACCCATTATTTTTACACCCTACTGCTTTACCCTTCCTTTGGACTGTGAGGAGAAGCAAATCTTGTTCTCTTCCCTCCATTTTTAAATAAAAATAGGGAAAAAAAAGCTTCAGGTGAGACCAAGCAGAGAGAACAGCGACTCGCTTAGTGCTTTCTCAGAGGCTGGTGACAGCAAAACATCAATCACTTGATGAAGGAGTGCAGGGAAAGACGGCCAACTGGGCATTATGCATACAGCACATGTAAAAGTATGCAGGCTTGTCTATGGAGCAGACAGCACTTCCCGTCCTGAGTGTTTGTGCTGCTAGCAGGGCACGGATGCATACAAAGTGGCTCTGAATGAGCCTGATCGGAATGTGGAGGAAACAGGAAGGCATTAGCGCTTATTGCTGCTCGTTTTGCCCCAGCAGTGGCACGACCCTTCAGAGAGCAGAAGGTTATTGGCACCAGAGATCACTGAGGGTCTCGACATGACAGATGGGCTGCCGTTCCATATGCAGCGCTCAATCAGGAGCTTTGCTCAGCTAGAGGGTCTGCATATTAGTGAAAGGGGAACTGCCTGTTACAGGAAAAACACATCACAAATAAGCTCACATTAATATTTTAGTATTTCTCCTAGAATGCAGTGAGATTAAATACAGTCTCCTACTTCCCCAAAGCTGTGCAATCTGCTGTTAAAAATCTGAATATAATTCCATTTAATGTTATTTAAATATTAGTGCTGTCAATCGATTAAAACATTAACTAATCAATCACATTTTTTTTCTGTAATTAATCATGATTAATCGGGATTAAAAACATTGGAGTTTTTAATATTTTTATATTGTAATACTTTAAGGTAGAATGATTATTGTACAAGCGCCAAAGAGAACGTCTTTGTGTGCACATGAGAACACAGACACAACATTCAAGGTTGTCTAGTGTCTCAGTTGTCTTGTGTCTCAGTTGTCTCGTGGCGCTTGAATGGTTTAAAAACATTTGCGTGAATAAGAGCATGATCATGTAATGTAAACTCTAGCCAAATTATGACAGAAAAAACAAATGCTGTGTTAATTGAGTTAAATATTTTTGATGTTGAACTGAAAATTACAGCCAACACTTCAGTATTCAGTGTCACAAAAAGTCGTTCCTCTAAATGTTTTTATGGACCCTTGTATTTTTAAGGAATCCTTGATGAATACACCATTCAAAGAAGAGATTTTATTTGAAACAACATTTTTGTAACATAAATATCTTTATTTTCACTATCAATCAATTTAATGCGTCCTTGCTGAATCATTTCATTTCTATAATATATACATTTACATTTACATTTAGTCATTTAGCAGACGCTTTTATCCAAAGCGACTTACAAGTGAGGAAAACAAACAAGCGATTCTTCATGAATTGGCAAATAACACAGGAAGTGCTCACAATACAAGTTTCATACATTGCTCAGTACCATAAGCTAGAGTAGGAAGGGAAAAAGGGGGAAGGATAGGGTTTTTTTTTATTTATTTATTTATTTATTTTTTTATGAGGGGATTAAGTGTTCACGGAAGAGGTGAGTTTTCAGCTGTCTCTTGAATATTGCCAGGGAATCTGCGTTCCTGATGAAAGTAGGGAGATCATTCCACCAGCAGGGAGCAGTGAAGGAGAATGTTCTGGAGAGTGATTTTGTGCCTCTCTGTGATGGTACCACAAGTCTTCGTTCCTTTAGTGATCGCAGGCTTCTGGTGGGGACGTAGCGTTGTAGCAGTGTGTGGAGGTAGGAGGGTGCAGAGCCTGTGGTGGATCTGTAAGCAAGCATCAACGCCTTGAACTTGATGTGTGCAGAAAGGGGTAGCCAGTGCAGAGAGATGAAGAGGGGCGTGACTTGGGCTCTCTTAGGCTCGTTGCAGACAAGACGTGCAGCAGCGTTCTGGATCATTTGAAGAGGTTTGATTGCACTTGACGGCAGACCAGCCAGAAGAGCATTGCAGTAATCAAGCCTTGAAATGACCAGGGCCTGGACAAGCAGTTGTGTTGCGTGCTCAGTCAGGAAGGGACGGATTTTCCTGATGTTGCAAAGTGCAAATCTGCACGACCGCGCCGTCTTTGAGATGTGGTCACTGAAGGTCAGTTGGTCATCGAAGATAACTCCAAGATTTCTGGCCGACTTTGATGGGGTAATGGTGGTTGTACCAAGCTGTATGTTGATGTCATGTTGAAGAGTAGGAGTGGCAGGGAAGACTAAAAGCTCAGTCTTTGCCAGGTTGAGCTGCAGGTGGTGTTCTTCCATCCACGTGGAGATGTCCGCCAGACAGCTTGAGATCCGTGCAGCTACTGTGGAATCATCTGGTTGGAAGGACAGGTAGAGTTGTGTGTCATCAGCATAGCAGTGGTAGGAGAAACCATGTGCCTGTATGATGGGACCCAGTGATGTAGTATAAATGGAGAATAGGAGGGGACCAAGAACTGAACCCTGAGGAACCCCAGTGATCAGTTCATGAGGTTTGGATACCTCCCCTCCCCAGGCAACTCTGAAAGACCTACCTGTGAGATAGGACTCAAACCACTGAAGCGCAGTACCTGAGATGCCCAGTGACGAGAGGGTGGACAGAAGAATTTGATGGTTTACGGTGTCGAAGGCAGCAGATAGATCCAGTAGGATGAGAACAGATGATTTGGAAGCAGCCTTAGCAATCCGCAGGGATTCCGTGACAGACAGTAGCGCAGTCTCTGTTGAATGACCGCTCTTGAAACCAGATTGGTTGACGTCCAGATGGTCGTTCTGTGTGAGGAAGGATGACACCTGGTTGAATACAACTCGTTCAAGTGTTTTTGATATGAACGGTAGGAGAGAGACAGGTCTGTAGTTGTCCACGAGTGATGTGTCTAGCATGGGTTTTTTAAGCAGTGGGGTTACTCGAGCCTGCTTGAATGTGGTAGGGAAAGTGCCTGTGTGGAGAGACGAGTTAATGATGTGTGTATATTTTGTTAGAATAATTTATCTTGCTGATAAAACAACTAGTCCTTCCCTAGAGTCACACCATTGGTTGAGTTTGTATTGATATCACAGGCCACTAGTGTCACAGAAATTACACGCTTTACTATTTTTCTGGATGTTTTTTTTTCTTTCTTAATGTGAGAGTAAGAAAGAGAGAGATGGAGTGATCTGAAAAGTTGGGGAAAACACATTAAAAACCTCATCACCCAGCCTCATGAATATTAATTACGTGATGTAACATTTGCCCAGTTCTGAATAATTAAAGCCAAGTTGGTTCTTTGAGCTGTATTATGGCATGAGTTCTTGCATTAAAAAAACATCTAAACTAAGCATGAGGGTTGAAGACATATATCTAGCATGTTTACTTTGCAAAACAATTAGGATTACCACTTACCTTTTGCCTGTTCATTGAGTTTACTTCCATTCGGTCGTAATGCCATTGTTTTAAAAATGGCGGCTACAGTTCCTTCTTTGCACCGTGGCCAAGCAAAACAAAGCTGTTAGAATGCAATGATTGTCTTCTAAAAAGTTGAGAGCAGTCAAACTTCGAAAGTTACAATGATTTGTTCGCCCCTGAGATTGTACAGTGAGGTAAAGAGAGCAAAAACAAAGTTCAAGAGTGCATGTGTGCTGTTGTGTGTGTATCAGTGTCTGAGTCTAAGCCTCTGTGTCTAAGCTTGTCGACCGCACTGGTAGGTCATCTACGGCGGCACCCAGCGTAAACACTCCAGAGCTTTTCTCTAAAGCTGGATATTCACCTTCTGCATGAATCCTTTCTGAAAAGAAGAGTAATCAGGCCTGGCTGCAGGCCCGTGTGTGAGATTAAGAGTGTATTCGGGCCAGTTATGTGTGCGTGTGTGTGTAGGCAGAGGAGCAGATTGTGAAATTGAAGCTCTCCGCCTTTTTTCTAGCCTTCCATTATGTCTCATCGATTTATGCCCTGACTCCTAATCCTACTTCCTTATTTTGGCCTGCCTGGTTTTCTTCAGTTACGGCTCAAAACTGAGGGCCAGTGAAATCCACTCGGAGCATGAAATGAGTGGAGGGCAGCGTGTTGGGTTACTGTAGAGTGGGAGTTTAATTTCAGTCATACATCTAGATCGGCTGCCCGCTGCGTTCTGACTTCGGGCGGAATGCTAAATTAATAGTCTTTTTTAAAAAAACAGACTTTTTATGCATGTAGAGCTTTAAATTGAATATAATTTTATCTCAATCATCGTAGTGATTAATCTCAAATTATGCAATCATGTTTTATTAATTATTTAAAGGGTTCAACCAGAACAGAATTTCTGTCATCATTTACTCACCCTCATGTTTTTCCAAACCTGTATCCTGAGTTTCTTTTTTTAAGAATGTTGGTAACCAGACAGTTTACAGTAGCCATTGGCGTCCATAACCAAAAATATGGAAGTCAATGGCTACCATCAACTGGTATGATGCCATCGATGGTACCAACATTCTTAAAAATGTCTTCTTTTATTTTCATATTGGTTTGGAACAACATAAGGGTGAGTAAACAATGACAGAATTGTCATGCAGTGTGAATGTAGTTATTATTGTGTTAAACACACATGCTGATGCCCTTGAAATGGTTCTGATGGTCATGAAAAGAGAGTATTTTTAATGTCAAATTAAGTGTTCAAAAGTGTTGGGGTCAGTAAGATTGTTTGGATACACTTTAAAATAAGGTTCATTAGTTAAAGATTAGTTAATGTATTATCTAACATCAACTAACGTTAACATTAGTTAATGAAAATACAGTTGTTCATTGTTTGTGCATGTTAGTTCTCACTGTGCATTAATTAATTAATTTTTAATAATGTATTAGTAAATGTTGAAATTAATGTCAACAAAGATTAATAAATGCTGTGTAAGTGCAGTTAATTGTTAGTTCATGTTAACTAATGTCGTTAACTAAAGTTAATTAATGAACATTATTTTAAAGTTTTAATGATTTTTTTTAATGTTTTTGAAAGAAGTCTCTTATGCTCACCAAGGCTTTATTCATTTGAACAAAAATACTGTAAAAACTAATATTTTGAAATAGTATAAAATTTTAAAATAACTGTTTTATATCTTCAGCTCACAGTCTCCATTACTCTGTCACATGATCCTTCAGAAATCATTCTAATACTGTATGCTGATTCGCTGATGTGCTCAGGAAAGATTTATTGTTATTATCAAAGTTGAAAACAGTTGTGCTGTTTAATGTTTTTGTTGAAACGGTGACAGATTTTTTAGGATTGATGAATAGAAATTCTTAAAAACTATATTTTTGGTGATGGAGAGCTTTTGTATCATTAACCACTGATATTTTTGTTAAATTTAAAGTTAGGGTAGGCATTTTTGGAGATGCTAGCAATAGCAATCCCACTCTCCCTTCAGAGCTCTCCAAAGCCACGTCTCCTCCAGAGCAAAGCATCACGAGAGATGCGTTAAATTACCTACATGTTTCAAAGCATACAACATTACAATAATGATGAATGTAAAACAACTTACTTGTACCGCCTCACTGCTGCATATTCAATTTGGAGCTGATAGCGTTGCCACTGAAAAGCATAATTCCATGCCTGACAACGTGAACAACTCCAAGTAGAACCTTAATTACAGTAATTACGGAATGATGTGAACGCAGCATAAGCTCGTTGTTTTGGTTCAGGAGGAAGGTGGCTTTTTTTTCTTTTTTTTTTCTTTTTTTTTTTCTTTTTTGCGGCCCTCAGCGACTGTCTACAACTCCGCATAGCCTCAAGGAACACGCTGATGACATATGATGTCTGCGTGAACAAGGTGTGCGGATGTATGCAAACACATACGTTGACAGGCGGGTAGGCAGGTTGGACTAAATGCAATGATTGGATGAACATTTTTTGATCCTGAAATTTTCAGAGAAGATACTTATACATATTTTAATATTTGGACCACTTCTATTATTGATTGCTATCAGGATGTGAAGAGAGTTTCAACCAGTATTAGAAAAAAAGTGTTTTTGAAAAATATTGCCTACCCTACCTTAAATGCCCCTTGCTGAATATAAGTGTTCATTTCTTTCTAGTAGAAATGCTACACATTCTCACTCAAAAGAGTAAAAATTACATTTGAAATATTTTGAAGCTTTTTTGCATGGTAAACTCTCCACAATCAAAATGTCATCTATGTAGTGCTGACTGCCAGTGAGTTCTAAACCAAAAACCTTAGATTCACGATTGGGTCTAATCTCTAATATCTCTCTCTTTCAGTCTTTCTGCTGCTGCCCTCTGTTGGCATTGTCTAGTACAATCTCTCTACTGTAACTCTGGTGCTAGCCCAGGGGAAAGAGAGCCTCTCGATGGATGATTGAATGATGGGTGGACGCCCACATCTGCTGCTTCAGTGCTGTTTCATCTCAAATGCTCTCTGCCACTCCCTCTCATCTCTGCTGAGGAAATCTTGACATCAACCACCATTGAATATTCATGCCTGATTTCAAGGCATAACTGAGCTTATAACTCTCTCTTTGCCTTTTTTTCACTAAAATGATTTATTAAGCTTCACCAATTTATGTTTTATACTTAATGCTTTCAAGCTTTTCAGTTGGATTCACTCATATGCATGCAGTCTTAACTGCTTCCTCTTTGTGTTTGAAGTGTTTCTGAAGCAAAATGGTGTTTAATTACAATAGTGTCCTATATTTTTATGTTCAAATTCAAATTCATTGTGATGTCTCTTCCTTTAAGGGGCATATATTTGGGGATTAGCACACTGGAATGGTAAAATCTCAGTCAAGCCAACCCAAAAATTAGATATTTTTGGCTTCACCGCATTAAAAATTGCACAGCAAGTGGGAGCCTTTTCTGAGACCGGCTCTTTTCCTCCTGTGCTTATTATAAGTCATGGCAGCCTCCTCTGCATTTCTACACATCACACTTTTTGGACATGGAAATAGCTGTTGGGCTTGTCAGATCTTCCCAAAAGTATCATTATTATTTTTTAGTCCAGAGCAAAGCTCTCTGCCTGGGATGTTGGCTGAATGTGGATATGGCTTGGATCCTCTGTGGGCTCAGATGCCAGGAAGATCCTTAGTCTCTCTTTGATGCATCTTTAATGAAGTGGAGGCTCTCTGGGGGCCTGAGGGAGAAATGGCAATGTGACTCTCCAGAACACCTGACCGCTTGTGTGAGAGTCAAGAGCTCTCGCAAAATGCGTTGACAAACGAATGAGAAAAGCATCAGCCTTTGATGGGGTCCAGACCCCTGAAATATCCTTTTCCATTACATTTAAAAACAAGCAAGAGAAAGAAAAGTAAAAGACATGTGGCTTCCTTGCATGGATGAAAGGCATAGTTCCTGCAAAAATGAGATTTACTCTCCCTCATGTATTTCCAAAACTGCATGAATTTTTTTCTATAGAAGATATTTTGAAAAATGTTCCAATGTTTTTTGTCCTGGCGGTGAAAGTCATTGTACACTGAAAACGTTTAGTCTAACTACTTGTACCAAAAATAATTGTTAGGGACCAGTGTTGGGGAAAGTTACTTTTAAAAGTAATGCATTGCAATATTGTGTTACTCCCTAAAAAAAGTAACTAATTGCATTTCTTAGTTAAAGTAACTAATAAATCACTAATAAAATTAAATGCTATTTTTGGCGAATGTTAAGGTCCTTTCACACCTAAAGTGAAATAAATAAGCCTCAGGCTGAAGGAAATCTGTACAGTAGAGGGCGCAGCTCTAACAAACCTTTCAGCTGTGCTGCATTTCTAAAGAATAAGATAAATGAGTTCAACACTCTTATTTCTAAATCTAAAGTTATTAGATTAAGTTGTTGAATTAGATAATTGACCCTTCGCAAACTGTTTAATTGACAGGCGATCTGACAAATCATAACCCTGAATCCGCCATTTTGTCTGACAAAGTAGTCAGAGGAGTTAGTAGATTAACGTTGGTGAGATTGAACTTGAAAAATTGTGTGTACTCACGTCTTTCCATGCTTGAAACAACATTCCTTCTGATGTCCATTCATGTTTATTTGATGCTATAAATGAACTAGTATGAAGAGATGATCGGTTCACGAGCCGATTGAAGGAGCTGCAGCGATCTGTCACGACACATTAAAGAGCAACTATACAGTATTTTTCTAAAAAGTATCTTTAAAAAATTATGATATATTAAATATGTAACTAAATATTAAATATGTTAAATATGTTTCATATCTGCTCAAGGTCAGCAGCAAAATTGGTTGATAAAGTGAGATTAAACACAAAGTATATTTGTGTAATTTAATAAAGTTAATTATTACAGGTTTGCATACAATTCTGAGATTGCATTTCACTGTTTTCATTCATTTTGAGGAATACTGATTGTTTTCGTGCAGGTGAGATGAGTAAATGCATGAGCTGTCAGTCAATAAATGTGAAAAAGTAACTTAAGATAATTTGTTTTAAATTGAAAAAGTAATGCGTTACAAGTGGTATGGGTACTTGTTTGGGTAGATTAAGGGGTAAGGGAAGGTTCAACAGTGTAATTACAGATGTAATTACAGAAATCAATTACAGCTGTAGCTATATCCAGGTATTTTTTTTAATATAAGTCCAATTTAAATATAAGTGCAAGGCAAAACATGTATGCACACAATAAGTGCAAATGATTATTTTAAATGTTAGTACAAAGTAGTTAAAGACAACTGTTCTTTTCAATGTTCTTTGGCTGTACTTAGCTTGGTAAAGAAAATTCTGGTTTAGTGCATTATAATTTCCTTTTGACATGCAGATACCAGAATATATACCATTGCAAATTAGCATTCACCATCTGTATAAAAGTCATTTATGTGGTATCATGAAATGCATCAGGCCGTAACTGTTCTGTTGAATTGGTAGATCTACTCTTAGCCAGTTTGGCGGGCGATCTAATATACCCATATAAACACAAACCCACTTTTTCACTGCCATGCTGTTTGGCTTGTTGATTTTGTTTAGTTTTCTTGTGAATGCAAGAGCAGCGGTCCGCTGAATGCCCTCAGTTGTGGACCACAGAGCGGTCCACACACATAAACAAGCACACACACAAGAGAAAACGCTCCCCAAGAATAGTGGCACACTCATGAAGCTCAGTGCTGGCTGGCCAAGTGCAGGAAATCCAATTACAGGGATCAGAGGGCTGAGAATGGTGGAGCAGCCCTAGTCCAAACTACACACCTGCCCTTCTCCCTTCTCTCTCTCTCTCTCTCTCTCTCTCTCACATAAATGTTCTTCAACACTCTCAATGAGGGAATCATTCTGTGTTTATTAAGTCCCCCTTGTTGTCAGTGGCTATTTCTTTTATTTAAAATCTGGTGAAGTTTGCAACATCTACTGTAGTCACTGTGGAGCTGAATACTTGTATTCTGAGGGCTGAATCATCAAATGTTGTTCTTACTAGCTTTAATGTTTTATATTATTTTGCGTTCTTTTACTCAGAGTCCATAGTGTGATGCTCTGCTCTGTACATTAAGTCCATAAAAATAGGGCACAATGTACTGTGTAAGCATTTTCTGCATTGATTTTTCACGTTTTGCCCGTATTTTGAATGACTCATTGCATTGTGCGTTAGTCTTAAAGGAAATGTCCGTAAGCTTAACGGATAATGTCCTGGCAGAACATTACCAGTACATTACCCTTCTCGTTTTTCTATGGATTTGTTTCTTACAGTTGGATCTCCTATGCTTTCTTATTTATATATGACTAAATTATTGCTGGGATTTTGCTTATTATTTCGCACATGTTTGGCAACGTTGATATGTATGTGGGTGTTTCTTCAACCTCAGGCAATTTTATATGCATTTATTTTTTACTTTTTTTATTTTTATTTTTAAAACTCGAAGATATTTTATGAAGGTCATATTAAAACTTTTACCATGCCATCATGATTTGCTACTTTTCAATTGACTTTTATTTATAGATTGTAATGTTTTACCCCTGTCCCAGGCGTTTTTTTACATGTTACAACTACGATAATTGAAACAAAGAGTGGACTTTTTACTATAAACTGTTGTGAAAAGTATTTATATAATTTCTTCTAAAAGTGATATAAAAATAAATGGCAAAATTTTGATTACACTAAACATCTGTTCCTCTAATAAATGTCAAGTTATTACGATGATATTTGGGCCTGGGTCTGATGTATGTCCCGTGTTTTGTTTTATTTAAAAAAGAAAATTTAAATTTTAAATTGCTGTAGTATGTGGAGCTAAAAGTGCCTAGTTGAAAAAACACTCGTGTAACTGCATTATAAATATAAGCTTGAATATTTAATGTATGTTTATTTTTGTTAGCATTTGTGCACATAACTGATCTAAAATGAGCCACACCTGCACTGTTCTAATGTTCTGATGGAACAGACCATCTTCTTGGCCTTTGCTCACAGACAGAGGTCAGGTGTTCTGATTGAGCGTGTCATAGTTTCCCTCCTCCAGTTCAGAATCTGGGATGAACAGGTGGCTCTGTGGATCCCTAATTCCTGCAACATCTGCATCAGATCATAGAACAGTAAAACAGCACCCCCTACTGAGAGCTGCAGGAACACCTGCCACTCCAGCCATAAAGAAAACCAGAAATCAGACCTCCAAGAGCTTTCACGCTGAACATTTCATTGATTTATATAGCATAAATAACATAAATAAAACTGACTGGAGGTGGCTCACAATAGCAGATGTTTGTAAGGGGGAAAAAAATGTATTGGCACAAATAGTTGTTTTCGTGTTTGGGCACTCTGTGTCCTGCAGCTGCCATACTTGGTATCACAGCACATCTCTTAGCTTCCTAAGATGGTGACAATAGCAGTGGCCCGCTATCACTGCAGGCTCACTACGCTGCCGACACAAAGCAGATCCAATTTAGTTCTTGCCTTCAGCATCTGTGCAGCCATACAGTACCCCTGCTGAACGGAGCCAGTCGGCCCAATAAATTTAGAGACATATTTGACTAGAAGCCAGATTTGACTTTTTAAATAATTTCGCTCCAGTGTGTAAATGGCAGACTTTGTATTTCTTGGCTTTGTGTAGTATATTATCGTGTGTCATGTTGTTAATTGTAAATTGATATTTACCCCCATGGTGCTATAAAAGTCGCGAAAGCCCTCATTTTCATTTTGCGGTCTGGAAATGTAGCTAAAGCTTGAAGCATGAACCCAACTAGCTGTCTGAGCATTTGAAGCAGTTGTTTTAGGTATCATGTGGCATCATGAATAATTATGAGACAGTGGCTTCTCATCAGATATACTATGCAGTCATTAAATACAGTCATTGTACGTTGTGTCTGAGAGTAGCTTTAGATTAAGGGTGAACAATGGCACTGTTGCTATGACATGTCTCGGATGTCAGGTGGATGTTTCTAAATTTATCAATGGTTAAACCTCAAGAGGCCTGGTCCTCTGGGGCCAAACATGACACACCACAGCAGTCATGGCTCAAACACATCTCGCCTCTCTTCTCTTTTCTCCTGCCATAAATACCAGCTCCTCCTCCAGGAGTACAGCTGTCAATCTTCACTGTTTATGTAGGAGAATATGCAACACTGACTCATTAAAACCTGTTGTAGCCTAAAATAAATTCAGCACAGTGAACTAACTCTATCCAGTTCAGTTCAGGGCTGTTAAGAGGACTTTAAATGACGTATACCTGAGTGAAATGATGGCAGGCAGATAGATGAGTTTGGTAATTCTGCATTTTAAGTCACAGCATTGGATTATTTCTTCCCAACAATCACTGAGCAAAATAATAATATATGAACATTAAATGAGCCATTTAAATAAAGCATTTGACATTTCAGGTAATTATGCAGTCAAGTAATCTAACACTTTAAAAAAAAAAAAATTAATTAAGTACTTACAAATTAAGATGTGAATTAAAAATAATTGTTATAAAGTGCACAAAATGTTTCAACACCAATTACTGTTTCAAAGTACTTTGAAAAAAACTAAATGAGCAATATGCATACAGTAATTGCATACAGTACACAAGCCAATCTGAAAAGCAAACCGCCAACTTTAAGGTAATGCGCATTTAATTACTCTGTGTTCACATTATTTTTTAGATTTTTTAGATTTCTTATTTTCCATATAAAATTATTTATTTACACTGACGGTTAAAAGTTAATAATTAAGATTTTTAAATGTTTTTCAAATGAGCCTCTTCTGCTCACAAAGGCTGAATTTATTTAATCAAAAATAGAGTAAAAGAGTAATATTGTGAAATATTATTACATTTTAAGGTAATTTATTTATTCCTGTGAACGCAAAGCTGAATTTTCAGCAGCCATTACTCCAGTCTTCAGCGTCACGTGACCCTTCGGAAATCATTCTAATATGCTCAGTATTATAATAGTTTAAATGGTCTCTCTGTTTGTTTTTCTCTATAGCCCCAATGGTGGTGTCGTTTTCATTCGATGTAGGAAACGGGCCCGTGGAACTGAATGTGTATTCTCCTACCCCACTGAACGATGACCAATGGCATCGGGTCAGCGCCGAAAGGAACACTAAAGAAGCCATTCTGCAACTAGACCAGAAATACAAGGAGGTCAGACCTGCACCTACACAAGGACACACGCGCCTGGAGCTCTACAGCCAGCTTTATGTGGGTAAGGGCCGCATGCACATCCACATATAGAGTATATATGGATTCATGTGGGTGAGGACTTCAGACAAACACACTTTTCCATACGCCCACCCTAGAGAACTGAAGCCCTGTTCATACTTGCAGTGATATGGTTGGAGGTCAGCAGGATGCTGTACTGTTGTTCTTTTGTAGTCATTCCTAATGTTATTGATGGACTCTTGAAAATCTGATTGCTGATTTAAATGGATTAAAAGAGGATCTTTCTTCAATATCATATGCTTTTAAAATAAAGCTTCTTTATTGAGATCAATGGTTCCATGAAGAAATTTTGACATTCATAGACCCTTTCTATTCCACAGAAGGTTCTATTTAATGGAAAAAAGGTTCTGTTTACTAGTGCATTTTCGTTTTAAAACAGTGTTTTCATATGAAAACAATCCTCATCTAAACTGGTCCACTGCGTTTCAGAAATGATCTCCATCTGCACTACTCGACCAAAAACGCATGTCACATGACCGCTCATGCACTCTGGGCATCCGCATACAAGTGTAAACAATTGCATCTTCCACATGTAGACAGAGTCGTCGAGGCTCTTATGTTACTTGGCTGTTATGGGGTTCTTTTCCCAAAAGCATTTTGTTTAGGCTTACGATGCTTTGCGAAACGAAGCCCTGGTCTGTTATTGTCGTATTCCGGTAGCGTAATGTGGGCAGCCACACCTTCGTTTTCAAAAGTCAACGTTTTGGTCTGTTTACACTGAAACGCAACCCTGGAGTTTTCAAACCAAAATGGTGTATGCAGCATTTTCGAAAGTCTCCGTTTTCAAGGTTTGAAAAAGCCGGAGTAGTGTAAATGACATGCAGACGTATCTGTAGCAAACGTTATGTGTTTTAAAACGAAAATGCACTAGTGTAAACAGGGCCTTAGATTATTAAAATGTTGTTCACAGTATGAAAAAAATGGTTCTTTTAAGAACAGTTGACTGAAATGTTCTTTGGAGAACCAGAAATGTTTTTTCTATGAAAACCCCCTTTTGGAACCTTTATATTTAAGATACTTTATAAAAAAGACACAATTCCTCCTGAATCTCTTCATTCTTAGCTGTTCTTTTGAGTATGAATTATTCTCTCTCTGTCTCTCGCTGTTTTTGCTGAGAAATCAGCTGTTTCTCTTGCGAACAGAGCTCTGTGTTCTCGTGTGTCTGAAAGTGAAAGTGTATTTATAGGCAGCTATCTAAATGCAGGTGTAGCTATTAAAACCTGCACTTAATGACATGGAACCCTGGGGAACCTATTCGCCTTCAAAGTATGAAAAAGTCCACTGTAAAGAAAGGGAAGTTGAAAATGGGTTTGACTGAGTATGGCTGAAAAATGTCTCTGGCACAGCAGGGAATCTGACTAATAATGGTGTCATGCGTGCTATGCTAACATTAGCAAGGAGTCTTTTTATGGCTTTAAAAGTGTGAAAAAGCTGTGTCACTCATGAGGCAATTATCTTTTGAACAGAATGGCTTTGGGCTTTCATTGTGCTATTTTGTGCTTTGACTTATTCTTTTCAACAAATGACTCTGACGCTCATTAAGAGAAAGGAAGATAATACACCCCTATGGCTTTCTTGAGAAAGCTTTTAGAAAGCTTGTCTAGTTTGCGTATTTAAAGCTTGACATCAGGAAAAAGTGTCCAGGTTTCCAAAAATGAGAAAATGAGCTGAAAGCTCAAAGTTATTAATTGATTTTGTAAAGCAAAATTCTCCAACACAGGAACTATACAGGTTTATTATTATTATTATTATTATTATTATTATTGTTATTAATGTTTGTACTATAACTGTATCAGAATTTGTAATTTATTAAAATGTATTATTTATAAATACAAAATATATAATTTTAAAATGATTATACGTTTTTTCTCTAGATTAATTAAAGGAAAGAATGTTTAGTTATTTTCATTTTAGTATAACAAAACAATAATCATCATCAAAATTCACCTACAAATTTTCAAATATTCACAAAAAAATTTATATCAGTGCTTTGAATTTTTTATTTAAATGGACAGTGTGAACTGATTCATGGAAATAAATCAATCTTACCAACTCTAGCTGCAACTTTGCCAATAAAGTTTTAATTGGATGGTATTCAAATTTTGGGTTTTGAAACAAGTATAGCTTAAAGAGGTGGTCACACTAGGCTTTAAGCATGTCATATTTCTTTGGAACCAGCAAAATCATGGATTAATATTCAATATATTGCCCAGCCCAGGCCGTAACCCTTTCTTGGTCTCATTTGCATGTTGTCCATGGAGCACATGAAATTTTCATTCTTATTCTGGATCGGAAGAATGTTGGACTGGCATTTCGATTTCATTATCAAGCACACTAGGGTTAGGTGTAATGAGCCTTGCGGTTCAAATGAATGTTAAAGGTTCTCTAATTCTTGTCCATTGTTTCAGCAGAAATGTATAATGTTGATGTGAATGTTTGTGGAGAGCAGCTTTCAGTCTTTAGTCCCTGACCCTCAGTGGGAAAACTAATTGGTTTATTTCTGCTGAGTGGGCAGGGGTGGAGATGTCCAGACCTGTCAAGCCTCTCTCTGGCCTCCTCTCCTCTGCTTATGAATTGCTTTGTGCTCACTTCTTCAGCACCATTTAGTCCCATGCCATAATTTATTGATAAAGCTGATTGCTTTCTACTTCCTTTCACCCATGGATGCTTGAGTCCATTTAAATTTGTTTTGCATTTATAGTGGCCTCTTTATATTTAATGAAAGATTAAATGCTTGCTCGTTCTTTATTATCTTTCTCTTCATATCAAATAACAAGCAGACCTTTGATTTAACAGCCACTAACACGTTTACATTAGTTCCTGGTATTATAATATGCATATGTCGGTATTCACTGTTTACATGAATCTTTAATACTCTCTACTACCCACCATCAAGTTGTTTTTCTTTTTGTGTTCTCCTTAAAGCTTGGCCTTTATTATGCATTAAGTTTCTCATCACTGCATGTTTTTTAAATTATTTGCATATTATATATAATTTTCATTGTTTGTTTTTTTATTATTTTATATTTTGGTGTTATTTTTTCTTTCTTTCATTGCTTGCATGTCTGGGCGATATGTGTTCTCCAAAGGCAAGCCAGCATCATGGGCCTGTCAGGACAGTAGGTAACTTTTTCTTAAAATGTACCCCAACAGTCTAGATTATCTTGGATTAACCTATATTATCTATCTATCTATCTATCTATCTATCTATCTATCTATCTATCTATCTATCTATCTATCTATCTATCTATCTATCTATCTCTGTCTGTGTCTGTCTGTCTCTGTCGTTCTGTCTGTCTCTGTCTGTCTCTGTCTGTGTCTGTCTTTCTGTCTGTCTGTGTCTGTCTCTGTCTGTCTTTGTCTGTGTCTGTCTCTGTCTGTCTCTGTCTGTCTGTCTGTCTGTCTGTCTGTGTCTCTGTCTGTGTCTGTCTGTCTCTGTCTGTGTCTGTCTCTGTCTGTCTCTGTCTGTGTCTGTCTCTGTCTGTCTCTGTCTGTGTCTGTCTCTGTCTGTCTCTGTCTGTCTGTCTGTCTGTCTGTGTCTCTGTCTGTGTCTGTCTGTCTGTGTCTGTCTCTGTCTGTGTCAGTGTCTGTCTGTCTGTCTCTGTCTGTCTCTGTCTGTGTCTGTCTGTCTCTGTCTGTGTCTGTCTTTCTGTCTCTGTCTGTCTCTGTCTGTGTTTGTCTGTCTGTCTGTCTGTGTCTGTCTGTCTGTCTCTGTCTGTGTCTGTCTTTCTGTCTGTCTGTCTGTGTCTGTCTCTGTCTGTCTTTGTCTGTGTCTGTCTCTGTCTGTCTGTCTGTCTGTCTCTGTCTGTCTGTCTGTCTGTCTGTCTGTGTCTCTGTCTGTGTCTGTCTCTGTCTGTCTGTCTCTGTCTGTGTCTGTCTGTGTCTCTGTCTGTGTCTGTCTTTCTATCTGTCTATATATCTATGAGTTTCCTATCTATCTATCGTTCTGTCTACTATCATACTATCATTATGTCCGTCTGTCTGCATACTCTCATACTATCATGTCTGTTTGTCTGTCTGTCTTGTGTCTCTGTGATATTTTATATTTTATATTTTATTTTTACTGCAACATAAGGCTACAAAACAGCCTGTACAATGTAAAGGTAAAAGCAGAAAAAATATTTCGCTGGGCAGGATGGTCTAATAAATGTAATATGCTAATTCATTAAGTTTTCATTAGAAAATAATTTCCAATTCAGGGCTCATCAGAGATGGAGGCAGTGAACTTCAGGAGGGTTTTAACAGCTTGATATAACAGCCTCTTTCCTCACACATATTATGAGACACTGTACTTTCAAAAGCTAAAACACGTCTTGTGTTTTTTAAAACAATACTGCTGAAAAGATTTTGTGAGGTTGATTTTTCAGTAACAAACAAGGGCAGAGGGAAATAAGTGATATGAGCTAAGTGACATGAATACAATTAGAATAATTATGCGATGAGGTATAAATAGAGATGTTCATTAAAATGTGTTTGTGTGTTTATCTTGTGTTCGTCCTTGAAACATGAGACATTGTGTCTTACATTTTATTATAGCAGAGCATATTTACTGTACATTTGATGATAAGAGTTCCGCTCAGGTTTATTAGCAAAGGATTCAGTGAGTTTGTTTTGTATTAAATAGGCAACCAGGTCACCATTTCAATTAAAACTCCCCTGTTAATGTGAGTTTGAGTTAAACAGAGTTTAGAAAACTTTGAAAACTTCATATGTTTTCTTATTTTGTAAAGAACAAGCAACCTGAAATGTCTCTAATAAACAGATGCTCCAATCCATAAAATTTCGCTGGAGGAATTGATAGAGCTTTCCTCGATTGGCAGCTTGATAAATTGTTTGTACTTGTGTGTCTGTATTTATTATTTACCATTAGTAAGTAATGGATGCATCCTGCCAGGACATTTATTATTAATCTAGTATTAATCTAGCAAATGATTGTATGATTTCTGTTTAACTGAGCAGTTTTCTATAATGAAGATGTGTCCGGGCACAACATTGAGCAATTGGTGAATGTTTATTTTCTCCTGGAAGAGGAAGTCTAATGGTGTCTAATTTCTCCAAGGTCTATTGTATTGAATGGTACATGCCATAATGAATGAAACGGACCAAAAGGGGTTCAGCTATTTGCTGAAGCTTAATGATTCTCATTTAACCTTTTGTTTTTAAGCTTGTTGTTGAGCCTGCAATGAAAATGAAGGATCAAGTCATTTTGTTGTGCCATTTATGCTTTTATTAAGACCATTGTCGAGCGAAATATTGACTAGTCTTGTTTCCATTTCTCATCTAGGTGCAGCAGGAGGTCAGAGAGGATTTCTCGGATGCATCCGCTCTCTGAAGATGAACGGAGTGACCCTTGACTTAGAAGAGAGGGCAAAAGTCACTCCTGGTGTGAAGCCTGGTTGTTCAGGTCACTGCACCAGTTTTGGGATGTATTGCCGTAATGGCGGCAAGTGTGTGGAGAAATACAATGGCTATTCCTGTGACTGCACCACCACTGCTTATGATGGGCCTTTCTGTACGAAAGGTCAGTATGGGTAACTTGTTCTTTAAACTTCCAACTTGTACATTACAGACTCATGAAAATGTGTCTGGACTAAAATTGGCAGGAATCACTGAGAGCCACTCTTTGCATTTAAGCTCCGCCTCCCTCATTTGAATATAGTAATAGCATCGCTGACATGAACAGGCCTTTTCTGTAGTTCGTGCTGTGGGTCTAGACCTCCATCAAACTCTGCATGCCCTCCATTTAAAGATGGTGACTACAAGCCAGAGATTCAGATGGTTGCCCTTAGCTTTCAACATCTCCTTTCGCTTGAAATATGCATGAACATCCTTGTAATTGCAAGGTTTTAACTCATATTTCCATTTTACACATATTTACTTTTGCTGTCCGGGGTATTGCAGTCAATATCGAATTCTCTCAGATTCTTTGCCTCTGGTTCAGTGCAATTGCTCCCACAGGCTGCCTTACATCTGTGGCTCAATACTACACTTTCACACCAGGAAGAGGAATCTGTGATCTGTGCTGTTTCACTTGGATTCATACCCATGGATGTGATGCATTCCTTCACATCTATATGCTATTTAGTGAATTTTTCTGGGGTAAATGGTAAGTTCACCCAAAAATAAAAATGGTGTCATCATTTACTCACCCTCAGGTTGTTCCAAACCTCTATGACTTTAGATCTTTTGCAAAACAACAATATATCTTCCATATCTGTCCATACAATGATACTCAATGCGGTTAAAGTGTCGTTTTGGACACCCTTGAATATTACTGTATGTTAAAAGAAAACATATCTTCAGTATATCTTCTTTTATGTTCCACAGAGAAAAAAAAAACGTAAACAGCATAGGAGAATGACACAGAGGAAAAGAAACTGCTGAATAAAGTCGTTATTTTTGTTTTGTTTTTGCACACAAAAAGTATTCTTGTTACTTCATAAAATTAAGGTTGGACCACTGCAGTCCCATTGATTATTTGAACAATGTCTTTAGTACCTTTATGAACCTTGAAAGTGGTGGTTAAGTTGCTGTCTATGCAGTCAGATACCTCACGGATTTCATTAAAAAATCTTAATTTGTGTCATAACTATATCATAAATGTCATAACTGACAGACTTCTCTCTGGTGACGTATGCCAGACTTTTCTAATCATTTACTCTTCTTAAACCCCGCCCTATTATAATTGAGTGCAAGCTCACATTTAATCTCAAAATTCAATCAACAACCAATGCATATTACCAAATCGCCTCCCTACATTTTTCTTTTTCAAAAATCTTTTACACTCAGATTTGTCACAATACTGAAGAAAAAAATCTGTCACTACTTCTGATTTATTGTGATTTTAATGCAGTAGCAGTCCAGTAGATAAAGGATCCACTCCAGGCCTGTAAAGTTATTGGTCCCCAGAACACATCACAGATCTGCACCATCCTTTCCCTGCTTTTCATGCTCCCGCTCTGTCAAAGCTTCTGCCCCAGTGGTACTGAAACATGGTGTCTCTGTTGCCTCTGAGCCCCCCAGTCCAGCTTGGAAGAAATGTAAAGATTACTCAAGGGCCTTGCAGCAAATAATTAAACCAATCTATAGTCTCTGCACTGATTTCCTTCCTGTTCCCAATACGGCATTTGTACAAAGCTCATTTGTACTTAGCTCTTGTTCCCAGGGGTAAACACGCTGAATGAGAGAATGCCATGAATAGCAGATAAACCCACCTCGTCCTCTGTGTTCAAGATATTCGGTGCGGGTGCACATTGTCGTGTTCGTTCACTCTCTTTTTACCCTTGTGTGTATTTATTTCATTACCCATGTTGATTTCCCATGGTACTCCCTGTTCCACCCCATATGCAACAAATCCTGCGTTGTTTATACTGCTTCCGTGTAAGACAAATCTATGCACACTTGCACACACGTCCTAGCAGTCAGGTTAAACGATCCATGTAAGGACCTTTGTTCTCCCCCTCAAGTAAAAAGGTAATAGCAAAGTGTCCTCTGGTTTTATAGCTGTTGAAGAAGCCCCTCATGAATACAAAACATGTCTGTAATGACAGTTTCCTTGCCCTTCTACTGCAGATGGCCAAGCCAGACATCACTTCCCAGGGCACATTTATTGAATGGTGGCCATGATTTTTCCGGAAGTATGATGTGTTCCGGGTTCAACATCTTTTGTTGTTCCTCAAACAGCATTCTTGTAAAGAGTCATAGTTTTAACTATCATCAGCTATATTCACAATACAATTCATACAATTCATGTTTGATACATGTCACAATTTCATTTGTACACTTCACTTTTTCAGGCATTTTTTCACGCATTTTGCCCAGCCCCAGACCTATGTTGGTTAAATTTCATACAGTTGATGATAAAGGTTGTTAAATTATTGCCTAATATAGTATTCAGTCAAGTGCTGCATCTCATCTGAGCTGTCAGCGATCTGTCACGGGGCGTCGATGTTAAAATATTTGAGATGACCAGTCAAATCAAACATGGCAGCCTTTATGTTCATGGAGGCCGCTAAGCACAAATTCCAGCTCGACACCTCAGTTAGCAGTCATAAACTGCGAGATAAGATGTAAGTAGCTAAACTACCCACTTCTTGATAACGGTTGTATGCTTAAAATGTTAAACGACCATCAAAAATAATCAGGGATGCAAAAACTAATAAACTTAAGTTTGATTTTGCCATTTTGAATAGTCGCCTAGTTAACATTTATAAATTACCCGATTCATGTAATAATGAACTGTCAATGTGAGGGGTCAAGAAACAATTTTCATCATGTATTAGGCATATGGTTAATAATAAATGCACACATATTGCCTTCAATAAATTAACTTCTCTAAGAATGAAAGAAATGATTCATAAAACATAAATATCAATTGACACTGTTTACTTTCTACATTTGTACGGATGAAAATAAAAAGACTATCGGTCAAAGCTCAGCTTTAAGAGGAGAAGAGACAAAGATAAGGAGGCTGAGGGGAAAAAGAAAGAGAAAGTGAAACCACCATTGAAAAAAATTACTGCTTATTGCACTTACAGTCAAATACACACAAAATAATGTCAAAATGGCAGTCTTGATGAGTGTCCACGTAAACACAGTCAATTATGTGAATGTAATAGTTGAGAAAGAAAACGCATGTGTAACAGTATTCATGGGTACAAAAGACGTCATTTCCGCTGTTCTCGCCGCCATTTTTTGTGTCCGCCATGGTAACAAACACAATAGCGCTTTATTGTACTGATGATCATCTTTAGCTTCAGGTCTCAAACCATGATTGGGGCTGTCATATAAATAACATTATAATTATATACATTATTGTAATAAAATGTTGTGAATTCTTTGGACTTAGTTGCTGTGTTTCAGCGTGTTGTAAACATAATATTACAATTTATATTGGCCCAAAATAATGTACAGATGAACTTGGAGTTATGTAGTTAGACTATAGCTACTGTTGTGGATGTGTTTTTCCCGTAACAACATGCCGAAATACAGCAACTAAGCCCATAGAATTCACATTTTATTACAATAGTGTATACAATTATAATGTTATGTATATGACAGCCCCAATCATGGTTATTAATGTTTTGCGTTGCTGTTTGGGAGCTCGTACTGAGACTAAAAATGATCATCAATAAAGCAGAGGTCTTCATCCCTGATCTTTGGGACCCACTGTCCAGCAAAGTTTATTTCCAACCTGCTTCAGCACACCTGTATTTTCAAGTGATCCTGAAGGCTTAATTAGCTGCTTCAGGTGTGTTTGATTAGGGTTGGAGCTAATCTCTTTAGGATAATGTGTCCCCAGGAGCAGGATTGAAGACCTATGCAATAAAGCGCTGCAGGTTATTTACCTCAATGAAACGCATCCTATATATGAGATTAATCAGATATTTATACTACATTAATTTAATATTATGACTTATATCCAGCTGCACAAATTGACGTGAATGCACAAGTGAAGTGGACTAAGTTATGTGTTAATCTGAATGTTTAACGCC
Organism: Zacco platypus; assembly: GCA_038088235.1. NCBI lineage: Eukaryota > Metazoa > Chordata > Actinopteri > Cypriniformes > Xenocyprididae > Zacco > Zacco platypus. The sequence continues at coordinate 12,573,878 of CM076065.1, forward strand.
TGTAGTAGACGCACTCTTCCCACAACAACACGCTGAAACAACAACACAGAGAATTCACAACATTTTATTACAATAGTGTTCTCATTATAATGTTATATAAATGACAATCCCAGTAGTTATTAATGTCATGCATTACTGTTTGGCTGCCAGGGGCCACTTCTAATTTAAGCCAACCATTTATTCCGTCGATCTAACTCTGTGACCACAGACTGAAAGATATCACGCAGCTGTGACCAGGCATAAAAATGGCGGTGAGAAAGCACAGTGACGTCACATGGTCCTAATAAATAATGGATCCATGCGTCAGGATTTAAAGTGACAGTAGTCTAATATAGCTGCTGCCAAATTATGAGATAATATTAAAAGTATCTATATGCCAGTTTTTCCCCATGGTATCGAAAAAATTGTGGCTTGTGAAAATCCTGAGTGGCTAGTAAAACCACTAGCAATATCAAGCCCTATATATACATTACAAATTAATTTTCAGGATGCATTAATCAAAATTGACAAGAAAGACATTTCTAACATTACAAGGGATAACTTTGAAACTAACCCTGAAGTATAGTTGTTTATAAGAATTGTTGTTCTAGGGGAAACAAGAATGTTGCCTAAATGTCAATATCATCTGAAAAACGCCTCGTTCTTTTCCAGATGTTGGCGGTTTCTTTGAGGCGGGAACACTGGTCAAGTATAATCTGGTACCTGAAGTGGTGGCTGCAGCCTCCAGCCTGGATGAGAAGAGCATAATCCACAACCTGCCCGTCGAGACCAACCTGACACGTGAAGACCTGACCTTCAGCTTTAGCACCTCTACTTCTCCCAGCCTTCTGGTCTATGTCAGCTCAAAGACCCAGGATTACATGGCCGTGGTGCTTCATCACAATGGTAAGACGTTGTTTGTGGCATTGCGAAGACATGAAAAACACCTAAAATATCATTGATCCAAAGACCCTTTTTCACATACTGTGATGATGCATTTTCACAGTTATTAAAATCGTAAATCTAGCAAAAAAAAAAAACATTTTCGTACCTTGGCATTAAGTTACAGAAACGTAGTTGATGCTTCAGTGTTCCTCATAGAACCGCTGAAGGAGTGACGGCAAATTTGACGTATTCTCTTTTCTGACCAATGTAATGAATCTCTTGATATTTTTAAATAAGCTATTGCATCGCACCTGCTTAGTCTTTGCAGTTCTTCATTAAGTATTGATGCTGATGCAAAATACGTGTGTCTGTATGATTGTTCCACAGCAGTTCTGAAACTGCACAGTAATAATAAAACAGAATTTATTGCAGCAGGCTGAATTGCTTTTTGAAGTGGAGGCGCAACAGTAAAAGCTAATTATATGACAAATGGCAGAGCGTAGGCAATTACATCCCTGTTTGTTTGGCATAAGCACAACACTGTGATCCATTTTTTAGAGTTTAAAAGTAAACCAGTGTTTAAAAAAAGACCCTTATTCCCTTCAGGGACACGATTTCACATTAAACTCAGTGACTCAGATGTACCGTTGTTTAAATTGTAGAGCGACATTTTTGTTAAACACCATTCCATAAAACCTAAAGTGGACAAGACTGGTGATACTTATTCTTTGAGTTAAGTTGCCTAAGAACACATCGACCACATTTCTGTGTAGCCTCTGAGCAAATTTGTCTTGCTGGCCTGTGCTGTAACCCAAATGAGGTCTTCCCTGCTCTTCCCTGCAGCCTGTAGGGCCGTTGCACAGGAGTGGTGTCAGAGAGTAGAACTGATCCACAACACTCACTGACTCATGCATTCTGCGTTCAGGAAGACTGCAGTGTGGGTTGAGCTCTGGATAAACGAGGTCTTTCTGTCTCACCCTGATTCACTTAGGTACCCTGCAGCTGCGGTACAACTTGGGTGGTCTCAGAGAACCTTTCACCATTGATATTGACCAGAGGAACTTGGCCAACGGGCAGCCCCACACCGTCAACATCTCCCGGGTGGAGAGAAACATAGAAGTTCAGGTGGGAAACACATGAGACTGACCATTCTCAACATTACAAGTTGTCACAAATATATTACAAGTATCAATGGTCAAATGTATTCATTCTGATATGATAATGCAGTAGTTAGCTAGTAAGCTTCCTCACTGTCTACTAGGCACCTTCTAGAGTATCATTCTAACTGAAATAAAACTTCAAAAGGGACTGATTGGAAATGCTCTAAATAGGCAACTAAATTGCTGGAAAAAATCTACAAAAATTCACAATTAATTTCACAGTTAAGGTGGATGTTAACATGTTGCTAAACTAATACTCAGCACTGTAATAATCATAAAAATACACTGCCCGTCCAAAAAGAAAGTCGCTGTTTGGATTTAAATTGGCAAATGCTTGCCTATGATTGAATCATTATTGCAGTGATTTTTATATTTCTAGCACTCTTAAGCATTTGCCTATTTAAATCCAAAGAGTGACTTTTTTTTGGGGGGGGGGATGCAATGTATTAATAGCTTATAAAACTAAATATAGTATATATTATATATTATTTAGTAAATATAGTGTATATTAGGTAAAAGTCGATTTTTAATTAGGAACTATATTATAGAACTGATTGATTTTATTAATTCAGATGAATTCAATTAAAAAATATAATATAATACAACTATTTTGTTATGATAAAATTATATTACTAATAATAAAATTATATTCATTATAATGAAATGAATAGTACATAGCTTATAAATATATGAGTTAAAAGTACCAATTAAATTGGTGGAATTAAATTAAATTAAACTATTTTCATTATAACAATTATATTTGTTATAATAAAATTTTAAAAATATATAGATTATACAGCACATATAAGAAGTAAACATCAATTCTGATTTAGAAACTATTATAAATCTGTGTTGATACTTTTTTGTATTAAATTAATAATAATACAATTACATAATTAGAATTAAAATAATATTAATTATTCTTAGATTTTAAACCAAATGAAGTATTTTTTAAGATTGTGGAATGATGCCTAAAATTGTTGCCTAGGTAGGCTGCTTTCTTTGTTTAGGAACAGAACTGATATGTCAGATATGCAGGTGTGTGAGTGGATGTGTGCCGTGTCTGTTACCCAGGATGCACTGAATTACTCTCAAAGGCCCAACTGCTGTGCGGAAGCAGTATAATTGAAAGCCTGTATTGATCCCTGGACTGAGACTCTGTACACTGTAGATTTTATTTTGTCCTAAATGCCGGGTCACGCAGCATCTCGTGTGGTCGATAAGCAGGGTATTCAGAAAGATAAAGATGATAAAGGAGTGATCAAGATCACAGGTAGCATGAGCGCTACCACCCCAGATCAGTAGAAAGTGTGGTGATTTCAAGTTGTATCTGAGGATAGGTGATAAAAATTAACTACAGAAAGATCCAGGATGTTCAAAACCATGTCAAAGGCTCAACTGTGCTGGCTGGGACCCTTCTCCCCCTCGCCATCGCTGTAAGAATATGTACCAAGAGAATAATATTGAATGACTGAGGAGCAAAGATCATGTCAGATATACTGTGACCTTGTCAACAAAATTGTGGGCTTTGTTGTCTTGTTGCTTTTTTTCTCTCTCTCTCTGGTCAGTTTGTGTCTTTGGCTCCTGCTCTGTTCTGGGCTCCTAAATCAAATAATCAAATTCCTGCTGTCTGGCCGGATGAAGCACAGCACAGATAAGCCCGTGGGCAAGAGGCTTTAAAGAAGGGCTGTAGCTCTGTTAAATTCTGCCTCATTTCTTGCGACACAGCTCTGCCAAGCCCAAGATCCTGCAGACCAAAGCTGAAATCTGGCATGGGGTGAAATATATAGAGAGAGAAAGAGAAAACCATAGCCCTTTTACCCTGTCTTCATGGCCCCTGGGAACCCCGCTGACATTGCAGCAAATAGGAACCCAGAGCCATCCTTCACACAATGACCTGTGTGTGCGAGGGGCTTAAGTGTGTGTTTTTATGACACTAGGGCCAGCTCTCCTTTACTTTGTTGTGTGTGTACCTGTGTTGAATGTTCTTTAGCACTGCTCATGTCCACACGCACACAAACACGCACTGCATGGCAATCAAGCAGGTTCTCCTAAGGTAGTCTGGGAGCCTGCAGATATGTTATATTTGTCCAAACTTGATGAGTGTTTTTTTTTTTAATTAGCCCAGCGGGTGTGTAAGGCCTGTTAAATTAGTTTGGGTTTTTTTTCTCTCAAAATTACAGATACGTCCTTTTGTTTTGTTGGAATTGATGAATAACATGAACTTTGATGACATTTAATACATGTCCAATTGTCCACAACAATGGGTTTTTTTTTTTCAACATAAAGATTTTGTTAAAATGTGTATGTTAGTTTGTTTGTGTGTGTCTATTTTTATATATATATATACAGGTTGAGAAAATAATCCATATTGCAAAAATAACCAACGCAAATATTATAAAATATGACATTAAAAAGTCACAGTTATGGACAGATGCGGATGGGAGAATAAGAAGCAGCTTTCTTCCAACTGAAGAACATCTGAGATGGGTATCAACACCAAGATCAGGGTCTTCAACACCATTGTGAAGCCTATCTTGCTGTATGGAGCAGAGACCTGGAGAACCACCACCACTACCAGTAAGGATTGGACATACCTTCCACAGGCCTGCAGACAGTATCATAAGGCAAGCTCTCACCTGGAACCGCCAAGGGAGCAGGAAGAGAGGCTGACCAAGAAACACCTGGCGCCGTGATCTGGAGGCAATTCTGAGGAGGATGGGCCACACGTGGGGGCAGTTGGAATGATTGGCCCAGGAAGGAGATGTTTAGAGAAAGCTTGTTGGTGACCTATAGCCCTGACGGGGCCACAGACTAAAGAAGAAGAAGAACTGAGAATGAATGGGGGAAAGTCATGTGAGAAGAGGCAATGTTTCCATCATGCTATAACTGGATGTGATTGGTTATGATTGGTATGATGGTGTCATTGGAAAGACTAGTTAAAAAGTAAATAAACGGCTCACTCAATTAGATATCACCGCTTTATGTCATGTCAAAATCAAACTTGGAAAGACCTGAAAACATGATGACTGCCGGGGGGGTTTAGTGAACAATCAGCTTGGTGAAATTAAAGATATATCTTTATGTCTGTGACTCGGTCAGACAGTGTTTACCGAGCATGACTGATGATCCGAAATAAGTTGACTATTAAAAGAACAGCTGAACATCAATACACGAATTAAATATGTTGTTTAAATTGTTACTCCCGTTATTTAATACTTTGGATTAAATGTAAAAATGCTTAAAACGCCAACTAAATGAGATTGACTTGGTTTTAATAAATAGAACATTACATTTTAATGTGAAAATACAAAATAGAGTTGTATTTGGTTTCTTTTTTTGTGAAAAAGTGACAACATTAAGAGTAACGGACATGAATTTATGTTTGATTTATAAAAATAAATAAATAACTTCAAGAAATCAACGGATATGTTTGGGATTAGCTATATATTTCGATTTCGATTCAAGCTATTTGGCTCAACGCTGCAAAAACACATTGTAAGTAGAAACCTTTGACGCTCCACAGACCGTAAACACAGATACGCACTGGATCTCTTGTTTCGCCAATATGCTATTATTAAGGAGAAAACTAATCTTAGACCAGCAATTATGGTAGCTTTTCCCTCTAAAAGCAATCAGAAATAGCAGCAAGCAGAGGAAAAGGCTAAGCTTACTTTTATATATTTCTATGTGAATCGTTATTCTCCCGCAACCCACACACGAGTGTCCTACCGCCCGCACCTACACTCGCCCACCAAATATTGTCCCATGGGAGTGCTGGTCTCTACCTGGAACCTCTCATACTATAAATGACATGACACTTGGCTTCTAATCGTTCATCCTTGCATTTATCCACTGACATAATTAATCCCAGGATGGACAGTGACGTGTAGGAATAATGTTATCACATTAAATGTTTACTTGCAGTTTTAAATGTAATAATATTGTTCACATTTCAGTTTTGACATAGAAATAAGTGAATATTCTACAACAGACCTGATCACACAGAATATTTAATGATTAAAACAGTAAAAGATCAAAGATCATATTCAATTATTTTTATTTTTTGATGAATCATATTCTGATCTTGGATTTTAGATTTTTGAAATGCATGTTTTTCCCACCTGTGCATTTTTCAGTAGAGAAGAGAACTTGCTTCAAAAGGAATATGAAATGAGAGACAGTAACAACAGTCCAGCTGACCTTTCCAGACACCCACGCCTGTGAAATTTCTGAAAACATCACACCCTTTTTGAATCAGACAGTGAAAGGTCAAAACATAACTAAGTGAACAACCATGTTGGCAAAGCAAACAGATGTACTTGTTCTTTTAGAAGTTTTTGAAAAAAAAAATTAAACCCTAAGGCAAACAGCAGAGCATTCTTTCATTTAGGGATGTATTATTCATATAGATTAATGAATACTTTGTGGGTTTCCAGTATCCACATACCATTCATTTCCAATAGAGAGTAGTGCAGGAGCTGTGTGGGCTTCCCATCATATGTGTATGCAGAATTCTTGGATCTAATTTGAACTTCTGATGTGTTAAAATATTTTAACTTTTGTAACTAGACTGTAAGTGACCACCAGACACAACGTGATGTATTCTAACCAAATCTGTGAAGAACAAGGTCCTAAAAACTACCTTGGCTGTATCTGAAATTGCATACTTCCCTACTATATAGTAGGAGGTATGTGACAAAAGAAGTATGTCAGAATTCACAGTGCTCAGTAAAAGAGTAGGCAAAAAGTACCCGGATGACCTACTACTTCCGGCCAGATTGTGAAGCGTGCATATGATGGAATTTTACTTTTTTCGATCATGATGTTATTACTAATTTAAAATAAGTACCTACTAAAGTATGTGATTTGGATGCAGCCTGTTTTTCTTTCAGACATATTAAAGACATATTAAATGAAGTTAATGGTTGCTTCAAGACTAGTTTTAAAAAGCGAAAGTATGGAAATTTTGGAGGTAGTAGAAAGGTGACTTTAATTTGGCATTGTCTTTAAGTTATGATGAAAGAAATGAGCAATGAGCTAGAAATGTCCCTAATCTGCTTAAAAGTGTTTTGGAATCTTTTATAATTAAAATTTAAACAAAAATGCGGATTATAAATATTTTAAAGGAGCATTTTTACTGTCTAAGAGTCAGATATTCTGTAATTTAATTGTATTACTGTATATTTGTTGTCCTATTCTCACTGTAGCTCAATAACATTTTTATTAAACAAAATACTTCAAATGTATGGGTGTCAATGAGTGACACCACTTATTTACTGTGTTGGGAATAATGCATACAAGTAACTTGAGTTACATAATCAGTTTTTCAATTAACTAGTAAAGGAACGCATTACTTTTTCAATATACAACAATAAAACGAAAGTAATAATTTACAAATGTAACTTTTTCAGATAAGTAACACAAGTTACTTTTTCACATTTATTGACTGACAGCTCTCCTGTCCTCATGTTGAGAGAAATAAAGTACAGAGGTGTTGTGTGTGCTGTGTGAACATGATGGTTATTTTAGTTCTACACTAAATGTGAACATGCATTTACCATTTCACTTTTACAAAAACATTCAGTATTCCGCAAAATTAATAAAAATAGATTTTATGCAAACCTGTAATAAGAACATATTAAATTACACAAATGTACTTTATGTATTTAATCTCACTTTATTAATCAATGTGTTTGCTGCTGATCTTCACTGATTTAATTCAACCATCCTAATAAGTAAAAATGACTTTAGATTAGATTTAGAAATAAGAGTGTTGAACTTCCTTCTCCTGTATCCTCTTCTTCTTTAATCCAGAATGGCAGCACAGCTGAGAGGTTTGTTTGAGATGCGCCCTCTACTGTACAGGCATAAATATGCATTTCCTTCATCCTGATGCTTATTCATTTCACTTTTGTTGTGAAAAAGTTTTAACATTTGCCAAAAATATAACTTTTTGTTATTATAAAACAAAAAAGCAATCTCAGCCCAGATGAGAAAAAGTAAAACAAAAGTAATGTAACGCATTACTTTTCATAAAAAAGCAATGCAATTAGTTACTTTTTTAAAGGAATAAAGCATTATTTTTAAAAGTAACTTTCACCAACACTGCTTATTTACCTCAAAATTAATCTGAGAACTGAGCTGTCTTACTTTACTTTACTTACTTTAAATGATGTAATGAAGAGGAAGTGACATCATTCAGAGGAGCTCAACAAGTTGCCAAGTTACTCTATGGATTTATATTTAATTTTATGAGGGAAAGTGTGTATTTCATATATTCTTGCGCTATTTTCTATTTTTTTTTTTTTTTTGCAGTTCAATTTAATTCATTATTTAATCATTCATTTCATTGAACTGTTTTTCAGCAAAAAAAAAGTTTTTGCTTTTTCTTTTTCGTTTTATTTACTTATCTATATTGTCATACAGTTGATTGTCGAATGACATTGACAGGATGTCATAACTTTGGAGAGTAGCAATAATTAAGGTTTTAAATGTTTCAAAATCATACGTAATTTAACAATAAATGCACCTTTATGCTACATGCCATCTTTTTATTCCTTTTTCTTCTATTTCTTCTATTTGGTAGCTGTGACTCTCTAAGTTATTCTCTCAGTGGGGTTGCAGCTATAACTCAGGTTTTTCTGTCAGAGCATTGGATGCCCCAGGGGCATGTGTCTATTGCCTCCCAGGCCGAGTGTCCCCTCTCTGGGTGGCTGCGGTGCAGGAGGGGCCCTGTCAGATAGGCGGCTTGTTGGATGGAGATTAATTATAGGCTCACAGCAGGACTCATTAGCACTAGCCGCATCAGAATGGGGCCGCAGCACCACAGGGGACAGTCTCTCTCTCTCCGAGTCATCCCTCCATCCCTGCTGCCCATTAGTTTCCAAGGTAAACAGGTTGAAAGCAATTTAATTTGGTCACATTATCCCATTGACAAACGGCAACACACCGTCCCACATTAGCGGTGGCAGAAACACAAGCCCACAAGGTCTTCTGAGATTCAGAAATACAATTGGATAAGGTCTAGAGACCACTGGTAGCGATGAAGGGGGGGTTCCCCTGGTTGATTTACCCAGCAAGTGCACCTGGGAGGCGTCTGAATAAACATGCTTGCATTTATCAGTCCGCCACATCAGTGGAACAAATTAGAGCTGAAATATGTCAGACAAACTCTATTGTGTTGGAGCCTCCGTTTCTTTTTGTGAGCCTAATTTGTATTCACAGTACTGTGCAGTGATGAGAGCGCCACTTTCACAACACAGAGGAGACTGAGAGAGCAGCCGTATCTTGAAGCACAAAAAAGTAATTTAGCGGAAATAATTCTTTTTAATACTGGAGCTGAGATGCCTCATGCTAATTAGGAGTGCCAGTGAATCAGCAGTAACGGGCTAATTAAAGCTGTCATCAAACTCTGTGTGTGTGTGTGTGTGTGTGTGTGTGTGGTGGCATTCAACAGTTGCAGCCTTACTGCATATCAGCATGATCTTTGGGGAAAAAAATCAAATCAAGCCAGGGTTATTATCGTTAACTAAAAGTACTACTAAAACTACATGAACGTTGTTAACTGAACAAAAAAAAAACTGATATAAAATAAAATATAAAACTTAAACTGAACAGGAATTCAAAAGTTGAAGCAATAAAAATTTGTAAAAACTAAATAAATAAAAATTAATACTGAAATAAAAAATAAATAGTTTTATTTAGTGTTGTAAAAAAAATTACACAAACTAACAGAATTACAAAAACTAATAATTAAAATGAAAACTGAACATTTAAAAATAAAGCTAATTCAAAATAATAATAGAAACTGTAATTCTAAATATATAATAAATTACACTGAATCAAGATACATTGTATCTGTATAAATGAAAGTGAATCTGAAACTTTTTAAACTCTGCATGTACACGTGGACACTAATGTTGGAAATATAATGGTAGTTAAATTACCTCTACTGGTTGAGCTTATATGATTATAGTATATGTAAAAAATCATATCAAATAAGATATATGTATGAAAGTAGTATGCATTAAGTACACATTAATAATGGGATTAAAATGTAAAATAAATTATGAATTATATCTTTTTAATATGATTTTAATCTATTTTATATAGTACATTATGGAAATTGTATCACATTTTTGAATATGTAACAAACCAGAAAACATAAGAAGCAACTGTTTTTAAAACTGAGTGAATTCTAAACTACATGGTGATTGCATGGGCATTTTGCACTTGACCACCAGCAATATACATTTGCATAAAATCTAGTTTATGCATCATTCTGTTTTCATACCATATTGCGTGTCTTTCTTTTAGCTGGATCATTATCCTCCCGTCACCTACACCCTGCCTGAAGCCTCAGACACTCAGTTCACCCTGGTCAAGTCACTCTTCCTGGGTAAAGTCTTTGGTAAGTGCCCTCTATTCCCTTGTCACCTTTCCCTCAGGCTTGGATAAACCTGTAGCCTCAATTCCTCGAAAATGATGTTTTTTTTATTTGACCTAATTAATAATACATTCTATTTGTGAGGTTGTTTGTGAAACAAGAGCATAAGTTCTAGTTTCCATAGTGTTCATAGAATATTTTCTATATTTCTCTCTATGTTTGATCTTTTAACCCTCAGTGTTGTGTTAAGAGTTGAAAACTCAAACCCTCAGAGAAGTCAAAAGGATATGTGCTATTGTGAGAGAGGTTGGTGCAGACAGACAGAAATTAGAATTTTTTTTAAAGAATCTGCATTGCCTCAGAGCAGTCACTAGGTGGTGCTAATAGACAATTCTGTGGATGGGAATAAGATTTTGGTGCATATACTGTTTGGCAGAATATTAATAATTTAGTATCTAGTATTAAATCTTTATATGTTTTGTTATTCTTGTTCACATAGAATTCCTTTGTTCTAGTGCAGAAAACGCATTACATTTTTATCATAATCTGCTCAGTGATACAAATGATTGCAGATTCATATTGTATCTGATGTGTACCATAATTGATTTCAGAGAATTAGTAGGTTTCAAGAAGAAACTATTTCAATACAAAATGTGTGGCAATTCACGTCGGATGTGAAAGAAATGACAGAAAGTCAGGAATATATTCCTTCTGCTAGTCCACAGTGTCCTTGAATGCCCTCTAAAGATGTCAGTGGCTTTAAGACAATCGCATAAAGGTGTTTTACCCAGAGGCATGTATCAGACATGCACTTTCTTCAATGAATACCGATGAGGCCCCAACCAGACCCCATTATGCTCAATTCAGCGCTGCCTGCTGACACACCAAAAAGAGTGAAGTGACCTGCTGTTGTTCCCAGTTCAGTCTGGCAATTACTCCCGCAGCATAAACACACAAAACCTTGTGGTGACATCTACCTGGTTTGCTGCATTTTTTTTATTATTATTATTATTTTATTTTATTTATTTTTTTCATTTTACAAGAAAAAATCATAATAATAGAACAATGGAGAATAAAAGACCTGGTGGACTGTCCATCAGATAACTTCTGATCTTCTTCCTGTCTGCAGACCCAAAATCTCCAGGTCTTATCAGTCATGTCCATCAGAGGATGCTGTCCAGAGTCTCTGGAGCCTCTGCATCGATTCATGCTGAAATCATGAGCTGTCGGCCCACTGCCCTACCTGCCTCATCAATGATTTATGGCTGGAGACCCCTTTCACATGAATAAGCCACACTCTTTCAGCACGTCCTGCTCAAGGCAATGTGTGTGGTTGACCTGCAAATTGTCTGACATGGAATATTTACTTTATCAAATTCAGGGGATCTGCCATTGTCCCGTCATGGCATTGTCATGTAGTTATGGTCTGTACCTGCACCATCCTTCCAGAATTAGTCCCAAAGGTTGACATTCGTGTCCTAAAGGCGCTTTTTCTGGTGGATTTTAAAGCACCCTTTGTGTAAGGGAAAGTAAAAGGGAAGGACCAAGAAGTTTGTGATGGTTCTTTTTTGACTTTTTAGTGGCCAAAGCGATTTTAAATATGATAATAAGGGTCTGTGGTAACAAAATGCTGTTATTTTATGCTTTTAGTCCATAGTATAAATTTGGGTCTCCGGATGTGTCCCACGTTTTCAACTGTTTGTTATTAGACAAAAAGCATAGATATACATGGCACATATTATTAAAATATCCATATTTAATTAGATATACATTCTGGCATTGCCTTTCTCCTCAAAGTTTACATGATTCGTCGAGGTTCAATAAGGATTTTTCTGCTGACCAGGAGTTCAGATTTTTCTGCTTGTTCTGCTGATAGTTTCACCATAAAAGAATTATTAAATTTTATTTTTACAAGATTCTAGATTCCGTTTTCATTTTAAATTTAGTTCATTTAATTTTGTATTTTTTAAAATGTACTTTTTCTTTTTGTAATTTTCTGTGTGAACACACTGCTCCTACTTTTTATACTTGGTAAAAAAAAAAAAGCAAGTAACAAGTATAAGTACTCAAATTGCTAATATATTGCATATTTAGTTTGTTTTTTTCAAATGTTAGTTTGGTTAATGTTTAATTTAATTCAAGTAACAAAAATGTTTTAGTTTCATATTTAGTTAATAACCCTGCTTGGACAAACAAAAAATATGTTGAAGAAAACGTGTAAGTTTGCATTCGTATACTGTTGAGCCCTGTACATGTGAAATTACTTTCCTATTGAAATGCATATGAAACCCAGAGATAAATTTAGATCATATCAAACACTACGAATTAAATGTTCATTCTAAAGAGAGGAAGGTGTGTGTTTCTGGGAAATGAGGATGATCTGGCATCCTCACTCTGTTTTGCCTACATGCTCAGAATGAATGAAGACAGCTTGTTATACAAAACAACTCTTGAATCTTGACATGGAGACCTGGAAAAAAAAGAAAAATAGAAAGTTAGTCTGTGAACTCCTTCAGCGCTGTGACAGGAATTGGCTGTTGACATTCTCCAGTTGTTCAGGTGGTTGTTTTCTCCGTAGGCTGATGCAGGGTAACACAGCAGGGATTCGTGAGTGTCGCAGAGGCTGTTTAAGCCTCCAGATATAAGTTGCTCTCAGAGCCTGTACAGTATTCATGAATCAGGCTAATTGATCATTGAGCTGAGTGTGCTATCTGTGTCTCTGAGCTGTAATTGTGTTTTAGGGAATCAGAGCAACATTAAGACTGGCTGAATGCATACAGTGTTTGTGATTGTGTCTTACTGTATATGTGTCAGGGTGATAATACTACTGTATTGCTTTTATTATTCAAATTTGCAACAATTAGGTCTGTCAATCATATTATTTATGTTTTAATCTCATTTTTTGTAGTTAATGCTTTACATTGATAAAAATGGACAGTTACAAAAGACATTGTTCTTTTGTACTTTCTATTCATTAAAGAATCCTTAACAATTCTGCTTCCACATAAATATTAAGCAGCACAACTGTTTTAAACATTCATAATAATAATAATAAGAAATGTTGAGCAATAAATCAGCATATTTGAATGGTTTCTGAAGGATCGTGTGAGTAGAGTAATGATACTGTAAATTCAGCTTTGACAGGTATCAGGTATAAATTGCATTTTTTTTAAATATTTATATTAATAGAAAACAGTTATTTGATATGAATGTAAATAATTGTGGGTGATATTTTATGTTTTGTGCTTAAATTAAAGGTACAATTTTTTTAGGGAAAAAAAGTTTTTATCAGAAATACTCTGTCTGACAATCATTTTGTGCAGTAATATTGAATAAATTCAGCACGTTTAGATAATCATATACATAAATTGCTAATTTTGAAGAACCCAATAATAATATGAATGTGTTTAGGTCAGGCAGTGTGTCAGAGGAAATGTGCAGTATGCTGCACTTTGCTGTACTTTGTACATTTGATATGCAGTTGGCAAAGAGGCTGATGATACAGCAGTTTGAGATTTCGAGAAACCACATGCAGTCTCCGTCTCTCTCTCTTTTGCTCTCCATCCTTCCTGTTTTCTTGAGTCAGCCTATTAGTCTTATCGATACTGATCTGATCAATACTGAATCTTGCTGTATCAAAGTCCTCTGCAAGAGGATGATTTTGAGGAGAGAAACAATTTAACTTTGTTCACATTTTTATATGAAATATCATTTTTTTTAAATATTTTTAGTGAGTCTTACTTCGTTTTTATTGCTCATGCAGGGTTAGTTGTATATTCTGATCATCATAACTTTTAACACTCCACACACATGAATAATATCTTAAATCATTCTGCTTGTTGGGAAAATGTGTATTATTTCACTTGGTAGACAATAGAACGGTCATAGGAATCCAATCAGTTTACATTGAAAGATGCCTAGTCCAGTATTTATACATATTTTCATCCATTCTGTCTGCCAGAAAATCCAAGCATTAATTTGTATCCCATTTGTTCATCAAGCACTGCAACTGACACCCATCACATCATCACTCACTCAACACACACTAAACTATGTGACTTTGCAGTAATTGCTGATAAGATAAAGCTAATTAAATGGCCATGTGCTTTATGGCCCCTGGAGACCGCATTCAACATTAGTATTCAGCATTTCATCACAGACTCCGCCTCCTGCCGAGCCGCATGGCTGTAACGATCTTCTTAATTTTGTACAGATAAAGCGGTGTGGTTCACCAACCCCACCATGCTATCAGAATTCACCCTCTTCTGGTGTAATCTCACAGGCGGCTTTGTCCTGGATGGGTGGAGAGGCTTTTCATCTGAGGGTTCTGAGTGGGCAGCAGGGCTGATGCAGCTGCTCTTTGTTCTCTCTGGGTGGTACTGCACCAGTGCTGCACTATATACTGAAATCCTGAGTAGTGCTTCTCAAACAGGGGGCCTCAGCACACTTCCAAGATAGCTTAAATTATTTAAAATAAGACAAAACAAGGTTTAAAATAAGATAAAACGAAAAATTTAGATGTAAACTGAAATAAATTTATTTAATTCATTTTAAAAATTGTGATTTCTAGTCCAGGAAAAGTCATGGAAATTAAAAAATATTAAATATCAATAAATTCCTATATATGTAGGGGGGGTAAATGTATGGGTTTTTTCAGATCTTTTAATCTAATGGACGAAATAAGCTCACGCAATTTCCATGAACGTGAGAGGAGACAATGGAAAAACACGGAGAGCATCAGCTTTTGTTTCTGCTCTGACAGCAGCAAGACCAGGCTGAATGTGTGTTAGAAATCAGGAATGGTGAGAGAATATTGTGCTTGGTTTGTTTCTCGTCTTTAAACCGAAGTTTAAATCCCGTCTAGCTAGCGTGAGTAGACGGTTTTTGGGCTGTTCGAACACATTCAACCACATGCGCGTTTCCACTACAAAAGCATTCTGGTCAAATGCGTTTTCGACTACCTCTGGAAGTGGTCAAAAGTGGACAAATTCAAAACGTTTTACACCCTGTTCCACTTGTGATACGATCGACCGAAACGCATCTTAATACTATGTGATGCTGGTGGTGGAAAAAGTTCCTCCAAAATACCCCAAAGTGCCACAGATCTGCAGACCATGGAAGATGATCAACTTCACTTTTATGTTGATCAAGACATTTTGTCTCAAGTCTTGCTGTGTGTTTTGGTGCATTATCATGCTGATACACAGCACTCCCTTCAGGGTACAATGTTTGTACCATTAGGTGCACATGGTCCTCCAGAATGGTTCAGTAGTCCTTGGAAGTGACGCGTCCACCAAGGGCAAATCCATGACAGTGCAGCCCGAACCATCACTGATCCACCCCCGTGCTTCTCTGTGGGCACGCAACAGTCTGGGTGTTAACCGACATTTGGCATTGGCACATATGACCACAGGCAAATAGCATCCTGACCTTGAATATTGACTCTGTGGAACTCCTTATGAAAAGTTTTGGTGGAAACAGCAGAGTCGAGGTGGGCATTGAATTGGGCAGCTGTGGTTTTATGTTTTTTGGATACAATGCGGGTTAGTAACTTGACAATCCTTCAGACAGCTTCCTCTAGAGTCGACAGTTACTCTTGTTTGATGTGGTTTGTCCTATGTGATGGTATGCCGACATTACCCTGGATAATATGTCTCAATACACCATAAAGATTTGCTGTCCTCAGTGTTCTGGTCACAGATGAGCCAGCAAGATACGCACCAACAATTTATCCTCTTTTGAACTCTGATATGTCTCACATTATCTTGTGTGATTTGAAATGTTTTATGTATAGCTGTGCTATTGCTCTACTATTTCAACCTTCACGCACTGTTTTGTTACTGATGGAATGTAAAATCAGCATATAGGAGTGAAACCTCCACCACTATTTTGGCCAGTGTTTTAGTTTATTGTCCATATATATATATATAATATATATGTGTGTGTATGTATATATATAAATAATACTAGCAATTCTTGAAATACCTTTGTCAGTCATCATCTATATTTAATACATATAGAGCTCTATAGTATTTTCTTTTCAAAAACTTTTCAAAGCTATATAATTTTTATTGTTTTATTACTTATTAATTATGTTTATTATGTTTTAATATTATTATTATTTATACTAGTAAAGTCATTGAGCCACTGCTCTATAGGACTACTGTCTGAACTTTCCTCAGATATTTAAGATGCAGAAGTTCTCCAAAGTGATGTAAAATTTGAGATGAGATGGAGAACAGAACAGGTTTGACATGCATATTAAAGTAATGGGGTTTGACTCATTGTGTGAGGAAACATTCAGCCTCCACTAGTTTTTTTCCATATAGATGAAATTCTTTTCTACTGAACTCAAAACTGTTCTCTTGAGGTCTAATTATATTGATATCATCAACAATTGTTTGAGACATGTGAGTCCTTATGCGTCAAAACATTAGATCCCTTTTATATATACAGATATGGCTCACCAAAGTTAGATTCAACAACAATGATTCAGAGAAAAAGAAAAGACCATTTTTAGAGGGAATGTAGGACGCCTTTGATGTATATTCTACAGTTTTGACAGGCTCCCACTGCAGGATAATGATGAAAAAATGCTTGAAGGAGGAAAGAAAAACTCCACCGGGAGAACACGACTCAAATATGATGTGTTTCATTTGGCAGGTTTGCATGTTTTGCATCTTGCGCATCCCATCCGCTCTTAATGTCTTACACCCCATGAAGGAGATAAATTACTTACTTAATATGATTAGCTATTATATAGAAGAGAGAGATCCTATTTGTTAAAATCCCTGAATAATCAATGAAGCTCAATGGTATGTGAAACAATCGCTTTGTGTTAAATGAGTTTGCAATGATTCAGCAGGTTTGTTCCGGTTGTTTTCAAAGTGCTCATTGAAGGTGGGAGGTAAACTCCCGCTTATCTTTCTAAAAAAGTCCTTTTGTCAACCATCACTGAAGGTTATGTGCTTTCATCCCTGACTGTCTCCTCCAACAGAATAATCTGCCATTTCTATGTTGTTTTTCTCAGTGCCTTCTGTGCAAATCTGCAGGCACATTAAAGAGATGCAAATGTTTCCGAGGATTTGATCTCTAGCAGTTTATTTATTGTTTTAGAGCATTGTTGTGTAGATGAATTTTATCCTTGCAATTTCTTTGGGCCTCTTCAGACGGAAGTAGTTTTTCCTAAGGAGGGTAAAGTTCTTTCACAGATGTACTTTGTGATTTTAATCATGTCCGAATTGCAAAATGCAAATTACGTTTTTAACTTAAGAGTATATGTAGCTGCATTAACTAAAGGTTCTCATTTCTGCTTTTAAAGTGTGAATTAGATCGTAAATCCTGCCACAGTGAACAAACGATTCCCTTGAGTCTGTTTTGACACACTCATTAAGTACCAATTATGAAAAGCCCCCTCAAACTCTGACGATTTAAGACGTGAGTAATGTGCTGATTTATAGCCGGCTACACCCTCGAGGGACAGATTTACATTAGAAAAGTGCACAAAAGATTTCATTCAGATGACTGATAGTCTCATAATGTTCCCTGAGGACTAAACACTATTCTCTCATTTTCTTCCATGCATTTACTGTATGTATCACATACAAGCTGATGTGAGTAGTATGCAGACAATTATTACAGGCAATAATGAAAATATGCTTTTAGAATAGGACCTACAATGGAAATCTATCAGCCCAATGTGAAAAAAGGTTTAATATTAAAGTGCCCTTATTATGCTATTTTAAAGGTTCCTAATTTTGTTTTGGAGATCTCCTACAATAATTCATGCATCTAACTTCAAAAAATACATTGCACCACCTGATTCCTCAAAGATTCAGAAAGGATTCCATGAGCTCTGATTGGTCAGATGACCCAGTCTGTTGTGATTGGTCTACTGCTTACAGCAAGTGTCGAAAACAAATACTTATTACCAAATCTTAATTTCAGCTCTGAAGGCTTCCTCAGCTCTTGATTCGCAGTGATACGAATGATGGTGTCGGTTTTTCTGTATCAATTCCAGTGTGAGTTCTCATCCTTTTAAAGTGCATACAAAGTGGATTCTCAGCGCTGAAAACGCCATCTTCAACACAAACCAAACTCTTCCAGTATCAGCTACAATGATGGTGGTTGAGGGCGGGTCAAAGAAGATGATGTTTGCGGCCAGGCAATGAAGACCCTAGGCTGGCATAATGCAATTGTTACATTGTTACGTAGGTATGTAATAGGAAGTTACATAATTGCTGACGACTCGTTTCAACAGTTCAGAATCGATTCTTTCTTTTAGGAGACAATAACTTTATTTTTTATTTTAAACTGTGCAGTCTTTTTATATTCACAAACATCTATAAAAGGTCATTTTTGAAAAAGCATAACAGGGGCACTTTAAAATAATTGAAGATATAAAAATATATTGCACTTAAAAATACGTACGTAAAAATAAATACGAATATTATGTTGAATATATTATTTTGGATGATTTAAAATATATATATTTAAAAGTACATTTGACAAACTAAGCCAACAGAGCAAGTGTTTACTTCTTCTAATTTTTCCCACACAGAGGTCTTATAGCAGAATAGTCGTTTGGACTAGAAAGCATGATGTCATTTCAGTGTAATGAAAACAAAATCATGTTACATTACACTGAACAGACTTGCATGACATCTTGATGTAGTCTGCCTGGTCTCCATCAAAGCCTTGTTGAACAGATGGATGATGTCATTGGCTATTCTGTGAACATTACACGGCTCTGGGCGCAGTCATCGTCCAGCGTGGCTGCATCGCCGTGGAGGTGGACTCCAGATCCAGTCGATGGTGGAATCCAGTTTCCAGGTGTTGTTGAAGCAGGATGTCAATGAGTGCGGAAAAGGAGAGGGGCTGCAGTCTGTGATCACCCAGCCCCAGCTGCAGACGTATATATACACACACACATACAGACAGGCTGACAGGGCATCCGCAGCGTGGAGAGACACATACACTGAGAGAGAAGAAGGCTGGCATTTTGGAAGAAGTGAGAAACACCTGAGAGCAGCAAACACTGATCTGGCAGGTAATGTTTTGATTTTTGTACTGCAGCATTGAGGGCTCTGAATGAGGAGGTGGACTGTGTTAGTTTTCCAGGGTGAAGGATGCCGTACATGTGTTTGTGTGTTACATGTGCTTATATCTTCCAGTGATCACTCAGTAGTATTTTTAGTATTTTTCTGTACTTAATATTGGAATAGTGTATTATTGTATTGTTTGGTTATTGATTGGCTGGGCAGATTCTCTGCATTGCTGGAGTGTGTGTGGTGCAGGTAGTGTAAGGTGGTGTTTGCCCTTTCCAAGGGTGGCTGATGGAAGAACAAGTAGAAACACAGAGTTGTGAATTCACAAAATGTGTGTAATTTTTCTGCATAGTAAGTATTTCAGTACAAAAACCTGCATCTTATCTATGCAATTCCATTAAAAGGGTGCATTATGCGCTAAAATAATGCTGTGCTGTGTGTAGTGTTTAGTTGCGTGTATATGTTATATAATGTGCGTGTATATATATATATATATATATATATATATATATATATATATATATACACGCACATTATATAATTATATATTATATATATAATATTATATAATATATAATATCATACACATTATATATATATATATATATATATATATATATATATATATATATATATATATATTCATTTTCCCTGCTAAAAGTGCCAGTTTTGCATTTTTAAGTGCCAGGTTTGGCACAAGGGCTGCAGGTGGTGGACAATGCTGTAAAGTCCCAGTAAAGTACACCAGATTTCAGTAGTCTGCTGCATACTGGAGAATTGCTTTGTGCAAACTGCATTTAGCAATAATTGTTGTGGGCAATTTTACATTACGACTTGATTTGCGTAATTTCGTTAGTGAATATAGCTGTGTGTTTCCTGAAGAATGTGCCTTTGCTGTGTGTATTCCAGAGGTTGCTGTCTGATCCTGTTGTCACGTGACGGCCGACAGGTGTTGTTCTGTCTAAATCTCTTAGCACATGGCGCATCATGCAGCAAGATCTGAAGACTGGCCCATTTATCCCACCCATTCTTCACAGCACAGCACGACTGTATAGAGCAAATAGCTTGTGTAAGAGAGATAAAAACCGGTGAAATGAAATGTTCGGCCATCATGATGTGTTGACAGTGTGTCATTATAATTCACATTATCACTTGTTCTTTGGGTCCAGCACCTCCCTCTCTCTCACACTCCTGCTACATCAGCTTCCATTTGTTACCATGGAAACCCTTTCATCCCACCCTTTCTCTCCATCTTCCAACCCATCTATCAAAAGACAGTCTTCAATCCCTCGTTTGCACCCTCTTTCCCAATCTCTCCCCCTCAATAATGGCCCCTACCAGGATTGCAGTGTTTACTTTAATGTCTCATAAATAATTCATCATGTTTCTCAGCAGCTCATAGACAAAAGAGCTGT
The DNA here is from genome assembly GCA_038088235.1 of Zacco platypus. Taxonomy (NCBI): domain Eukaryota; kingdom Metazoa; phylum Chordata; class Actinopteri; order Cypriniformes; family Xenocyprididae; genus Zacco; species Zacco platypus. The sequence goes on from CM076065.1 coordinate 12,594,753, forward strand.
TAAAATAATTTGATGGCTATTCAAATAACAGCTTTACTTCCACTGCATAATTCTACATATCACTTCTCACTATGAAATGGTGATTTAAAGTTATGTACTGTGTTGTGTTGACTGCAATGTGGCTTGTGGAACACAATATCAGTTGCTTCTGTTGAGCTTTACAATATGATCAAATATGTATCAAGCCTATCTCAAGTCTGTTTTCTACACTGAACTGGGTTATAAAACAAGAACAAGCATTTACAGCAGGTGGCTACAGGTGTTGCATTGCAGTATCAGTTAGCGCTATTATATTGTTATTAAAATATATAGTATTTTCATCGTCTTCTTCTTTTTTTTTAGCTGTAGATGTCTTTGTTTCCCAGCCATAATTTACTGTTCACTGCACACAAACACACTTAAAGGGATAATTCACACAAAAATTAAGGTTCTGTCATCATTTACTCCCCCTCAAGTTGTTCCAAACCTGTATGAGTTTCTTTGTTCTGCTGAACACAAAGGAAGATATTTAGAAGAATGTTTGTGACCAAGCAGATCTCGCCCCCCATTGACTACCATAGTATACTTTGGCTGTGAATGGGGGGCGAGATCTATTTGGTTACAAACATTCTTCCAAATATCTTCCTTTGTGTTCAGCAGAACAAACAAACTCATACAGGTTTGGAACAACTTGAGGGGGAGTAAATTATGACAGAATTTTAATTTTGAGGTAAACTATCCATTTACTGCCATGGTGTTGCTTTAGTACAAAGCTGGATGGGAGGGGGAGACACCAACACCAGCAGGTCACACCTTCACATCAGACAGATCTTGACCTTGAATCTAATTACCCTGAATCTTTTTTCTCTGCACTACACTAGAAGCGACATGCGCCCTCTAAGATCGACAGGAAACAGCCAACCATCTGTAGTCGTCTGCTTTTAATTATCAGTCATTCACAGGAAGATAAACAATAGGATTTGGGTGTTTAAAAAAGCAGGCCATAATGAACTTTTAGTCTAAATTGAAAAAATCAATGTTTGTTTGTTCTTGTAACTGTGATTGGGGAGTAAAGTTTGTGCCGTTGAAAAACAAAGAATCTGCAGTGCTCCCTCCTCCCTGTTTATGCAGAACTGTGGCTGATTCGAGCCATCTGCTTGCAGTATAAAACAATTCATCAATGGGGTTAAAACCTTATAATGAAAGACCAGTTTGCACAAAACAAGGGGTAATGTAAGTGCAAATACTGCAGCACGTCCCTAATAATCGGAGCATCATGAAGAGCGAGGGGGAAATCTCGAGAGCTTTCCACCTGAATTTGCAGCAGCAACAATCAGTCAATTCTCATAAATATTCCAGCCACGTTTCACGCCTCTGTGGAGCCAATATACAGCTGAACGTGTTATATTTCATACAACAAACACGAACCTGAGTAGTCAAAGGTTTTATGTGTTTTCTGCAGTAACCATGTTCTTTAAATTCACAAAATATTTGAACTTTAAAGTAGATTTTTGATCTGAATGTGACAAGAATGATAAACGTTTAATTTGCCATGCTTAGATTTCTTTTTTTTCCTCATACAGTGATGAAATTACTCTCTTCTTTCAGACTCAAGCGGATCATATTTTGTGTATTGGTATTCATAGCCGTCTTGCGGAAAATTGACAAATGTTCTGTCTGGAATCTGAGATTGAGACTAGTATTCACGAGGATGTTGTCATATTTCCTTGCTGAGCACTGAGCTGTAAGATTGACTTTAGTTGTAAGAGGAGGCCATTTCTTTTTTGCTGCATGGGGGGGAAAATCGCATTTTGGCACTACGAGACATAGCATATGAAATATTTGGTGATTGTGGCCCATTATTTCTGGATGTAGCGAATGGTTGACTTTCATTAGTTTAAAACATGAACATAACTTCTTAGATGCTTTATTTGAAGATTTCTATCTTGTAGTCTGCACCATATATTACGGTAAAAATAAACATTTTTAAAAATTATATTAATTTAAATTATATACATTAAAATTATATGTATTAAATTATATCATTTTAGAGCATTCTGTGAAATTAAGTAGTGTTCTGCTATTGTTTATGAATGGAAAGATAAAGTCGGCATGAAATGGAAGTTGTGTAAGTCGTTTTTTCCCCCATTTTGATGTACAAATGAAATGGCTTCTGGAATGAGAAAAATGTAGTGCGGGGATTTAGTCTTTCGAGAATTTATTGGATCATAAGAAGTTGCAAATTATTACGGACGAAGATCTTAATACTAGTTTGCCGTCAGTTGTGGCAGATATTTAGTCCCACAGTCCACCAATTACACAAATCATGAAGACAAAAGATGATATATCAAGGGGAAGTTTACATTTTTGATTAAAGATTACAAGGGTATATGAATTTAAAAACAAACAAACAAAAAAAAAACGGATAACTCATTTATAATAAGCATGCAGCATTCTGTAAAAAAAAAAAAAAGAATTTTAAGTTTTGGTTTCATGGCAACTTTAAAAGGAATTCTCGCTATAATTCTGAATGGCGCACAATCTTGAACCACTAGTATGCTTTTGATATGCATACCACTACTGTCGAAGCTGTAAAAACTGTTTTACTGTGATACTCTGAATGAAAATGTTCTTGATGCACAACACAGAAAGCTTGCTTGTTTTTATCCATTGTTCTCATTGTGTGTGTTTTTATGTAGAGAGTGTGTGTACTTTACCTCTGGCTGTGGTGAGAGAAAGCTGAATTTAGCTGCACACCGCAGATGCTTTGAAGAGGTTTAGTCTGTAATGTGCAGCAGTTAGACTGACTCTTTTGTCTGTGTTTGGTGCAGGGTGTTCGGCAGGCAAATCTCTGCTGCACTTTGAAGGTACCAGGATATCTCACTGTGCCTGAAGACAAAAAAGAAGGGGGAGAGAACAGAGTAGAACTGTAATATAAAGTGTTTTAGAAAATGCCTGAGGACTGGGTTTTAATGTTATGTCTGGAGTATGAAGAGTATTTTGACTGTTGAGCAGCAATCAAGGTTTAAAGGGGTAGTTCATCCAAAAAAATGAACATTGTCATCATTTTTTCACTGTCGTGTCATTGAAACCTGTATGACTTTCTTTCTGTGGAGCATGAATGAAGATATTTTGAAGAATGTTCTGGTTGCTCAAAAAAGACACACTGCAATTAAAATATCATGAAAGTGGTGCATAAGACATATTACAAGCTCTCTGAAGTCATGTGATGTGTGAGGAACTAAATACAGACGTGCTTAATAACATAATAAAACAGGAACCAAGGAACACAAAAGGCAGTAGAACAAGAAGACAAGAAACCAGAATGCAAGAAAAACACGAGAATGCACTAGTGCTGCATCCGAAATCTCATACTGTTAAGTAGGTACATTTGGTTTGAAACTTACTTCGCGACTGTTAAAAAAGTATGTTCTATATAGTATGAATATGTATAGAATGAAATTCAGACACACTACGTCCGCAATGTTGTGACTGTCATGTGAAATGTGACGTCAGTTGCTTCGTTACACCATCATTGACAAATCCTGGCCTTGCGTGATAGTAAAGTGTCCATCAAATGCACACTTCAGAATCTCGGCAGAAGTAGTAGGTCATCCAGGTACTTTTCAGCTACTGTTTTTTTTTAATACTATGTATTCGGACATACTACCTGGCTAACTGTTATTTGCATACTATATAGTAGTGAAGTATTTGACTTCAGACACATCGATGGGCTTATATACACAGGAAATATAAGACAAAGGTGCAGATGATGGAGTAACAAGGGGAAACAAAAGAACTACAAAAAGGACTACAAAACTAGAAACAGGAAAACTGAAATAAAGCAAAACAAAGTCCAAATGAGAGACATGACAAAACCAGTGTTTTATATATATTTTTTAAATACTATATATATATATATAATTTCTTGATATTTTGAATTAGCTTTTGTTTTTATATTTTGTTTTTTTATATGTTGCATTTTAGTTTTAGTCATTTTAAACAAACTAAAATGTAACTTTATATTAATTTCATTGTTATTTAATTTTGTATTTAAGCTTGTTGTTTTAATAACTTATTTTATTTAATTTGAAATAACATTTATATATTATATAATATATATTACTTATTTATATTTTATTTCAGCTTTAGGAAATACAATTTTTTTTAGTTTTAGCTAACCATAACATTGGATCAAACCAAAATTTAAGTTGTTAACCACTGATAATCCTCCCCTCCAGTGAGCTGAAACATGAACAAATCATTCAAATGATCTTTGTAAACAAGTTCAATCAAAACCAATGTCTGAAATAAATGACAGTGACTAAATAACCATTTTTATTTTATGAACTATAAGAACTTTTCCTTTAAATATTCAATATATTGACACATAAACATTTTTTGCATTTAAAACGTGTAAAGTCCCATTGACGGCGTACATGAAGACAGTGCTTTTTTGTTCCAACATATTTGTAATGCAAGTGGAAATGATATAGTTCAGATACAGTTGCCCCTCAAGGTTTAATTTTAGGATGCCATTGTAAAGCAGATCTCTTGTGTATGTACATTATACATGAACAGGCATTGATCTTATCCTTTTATTGCAATGAAATGTAATACATTTCCCGGAACAAGACTTGGATCAGTTTTCCTGTAGTTATCTTGTATTTCAGGCTGTCTGACATTCTGAACATTTAGATGCTTATTATTCTCTTGCTCTTAGTCTAACTTTAGATGCCTATCTGTATCTCTTTTTCCCGCAGAAACTGGTTACATCGATCCAGTGCTTATTGAAAAATACAACACGCCGGGGTTTGTGGGTTGCCTGTCCAGAGTGCAGTTCAACAGCATTGCTCCTCTGAAAGCCGCACTCAGGTCCCGTGGTTCTGCGCCCGTCTCACACCAGGGTAAACTGGTGGAATCCAACTGCGGAGCATCACCCCTCACTATCCCACCCATGTCTGCTGCAACCGACCCGTGGCACCTAGATGCAGGTGAACACATTTAAACAACTTAAATAATAACCAAAGAGGCCTTAAAGTCCCCCTATTATCCTTTTTTTTGGATATTACCTTTCATCTAGTGTGTAATGTAGCTGTTTGTGAATGTAAAAGGTCTGCAGAGATTGTCTCCCAGAAGAAATAACCGATTCTGAACTGCCTGAAACAAGTTGTCAGTAATTCCAGTCTTACTCCTTATGTAGCTTTGTAACAAATTTGCATAATGCCAGCTTATGGTCTTCATTGGCTGCCCGTAAACAATGTCTACTTTGACCTGCCCTCAAACACTGTAGTTGTAGCTCAGACTGGAAAAGTTTACTATTGTTGTTGAAATGTCAAAAAGAGAAAAGTAATTCCACTTGAGGACTGAGGCTTGAATTGATAAGGTAAAACCGATGCCATCGTCACTGTTTGTATCACTGTATATACAAGTGCTGAGGAATCCTCCGGAGCTGAAATTCAGATATGGTAGTGGGATTTTTGTTTCCAACACGCACTGTAAGCAGTAGACCAATCACAACTGACTGGGTCATCTGACCAATCAGAACAGATAGGCTCTCAGAAAGGAGGGGTTTAGAGTGACTGAATCCTTTACAGAACCACTTCAGACACTGTGAGAAGAGATGTCGCAATGTATATGATGAGAAAACGAAAGTGTTTTTTGACCTTGAATGCATGTAAACCTATTGTAAGAGACCTCCAAAACAAAATTAGAACCTTTAAAATCGCATAATGGGGCATTTTAAAGTCCTGAAAATGCATCGAAACAGGCCTTCCGTTACTGTTACCTGCCCTTCTGTAAAAACCTCAATGGCCAGTTAGTGGACAAAATGGCTTCTGTAAAGACCAATATGCTGTTAGTGCATTAGTTTAAACTATTATATGTGTATCTGACAAACATGTTGAGAATAATTCTGTCATAGCAGCTCCTTAAAAATTAATCCACTTGTAAATGTAATTCATTTTGGCATAGAGAAAAATATTTGCTCTGTTCTGGCCGAGTCAGACTGTTGTTTTCACATTCATATTTACTCATTTGGTCTCACTTCTATATAGAACCTTAAAGGGTTCTGTCAGGCGCTTCATATATAAAACCTTTTAGTGTTCCCATCATGGGATCATTTTATGTATTTAGTTTTAATTAATTTTGTTTTAAAGGTTTAGTTCATCGAAAAATGAAAATTATCCCATTATTTACTCACCCTTAAGCCATCCTAGGTGTATTTGACTATCTTCTTTCAAACAAACACAATTGGAGATATATTTAAAATATCCTGGCTCTTCCAAGCTTTATAATGGTAGTGAATGGGGTCCAATTTTGAAGTCAAAAAAGTGCATCCATCGTTAAAGTCCTCCACAAGGCTTCGGGGGTTAATAAAGACATTCTGAAGCAAAGTGATGAGTTTTTCAAAATGTGCACAATTAAATATCCAATATGGACAGATGCTGTTAAATAAAAAAACTGATGATGATTATGATCTCCTGTAGGTGCTGATTTCCCCTTCAACGAGGAAAGAGTGATACCGGATGGAGTTAATAGGAATTCAGCTATAATAGGAGGTGAGATGGAGACACATTGATATCTAATTCAGATGAACAATTACTTCTTTGAAGTTATCTATTCTTTAATGCATTAACTGAATGTTTTCTCTGTGCAGGTATTATTGCAGTGGTGATCTTCACTATTCTGTGCACTCTGGTGTTTCTGATCCGGTACATGTTCCGCCATAAAGGCACCTACCACACCAACGAGGCCAAGGGCGGAGAGTCGTCCGAGTCAGCCGACGCGGCCATTATCAGCACCGAGCCCAATTTCACAGAGACCATCGATGAAAGCAAGAAGGAATGGTTCATCTGATGGGGGTGTACAGACTCTTTCAGAATCTTTTTTTCAGTATCAGAACTAATGTTTTGGGATCAAACTCATCACCAGTTTGAGAAACCGTCCTGTACATAGTGACTGGCTTGTCTCTTTCTATTGTGTTTTGGCAAAAGTCTTTTAAGTGTGTAATCTCTGGATCACATCTTAATAAATAATTTTACCACATGTTCTTTTTTTTTTTTTTTTTACAGAAAAAATTATTTGCCAAAATCCTTTCTTTTATGAAAAGTTTAATCATTGTGTTCTTTTGGTTAAAGTCCTTGTGTGCAAAATGTTCTAGACAGATTGTAAATGTTAAATGCTCTATATGAATTTTTAATTTAATTCACTGCACAAACGACAGAGATTTAATTTTAAGATGACATTAGATTGTATATCATCAGTATTTCAGTGAGGGGAAGAAAATCAAGGCATGCACCAAGAATTATGTCAAATCGACACTGTCTATTTGTAGCCTTCTGCACAGCTATTCTCATTTATTTAAATGTGGAAGCCTTCAGTTTATTGTTCCTTGCCAAACACCTCTCAGTCTTAAGCATTTGTTTTGCTGAAGGCATGTATCATGGCATAAAGATGTTATTTTGAGAGATCATTTTGTCTGTGATTCATTCATGCAGGCTGTGGCACAGTGATCTGAACACCCAAATGATGTACCATCAGCGTTTGTCATTGTAGATGAAGAAGGTGGGACCGCTGACACCCAATGTAATGACTTAATTCAAGGTGCCTTTAGGATTCAGCCAGCTGTCAATGAAGAACTTACTTTATCTGGTTAAATCGGTAAAGGAGAATCCTAACAAATCATACGGCTGTTTGTATTTACTGATACATTTGCAAACCCAGTGTTCGTGAGTTCACGGAAACCCAATGTATTTGTAAACCCGATGTTCGTGAGTTTAGAAGTGTTCGGAATGCCAATGTTATATAAATGTTCGGAATGGAGCATTTTATTTTGCATATATGCTACTACATTTAAGAAATTATTGCACTGCATTTTGTCAAGCTATGACTGACATGTTGTCAAAAGCATTTTCATTGTTTTTTGTAAAGTATTTACTTTTCAAATAAAATGTCAAATAAAAAGTTCATTATCCATTCTCTCAGAGACTGGTTCACAGAAAACTGATGTTGCTCACCCTCGGATTCATATGCAATGCATTTATTTGTGATAAATATCTATGTTTCGGCATCTGCCATGTATTGAAATATGGTAATTCCGAGCACTTCAGTCTCAAATTAAATTTGATCGTTGTCTCATCAGCTCTCATATTTATGTGGTTTTGCAAACAGTGAATATGCTTCTTATAATTTAGATTAAAATTACAGTGCTATTATTTTTGGAAGGTGTTGTGTGCAATGATAAGCTATATGCTTGGAGGGGTCTCTGTGTTCGTAATCACATCTCAGACTATAACCACAAGTTAATTTTGCTAAATATTGATATTTAAATTGACCTTTTGGGGGGAGGATACTGAGGGATTGCAGATTCATGAGAATGTCTTGATGTTTTACACTTTTATAATCTGATGTCAGATTCTTCACCCCTCATTTACATTGAAAATTTCAACATTGTTTTGTATAATTGTAAGGTTAGTCAGTTAACATTCACAATAAATGAAATATATGAATATATTTTTATGAGGATATTTTGTAGATGACCTAGCCTTTCTTTGTGTCTCATCTCTATATGTGTATTAGGGGAAGCCTGAATGTTCAAAATGTACTGAAGATCTGTGAAGGAAAAAAAAAAATACTTGAACGTTCCTTGTAGTGAAGACCGAAAGCTTTGATCATTTTAATTGTCATAATATGACCCCTTTTCATTTACCTTTTACGGTGTTATTCTTTAGACATTTCGAGTTTGTTTTGTGAGGGTGATTTTTTTTTCTCTTTTCATGACAGGTCTCTTGTTAACAAAAAATAATGATGTTTTTATTAATATTCAGCTCAGTTCTGCTGCCTCTCATGTGGCACATGTATAGGCCTTTTTATTAAATGTAAATATAGATTTTTTGATCACATCTATTCAAGAAGGCTTTGACATTTTATTGTTTATGAGTAAATATACAAGTGAAAGTGTAAACAATATAATATATTTACTCATCTGTATCTCATATTATGATTGCATTCTGCTTGTGCATTCAACTTGTTTTAACGGCAGCATGACCACTGTATGTGAAATTGTACATACTGTACTTTAAACTATTGTGCAATATCACAATTGTATTTACTCCTGGGGGCATATTTTTTACCTTTTGTTATGATGTTGACGAGTCAGGAATGAATAGTAAAATACTTTTTATATTTAGAGCAATTTAGTTCTCGACTGGCTGTTTAGCGTAAGATATTTGTACTGACCTCTTTTCATCCATCTCATTCTTGTGTGAGGCCTGATTGCAAAATAAGAGAATTCCTCATCAATGTGGCTATTCTTATGGGAAGGGAATAAAAAGAAGTACCTAACAAATGAGAGTTGTGTATTCTTTCAACGTCAGTGACATTCGCATTAGATAGATCTTATGTCAAATTATATGAATGGAAAAATAACTGGGGGTTTATTTATGCTAGTAGTCTTTCTGTCCCTATCAAGTTACAATATCACAAATCACTATATTTGCATAATTTGACAACTGTTTTATAATATGAATGTTGTGAAACACTAAGAAGACAAGACATACTCGTCTATAAAATTAAAGACACATTCAGTTGGGTGTAGATATTGTATGTTATCCATATAAAATTGAAGTCCATGGAAACTAGGGGGTCTCTTATGTTGACACGATATGATATGACTCTTATTAAAACGGAATTTAATCAAATGCCCAAAACAGACTGGATGGAGAAACGAACCCTGCCAGGTAAGATTAATCTATATGTTTTCTTAGGATTCAATTACCTTTGAGATCGAAGTTAACACCCGCTTGCTAATAGGCTAACGTTGAGTTAGCTAAAAACCAGCCTACAGACTTAGAGGATTTCAAGATTTGAAATGTGATTTTAAGATGAAGTTACCCTGATTATATTCCATATTAGGGCTTTTTAGAACCTCTTTGAGATGGATTTTATTTAAAGGTTAATATTTTACAGTAGCTACCGGTCAAAATATTTTTTTTAAGTTATTTACAGCCTACTTATTCAGTAAGAACGAATTCAATTTATCAAAAGTGACGCTGAAGACATTCATGTTTCAACAACAAATGCTGTTCTTTTGAACTTTTTCACTCATAAAATAATCCTGAATAAATATCACGGTTTCCACAAAAATATGAATTATTGTTTATAATAATTATAATAAAAGTATTAGTAGACTGTTAGAATACATTGACCTGCACTGGCAAAGTCACTTCTAGTCAGACTCAGGAATGTCTGTTGAGGGACAATCGCAATAGAGATCAAGCAGACAGTCTACTAATACTCTAATGAGAGTTAGTTGACATAAAGTTACTTGTACAGAATGTTGGAACTACATTGACTATATATAACTCATTTGAAGACAGCAAGCTTGTTGATCCACAACCATTATAATCAGCACAAAGTTTGAATCTTCCCAGGAGTAGCCGGCCCACAAACATTTCACCATGATGCAGCACATCCAACTCATCCAGGAAATCACAAAGAAACCCAAAATAACGTCCAAAGAACTGAAGGCTTCTCTTACCTTATCTAAGTGGAGGTTTTTGTTTGATTAGAGTCCCATCATGTCCAGTGTGAAGCAAACAGGCCTGCAACAAATGACAGAAGAAAAGGAAAAAATGTTTTTATATATATATATATATTATATTTTATATATATATATATATATATATATATATATATATATATATATATATATATATATATATATAAATAATTGCTGTGTCAAGTGGTTCAGGAGCCTATACTTAATCTCATTGTATGAGGCCTGACTGAAAAATAAGGTATATAATCATCTATATTTCTATTCATAAAAAATGTAATTATAAAATATATTATATTATAAAAAGCATGCAAGACAATAGAACACACTGGAGGAATATTCTCAATAAATAACTAAAACAATAAATTAAATAAATTTTAAAAACACAATAATGGAATATAAAAGAAAATCGATAGTTGGAAAAAAAAAACATAAATGAGTTTTGGTTGATAGTGTGAACCAGAGGTTTAAAATATGACAAAACGAGCCTTAAATTATGCTAAAACAACTAAAAATAAAAATATTTCTTATTTACTTTCTACTATTTTGGGGGTTTTATAATGAATACACATTTTTCTAGTTATTTATGCTGTTTGATTTTTAGTTATTTATTGTTTAGCTCTAAAATATTTTATCGGATATAAATTTAGTTCAAATATTTTAAAAAGTCTTATCCTAAATCCTCATCCAGTCATGAGGACTTCAAATAATGTTGTAGACAATGGAGGGCCCTGGAGTCAAAAAGGTTCAAGTGAGAGCACGAAAGGAGGACCGGAGGTCGCAGTATCTCTCTATATACACTAGATGTCGCTGTATTTCTGAGCTGTGGTTAATGACGTTTCTCTCGCTCTACGCACGGAATCTCCAGCTACTGAGAGCGCAGACCTCAAGCTCGTATTCAGCTCAACATTAGAAACGGGTAAGATTAAATACGTGTCAGCGGCTCGGCTTTCAGGATTATGTATACATAGTAGGACAGTTTTGTTCGAACAAGTGGCCGTTTAGACAAAAGCTTCGCCACGCTAGAGAGTTTGAATAATATATGTTGTTTGTTGTCTGTCACTCGATTTCTTTGCATTAATATGCCCTAAATCTTCTCTTCAACGTCACTTTACCTCGGACCTGAAGCTAGCCAGCACTGCAGTTGTCTTAAAAACATTTGTTTTAACAAGTCGTTTTAATGTATTGATTTAATGCAAAAGTAGAGAAGTGTGACACACTTTTACCTTAAATTACCTTTTTTTCTTTGTCTTGACCACTCTGGGAACATAAGAAAAGCCTGTTCTAATGTTGCCATTTTACCTTCCTTTTTTTTTTGGTTTAGTGTAAATTAAACCTTTCATTTGACTTGAAAAGGTAACATGATGACCAGACAAATACAAATATCCCACCCTAATGAATGTGGGTTATTAGGTCAGAGAGTCTAGCCTCTATCTAATAAGGTTAAAGTTGACCGGGCAAACGCGGTTTGACGTTAACAATCTGTTTTCAGTATAATACCCATAATCTAAGGTAATGCATGACCATTATAAGAGCCTCATCCCACTAACAGAGACTGTAAGAGGAGAGTTTATACTCAGTGTGTAGTAGGTTAAATGAGCAAGAGATCATTAAAAGTCCGTGTCCTCTTCAACTGTCTGAACCATAAGCTGGACTGATCCTGACGGTGTGACGCCACTCCATCTTGTTTATTTCTCCTGCAGTAAAACCAAAGTAGGTCCTTTATTGCAGTGAGAAGCAGAAGTTTTAAAACCTATTTTGGTATTTGCTCACTCACAGATACCTTGTGGCCGGACGCGGCAGTAATCCTGAATCATCCTGTCAGCTTTCCTAACGGGAAGTATTGCTCAGAAGCTACCTGATTTTGATTAAAATCAGCACAAAGATTACGCCAATGCATAATGCCACGATCAAATGAACTTCCTGAAGAGTTCAAAGAAAAGGTCATTTTTCATTATAAGGCTGGTAAGGGATACAAATCCATTTCAAAGATTATGGGAATGCACAGATCCACAGTCAGATCCATAATCCGTAAATGGAAAACGCACGGAACGGTGATGAATCTGCCCAGGAGTGGTCGACCACCTAAAATCTCTCCGCGAACACAACGTAAAATCATCCAGGAAGTCGCCAGAAACCCTGCAATCACATCTAAACAGTTGCAGGCTTCTCTTGCTTTAGCTAAAGTCAAAGTTCATGCTTCTACAATCAGAAGGAGACTGGACAGAATCAGGTGTCGTGAGAGAGTATCAAGGCAAAAAACTGTGCAGAAGAAAAAGAAAATAAATACTCGACTCTTGTTTGAGAAGAAGCTCCAGGAAGACTCTCAAGTTTTTGAGGAAAACCTTGTAAAAACAGAAGTGGCAGAAGTGGAAGTTTATGTTTGATAAAGGTCCCATTGTGTCTTAAACAGGCCGCCTGCAACAATCCACAGTAAAAAGATGTTGCCAACTGTCTTACTCCTTTCTTTATTCCGCATTTGTATTTACTTCTTGCACCATAATTGTTTACTTATTGCTGTGTCAGGCATGAATATATATTTTTATATATAATATATGTCTTTTTTTTCACTTATTGAAGTGCTTGTGTAATAAGATATTTGTACAATCTTCTTTTTTGTTCATGTTATTGTATGAGGCCTGACAGCAAAATAAGAGAAATCCTCATAAATTACTATTATGAACAAATAATAAAGAAAACATGCATATAAAGTGTTTGTCATGTCAATGGGTTATGACTGGGTTGGGGTCTGAAATATTGGATCATATCTAGAAAAGTTTAAATGGAGCGGAAGTGGAAACATTAATGTAATGTATATTAATGCATATTTAGTGGCTAGTACTGCTGTCAGTTACACAAGGGGAAATGCATTCATAAATGGTCTTTGAGGCCAGAAATTCATCACCAACTCTGATGTCTTTCTGGTGTTCAATAGGTGAGGGACAGAATACAGTGCATTCAATGGATTGTACTATTGTTAAACAACATTCTGATTGTTCTGACACCTTTCAAAAAAGCTTTGGGTAGACAAAAGCAAATTTAAAAGTATGATCAAGGACCTTTAAATAGTGTAAACACTAAGTCTATATTCTACAAAGCTTCATTCAACCTGACTAAGGTTTATTGGAGGTTTTTCTCCTTGCACCACAAAACAAACCCCCCTCACATTCCCTATGCCCTGACTCAATGACTGGACATATTTTGATCTCTCTTGAGATTGATTTTACAGTACAGGCTGCTAACTGTCAATTAAACAGTGCAAGACTAATATTGTTTCCTTCAAAATGTTTTTAAATTGCCTCCCTGACAGGAACACTGTAAAAATGCCGTCTTTTCTAATCCATTTAGATTAAAATATTGCCACTTTGTGGTGAATAGCTGAAAGAACGTACGGGAAGCCCAGTGTTTCTGAGAAATATTTGCAGGTTGTTCATTGATAATATTTTCCATTGTATATATTACTGAACACTTTGCCACATTTGCTGAAGTAATAAACAAGATCTAAGATAATAAAAATTACTAAATTATAATTAGTTGTACATTTAGTTTGTACTTTCACGTATTAGGAGATTAAATGAGCAATAAAAATTACATTTACAAAAAGATAAATGTCTTGTATTAAAATGGGCGCTTTTAGCACTAGGGGTCGCTGTGAAGTAAAAAGCTTAATTTGCTCTACTAGAGAGGCTTGATTTGTTTTTGTTTTTGTTTTTTGTTTTGTTTTTTTCTCCAAACCAGTTCAGCGGAAATCCCGCCCTGGAGCCGATTCTAAACATTTCATTGGTCATGTCAATCACAGTAACGCCTGCCTACACCCAACCCTGATCCTTTAATCTAAACGTCACTGCAGCCTCAGCCAATGAAATTGGTTGCAGGGCGGGGATTCGCGCCAGCTATAGAAGCAGCATTCAGACCGCCTCAGCACAAAACAGCTGGACCTCAGAGACAGATGTCAAGATATAATCATATCTTTATATACTCATTAGCCACTTCGTTTTGCCATAACATATAACGTTAATTAAGGGGGAAATATTTGTAAATTTTCAGAGGAGACAAATGTTTTTGTGCTTCTTCAGTATTCAAAGTCGTTGAACAGGTGAATTACATGTTATATTATTTAGTTCTCTTATTTGGCAATAATATATCTCCTCAGCCCCAGTTCAGCAGGCTAACTGAAGTCAAGCAACTGTTAGCTTCTATTGATAATATATTGATACTGTTACAAATATTGTCACTAAAATGCTTTTGCAATTATTACACGTTGGGCTGTTAGTCTTCAGGTTGACATGGATTAACGTTAGATTGAATTCGACTGGATTTTGGAATAAAATGCAAATGCATTTATTTTAAATTATATTTTAAATACTTCCCTTAATAAATTGCATTCAACAGAATAAATGTAAATTGGCACTGTTTTATCTTAAAAATAAAATAATGGACGTTTCAATGCAGTGTTAAATATTTTATTTCAGTTGTGGTTATGTAATGAATTGGCAAATGCTTCAGTAGTTTGTATGTTTGACTCAGGACTTTGAAATATTTTACCACTGTTTTTGGAATGTCCTAAATAACTTGCCTTGACTTGCCTTGCCTTGCCTCACCTCACCAATACCAGAGTGATACAGTCACCAGAGTTTGCCACCTGTCAGAAGCAGTTTTCTATACAGGGTAAGGTTTAAAAAGCTGAAAATATGTTTGTAAAATAAAGTGCAGCTGAAACCTGATTTGTTTGTTTTTTCATAGATACTTTGCTGAAGTGGTTGGACAGCCCTAAATCAACCTGCAGCTCCATCTGAGGACAGCAAGACCTGCTCAGAACAAATCTGATTCTGATCCTTATCCATAAAGTTGAATAATGCCACGAAGTGAAATTGCTGAAGATATCAAAGAAATGATCATTTTTCACCATAAGTCTGGTAAGGGCTACAGATCCATTTCAAAGATAATGGGACTTCCCCGGTCCACAGTCAGATCCATAATCCACAAATGGAAAACGCTCGGAACAGTGATGAATCTGCCCAGGAGTGGTCGACCAACTAAAATCTCTCTGCGGACACAACGTAAAATCATCCAGGAGGTCGCCAAAAACCCTGCAATCACATCTAAACAGTTGCAGGCTTCTCTTGCTTTAGCTAAAGTCAAAGTTCATGATTCTACAATCAGAAGGAGACTGGACAGAATCAGGTGTCGTGAGAGAGTATCAAGGCAAAAAACTGTGCAGAAGAAAAAGAAAATAAATTCTCAACTCTTGTTTGAGAAGAAGACTCAAGATCTTGAGGAAAATCTTGTAAAGACAGAAGTGGAAGTTTATGTTTGATAAAGGTCTCATTGTAACAGGTTGCCTGCAACAATTCACACAGTAAAAACATGTTACCAAGTGCCAACCATCTTACTCCTATCCTATTTTACATTTCAATGCAGGATTTTAGATCTACAACTGTCCCCCTGAAGCAAGGTGTCCCTCAGGGATCTGTTCTTTGTCCATTGCTATTCATCTGGGTCAGATCTTTCATCATCATGGCTTTAATTATATCTATGCTGATGGCATCCAAATATATACTAAGTGTGCATCTGCTCTACTTACTCAAATTGATAACATTGCCACCTGTGTGAATGAAATAAAAGAATGGCTCAACTTCAATTTTCTGAAAATAATCACAAACAAGATGGAAATCATTATCATCGGTATCATCCGGAACCCCATCGGTGACTAACGAAATTCTCTGTGAGTCTGCCTGTGATACTGCTGGTACTCTCATCAAACCAACCAGTGCTGTTAAAAATCTTGGTGTCATCTTTGATTTCTCTCTCAGCTTTGACGCTCACATCAATTGTCACTAAATCTGCATTTTTTTTTCACCTACGTCATATTGCCAAGCTCCGTCCTTTTATTTGTGTTAAAGATGCTGAAACAGTTACCCATGCTTTCAGTTCATCCTGTCTTGACAACTGTAATGCCCTTTTCATTGGTTTACCTGCTAGCTCCATCACCAGACTGCAATATATTCAAAACTCTGCTTCAAGAATATTCACCCACACCAAGCGTTCTGCCCATATCACCAGTACTCTGTTTGATCCCCACTGGCTTCCAGTGGCCTATCGTATCAAGTACAAAATACTCCTGCTCACTTTCAAATCATTGCATGGCTTGGCTCCTAGTTATCTCTGTAACCTGCTTCTTCCCTACTCCCCAACCCGATCTCCTCGATCATCTGAATCTGGCCTTCTCTCAGTCCCTTGGTGCTCTTCTATGGGAGGCAGATCATTTAGTGTTATAGCACTTAAACTCTGGAATTCCCTACCCAGCTCACTCTGCTGTACTATTATTATTTCAACTAATAGTACTTCAACTAATAATTCAAAACACATTTGTTCTCTGAATGGTACCACTCATAAGTTGTGTTCTGTTTTCCTCTGTCCATGATTATATGCTGTTCTTACCTTGTTTATGTAATGGCCCCTTTTACTGTCTTTGTACTATCCTTGTTTAATCTTCTATTTTGTGTTATTCTGCTTCTCTGAGTATTATTGTCTGTCTTTATTACTTGTCTGTGACTATTACCTATTCTTTGTATCTACTTGTAAAGCATCTTTGAGCAACGGAA
Organism: Zacco platypus; assembly: GCA_038088235.1. Lineage (NCBI taxonomy): Eukaryota > Metazoa > Chordata > Actinopteri > Cypriniformes > Xenocyprididae > Zacco > Zacco platypus. Next base: position 12,611,895 of record CM076065.1, read on the forward strand.
ATAAACATTATTATTATTATTATTTTGCATATAAGATGTTTGTCGTCATGTCATTAATTTTGGTTATGGTTGGATTGGGGCATGAAATATTGGATCATCTGTAGAAAAGTTTAAATGGAGACATTGCATTAATGTCTTTTTTGAGTATCTATACTGTAAGTCATGTTGCAAGTTCTAGTGTCTAATGCAAAGATAAATATTACATACATGTGCATTTTGGCTAGCACTGCTGTCAATTACATGGGAAATGTACCTCTGCTTTCAAAAATGCTCAGAAATTCATCACCAGCTCTTCTGTTTTTCTGGTGTTAAATCAGAGGCTTTTCTCCTTGCATCACAAGACAAAGTCCTCCATTAGTTCTCTTTCCCTATGGTCTCAATGACTGGACATATTTTGATCTCTCTTGAGATTGATTTTACAGTACAGGCTGCTGACTGTCAATTAAACGGTGGAAGACTAATACTGTTTCCTTCAAAATGTCTTTAAATTGCTGCTCTGACAGAAAAACTGTAAAATGCCATCTTTTCCTATCTATTAAGAACAAAATACTGCTACTTTGTGGTGAATAGTTGCAAGATTATATGGGAAATCCAGTGTTTCTGAGAAATATTTGCAGGTTGCTTGTTGATGGTAACATTTTCCATTGTATAAAAAGCATCATATAAATTATATACAACATTTTTTCATATTTGGTAAAGTAATAAACAATAAAAGTATTAAAAGGTAATTAATTATAGTTTGTTGTACATTCAGATTGCACTTCCACGTATATGAGGAGAATAAGTAAAAATGTAAATCTTGTACTAAGATGGGCGCTTGAGGACTCGAGCAGTAGGGGTCGCTGTGGCGTAAAACGCTACAGTTTCTCTGCGGAATCGCCAATTATACTGATTACCCGGACTAAGTTACTGGAATTGGCAGTTAAGATGAAATATCTTGGTAACACTTTAAATAAACTTCATTTTTTTTAACATGAACTAATAATGAACTGCACTTATACGGCATTTATTAATCTTAGTTAATGTTAATTTCAACATGTACTTATACATTATTAAAATCTCGTTAACATTTGTTAATGTACTATGGACTAGCATGAACAAACAATGAACAACTGTATTTTCATTAACTAACGCCTGTTCAGCAGGCTTACTGAAGTTAACTAGCTCCTGGCTTGCATTGGTAATATATTGAAACAAATATTTTTTAAAAATTGTCTTGAAATTAACACGTTTGGCTGTGAATCTTTGGGTTGACCGGGAGTCGATTGGATTCAACTGGGTTCCGAATCAGGTTTTTCAAGTGATTCAGTTTGATGCTCGGTTCAATTAACAATGATTCAATTCCTTATCAAAGTGGGTGCGTTTAAATACTTCCCGTAATGAATTTCAGGCAAGTAAATGTAAAATGGCAATGTTTTATCTTAAAGAAAATAATGGAAGTAATCAAGAAAGTGAGCACTGGGACGCTGTATCTCTCAGTGAACACTAGGCGTCGCTGTATTTCTCCGAGCTGTGGCGTATGACGCTTCACTCGCTCTAATACGGAATTCCCAATCATCTCCAGTCGTACACAGACACAGTATAGGGCCTCAACCTCATCCAGCTCGACGTTAGAAACGAGTACAGGTAAGACTAAATGTCTTTATATACACATGTCAGCTGCCCCGGTTTGGCAGGACATTGAACTAGAGAAGAAAGACAAACGTTTTTGTGGTGTTACAAACGACTTAATTCTTAGGTGGCCATTTTACATCAATATCTCAAAAGCTTCGCCGTAACACAGGAGTAGGTTAATAACAAGTGTTGTTTGCCTTATTTTTAGCTTATATTTTAATGTTATTCGTTTATTTGGCTTTAGCGTGTCTTAATACTTCTCCTTAGCGTCAGTTTACTAGGTTACCTGAAGCTAGCGAGCTGCTACTTAGCATTGCTAATGTATTTATGTTGTTTAGAAAAGACTTCTTTCAAAAATAGACGTGAAATTAAGACATTGTATATTTAAGACGTTAACATGCTCTTCTTGGTAACGTCTGTGATGGAGACCTAAAGCAGTTGATAAATGCTGAGGCCGTGTGAAGAGTCAACAGTGATACACATAATCTGCTGTCTCAGATGTCTAACTAGACAGCATTGTTGGGCCAAAATGCCATAAGTGACCAAGAATAGGTTTTATTTTAAGTTTCCTAAATCTCATATGGCAGTGTGTGGTAGGTTTGCTTATACATGTATAAGCTCAGAAAAAAGGGTTCCTAGGGGATGGCTTATGAATCATTGGCATGCTTTCTGGGCAAAGGAGTCCACAGATGCCAAAAAAAGATCCTTAGATGTAGATGAATGTTTTACAATAGGGACGATTAAATTGTCACGACAGTCATGTAGATTTGTGCTTTTTGTGGTGAATTTGCCTGATGCGTACATACGCCACAAAAATAATTGCTTGCATAAACGAAAGGTAATTGTCACACATAAAGCACTTTTAAAATCATGTTCAAGCTTATGATGAATAAGCTGACTGGTGAAGAAAAGTATTTGTTGTGCTTTGTGTCCTTCTTGGAAACTTCAGTAACTTTTATTTTGAATCAGTCATTGTGTCTTTACTTGATCCAACCTTCAGATTCAAATCAGCCAAAAATTAAAAATCTGTCATCATTTACTCGCTCTCAAACTTGTTTGTATTTCTTCTGCGAACACAACATGTGTTGCTAATGGTAATCAAAACTATTTGGTTGCCAACATTCTTCAAAACATCAAATTTTGAGTCATGTTTATGACATAAAGGTGAGTAATTGATGGCAGAGTTTTCATTTTTGGTTGAACTATCTATTTAATCAAAAATGTGATTTTCTTTTACCTTAAAGGATTTCTGACCCCTACTCTGAATGTAATTGTTGAAATTTTGACAACCTACAAATCACATGTTTGATCATATGGAAATATCCCACTGATGAATGTGGGTCAGAGAGTCTAGCCTTGCTTTGGCTGATCTAATAAGATTAAATGTGACTGGGCTCAAGCTGTTTGACATTCACCAACTGTTTTCCCACAACGATCAAGCAAAGCACTTGAGTTTTGTATTTAATATACTAACTTAAAAGTACTGAAATATTATGGGTAATGAATGACCATTATTGCTATTAATAGTCATCCGACGCACACTTTCAGAGGCTGAAAGAGTTTATGTGCAGCATGTATCATAAAGCTGTGTTCATTTATGTGTCGTAAAAGAGTGAGGGATCATTAAAAGTCAGTGACCTCTTCAACCGTCTGCATGTCTTATATGTGTCACCATAAGCTGGGCTGATCCTAACGGTGTGACGCCACTACATCTTGTTTATTTTCCTCTGCTTTAAAACCTCTCATGCTCTGGGTCAGTGATTTAGCAAGACTGGGTCAGTTGTAGGACTTTGCTTCTCTTGATTTTACAGAAGTTGCGCAGAAAAAAACCCACGCATTTACATATAAACTTGATATTCTGAAGTGTCTTTCTGAATCCTAACAGCTACATTTTGTCATTTACAGATGTTTTTAGTCTCAGGCACATATTAGCCGCTCTGCTGGCTATAGAAACAGCTGTCTGTAAACAAGAAGCCCTAGGAAGAACGATGTGGGAAATGCTATTAATAACCCAGCTAAACCCAATCCCGCTGGTCACATGTTCTGATGCACCAACCCTCTGTCACTCTTGCCTCTGAAATGTGGTCTCGAACATCACAACATGTAAACAATGACCGGCAAGATTCATATTCTCTGCAATACAACACACAACAGTCAGACTTGCTGCTAAATATAACCATGAACCAACGCTCGTCACTTCACACGAGCTCCGGTATGATACTTAGTTTCCCATAAGTCGTCTGTTAGGTTTGCTTTTTCTCTCATGTCCATTTTATTTAGAAGACCTGCATTAATATTTTTTTAGCTCTTGCTTTTGCTTGTTCCTATAGAATGATTTCTAGTTCTGCCCTATTATTAACACCTGTAAGTGCTGTTTTATTATAATCTATGTCATACATAGGAATATGTGGTTATATTATTTCAAACCTGATTTGTTTGCTCTCACAGATACCGTACGGAAGTGTTTGGACGCTGCTGTAACCCTAGACCAGCCTGCAGCACCATCTGTGAAGTGTAGCGGTACTCATCCCTGAACTTATCCTGTCTGAATGCTCTCCAACATGGTGGACTACATGTGAAGCAGCAGTGTTCTGGAGCAGAGTGGGGAGAAGAGAGGATTTATCTGACGAGAGCAGACCGGCACAGAGACAATGTCATCCAACAGGGGCCAGAACACCCAGGGGCTCAAACAGATTGGGCTGGACCAGATCTGGGATGACCTGAGAGCAGGAATACAGCAGGTCTATACACGCCAGAGCATGGCTAAGTCACGCTACATGGAACTCTATACGTATCTTACCAGGCACCACGGGATGAATGGGGATTAATGGGGGCAGCAGCTGTGGGCAGCACACTGAAAGTCTTTGTCTTGTTTGGTGTTGTACTGAGTGCGTGAATTTTGCACGCACTTGAAATGAGAATAAGACCACGGTTTATGAGGCAAGCCCATTGATGTGCGAGCGGTTTGAGAGTGTGCTAAAGGTTGTATCGGAAAGACGTGTGTGGTATGGCTCTGAACAGGGAGGATTATGTGCTATGCAAAAGTACAGCAACTTTTTCCTCACTCTTTGAATAAGTTCAGAAGGTTGAATTTATAGGTTTAGCTCAGGCCCTTAAGATGCAGTCACAATTACTGGTATAGCGGGCGTGCTACATCTGCAAAGTGAAATAGTCATTTCAGTGGGAATCCACAAGATCGGGAGTTTCATGTGAGGGCAAACGAGTTCCCTGTGCAGATTTCGCTCAAAGTCAAGTTGAGCTGCACGATTAATCGTTAAAAGGTCGCAATCTCGATTCCAACACCCCCATGATCTCATTCCTAAATGACAACAATTCCCATGTCAAAATCACACCTGAACATTAAAATCTGCATTGGTGCTATTGTGAGCCAGAGAGAGCAGTTGTCATCTATAGGTATGAAACAGCTTTTCAACCACACAGTATCATTATTTCTGTTACATATATTCATATTATCTCAGAAGTACTGGGATGAAAGTTACAGATTGGATATAAACACTGATGTCTACAGAAGCGATCCACCAAATTTCCTTGTCAGTTTCCCAATAGACCCAGACCTAGAATCATCCGTTATGGTGGCCTTTTTAATATTATAGAATATGAAATCCTTCTGAGTGAAAAGTACTACTTCAAATTAGCTCAAGTTTTTTTTATTGATCTTTACACAAGTCTGTTTTTTTATTTAAAATAACACCGTGAAGTTATTTAAGAATTATATTTGAGTAAAATGTGAATCACAAAACAAAGTAAAATGAAAGTACATGATGTTATTACTTTTATTTGGCTTCTTTTGTAGTGCCAGGAGTTTCATTGCCAATGAGTGTTCCACTCTAGAGCTCTTCAAAGCAGTTTGTGTCTGGGAAATTAACTTACTAGGGCCTCTGTCCGCTTTCACATTTGCAGTTTTGCATTTCACCCACTAGTGCCACATCAGACAAAGGGGTATAATTGCTCTGAGTTTCATCTGCCACCCACAGCTGTCATTCTCCTCTACATCTTCAGTAATGTGTTTTATTTGTCTGCGTGAGGCCCTGTGTGCACCCAAAAAATTCTGCTGTTTCTGCAGGTTTTTTTTAGTGCTGTTGAGAATCTGAGAGTCTCAGCATGTAGTTTGTAGCATCAAAGCTGCCAATTCAACTCAGAGGAGCTCACGGTTAGTGTTAAAGGTGTGAAACTTAGCACCCACAAATACAAACACACACACACACCATAAGTAAAATAGTTCTGGTAATCACTGTTTATGTGGTCACGACCTTTAAGTTACTGCACTATAACAGCTTCCAATAAATACACACCCACGTTGAGGACTTATTAACTTATTTCTGTGCAAAATACATAAAAGCTTCTTTAGATGGCTTGTTGCATGTCAGAGTAGATCAGTCAGTAAAACAGAAGTTTTCTTAAGGGCTTGAGCACTGAGACGGTTGAAGGTACTGTCTCATTTTTGGACCTTTGGATTTGAAACTGTCTGTTTTAAGCTTCTTGGAAATAGTATATGTTCCTTTTAAAAGGTTTGATCTTTATTTCCCCATTCATAATTATTTTAAAGAGGGCATATGATGCTATTTTAAAAGGTCCTTATTTATTGTTTATGTGGTATACTAGAAGAGGTTAGCATGCTTTAATTTAAAAAAAAAAAAATTTTCTGCTACTGTATATTATTGGAGCACCTCAAATCTCATTTCGTCTATTTTTAGAAGGTTTTGCTTTTACATTGAGAAACACTGCGTCTCCGTGACATGATGACAACACTACAATTCACTGAGGTCTTTCTTTGTGTTTCTATGCCTTTGGGCGGGTATTATGCTAATATATTTAAAATTGTGAAAGATGTTGGCGGAAGTAATATCTGGACTTCAAACGAGGTGTTTTAGGCAGATGTGGAGCAGAGTTCTCTGTTAGGTAGAATATATTCCTTTTGTGGGAGACTATGAGCTCTGTAACTGCTGGTGATTTACATGCACAAACAGATAAATTACACACTAAAGAGGAACATTAAAAAGCATCATATGACCTCTTTAAGATGTCTGAACTGAACACCACAAACTGTTATGGAATACAAGTGGGTTTTTTTCCAATGAATTCTGAATTCCATGCTAAGCAAACAGTTATACTGTCTAAATTCCACATACAGTTTATGCTCATGCTTTTCGTATTAGGTTCTGACGTGCTTGAGAAACACTCAGAGGTACATCCTCCTACACGCCTATTTGGCACTGTTAATCCACAGTATGTTTATTCATTTTTGTACCTTGATATAGGCATCTTTTCAGTGTAAAGATTGTTGTAATATTTGTTTCGTGAAGTCATTATTTCCTCCGTACTATCTTAAGACTTTAACCTACTGTTCAGACATGTGTATAACTACTGTACCAGTGTGCACCAGTCCAACCAGGCCAGGGGTGCTGGCATCCCCCCTTCCAAACCCTCCAAGAAAACTCCCACACCTGGTGGGGCTCAGTTTGTCGGACTAGAACTCTACAAAAGACTGAAAGAGTTTCTGAGGAGCTACCTGACAAACCTTCTCAAGGTAATAGCCTATAGTGTGCTGACTGTTCAGGGTCCATGATGCAGTTGTGATCATATTGCTGTTGGTCAAATTAAAAAAAAATGTTTGACTTTGATCTTTATTGAGAGCAGATAACACGAAGGCTTATCTAATTTGGACGCTATATTTATCTTTATATGACATGTTATACTTCCCTTTGTATGCCTTGTTACAAAAATATTAAACCATATAGTAAACCTTGTATTGCAATGATTTTAGTGAGGTGGCTTGTTTTTTTGGCCTCACTAGAATTGATATTAGAGTGAGTTGCCACATTTCCAGACATCATCCTGACTTCTCCTATTTCTCTCGTCCATCTGTGTGTGTCTGGCAGGATGGAGAGGACCTGATGGATGAGAGCGTTCTGAAGTTCTACACGCAGCAGTGGGAGGACTATCGCTTCTCCAGTAAAGTGTTAAATGGGATCTGTGCTTACCTCAACAGACACTGGGTGCGCCGAGAGTGTGATGAGGGACGGAAAGGAATTTATGAAATCTACTCAGTAAGAGAACAGCACACGCCCCTGCCTGACTCATTGGTTCCTGTATTACATTTCCACACATTGTGTTTGTAAGACTTGGAATAATGACTACGCTATATCGTAATTAGCTATATTTATTGCTCATAATAGCCAATGTATGCATACCTCTGACCACACATCATCTGCGTCTTTAATTAACATTAGCCTCTTGACTTTGAGATTTGATTACAGAACTTCACTAAATGTTGCATTTCTTGATCATGTGCATGTATTTCTATGCCTTGAAAACGTAAATGTGATGTCCAGTGATTTTAAACTTATTACATAGGTAGACAACTTATTACCTTTTTATTATCATTCATTATTATTATTATTATTAGTAGTAGTAGTAGTAGTAGAATGACAAAAGGTAACACACATTCACTATTAACTACAACTTTTGCCTCCAATAAACTCTTTAATTTACTCCTTAATAGTAAGGTAGTTTTTGTAGCATTTAAATTTAGTTATTGGGTACAATTATGGGATGCAGAATAAGGCATTAATATGTGCTTTATAAGCACTGAAAAACAACCAATATACTAGTAATATGCAAGCTAATAAGCAACTAGTTAAAAGTGAGAATTGAACCCTAAAATAAAGTGTTACCAAGCAAAATTACTTATTGAATAGTGTCTTTTTTTACTATAGTGCAGTTGTAATAAAAATAGCAAATTTCTTAAAGCAGTAGTCCTCTCATGCCTCATTGCAGTAAGAAACAGTAATTCAATAATGTCTCTTTCACAGCTTGCTTTGGTCACATGGAGAGAGTGTTTATTTAGACCTCTAAACAAGCAGGTGAGTCATCTGGTTATATTCTTTATTCATTGATCATTTTGTATGTATATTTATATACCCCTGTGTTTTATTTTATATAGGTGACAAATGCTGTGTTAAAACTCATTGAGAAGGAGAGAAATGGTGAGACTATTAACACCAGACTCATCAGTGGAGTGGTGCAGTCCTATGGTGAGTGGCAGCGCTACATCTGTCCTGTGCTGGTCTCTCACAAAACTTAGGCCAGATGTTCTGTAAAAATATTTTCAAATCTCGCACGAGTCACAAGTTGGATACACCCAGAGCTGTCTGGACCTGTTGTGATTTGGTTTGTCTTTTCCAGTTGAGTTGGGCTTGAATGAGGATGATGCATTTGTGAAGGGGCCGACATTATCAGTTTACAAGGAGTACTTTGAGACACAGTTTTTGGCAGACACTGAGCGCTTCTATACACGGGAAAGCACAGAGTTCCTCCAGCAAAACCCTGTTACCGAATACATGAAAAAGGTAAACTGGTGACAAGCATCACATGTGAATGAGTTGAGATTCAAATTGAACATTGTAATGCTAATTGCAGTGGATTTTAATGGGAAAGTTTTACTACATATTTAAGCATACATCTCCTATAGTTATGAGTACTCGGACCTAAAACAGTGTTAAAACCATAAGATTGTGTGTTTATATGTGCAGGCTGAGGCACGGTTATTAGAGGAACAGCGCCGAGTACAGGTGTATCTCCATGAGAGCACACAAGACGAGCTGGCTCGCAAATGTGAGCAGGTCCTCATCGAGAAACACCTGGAGATCTTCCACACAGAGTTCCAGAACCTTCTAGACGCTGATAAGAATGAAGGTCAGCCAGTGCTGCAATATCACTTTCATTCGAAGGAAGCAAACATTTAAAATAACACATAGTTTGACAGTCAATACACTTTGTTTATAATTGCAGATCTCGGTCGGATGTACAACCTTGTTTCCCGGATCACGGACGGATTGGGCGAGCTCAAGAAACTCTTGGAGTCACACATTCATAATCAGGGACTGGCAGCCATTGAGAAATGTGGAGATTCAGCCCTCAATGTAAGTCCTGGTGTTACAGCATAAAGCCACAGTGATAGTGTTGACAATACTTTCGGTAACTTGTTGGAACCACAGCTAAACCTGAATTCCCTGAAGTCACGGCCTCTCTTCAGTGTATTGATAGGTCTATTCTTACCATGACAATATGACAATAGTTATTTGTCTAACTAGACTTTTGCCCAAATTCTTCTTCATCTGATAGTCAGAGATGTGACTCAGCCTTTGCTTTATGTAAGCCCCAGGGTCTCTGTGCATGTTTTCCATTAGCTCTGTTCCTTTTAGTTCCCGTAACAACTTAATTTGATCAGTTTGAACTTGTTTTCCAGGATCCCAAAATATACGTGCAAACAATTTTGGATGTTCACAAGAAATACAATGCTCTCGTCATGTCTGCATTCAATAATGATGCTGGGTTTGTGGCGGCACTCGATAAGGTTTGTGATCTATATTTAAGGCCAGTTTTTTTGGTTTTGAATAATTGAGTTTATTTATAGCGCTTTTATGACTTTCACTCTGTGGTCTGTGCTGCTCTTCAGGCCTGCGGAAGATTCATTAATAATAATGCGATAACAAGGATGGCACAGTCCTCCAGCAAATCCCCTGAGCTTCTGGCCAGATACTGTGACTCCTTGCTGAAGAAGAGGTGAATTCTCTCATTCAACTTCATGTCATACATGTCAGTGTCTCATTTGTCAGCCAGAAATGACAGTGAAATCCAGTGAAAGTCGCTCCACTGCCATTATTGCAAACACATCAGATTATGTTTTAGGGTTAGAGGCTTGAATCTTTGAATGCAGTATTCTGGCAGACTGCTTCTTTAGGATTGACAAAATATCTCAAGAAACAAAACTATATTTGACTTTAAAATGGTTTAGAATAGACTGTTTGCTTTTAAAATTCTGCAGTTGCAGGTGTGTACCACAGATGATTTAACTGACTGTTTCATTTAGTTCAAAGAATCCAGAGGAGGCTGAGCTAGAAGATACTCTCAATCAAGTGGTGAGTTTCCCTGTCCTCCAAGGAAATTAAAGTTTATTCCATTAATGCATTAGGGATCTGGACTTGGAGCAAAGTCTTAAGCCTAGTCCCAGACTAAAATGCATGTTTGAGCCGTTTTAACTGAAAGCAACTTGCACACATCTTAAAATATGTCAGTAACATTGTTTTGTCTCAAGATGCACACCAGTAATGTTTTTTTTTTCTTGGTCACATTTCTAAAAGCTACTTAAATGTCCTAATTTAACTAAGGCCTAATCCTGGTTTAATCTAAGCCCTGTCTGTGAAACCAGGCCTTAGTGTTTGAGTGTTAAGAATCCATTTATTTATGTGAAGATAAATGGTGCTATAAAGTCCATTTTTTTTCAAATTTTGTTTTCCCTTTTAATATTACTAGATTCTAGATTTTAATGTGTTAAATTTAAATCAGTAAGCATGTCTAATCAATTGAATTCATAAAACTTAAACAATTAAATCAATCTTTCAAACTTAATCAATTATACCAATTCCTTTACAACAACCTTTTTTGTCTAATAAAATAGTGTAGCACAACAGAGTTTTTATAAAATATATATATATATATATATATATATATATATAATAAAAACAATATTAATAATAAATGTTTTTCTGTCATAATTCCTTCAGGTTATACAAAATGTTTATTTTGGTGGTTTGTAGTGAAGACTACATCTTTTGATGTAGTATTTAAAAACATTTTCCAAATTCTGTAATAAACCGTATACAGTAAATTCCATTTTTATGACTGAATTCTGCGATTTTTGTCTTTTTTTCCACATTAGAGAAATTGCAGGGACTTAGTTAATCTTTGACAAAGACTGTTCAGAATGCAACACTAAAGTACTGTGTATGGCACAGAATATATTGTATTGAAAAAAAGGCAGTAGTACAAGGTATGCGGCAAATGTTTAGTATTGGTTCCTTGTGCACCGAAATGAATATGATTATTTGAATTTGCAGTCTTTTATCATCCAATTTTTTTTTTTTTACATTATCCATAATCGAAATTCATGCAAAAACAGTTTTTGTTAGTCTGATAATGAGTATAATAATGAGTCAAGTACTGGGAATAGTAGAGTCCATTGCATGCTCTTTGTTGTACATTGTGGCACATGCCGTATTCTGTCCAGGTGTTTTGTGTATACGTCAAATTTGCAACCTGAAACACAAATTGAATACTGAATATAAGTCAATTCATGTGACTGAAAAGATTCTCCATCATCCTTTATCATCAGATGGTGGTTTTCAAGTATATTGAGGATAAAGACGTGTTCCAGAAGTTCTATGCCAAGATGCTGGCCAAAAGACTGGTGCACCAGAACAGTGCCAGCGACGACGCCGAGGCCAGTATGATCTCCAAACTGAAGGTCTGTGCTCTTGTTAAGTGAAGATTTCTCACTTTATTGCTCTTCCTTCTAGGGCTGGGTATTGACAAAAAATTCCATTTCAATTCACAAGACTGCGATTTGATTTGATTCGATTCGATTCCGATTTTGATTCAATCAAGTCTAGATTCATCAGGTCTAGTACAAGGCAAATTTCCTCAAGGAAAAAAATATCTCATCTAATGCTGTGAACTTTCCTGCGAACCCCAGTTGGTACACTACTATAATATTAAAGGTTAAAATGAACTGATTTGATATAAATATACTGATTTGTATGGGCTACTTACATTTAAATTACTCATAAGGAAGGTTTTATTATAATAACTTTTAAAAGACATTATTATGTTTTGACTTATACTTTTTTATGTAGCAAAATGCTCCCGTCTAGAGTTTTTTTTTTTAACTGTCGAGTTTATGGACACTGAATGACTTTTTTGAGTTAAATGTAATATTACACGACTCATGGTTTACACGCTCTTTTATTAACATTTTTCCGCCGTTGAAACACTGATTGTGCGATTACATGAGACATGATACGGATTTCGGTAAGTTTCAACATCTCTTCTGGTGTTCAGTCTTGTTTGTTTTGTGCTGGTACTAGTAGTAAGTATTGCACTGTATTGCGTGCTGCTGTTTTGCTTGAACTGAGGCGCTACAACGATCTTTGACGCCACATTAAAGAAATGGTATTTGCTTGAATTTCCAAATAGAAACGACAGAATTTGAACACTGACACTGATACTGATACTTTTGAAATGAACAAAGTTTATTGTGATTTTTTTGGATGGGAGGCATGCTAGAAAGTTGTTCATCAACTAAAAGCAACACAGACTAAAAGATTGATTCTTGGGATTTATGAATCGATATCAGTTCATCAAAATGAGAATCAATTGAAATTGAGAGCTTTTTTTGAGAGCAGTTTTTTTCTGCCCACCCTCAGCAAGCATGTGGTTTCGAGTACACCTCCAAACTCCAGCGCATGTTCCAGGACATCGGTGTCAGCAAAGACTTGAATGAGCAATTCAAAAAGCACCTTTCCAACTCGGAGCCTTTGGACTGTAAGTGCTCAACACTCTGGCTTTACATCGATTCCTCATGTCTGTTTGTGTTTGGAGTGTTTTTATAATATAACCTGCATGTTATTATTGATGAATAAAAATGATGAATGAAATGCAAATGAAAGAACTCCGGCTCCATCTGTCTCGCAGTGGATTTCAGTATCCAGGTTCTGAGCTCTGGCTCATGGCCGTTCCAGCAGTCTTGCACATTCGCTTTACCATCTGAGGTGAGACGCTCAGACGCTTAACCCTGTAATTTTCGAAGCCATTCACACCCTTCCACGAGCTGAGAACAATGTGTCATTACACTTCCAGTTGATGATAGTTTTTCAACCGCTTTGTTTTTCGCAGTTGGAGCGGAGTTACCAAAGATTTACAGCTTTTTATGGAAGTAGACACAGCGGCCGGAAGTTGACATGGCTTTACCATCTATCCAAAGGAGAGCTGGTCACCAACTGCTTCAAGAACAGATACACTCTGCAGGTTTGTCCCTTCTTCATGGCTGTGTCATGTCAGCGGTAATTTAAAGCATGTACTGAGACTTAAGAAGTTGTAGGACTCAGCTGGCACAGTGTCAGCATGTGTTTGTGGCGTGTCCCCGCAGGCCTCCACCTTCCAGATGGCCATCCTGCTCCAGTTCAACACAGAGAACAGCTACACTGTCCAGCAACTGGTCGACAGCACACAGATCAAAACAGTGAGTGCAGTGCCATTGCTTTATATCTCTATAACAAATCTCATTCGGATTCTTCTCAAACGCATATATCAATAAATGTACCATGATTTCCATTACATATTAAATTCATACTTTGAACAAAAAGAAACCTAGCAGAAACGGTCAGTGATTTATTTATGTAAAGTTCCACTGGTTTAAATTGCTAATGAATATTAAAAAATAAATAAATAAATAAAAATTCTCGCTCAACGTTGTCAAGGAATTGCATACAAATACATATAATTAAAAAAGTGGGGAAAAAAACTATAATTATACAAAAACAAAAGGACATGACGATAAGGCATACACTAACTGTATTGATGCCATAACATACAGACATAATATACAAGGAAAGCTTTTAAATGCATGCATTTTCTTCATAATATTTAATAAATCTTAAATCTCCATTATATAAATAAAAAAATCTAAGAAGTGACATTAATTCCGTTTCAAAATGTGGATAGGATGGAATACCATTTGCAAACTTTTATGAAGAATTTGCCATATAAAATAGAGAAATTAACATTGTTCTCTAGGGGTCTATCTTTATCTGCATAATAATAAAAAATGTCTTTTTAACAGAAAGAGTGTGTAACATTAGCAGAATCAAATATGTAGGAAACAAGGTCAGACCTAAATTGTTCGGATATAGGGCAATCATAAAACAGATCTGCAAATGTCTTCTCTGAGCATATGAGCTGTCGATGTGCAGATATTTAGAAATATTCAGATTGTCAGGATATATTTTATGTAAAATTTTGAAATGTACTTCCTTAGCTTTATTGGACATGAAGTGTTTTCCAGGTAAAAGCCAGGCCCTTTTCCAATCTATATCTTCTACCAAAGATCTCCAATTGAACATATTTTAATATGTAATTCTGTTTGTTTGTTTTGCAGGATATTTTGGTTCAGGTCTTGCAAATCCTGTTGAAATCGAAGTTGCTGGTAAGTGTTGACAAGTGGTTGCTTATAGCAGTGTTTCTCAACCCAAAAGGGGTGTGTGTGGGTGGGAGTGGTCAAAGAAACTACAAAAAAAATTGCATTTGACAGAAGGGTCAACAGCTTTCATGCATTAAAGATTTTGTGTCATGGCTTAATGAAAGGAAACATAGGAAACATAGGAAAATGTGGCACCCATGGCCAAATCAGTTGAGAACCACTGGCTCACAGGATCCCTTCAGAACTATTTGTGCTGTTTGTCTATATTTTAATTAAATATTACTGTTTTGTTGTAAGTATATATTTAAAGTGCAATTATGATATATAAAGATGGTTTAGACCCTCAGTTCTTTTAATATATATTTTGTTTTCTTCTTGTAGGTCTTGGAGGATGAGAATGCAAACATAGATGAAATGGATTTCAAGCCTGAGACATTAATCAAACTTTTCTTGGGCTACAAGAAGTAAATGCTTCATGTTTGATCTGCACAGTATACACAAATAATTAGCTTTCAGCTTAACATTTAAATGTTAATACAGTATTAGTACATTCTAATATTTTTAGATATTAAGTTGTTTTGATGTCTATTCTGTGTCTGTCTCTGTGTGTGCAGTAAGAAGTTACGAGTGAATATCAATGTGCCAATGAAGACAGAGCAGAAACAAGAGCAGGAGACAACACATAAGAATATTGAGGAAGACAGGAAGCTCCTCATACAGGTATTAAAAATAAACTATAACAATCCATTGAAGTTCAAATCAAACATTCTTTTGATTCTTCATGTTCTTTTGTACTCTTGTGTGCAGGCAGCTATCGTGAGAATCATGAAGATGAGGAAAGTTTTGAAGCACCAGCAGCTTTTGGCAGAAGTGCTGAACCAACTTTCCTCACGATTCAAACCTCGTGTTCCCGTCATCAAGGTAACAGGATTGCAGCAGTCTGCAATTCTGACTGCTTATGAAACATTCATTAGAAATATTAAAATCTCTTCCTTTTTTTTCAGAAATGCATTGACATTTTGATAGAGAAGGAATACTTGGAACGTGTGGATGGGGAAAAAGACACTTACAGTTACTTGGCATAAAAATGTCCTCAGAAGTTTGATGTCCTTCCTTAGATATTTGTCTGTTTTGAGGAATATCAACACAACAGTGGGCACAACAGGATTCTTATCAAGATCTCAAGTCCTTGTTGCCAATTAGGACAATCTGACACTGGACTTTTCCCTTTAAACCCACTGGTTTGCTAAAGCGGCCAGTCTTTGTCTTTAAGCCCTTAAGCTGCTCAGGATTGCCATTTACTTTTTAATGTGTAAATACTGGACATTGAACTATACTCATAGTGGGACCCAGAGTCAGGGTTGCATGCTATTGCCTATCATGAAAAGACAAAAAGCTGATTAATTTAATTGTAATTACAGTGACTTTTGGAAAACTGACAGAAATGCTTACCTAAGGGGATACTTTTCAGCAGCACTCTGACTATAATCATGTCTGACTGGCTGGTTAGAGTTGCATTGTTACCAGCTATGAGAACACCATTTGTATAGTGCAGTTTATTTTATAAATGTCATGAATAAACTTAATTTTTCTTTCTTTCTCAGTGCTAGGTCTTGCTCATTTATATTCTTTGTTGTAGTGACTCAGCTGAATTTCTAGCCTGTAATGTTTGAACAGTACACCATACAATTGAAAAATGTTTTATTTAACAAGTCCCTGTAAACAATTAAACAGCACCTTATAATTGGAGGCAAAAACAGACATGGAGTGGTCAAAAAACCCCAGGGAGGAAAGTAATGAGTGGCTCAACAGGTTCAAATGAGAATATGAATTAAATTTATCTAGCTCCTAAAAAGTATCTTCTTAATATTCACTAGACAAATCACAGCAAATGATAGCCATCAATAAATTATAAAACTTGTTTACACAAAATAAATAGGGACATTAAACTTCTGGAGTCAAGCCTGGTATTATTGCTTTGATTTTACAGGATCCCATGTTCAGGAAAATTTGTTTTTTTTCACTCAACCTGGGACAAAAACAGCACCTTAATCTCCTTACATTTAGTGATGTCTAAAGTACATAGCTGCAATTGTCTGAATAAACCTTACAAAACATGTACAGTGAGGAATGAAGAGTTACCTGATTCCAACTCCATTTGAAACCTTTGTTCATGCATACAACAATTTGAAAACACCATTAATCAACAACATTAAGAAATCTAATTTAAGAAACTATTCAGTGTTCTTTAAACATGTGAAGGCACCGCAAAATATGATACTGAGTCTACCCTCCTTTCCTGACGCACCAAATTGTTTCATCTTCACAGCAACAGCGCACTGGCACCAGAAAATGTATATAGGATACCTCTGGAGAGATTTACATGCAAAGCAGTTGACAGTGGCTTTGGTTTCCACAAAGAACAAACCTTGAGACTGAATTGGGGATTGTGTGACACGTTTAGCATTACAAACATACAGCCGGTTTGAATGTGAAATTTGGTCCAAAGGTATAGAGGAAATTGTCAAAATAACTTACAGGAAAAAGAAAAAAAAAAACGCTACAGATACAAAACAATGGCCCATAATAAAACCGCTCTCTACTAGAACCAACTGTAAACATGACAGAATGTTCAAGTTACTATCAGAATGTTTCCCAGAGTAAGCCTGTTGGTCGAAAAAAGAAAAGACAGAAAGAAAAGACAAAGGAAAAACCTCAAATAGACGCCCTTGTCCTATAAAAATGGATTGGAAATGCATGTGGAGAGAGAATTCCTGAAGAGTGTAAGGCATTTGTTCAAGGAGGTAGATGGCTTCATGGAATTTCCATTTCACGTTCAATACCCACATATTTCAGAGCGTCGGCTTGACTGTATCTGAAAGAGATAAGGAAACAGGGTACACAGTTCAGAAGCATCTCGTAAAAAGATTTCATTTGAAATAATCCTGTGCACTTTTTTTTACCTGTAGTCAAAGAACAGTTCTTCTCCAGTCTGTATGGCTCTCTTAGCAAATATGCCAATCCTGTGATCCCCATTAACCATCATCACTGTGGGGACAGAGGAACACAGCATTAGGGCTGGGCAAAAAAAAAAATCATATATATATTTTTGTGTTCGATTCAATATTTATTATCAAATGCCACGAATCAATTTTTCCATAACAAAAGGGGGTGAGGCCGTTTTATTGCAATACAGTACGTAACCCAAATGCAATAGCATGTCATAAAAGATGACAACATGACAACTTATAACTCTAAACCTGTTCTCATCTTAGAATATATCTTAATCCAGCATATATTCTCTGGCTCTGTAGGCATCTTACAACAGTTCCCACATGAGAGATTTATAGATCATCATGACAATATGCTAATCAATGACTAATATAGTTAACTCCACATTCATCAACGGACCATTCAGAGACGTCCTGTTGCATTCTACTTGTCACTTCTCTTTGAGCCTATCATTGTCTGACTCCGGTTTGAACAAAAAATGCTGAACAGTTTCTGACATTCAGTGTGTCTCTGCATGAGGTAATCGGAGCTGCTAACAGGAGCTCTTGAAACTCCACCCTCTTCTTCACTGAATAATGTTTTTGCAACTTTAAAAAGAATGAACCTTTATTTAATTTGTACAGTGAAGATTATATGAAGTGTTATTTTACATTTGATTACTTTATTCCATTTGTATCTTTGTTCTATTGTATTGGTTTATTTGTGACATTGCTTGTAGTTTATTTGTTCTTTTTTATTAATGACTGTTCGATAATCTTTGAAATTTATAGAGTAGTTTTAGCTGTGGTCTCAAATTGAATCAAGAATTGTTAAATTTCACTGGTATCTAAAATATTGAATGTCAACCTTATTTATTACATATTAGGATACATGGTTCAAAAACAAAAAAAAGCAACCATTTTCATTTATTACTTTGTGGAAATGAGAAAATGAGACCTTGTGAATCGATACCCAGCCCTACACACAATGTCATTTTACACACTACATCTTCTAAGCATAATATTCTGAGTGATTTACCTTTTGCGTAGCAATTGGGGTTCACAGAGTGGTTGGCAAACCTGATCTTGTTTCCTTTCCTAGTTGCATCAACAACAAAGTCTGTGGGTGAAAAAGTGGGAAGTTGTCAGCCAGTGAGGGGGATGTGAATAACAAATGTTTGCAAGAAGGTTAGTTACCATTGTTAAGGTTAAACAGGAAGCTGCACATGTATTTGTCATAGACCTTGCCTCTGCGGTCTGCTTCATCCTGGGAGATGATCTAGCAGGTAAAAATAGAAACATGTCATGTTAGAAGGGAACGCATCACTCTGCGTGATGAAATATATATATATAATTTTTTTTGTTTGTTGTTTAAAGAGCATCTCACCTCCCCACAGTACTCGGAGATGAACTCATTCTTCTGAACTGGCTCTTTGATGAAGATTCCCCACCCGGCCACATCAGACGGAGCCAGTAGCAAGTGCTTAAAAACCCCAGCATAAATAGCCAAGTAAAAGTCAGTACATCAACTAAACAGTCAAGCAACAGAATATTAACTTCTTGTTAATATTTAAAAGAAAATGCTGATGTGTCAGAATAAAACGCACCTTCTTTGCTCCTCTCTGGATACTGCAGTTCTTGCAGGAGACATTTTTACTGTCCCAGTGATCAGCTGCCCCACAAGTGAGGCACAGGTCAGGGTCACACTCTCGTACGGCCAGGTAACAGGGGCACTGCTTGGTGTTACACTGGGCCTTACAACGGCAACCTGGAAACCGGTTCTGACCTGCAGAGACAAAAAAATAACTCCTGATTCCAGACCGTTTCAAATGAAACATGGCTGTTATAAAAGGAAACACTTCATATAAACAGAATGCCTTTACCTCAGTTATAAAAGTTACATATTAACATTAAGTGCCAATCATTCAAACCCAAGAGCTCGGCTGAAAAACCTTGAAAAATTTAAAATGAAGGTCAAAATGAAATACTTTTAACTTAAAAGTAAAAAACCTTTATTGCACTGTATTTTCTCTTTCCAAGAACAAACTAGATTCTTTCCCAGTGTTTTGAATAACCTGGGTGTCACAATGTTACATGCTCGAGCTGGATGACTGGTGTCTGTCTGTGTGTTAGGGATGCTCCGATAAGCATTTTTGCAGCCAAAATCGACTACCGATTTCTTGTCATCATGATTGGCTGATCCCGATCACTCAAGCTTATATATATATATATATATATATATATATATATATATATATATATATATATATATATATATATATATATATATATATATATATATATATATATTATATATATATATATGTGGGTGTGTGTATGTGTGATATGTAAGCTCTCGGACTACCTTTTTTGTTCGGATTAAACATTATCCCAGATGTTGCATTGGTCGCATTATTCACAGTAATATTGTAATTGTTTTAACTGAGAATCAAGTAAGTACAAGAAAGATTAATTTCTAAATGAACATTTTAATTGGACTTTAAAAACAGAGCTGCCGCAAAACACTATCCATATTAGGATACTTTGCACTGACTGACAGCCTGCAAATCTTTTAGACTCTTTAATAAGCCAGTTACATTGTTACATGAGTGGGTCATTGAACCATTCATTCAGCTAATATGATTAAAAACTGATTCATTCATAAATGAATCAAGGTGTTGAAATTTATTTAACCGAATACCACTTTACAAGGCTCGATCGATGAGCAATGCGTCACCTGGGTAACAATGAAGCTGATGTTTCACTTCATAGAAATCCATAGCAATGACGCCAGTCATGGGAAATGTGAAAGGATACTACAACTAAGATATGCATTTATTCTTCAGGCAACTGATAGCAAACCTATTTTTTCATGAATATATGACTTGACCTAAAGAAGGACAGACGCAAGTAATCACAAACACTTAGTTTCCCTGTCACGGTCTGTTCTGTTTGTGTGTGTGGAGGAGCTGCCTTAGCTGCACCTCAGACAACGAAAGCAGACGACATAGGCAGCGAATCAGGTTTGCTGTATTAAATCCTTTAGCTAATGTTCCTCCACATGATATCTCTTTAGAACATGACAGGTGACTGCGGCACTAAAGTTCAAAGTCATCGTGTGTTTCAAGTCATCAAACTGGGATCGGTTTGTGAGATCAGCCAAATATAGTGACGACCAATTGAGTCAAAGAATGTGATTATTGGCAGATACCAATTGAAGCATCCCTAGTGTGTGTATACTCACATTCTGAGCTACACTGGCAGAACTTCTCACAGAAGTTTTGGGCAGTGACACAAGGGCAAGAACTGTCACACGGCTGGCGAGGGTGATCACATGGCTGGTAGTTGTACACATGATTGGAGGAGCCATCTGAGAGCATAAATCACATAAAAATGCATACTTGCATTCTTACTAAACTTTCACAATAGTGGGCGCACAATCTTGCCATCTAAATATATGAGCTGGCCTTTCACTGTAAAGACACAAACCTTTCTTTAGTTGAATTTTCCGACAATGAGTGGCCCACAACCTAGAAGAACCCAAGAAAGAACAGGGTTTTGACATGACTGAAAAGCACCAATCATATTGGAAATACTCAAAGTGAAACTAAAGTGATACTTGTAACTACTCTTCATTTTTTTTTTAAAGACACACCTGTGTTTCCTCTTCTTCTTCCTTTGAGGAGTGTTCTCATCCACCGCAGGTGCACGTGCAATGATGCTTGATTCTTTTACCCTGAATTCATAAACCTGACGAGTCCAAAACAGGAAAAACTCTTAAAACAAGAATTCAATACATGGTTCATTTAATTATTGTTAGTAATTACCAGCTCCTCAAAATAATTCCACAGCAATTGTGTAGTTTATTAGCATTAAAAAATATTATGCAATATGAACCCTGCAATATAAATTGCAATGCACATACCTGTCTACAGGTCTTGGTGCCAATGAGCCTAGCGATAGCACAGAAGTTGTCATAGTATGTGCCAATGAGCACTCTGAAGAGAGAGGCCTCAGCACCACTCCAGTCCACGTTCTCAGGAGGCTCTGAGCTCAACTTCAACTTCACTGGAGTCTGACAGCGAGAGTTTGCCTCTGTACAACAACAACAACAACAACAACAACAAAAAAAGAGATTATTAAACAAATAAAATATAATCTGAACAGAGTAACAGGAAAAAAACTGAAATCAAATAAATACATCATTTGGCTACAAAACACCAATATAAAATCAACTGTGACATTAGTGATTATGTGATGTTATGATCCTGATATTCATGGTTGACAGCACCCAATCAAATACCCCATTGATTTCATTAGATTTCATAGACCCTTGATCTCTACCTGAGGAGCTGGTGGTCTCATCTTTTTTGTCATCATCATCTTTATCATTACAATCGATTCCATCTGCCCCTCCTTCTCGGTCGCTGTCTGTGTCTTTAGTCTCAGTATTAATTGTTGGGGTGCTGGGTCTGCTGTTGCCATTGCTGTTTGGGAGTCTTCCTCTCCGTCTGCCTACGGTGCGCTTAGAAGGGGTCTTGGCACGCTCAGCAACCACCCCTGCTGGGTATTCCTGAGGAGAGACATGAGCAATTGCCAGGGTTAATCAGAGTAAACAGTCAGATATATGAAACACAAAACCTGTGTGTAAACACTTTCAAAAGGAAATTATGATTGCACTTGCAATTTAGAACCAACTCAAACCACACATACTTCTTAAATTCATCAATCCGCCTTCCAAAAAGTGTTCGTCTTACCCCGGTTTACTATGGTAAGCCCATTATAAGAGTTTATATTTTAGACCTGTCAGGATGGTTTTTACAGGAAAGAAAAAACACCCGTGCATGTCTTGTCATATCCATAGCTAGAGAAAAGTTGCTCATTTGACATGTATGGTGTGGGAGTGACATAGGTTAGTTGTCACAACATACAAGAAAGGGTGACATGGAATACACAAAATCTCAAACCTCCGCGGAATCACCAGATTAGTTTTTTTTGCAAAAAAAAAAAACAAAAAAAAAAAAAACGAACCGAGGAGAGTGCTGGCAAAAAGAGAATGCACCAAGCTTGTAATACAACGAGAATCAACATTGGCTTGGCTTTTTGGCGATGACGAGATATGAGTGATTTGAAATGTTGTAAAAGCGACGCAGAGATGACGCTTTTATTACTCAACAGGTATTTTATTGAACAGAAAAATTGCCATATGTAGCTCTCAAGAGTTCATCATGGAGCATTATCTATTGTGAATGGTCATATTCATCCACGGTCACGCAGAGTTAAAGCACAACCAAAACAATGTTCTTCTGCAAAATGAATGCAGTTTTGTTTTTTTCAGCTATACAGCCAAAAGTTAAATAGTGTACTTTTATACAAGACTTCAGGGTTAACAATATCTTTCATTTTGATCAAAGTGGAGAAATGCACTTGCCTGATCCATACGCATGTAGCAATAATCACCGCAAGGTTTACTGTCCACCAGATTCTCCATGTTCTTACGCTTGTATGTGTTTGGAGTTGCATGAAAAGCTGTAAATCAAGAGGAAAGAATCTTAAAAAAAAAACAATCTTTGCACAGAAAAAAGGCTTATCTAATTTTAATGGTCCAAGGACAGCATTTTGTGGAGTCTTTGCTTACGGTGAAGGAAACAGTCGTA
The DNA here is from genome assembly GCA_038088235.1 of Zacco platypus. Taxonomy (NCBI): domain Eukaryota; kingdom Metazoa; phylum Chordata; class Actinopteri; order Cypriniformes; family Xenocyprididae; genus Zacco; species Zacco platypus. The sequence continues at coordinate 12,635,213 of CM076065.1, forward strand.
TTTGAAGCAACGCCTGCAGAAGAGTGTATGGAAGGAGTGCAGACTCTGCTCTCTTTGCACTGATTTAGCATTTGGTCCGTCGATGTTGGGGGTGCATTCAGGAGGAAGAGCCCCTGGGAGTTGCTGCTCTGTGAGTTCTTTATATCTGCAAAAAGACAGTATCTCAAATTAAAACATGATCAAACCATTAAATTGATTATATAAAATTAAATGAAAGCTGAATGATACTCTAAATATTAATCTAATATAAAAAAAACATTGTTAAGGCAAGCTTTATATTATTTGCCCTTTAAATTTATCATGTGATTTTCTATGCAGAGGGGTTGTTTTCTAACATACTTTTCTTTGAGTTCTTCAGTTGAACCTTTATCAGGAAACATGGAAGAAATGGCTTCAAAGATTTTATCAGAGGGAAACTTTTTTGATCCGTCATTGTTGTGACCTGTTGCATAAAATAAGAAAGAGTTTTTTTAAAGAATGAATCTTATAATAAAACGCAAAACTATAACATGTAGCACTGCACACTTCAATAAATCTATGAGAGCATGTTTAAAAAAAATAATAAATAAAATGTGTGGAGCTTAAAACATTAAACTCTCAGAATCTGTATCAAACTAGATTTTTTTTTTTACAACACTAAAAATAATTTGACTTCTCTTACTCTCACAAATCAGCTGGTCCTTGTGAGAATCTTCAGGCTCATCTTTTCCATCACAGAGGTCCATCTTCTCAAACTTGCAATCATGCTGATCCTCCTCTTCATCATCTTCCTCATTATCACTGTACTGATTGAGGGCGTTCACTAGCTCCACAAAGATCTCATCATTTATGAAGCCACACTCTACACACAAAACACAGAACAAGAAATCAATACCCTTTTTCAAGCAAACATGAGATCTATACATAGTGATTAGCAGATAACCGACTTAGTTGTTAATAATTGAATGACCCAATAGTTCGCCCAAAAATGAAAATTGTCATGATTATTCATCTACGTCATATAAAAACTATACTCCTTTTCAGCTGAACATATTAATGGTTTTCCACTCTGTTTTTAGAGAAGTGTTACTTTAAATGACAAAACCGATCAAATTTTTTAATCCCTAACCTCTATCTCCATGAACTTTTCCATCATAATTTTTAATAAGCTCTTCAATGAAGGTGCCGTCTTGATCAAGGATTTCATCACCCATGTAAGGGATGTTGTGCAATACTGTCTCATCTTCAACCTAAAACAGAATACAAGATTAAAAGAATGTTTTTGAAAACTTTGTATTTCTGCAAATACATAAGGAATTTGGTTTTACCATAAAGTTTTGCTGGAGTGGAGACCATGAGTACATGACAGGCACAGAGGCCACAGCATTCAGCGTTTTAAGAGGAATGACTTGTCTGGAGAACTCTGAGAAGCCACTGTCAACAGTGCACTGCAAAATGATTCAATCATGTTAGATCTCAATGACAGTCACAATTTATACACCACAATGTTTTTAAAAGGTAAGATTAAAAAGTCAAACTAATACATTTGTAGAAAGACCAAAAACACATGGCATTTAACAATAGAACACTAATGAGCATTTTAGAGAGTAGAGAGAAAAAATGACAAAAGTATGAATGGCATTAAACACGCACTTCAGGAGAATCTGAATTAGAACTTTTGTTCAAACCTCTCTGGTCCCACGCAAGGAGCTCACAGGTGTCATAATATGAACAGGTTGTATCCGTCTCAGTTTCCATTCCTGGTTCAATATGTCTGTACGTTCCAATATCTTCTGTCTATTGGAGCTGAACATGCTCTGTGCAGAAAGAAGATACATTTCAATGTGAGAACCTCTTATAGAAAGGCAGGCAACATTGTTTCCTCATAACAAAAAGTTTCATGAGGACAACGGTGTTATAATAACAGTGCATTTGCACTGTCCACATCATGAGACACCTACAGCCCTACCAACACCAGACTATACAAGCAGCTTAATCTCTGCTGTATAAGCTCATGGATCACCTTGACCTCGTCTGCCCTCCTGAAACGTTTGAGCTGCCGCAGTCGCATGTACTCAGACTTCACTCGCCGCCTCCAGCAAACAGGACCCTTCTCCGATTTCCTCCCGGTTAATCCCATGGCTTCCCTACAGTCATATAGTAGGGTTTTAGATGTCATTGTAGACCTTATAGGCCATATAGATATAGACACATACAACATAGAGGTTAAGAGGTTTAACAGAAAATTCCAGTAAATGTATAGCAGTAAAATCACACACACAGTTTTCATTTGCAGTGAAGTGATCGATTGATTCTCTTGCCATATGGCTAGAAAGTAATTAGATATATTTAATATCTCAACTATTACTCCTTGACAGAAATAAGATTAGAGAGACTTTTACTAAAGATATTTCACCCGAGAAACTTTTTGAAGCAATCTCAACAATATCCAAGTCTGCAAGATTTCAAAATGAACTGATTTAATTGAAGTCTTATCAAATTTTTCCAAGAAATTATCTAAGTAAAATATCTTAGTCAGGATAGATCCTTATTTATTTTTTGACAACAATGTAAACGAGGGTGTGGGGGATAGAAGTACAGTGTTCAATGGACTGTAATGTTGTTTAACAACATACTGACTTGTCCAACCAACAAACGTCTTTCTGGGGGAAAAAAAATAGTAGACAAACTCCATAAAATAGTTCTGAAAGTTGTAAATTGGAAAAAATTGTGATCCAGGGCCTTGATTCAGTGCACGCCATTGTGAAGACAAAGTCAATCCCTCAGAGCCTTGCCCTTGTTTTTATCCACATTAAATGTAATATGGCATCTACCCTGACTAAGGTCTATGCTGAAACAAAACATTTACAGTCATGTACTCGTACTGTATATTAACAGAATTATTAGTCTCTCCCAAGTTATTTCCCATGAAGAATTTTGGGGAAAAAAGTTAAAACTTAACTGAAACATACCCAAGAGCTCCCTAAAGTTTCCTGAGCAATGAAAGAACCATGTTTTCCTCTACCACTTATAAATCAAAAGATCCACTCAGAATAAAAGCCAACTCTAATAACGTAGAGATTATCTAACATGCTGCGGATACGTAGGCCGAATATGTAACCGAGCAGCTGAGCCATGAGGTGGCGTGCAAGACAGTGACAAAGTGTCACTTGTAAGTTCACAGGTTTTCCCAGTCTTCTCAGCAACACCACAAACTCTCACACTCAATCTAAATGTAGTAACGTGGGGGGGAATGAAAAAAATGAATAGCCCTTATCCATGAATAAGCTTCAGATGAAAAGTTCTCCAATTGCATTAGGTAAAACTTTATTCCCAAAACTGGGATTTATGTCATCTCGGGTGTTGATGTGACAGGTGTATGAGCTCAATGGCGCCCCTGTTGGTGTATTAAATATCTGATATCTACTTGAAAACTGAAACAAAACCTCGTAGCACGTTTCAAAACACCGTTTACTCACAAAACTTCACGAAATCAGTAGATTTTGTAATAATTTAGAAATAAAACGTATGAACTATTAAAAGGCTAACAAGTGAGATGCTAAAGGGATAGTTAAACCAAAAATAAAAACTCTGTCGTCATTTACTCACCCTCGTGGTTTTCTAAACCTGTATGACTTTTTTCTGAATTACACATAGCAGAATGGCAGTTTCAGTCAACATTGCATCTTTTTGCCCATACAATGAAAGAGAATGCTGACTGAGACTGTCATTAAAACCTCACTTCTTGTTTCCTTCCACGGAAGAAAGCCAGTCATGCAGGCTTGGAACAACGTGAGTGTTAGTAAACGATGAGATTTTTATCATTATTTACCGAATTATCCAATAAGCTTCATTATGACTTGACAGTAGAGTATAACACGAACAATTCGACTACTGGCGGTCTGTAATCAAACCAACAAGACTGTTGTGCTAGCAGTGTTTCAATTTGAAGTTCTTTAAAGTCGCTAACTGGTTAGCGGGGCTGTCTTAACCAGAACCTAAATGTAGCTTCATAAACACTGAGACAATTGTCTCTTTACTGTTTTCTTCTACAGCCTACCTGAAGGAGGAGACCTGTCCACATCCAAACAAACGACTTTTTCCGTCAGTCTGTCGGCGCCGTCCCTAAGTGAAGATGATCGGTTGACTGAGCTAGCTAACTGAGCTAGCTCGCGGTAGAGGGTCCTTTCACCTCCGCGCGTCCGCGTTACCAATACCGGCGAGCCTCGATAAACAAAAGACAGGCGTTTAATTCGCCTTTAGTTCTTCAAGCATATATTTCGCCAGACGTCTTTTCCTCTCTTAACTGTGGCGGGCTGTAAGCGAATTTGAATTAAATTTGAAATGTATGTAAATTTCCAATATTTCCGTTTCTCAAAGTATTCAAACCCGCTCAGTCTGTCGTTTATACTCAGAATTCGCCGCCCACCTCGCTCACTGCAGAATCAACGAGCGCCAAACAGATGAGCCAATCAGAACAAGCCATGTTCGAGCTGCTCAGTGTTACGAGTTTCGATTGGTTAGATCCTATCAGGCACTGGGCGAATCGAATGCGTGACTGCAGTGGGGGACATATGAAGAAGTTCTCTTTGTTCTTCATTTTGAACGAATACAGTTTTGTGCAACTATTAAACAGGGCCGCGATATGACATTGTCAATCTTCGGATTTTTATCATTGCCGGGAATAACGTCAGCAAAGAGCAGCCGTTGTTAATGTGTTTGCGATACCGTGTAATGCAAATATTTGAGCTGCTTTACTTTCTTCTAGCACAGACACAAGAAAAAGCACGCTACAGTTGTGGTAAATACTGAAGGAAAACAGTTCCATAAGGCCAGTAAGTCGATACAGTTAACATGTCATTCTATTTTCGCATCGAACTGAAGGACTTCCTATGGACTGTTTGGACTTGGGTCAACCGGTTCATTAAGTACCACCCACTCCAAACGGGGCCATAGTGATGGGCAATCTGAATCAGATTCCCGAGTCGGTTCTTTCGAACAGTTCGAAAAACGATTCAGAGACTCCATACGTCATCACATGGTCCCCAACACCACACGTCACATGATTTAAAACGTCCCAATAAATCCACATGTTGCAGCAGAACACGTTCTACGTGCCTTTAAATTGTGCACGTTTTAATAAAACGTTTTCAACTCTAACTGACGTATTGTTCATATTCCCCACATGTTTTATTACTATTAAAGCAACTTACTAATAGACCCATCAATTAAAACATCGGTTCACTCTTGCTCATACTATCGGCAGGTTATTGACTCGAGAAAGCCCAGACCGATTCAGTCCGAATCGTGAACAAATGGAAGAGATTCACCAACAAGTCTAAACACCATTCAGATTACCAAATTTTAGTTTTTTTGGAAAATTATTTTAAGAATATGTAATAAAGACTTATAAATGTGATTAAAATCAATCAGATCTCTGGATCAAAGTCTCTACCAAAGCCGCTTTTTATTGGACCATCTTGGTCTCTTGTTTCAAGTGAGAGCACCTTCTCAAAAATCGTTTATGAGCACTATTCATTTACAGCACATATACTCTATTTAACCTCATGGTGTCCCAGACATCAATATTTTAAGGATTCATAAAAATTCCAAACTGGGCAACTAAGATTGAGAAACATTTGGATGCAAATTTTTAGAACTACAGCATATTGTTTGTTTGTATGCTTTTGGGATCTGAAGGAACATTTGGACCTGAAAATTGAAGTGACATCAAGATTTAACAACTGAATGATATTAAGGAGGCTGTCATCAAGAATGAGTATAGAACCACAGCTTATTTATGACAACCACTCCATTTACATTTTTACATTATTTTTTATTTAAAAGACTTGGGAGAAATAAACCTAATAAACAGTGCTTGGTTTAGAATGAAAATACTGAATGTTTCGATCCCAGAAACAAAAGAAAGTACAAAAACAAATCAAAACATTCTCTTTTTGGAAGGTCTCTAAGCCCCCCAGAATACTTTCATTCTCAGGGAACTGCATTTATATAAAGTTCATGGTTTCTATGAATCTCTTAGAGCTCTTCTTTTTTATGTGATAACTTTGTGGCATGTTTTTCAACAAATTTGCTCAGTTCCTCCATGTCCCTTTTGCCGCCTTCAAATTTGACTGGGCTCTGCTTGCTGTTGCTGGGAGCAAAGTAGATTGTAGGGAAGCCCTCTACTTTATAACTGTCGTGGGGCACATCATTAGCGGTGGCATCCATTTTGGCAATGACAAGATTCTTCTCGTTTTTGTATTTCTTTCCTAGAGCAGTGTAATCTGGCTCCATCTTTTTACAATGGCCACACCATGGTGCATAGAACTCGATAAGGACATCTTTCTTTGCATCCATGACAATTTCATCAAAAGTCTTGCCCACCACAACCTTCACCGGTCCTTTGTTGCTCTTGGGAATAGACTGAGACTTTACAATAGGTTTCAGCTTACCTGTTAGAGAAGAAAATACATGTCACTGATTTGAACTTTGTAGCGATGAGAATCTCTTACAATACTGGCTTAAGATTGAACTCAAAATTGAAAATCATTCTTATTAAGCGTTAAGTTGTGCAACCATGCTCACTTTCATAAGGGAATTACATAAACCAATAACTTACCTTTTTTGAAGGCCATGATAAAGCTCCGGAGCACATCAGAGTCAAATTCCTCTGGCTCCATGGCATATTTCTTCCCTCCCTCACCAAGAATTCCAACATTCACCTCCTCCCCGCTGTCACTGAGTCCCAGGCTCTTCAGTTCATCAGCATAGTCTTCCTCATCCGCAATGGTAAATGTGTATTCTGGGAAGTCCTTTGCTACTTCAAGCACTTTGCTCCTCCAAAACTGTGTGGCTGGGAGAAAATCAATTGTGTCAGTAGTGAACAAAAGCATTTGCATTCTACACTACAGGTTTGATCTTAATTCTTTATACATGGCTTTGCTACATACCAACTCTGTAGTCAAAACTGAAGTCCACTCCATAATAAACAACCACAAGGGGTCGTGTGGTGTATCTCTTTGCATCGTTGCTCTGTTTTCTGTGTCCAACCAAAGGCAGTACGTGTTTCTTGAAGAATTCTTGAACTTCTAAAGCAGGTGTGGAGTCCTTCAGGAAAAACAAATAATCTTTTTGGAAAACTGACTTCAGGTTTGCTCACGTTTACCATTGTTCTGTGAATCTTCACGGGTAAAATCTAGTAATTCAAACAGGAATATACGCGATGACGAATCTCACTTGTGGGCGAAACATTTCCCCACACGGATTTCTGCAACGGGTTTTAGTTGGTCATGAATTTGCCACATTTAAGCAGTTTTCTGTTGGTCAAAGTAACTTCTTACTTGTTTTTGCCCACCTAAATTTCTGTAACATTACCGCACTTTAACAATAGCATCATGCTTGGTTTGAAAAGATCTCACAGAAACATTAAAGATGCAGAACTTACTTTAATTGTTAGTGAATGTGATGCAGGCTCATATTTAGACCTAAATTTCTCTGGCTGGAGCATGACTACTTGTCCAGGTGAAGCCTTGAAGAATTTTGTGACTTCATTATTGAACGTATGCATAAATTTGTAGTCATCTCGCAGAGTGTTACCTGCAGGAAGAGAGCACAAGATGTTGAAAAAAAAAAAATTAAAAGTAAAGATTAAATCTCATTCATTTGAGAAGGATGACTTTCAGACAGCATAATACACACATGCTTCTTGATAGATCTCATATGCTGCATCTTCTTCACTGGAGAAAATCCCTACAATAACAGCATCATCTCCATCTCTGAGGATCTCCTGAACCTGTTTCAGAGCCTGCACCTGCTTTGATGGAGGACCTGCCTGGTCTGACATGTAATCAACAATGCCTAGAGGAAAAAGAATGAAGAGACTTAATTGCCAACACCACTGCATCAATCTGTCACTAAAACCAGGGCTGAATGCCTACCGAACTTCTCCCGTGGTCCATTGTATTCAAAAGCTTTGCCCTTTCTGAAGATTTTAAGAGTTGGGTAGCCAGAAACGCCAAACCGCGTCGCTAAATCGCTCTCTGCAGTGGCATCTACTTTAGCCAGGGGAATAGGAGGAGTGCGATTGCTGAGCTCTTTAGCAGCCTTCTCATACTCAGGAGCGAGTCTCTTACAGTGGCCACACCTGTTTGAATAAACACAGAGTATTCTCAAAAAGACACATTGATGGTTTAGAAAGAAGGCAAAGATGTTACATGCCGAGTTAATAAATAAGCTGCATGGGACTCTAAATATACAAACCAAGGTGCATAGAACTCCACCAGAATGATGTCTGCATTGTTCACCACGTCATCAAAATTATCCTTAGTCAAGACTAGGGTGGCCTCTGGAGGAGGTTTCCAGTCTGGTTGGGCAACTTCTTTAACCCGTTCCACGATGGCTGGAAAAACGAAAGTGAAAACCATGCTTGATTATCAGTACACCAAGAAAGACACTGATGAGCACTTGCTTCAAATTCACAGGAATCGCTTTAAAATAAAAATAAAAATGCCCTTTAAATTTTAAGTGCACTCACCACGCTCACTTCTGTCCCCGTCATAGTCCACCGGCTCCCCTTTTTTGAGTATTTTGATGGTGGGATATCCAGACACTTCAAACCTACTGCCCAGAGCACTGGCCTTAGTGGCATCAACCTTTGCCACAGGAATAGGTGGGTCATTCTCCTTTAGTGTCTGAGCGATCTTCTCATACTCGGGAGCAAACTGTTTGCAATGGCCACACCTGGAAAAAAAAAAAAAAAGTAATATTTACACGACCAAGATCTCTGACAGGAGATGACGTGTCTCCTACTGATGAGGAGGAAAGAACTTACCATGGTGCGTAGAATTCAACCAGTACTGTGTCTTTGCCTTCCATAAAGGTGTCGAAGTTTTCATCGGTCAGCACCAGCACTCCATTCTCCTCCTTCACTTCAGTGTCATCTGCATCATCATCCTCATCATCATCATCATCGTCATCTTCCTCTCCTATATCTTCAGCTGAATCTAAAATATGTAACAAACGTGAAATGCATTAAGTTAAACCAGTATTTACAGTTTCCTTGATACTTTTTCCCCACAAGTCTTTGTTGTAGTGCAACAAAGACTCTTCATGGTCTACACAACACAGTCCAACATGCTGAGTTGCCCTAAACAACAAGAATGCCTTGCTAGCAAGTGCAACGGCTCTGAATAGCACAAAACACTCAAAAAATGTTAGATATCAACATCCTGCAACAGACATCTTACCATCTTTGGCATCTTCTTCGCATCGGCTTGGCAACATGAAGAGTGTCAGTCCAAGCAGCACAATCAATAGAAGCGTTATCTTCTTCATGATCTGTGAATTCACGCCTCCTTGAGCTCAGTGGATTAAACCGAGATGCGTGCACTGCTACCGGTAGTCAAAGGAAAAAATACTGTGATAGTTATGAAAACGCTTGCATTAAATGATTTTGGCACAGCTCATCACAAACCACGCATTTTTCTCTCAAGCCAATTTTATCACTTCGCTTCGCTTCCCCACTCCTTTACTTGAACTTGTCTGACTTGCCACGCTCTGATTGGCTGGTCGCGCGAGGACTTACCCAATCATCGATCGCCACTCAAGTCCACAGCTCATGCACGTTCAAAACCGCAATTGGGTGTCTGTCTAGGGATACAATGTGATTGGATGTGAAGTGAAAGGAATAGGATCCAGGAAGTGAACCCTGGAGCAATGTGAAGTTTCCAGCTGTGTATTTTTATGTAGAAATATAGTAAACGAGACAAAAAGGGTAGATAGGTAAAAGTTTTATTTACTAGAAAAGAAAATTGGAAAAAGAAAATTTGAGAAAATGGTAACATAATAGGGTTAGGGTCTGTAAACAATGTTCAAAAAACAAAACGTGAAAGCTTTTATAAAGTAATGCTAACCAATGGCCCTTCTAAAAACCCTTTGGAAATTTCAGAGGAACCCCACATGGCTTGGAAATGCTTCTCTTCCAGAATTTACAAGAGCTATACAACCTGAATAGCTCTTGTTTTCTTGTATTACATACATTGTTCAATGTACCCTGGAATAACCGTTTGCTCTTCTGCAGAACTGTCCATTCCCTCAGTGGGGGATGTTTTAAACACATATGACTGTCCAGCCGCCTTGGCATGAGCTGTATGACCCATGTTCACTTTGCAAGTTGGTGAGGTTAGAGCAGTGTGCCTCTTCATTTGTGTGGTGATTTGAGTCTTGAGGGTGTTATTTTGCTCATCTGCCTCCCCGCTTGCATCAGGCAGGATTGCTGATTTAGAGGACACTATGTTCTTCCACTCAGCTGGTGTACAATGGATCTGTTTGCTTGAAGAAAGAATGTGTGTCTGTGCGATCTCTTCGGACTCTCGGACAGGATCTTTGAGGTGGTTTTTGAAATTTCTCGGCCCTCTTGAAAGGCTCTTCTCCTGTGTTCTTCCTCTGCCTTGTTGTAAGCACTGAGACTTTCTGTGTTCAAGTGGAAATCTTGAAGTGAATTAATTAGTGAATTACACTGTTAGACTTGGACATTCATTCATATTGTATATCAGTTCTCTTATTGTATATAGATATTATATATTATACTATAGATCATAAAATACTCCTAGACCGACTACAAAATTACACTGGTATTCAGGGACAGGCATTACTATGGTTTAGGTCATACCTATCAGACCGACACAATTTTGTCTATTTAAACAGGGAAAAATCTAAGATAACAATAGTAAACTATGGAGTGCTGCAAGGATCTGTGTTAGGCCCTCTGCTATTTTCAATATACATGCTGCCACTCGGCAATATTATGAGAAAACATTGAATTAGCCCCGAGGTGACTAGAGAGAACATCAGCTTCAGTCTGGATCCAGCCTCTTCAGAAGACCTCAGATGACCATCACCTGTGAAGAGACGGCGCCAGTTCCTGCGAGGACTTCAGAAGACGCAATCATCTGGATCAACATGCACATTGCCCAATTCTATATCCTAATTATTGTTAATGTAATTCATTTTCCATTTGCTTCTACCTTCAGTTAAACTGCTAACTCCGATTGTAAATTAATTACCTAAATTATATTATTTGCTAACTGCATTCTTTAAATTGTAATGTTGACATCCATTCTCTGTAAAGCTGCTTTGAAACGATATGTATCGTGAAAAGCACTATACAAATAAATTTGAATTGAATTGAATTGTATTTGACTTAGAGAACAACGAACCTGTGAGCGTTTTCCTTGTATGATATAAATGAGGCATTGCTCATATCAAGGCATCCTTTATGTTTCTTCTTCCCCAATCTGTGTGGCTGGCTATTCATACATTTTCCTTCAAAAGTCACACTCTATACAAAACAACAATATCCAATTGTTGAAATTGAATCAACTTTAACATTTAATAATATTAATAAACATTAATATACATTTTATGAGATAAAGACAAACTGCGTTTTAGATGCATTTTTCTTTTAAGCTGGCGCATCAGATGTCATTTAATAGCACAAATCACTAATACATGTAACAAAATGCACACATAACTCGCATAAAATAAAGTAAAATAATCACCTCTGAGTCTGAGCAATAAACATGCTCAGAAAGTGGGAAAGAAAAATTGCTCTGGGTTTCAAAGCGATGTTCTTGTGCTGGCAGGGTGTCGTGGAGACTGTCTGACATGCTGCAGAGATGAAACAACAGCTCATCCATGAGATCCTCAAACTCTGCTAAGTAAAAGCTCTTTGGAAAGAAATGCAGATTTATCTTTAAATGATTAAAAGATCTCAACAATGATGCAGTCAATGGTATTTACATAATAAAAAAAACTATTAATGATTACATGGAGTGCTTACATTAGTGTGGACATGATGGTCAGATGACTTGTGACTGGCTTTGCCAATAATGAGTAAAGCCATGTCTTTGACATAATAGATCAGCTCAAAGACAGTGAGTAAATGTTTTCTCTTTTTATTTGTCTTTGTTTGTTTTACAAAAACTGTAAAGGTGGAAATCACCTAAAGAAGAAAAACAATGTTAGAATAATATCAAATCAGATATACACCGTGTATTATAAATAATACATATTTGATATTCCAATCCATACCATAGCATTAAATGAAACCATAGTGCAAAATATAGCTCCAAAATAAAGTGTTGATGGGACTTGGTTTTGGAGGTAAATGTCACTAGAGTGGCTCAAGCAAAAGAAATGAGTGAAGAGCAGATGAGCAGATCTACTGATACCAGTAAATGGGAATGAATAAAAGATCAGGTTGCAGAGACAGGAGAGGGCCACTGCGACAATAACACCAAGTGCCTAAATAGAAATAAAGAAAGTAATTTAGTGGAAGTAGCCTTCGGTTACAATAATGGGGTGAGCTGATTTTAACATATTGTGTTATGTAAATCAATAGGCTACCAGTAACCAAAGCAGGTTGGAGAAGATCAGATTCCAAGTAGAGACAGCTGCTGCTACTGCTTTGTTTAGCCGCAGTACAGACACACATTTCAGAAGCAGCAAGTTCACAACACCACCAAGGAGTGATTGAGACAGCTGTGAATTATATATGTTCATATTTAAAATAATCTGTTTTCCAGTGAATACCATATTGCTAAATTCAGAATGCTTGGAGGAAGTCTGAACAAATTTAGTTCACTTGATCCACGTAACTGCATACAGTGCTAGTTATTTTTCAACTGCAGTTGATTCACATTATGGCATCTTCTCATAGTGGGATAATAGGAATACAGTATGATGAATTAAACGGCGTTGTCCTACCTGCTCACTAAAGAAGATGAGGTTTAGATCAACAGGTAATTTAAAATCCTCCTTCTGCAGGAACTCAATCATCTCTGTTTTTAGCATAAAGTTGTACACAGAGCAGATATATCGTAAAAGACTGCAGATGATAACCGTCACCTGTGTATATAAAAAACAATCCAGTAAGTAGCATAGTAAAGTCATTAAAAAGACTTTAAAATGTATGTTTAGACCGACCTCTAGCCAGCTCCAAATGTTTCTCCAGTAAAGCCATCCTCTTTGAGTCATAACATATATTTGCCAATACATATGAAGCAGGATAAATGAAAAGAAAAGAAGCTAGAATGACCGAGGAAAAAATTTCAAGTTAAATATGCTCATAATATAATAAAGGCTATTTAAATAAAATAAAAAGATGGTACATTACTTATTCCAATTATCATTTTTATCTGTTTTTCTAGTTATAAGTATATTCTATAATATAATAATTGTTTGATATTATCATGGTATCATATTATGGATATATTGTATTCTCACTATCTATCAATAACTATAGATCACATTTACCCTTCACATTAAACTTAATGTTATCAGCTGATCATGTGTCTAGGCTGTAATAAGATGCTCACCTCACAGGTCATAACACCGTAGTCAAGGGCAGCAGGGAAATGGTAGAGTCTAGTGGACTGAACACTTGCTGAGGGTATCAGAGCTCCTGTGGAGGTTTGCTCTACTAGAATGGTGACGGATGTGAAGAGGTTACTGGGCCCGTTGTACAGGGTAAATTGGACCATAACAATTTGGGTGAATGGTGTCATCCAGCTTGTATCCAAAAGCTTTTTAATGGACTTGATTGCTTTGAACCTATTTTAGCAATGCAATACATGTTCATTATAGAAAAGATATATTACAGATACTTTTCACATAAAAGATTATTAATTAGCAGTTTACCTCGTTTTTCCCAGGCTCACACTCACGCTTTCTCCCTCATAACACCCAAGTTTCCCACAAAGTGAATATCTCTTTGCCAAAGATTGGTTATCAGAGCATTTCATGTTGTCCTTGCCCAACAAATTCAAGATCTGTTCATAGAGAAGAGACACTAGAATAATTAAGATTTTTAAAAATGTTTTCAAAAGAAGTTTTTTATGCTAACCAAAGCTGCAATTATTAGATATGAAAAATACAGTAAAACTGTAATATTGTGAAATATTACCTTTTAAATAAACATTATTGTATATATATTTGTTTTAACAAAAATAATATATATACATAATAATAATTATGTATATATATATATATATATATATATACTTTTTTCTGAATATATTTTAAAAATACAATTAATTTCTGTTCAGCTTTGCCATCACATGAATATATTAAAACATCAATATATTCAAATGTAAAACAGTTCTTTCACAATATCATCAAATACATGTAACCTTTGTGAGTATAAGAGACTTCTTTCAAAATCATACAAAAAAACTGAATTCAAACTTTTTTAGTTTTTTTTTATGCAGTTCAAATGTGTCTTCATATTTACGGAAAAAAACTTTTTACTGGGAAACAGTCAGCGTTGGTGATTTACCTGGCATGTTGAGTTATATGTGTTATTTATCTTTCTAATGACTGGACTCCCGATGAGAGAATAAGCACCTCTGAAATCTCCTGTCTGTTAAGCAACACATAGTTAGTATTTTTTGTAAAGCCACCTAAATCCTGTGTTAAATGTCAAATAATGTCAAATAAATCATTAAAAATTTACTTTATTTTCTATTCCTTTATCATGGCAGTTGGCATTGTCATACAGTCTCTCAAGGAAAGTGGTTGTTGTCCATTTCCACCAATCGTCATGTTTTTGGATGGAGTGAAATGAATTTTGCGTACTCCTGTTTATATGAAAATGTTAGTGCTCAATAATAATATCATTTCAAGTAATGTGGTTATTTGAGAATTTCTGTACTTACTTTGTGAAATGAGTTATAATAGCCTGATTCAAACGGTACTTGTAGTCATGGGCAGACTTTCCATAAGTCACAAACAGAATCACTGACAGCATGATTAGGTGTAACATCAAATCTCTATTGAAGCAAAAGTGCATTTTTAAGTTTCAAAGGTAAAAGGTTTTAAGAAAAAATTAAGAGCTGTGGCTGATTAAAGGTTAGACCTTGTGGTTTTGTGAAGGAGAGTCTGTTTCTTGATCTGGCGTCTCACACACTTCAACTCTCTTGAATTCGGTGGCCGAACTAAACGCAAATACCTGGCTCTCTGACGGGCAGCAAGCACCTGCTTATCAAACATAATGCAGAGTAGTTGCAAACTTGATTATTGTTCAATCTAAAGTTCTCTTGCAATTCCTCTATCAGTGTGACAGAATCATGTTTACATGATTTTACCCTTTCAAAATGGGACTGCTGGTATTTGCTAACAAAGACATTCTCATTTTTTCGGTCCCCGTGTTTCAATAACTCAGTGACAGGCTCGGTTACACGTAGACTGTGGAACCAGTTCGGCCTCTTTCGATGTAGCAGAGACACTGTGACAGCAATTATGAGTATCTGTATGAGGAAATAACAATTTAAAAAGGGTTTTAATTTGTATAGATTTTAAGATGCAAGGACAGAATGTGAGCCAAATATTAAATTGAATCCATGTACAGCTACCCTGCACAGTGTGAGAGATCAAGATGATTTACCATTGCTGGATGCAGTACAAAGCCACAGCAGACAAGAGAAAAGAACACAGAATGAGCCCACAGAAGAGTCTTTGTTTTGCTGAAACTGTAGGGTAAGAATTTTAAATGCTAATTTTCATATATTTGGGAAACAAATATTGTGACAAATACACTTTCAAGTAATATTCAAGCTCCAACGGAAAAAAGACAAAGCACCACCCACTTTACTCCAAGAGTTCCTGTGATGAGGACACATGTAAGAGAGAGAGCCAAACAGAGGGTCCAGCCCACATAATAACACCAGGATTGAAGACTTCGTATTCTAACACCACAAGCCTGTCGCTTCTCTGGAATGTCTGTGTATAAAAAAGAAGAATAGCGTAAAGGAGGGGAAAAAATGTCTTTTACCATACAGTACCGTTCAAAAGTTTGGGGTCGGTAAGATTTTTTTGTATTTGAAAGCAGTCTGATGAATACCAAGGCTGTATTTATTTGATCAAAAATACAGTAAATACAGTAATATTGTGAAATATTATTTCAATTTAAAATACCTGTTTTCTATTTTAATATATTTTAAAATGTAATTTATTCATGTGATTTAAAGCTGAATTTTCAGCATCATTACTCTAGTCTTCAGTGTCACATAATCCTTCAGAAATCATTCTAATTTGCTGATTTGCTGCTCAATAAACATTTCTTTTTATTATCAATGTTGAAAACAGCTGCTTAACAGTTTTGTTATACTCTGAAATGTCTTATAAATGTCTTTAAAAAGGCCTTTTTCTTTCAAGAAAAACCTTACTGACCCCAAAGTTAATTTAAAAACTATATTATTACAAGTATATAAAAATATCTAATAATCCATTAAAAATATACATAGCATAGTAAAATATTATGTTATATACTTTAATTTTTATCCAATGAATTTACAAACCCGCAGAGGTGTGTGATTTAAAATCAGTCTTATTCCATTTGCATTTGTCATGTGATCTGTTGTTGAAATCACGCATTGAGTCTTCCGTCTCTAAGATGGTGTCAGGATCCTCTTGCAGTTTTGACGTAGACAATGAATCTGAGGTTTTCCATTCCTGAGTACCAGGACACACAGTTTGCACTTAAGTGATGTAGACTTAAATGATTTAAGTGTAAAGCATATTTAACCGATCTGTACATTATTACCTTATACTTGTTTTTCCAAGAGCTTTGAGTCCAGTGGGAAACTGTATTCCAGGACAGATACGATTCAAATGTAGAAATAGAAAGTGTTTTGCATAAAACTGTTTTGAATAATGAGTGGCGTGACACATGATAACATACCTTCTACAGAGTAGACATCAGGCACCTTGACCTTATACTGGTCTCCAGACACACTACGGGACGTGGTCTAAAACAGATACAGACAAAATCAGTCGCATATGAAAACAATAACTAAATATGTATGTGTACATCACTGAATATATATATATATATATATATATATATATATATCACACATGTTAAAATTCTATTGGTCTGAATTAATGCATCCAGTATATTCAAAATTTATCTGTGTGGCAAGAAGAAACTGAGGGACAATTTCAGGCAGCCTGGGAATTCTGACCTTGCTGACACGGAACACCAGGGACACCAGACCCCCCACCGGCATCACAGCAAGAGCACTGCAAAGGCCTGTTACCATGGAGACCGGTGAAACATCAATAAGGCCAATCTCTAAAAAGCACTGCCCATTGGTGTACAGAAAAAAAGACGCGTCTCAATATTGTGAGAATGAAACGAACTAAATCGCACATGTTGACACAGTATTTGTTGACATGTATTGATTTTTGTGTTGAACACCTGTTCCTCCAAAAGATTTATGAGCACTGCGCTGACACACATGTAGCCTTGCAGGAGCAGCAGACACACACTGCAACGCTGGGTGTGTGTGTGAGAGCTGAAAGACGGACGGCTATACACTGACAGCCACGGGTGAAAGTCCTCCAGGTATTCTGTGAGTTTCAAATATAGAAACTTTCTCAAATACATAGAGGAAAAACAAGATTTTTTGTTAGGTTGTATAACAGACATATTCCAAGAAAAAATACATATAATCATTGTAAGACGATTAATCAAATCAATCTTGTTTCTGTATTGTGCCAAAAATGTTAAATGTAAAATTTAAAACTTAAAGTATAATTGCTGCCTTAAAGTTTACACTTTAAGGAGTGTCAAAATGTCAAATGCTTTGAATCAAGTTGAAATTATTCACCTTTGAGAAAACAAATAAGGTTCATTAGTTAAACATTAGTTAATGTATTAACTAACATGAACTAACCATGAGCAACACATTTGTTACTGTATTTACTAATCTTCGTTAACGTTAGTTAATGAAAATACAGTTCTTCATTGTTTGTTCATGTTAGTTCAGTGCATTAACTAATGTTAACAAGAGTTTAATAAAGTATTAGTAAATGTTTAAATTAACATTAACAAAGATAAATGCTGTATAAGTGCAGTTCATTATTAGTTCATGTTAACTGATGAACCTTATTATAAAGATTTACCTGTTGTTGTAGCAAAGACTAAAACATTTTTAAAGAGTCTTATTTAAATAATTTAACATGTATTTAAATATGAATGCTGCTGTCAAATTAGATAGACAAAGATGTCTTTGACTTAAAGGGCCAGTCCACCCAAAAATGAAAATCATTCAATCCCCCTAATGTCATACTAAACCTGTTTGACTTTATTCCTTCTGCTGAACAAACACAAAGATATTTTGAAGAATGTTTTGAAGAATGAAACCGTTTCTGTTCCCACTGACTTCCATTGTATGAGCAAAAAATACAAATTCATTCTTCAAAATATCTTCATTTGTGTTCTTCAGAAGAAAGAAAGTCATACAGGTTTGGTATGACATGAGGCCGGGTAAATGATAGCGGTAACACTTTACGATAAAGTTCATTAGTTAACATGAACTAATAATGAACTGCACTTATACAGTATTTATTAATCTTTGTTAATGTTAATTTCAACATTTACTGAAACATTATTAATGTCTTGTTAACATTAGTTAATGCACTGTGAACTAACATGAACAAACAATGAACAGCTGTATTTTCATTAAGTGGCGAAGATTAGTAAATACAGTAACAAATGTATTGCTCATGATTAGTTCATGTCAGTTAATACATTATCTAATGTTTAACTAATGAACCTCATTGTAAAGTGTTACCGTGATAGCAGAATGTTCCTTTTTGGGTGGACTATCCTTTTATAAGAACACTCCACACTAATAAATCCATACAGCCATATTTAACTAGATGTATATCAATAACAACGTGGGGTCTCACCTGTTTAAAAGTCAGGCCGCATTCAGAAGCAGCCAAACTCCTCTCCACCTTTCCATCTCCCTCATCCATTGCCAGCCAACACTGGCCCAGGAAGAACCAGCTGGACCCCTGCACCAGGTCTTTTACCACTACATGGCTCAGGTACCAGCTGGGAGATGAACCTCCATTATCATGCCAAAGGTGCACCCTACATACTCGACCCAGACTCTCTGGGGAGCTAAATAATGAGAAATTATGATCAAAAATGTAACAAATTAGACATTTAAATTGTTTAAATCAATGGTTGACTGTACTGTCTCAAATGTGCAGAATGAGCATTTACCTCAGAACAAAAGTGTTTCTTGAGTTGCATGTAAAGAGTTTGGAGTCAGAGCTGCTGAGTTCCCTGGTTTGAGAGACACCATCATCTCCATATAGAACAATGTGAACCTGACAACATTGTACAATTAAAGATTCAGAAACTGACTGTAACGTGTATAATGCATGTAACTTTTATAATATTCAATCAAAGTGTATGCAGCAACGGTCACACAATACCTTTGCTGTCATTCTGGTTCTAGATCTAAAGCCTGTATCTATGGTGACAGCATAGAGGAATCTGTCTGAGGGATTGTTTTCTGGAAGCAGGAATGAGCCTGTAGTTTTCTGTATGGAAACATCAGCCTTCCTACAGATGACCAACACCACCACATAGACAGCCAGGAATATTACTGACAAAATAATCGGTATGTAGTTGTTTTTGGAGCTGCAAGACAGGAGGGGGATATCTGTTAATAAGTTAAAAAGCAACCAAATTCATATCTGATAAATTTGGAGAGAGGCATTGCAGGTGTACTGGATCAATTGTGAAGCATCTGCAGAGTTGAAGCTGCTTGTGATGTTCTCACGTGATAGTGTAAATGAAGCCAGGTGGCTGCAACTGAAAAAAAGGATCATCAGATGCATTTTTATTTTTTTTTTTATCATTATTATTATTATTAGTGCATGGGGCCACATAATATAGGCCTACAGAGCAAATGATTGACACAGTAACTGATATTAAGGAACACTGAGAATTCATTTGAAAGCTATTTGTTACAAATCTATTTATAAGACCATTTGAATTCATTACTACAACATTTGAGGTAACTATACAAGATCAAAATGCATGAAACTTTATTTTTTGTCTTACCACTAGATGGAGCATTTATTGTATAATCCATACCTGCAGTAGATCTTGTCTGGGGAAACACCACTGTGAGAAAAACAACCACTAGGATTCCACTCTTTCACACCATCCCAGGAAAGACACTCCACAGACTCAATACTAAGTGTGTAGTTCACAGCTCTGGCAATGTACTTGTTGCTAGGGCTTTTATTATAGTCTGCATTGAGAAGCATCAGGTAGACAGCACCAGTAGCTGGAGAGAGAAAAAAAACAGAAAAAGAAAGTTATTATTTGAAAACATGTTAGATTATCTTTAATCTAATTAATTTATACATAATTTATATATACATTATAATAAGTGTATAATTATACATTAAAATCTATAATTATTCTATATATTTTACAATTCATTTTTATATCTTTTTCTTTATAAAACAAATTACTTTAAAACATTAGATTACAAATAGCTCTATAATAATATAAATGAATACTACTAATAATAAATGTATTATTTTAATTATATATATATATATATATACACATATACATTATATATATATATATATATATATATATATATAATTTTATTTGTGTGTGTGTGTGTGTGTGTGTGTTATATTTGCTAGTATGAATTATATTATTGCAGATAGTTTTACATTTCATTTTTATATCTTCAAACATTTTTGTCTATTTTGTGTCAAATACAATAATGTATGGCGAAAATGTTTAACCAAACCATGAAAATAGGATTGAGGGAGGAAGATGTGAGCTGTCTGTCCTTTCCAGTGATATATTTTCTGTTTGTTGTACTTATTAGGTGTTGGCTGCTCGTACATCCTGTGAAGAGATGTCATATTTAACTGATGGTTGACCAGAAGACTGAAGACTATCACTAAAATGCAGCAGTGTTATCACCTAAGCAGCAGCAGGATGGGAAAGGGGTGTTCAGCTGGCCTAGTAAACTTCACAGTGATCTGAAGGGCTCTCTGAAGGGTCTGTGACGTGATGTTGAACTGGTGACTGTTCACCTGACTACGCAGAACAGTGAACTCTGTATATCTGCTCTGCTGCATCAAGCATAAACACAAATCAGGGTGACCAAATATAGGAAAACTATTTGTGATCAAGCAGGAAAAAATATACTTTTGTCTCCTCTTTTCGCCGAAATTCAATGGTAACCGGTGTGGATAGGTGTCGGACTTTGATTTCCTTCCTAGTGGTGCAGTTGTAGAGTTGAATGTCTGCTATCTCTTCACTGAACTGTAACATTACATCCAATTAGAGTGTAATTTGCGTCACAGGGCAAAGCACATGTTTTTCAGCTATGCATTTATAGAGTACCTGCATGGCTCTGGACCAGCGGTATGGGCTCTGCCTGTACACCGTGAGCCAGGTAATGACGCACGGCTTGTGCTGGCTATTGCTGCTCCATTGCTGAAATTGCATCCCGAGAAAATCAGTGAGGTGGAACGTAGTGAGGCTAAATGTTTTTACCATAGAAAAAGATTGGCCATCCTTCCAGGCAAATACTTCCATAAAAGTAGCATTCACATTGTACTGCAAGACATTGCTGAATAGCATACACTCCTGCAATCAAAATGAACAAGTTTAATATCACAGAAACTCAGAAGAGATCCGTTTATGCTATCATGAAAAGAAGACTAAAATACCACATTATTACATTCAAATCTACAGTGACTAAAATAAAACATTGCAGTTTGCAACACAGACAAAGCCATAATAAATCAGATAAAATGAGCACATGGTAAATTAAACAAGTTGCATTTCGATCTGGACATTTCAAAGGACTTAAACCAGCTATTAAGTTATGAAAACATTATTTCTGAACATTCAAAACATCCAGTTTATTAATGTATTAAATGTATTTTAGATAACTTTGACTAGATAACTTTGAACAA
This sequence comes from Zacco platypus, assembly GCA_038088235.1. Taxonomy (NCBI): domain Eukaryota; kingdom Metazoa; phylum Chordata; class Actinopteri; order Cypriniformes; family Xenocyprididae; genus Zacco; species Zacco platypus. The sequence goes on from CM076065.1 coordinate 12,657,014, forward strand.
CCATCCTATTAACAATACAGGAAGAACATTTGTTCATCACTTTGAGAGAATGTTACCAAAATGTTAGCCAAAGTTCTGAGAAAATTCCCTGTTGAGAGTTCAATAAAATTTTCTGCTACTTTTCAACTTTTCAAACAGAAAAAATAATTAGCAGGACATGTTAAAGGGTTAGTTCACCCAAAAATGAAAATTCTGTCTGCAATTACTCACCTTCATGTCGTTCCAAACCCGTAAGACTTTCGTTCATCTTCGAAACACATTAAAATTTCTGTCCCTCTGTAGACAGCTACACAATTGAAACTTTGACACTTCAAAAAGTTCATAAAGATTGAATTTAGGTGATATTCGCATGCAAACAATCATCAACTCACACATCGGTTATGGTAAATGGAAGTTCAAGAATGTTTGATTGACAGAAGAATCAATGAAGGTTCATTCTTGTGTGTTACTCAGTGTGTTAGAGCTTCTGGAAGAGGTTTGTTCTTGAGCATCATTCAGGCTCGGTTGAGCTTCTGTTTATGTTTGCTGATCAATGTTTATATGTGATTAAAAGCTTAAATTAAATATATTTATCATAAAAAGTGATCATGTCTCTTCAGAAAATTTGGACTTAAACTACTCAATTTATATGGATTAGTTTTACAATCTCTGTATGAACTTTTTGAAGCATCAAAGTTTCAATTGTACAGCTGTCGATTTCATTAAAAAGATCTTCATTTGTGTTCCAAAGATGAACGAAAGTCGTACGGGTTTGGAAGGACATGAGGGTGAATAATTGATGACAGACGTTTCATTTTTGAGTGAACCAACCCTTTGACGTCATATCATTTTGAAAACTAACACATCAACATTGCATCAGGCATGCCTTACCAGTACTAAATTAGTGATGGTGTAAAGCACTTTGTTTATGAGTTGGTGTCCTGGTCTGAAAGAAAGCACTGGAGCCTCCAACACACCAGACAGGAGAGATACCAGTGCATTCACCATCCCAATGTCCAATATATGGCCTGCTGGAGGCTTGGACTCATGTAAGAGGGATGTGATGTTGTGAACATGCTGGATTACTTCTTTGGCACTGTGAAATGTCACCTAAATAAGATAATAAATAATTAGCAAAATGTATAAAACATCATAAAGAAAACTGAAATTAAATCCAAGCTTGGGTTATACTCACTTGACTGGAGATTCTGATCAAATCAGTAAGCCCGTTAATTATTTCAAATAAATCTCCCTAAAAAACCAAGAACATCTAAATATTAGAACAGTTAAATATAGAATTTTTTTTTTTTTTTTTTGCAAATGTCAGTAACAGAATTTTTGTGTAGTTAAGACCTTGTCGGTGATGGACAGCTGACAGGTTGCTGAAATGAGGGCGGTGCGTGTGAGAGTAAGAAGCTCGACAGAAGACTCCAGATCCAGACTCAAGCGGTTCAGCACCGCGGTCAAAATAGAGATATAGTTGATGATGTCTCGGTTGCTTCCAATCTTACTCAGACCAGTTAGGTTACCTATTCCATACATGTACCTGGAAGAAGGAACAACGGTCATTTAAAATCCTAATACGCCAGATAAAGATGTGAGAATTAATTTTTGTGTCCGCACAGTTCTTGATCAGGGCTGGGCTGGGAGGATGAGTTTCTCTGAAAGCTTGGATGAACAGTCACTGTCACAGGACATGGTTTGGTCGCTGCTCCAAATCGGTTCTTTATTTCAATATAGACTGTGACTGCAGAAAAAGATCATGAGAATAGATAAGATGTGGCTTGTTTGTGTGAGATCATAATAATGTAAATGGAAAATGACCTTGTCTGTTTTATTATGGATTCTTTGTACCTTTGTAATCGTTATTAGGATCTCCACTAGGAAGACTAAAGTAATGTTGGAAATCCCTGCCTTTGTAAAGGAGTTTCTTCTCGGTGTTTCCCACACTGAAACTGTACTCATACAAGAGATCCTGATTACAGAAACACAATTACATCAAGATCAGAACAAAGAAAAATTGAATGTTGAATATTACATCGTTCTTAAAAATGCAAAATATGAATCTGTTAAAAAGGAGTATAAGGAAAAATGTAGACCTCTTTTCCAGAGGAGCAGAAGATGCTGAAATGAGTGTGGATTTCAGAGCCTGTGCTGGGCTGCACTTGGCAGCTCATTCCCTCCGGAACAGCTTGCGTGTGGAAAAACAGCTGGCTTTTCCCTTGTAGCCGCTCCTCAGAACCTGACGAGGTGAGAAAAAAAGGAGTAAAAAATGCAAATAGCATTTGGCCAAAAGAAATACAAACATTTAATGCATTATTTACTAATTTGTTTGTTTAAATTTCATTTGTAATAGGAATCTTCATTATTAATTTCCAAAACAAAATGGAAAACTCACTTGCAGACACTTCGAGCAAATAAAGACTCTTTGGTTTAAGCATGAAGGGTTTAAATGTGACAACCGAAGAAGATAATCCTAAAGGAAAAAGAAGACAAAGACAACCAAAGGTTCTTTTTACAATCCGTATGTAAAATGAGTCATGATGGCTCTAAAAAAGCGGGGTAAAAAATGGACAAACCCAACCGTTGGGTTAAAAACATAATTTATAAATTTAACCCAAGAGTTGGGTTTGTCCATTTTTTACCCAAATTTAGGTTGAAATAACCCAGCATTTTTTAGAGTGTAGGAATGTTTATGTAATTCAGGAGGTTTCGTGTCCTTAAAATAAGCGCTGTGAGTGCTCTCACATACCTGTGAGAGTGTAAGACTCAAACACAGCCTGATGAATGAGCTGTCTGTCCAGATCCAGTAGGGTTTTCTCAGAAACCGCCGGGCCAAGCAGGTTGGGGTCCACCAGATTATCACCCTCATTGTCATAAGAGTGAGGGAATGATCCTTCATTCCAGTTAAAACCCATTGAATTGGTCCCTTTCACACACACACACACACACACATGTTGGGTTTCCATGTGTTATGGGGACTTTCCATAGACGTAATGGTTTTTATACTGTACAAACTGTAAATTCTATCCTCCTACACAAACCCTACCCCTAATCCTACCCATCAGTAAACTTTCTGCTATTTTAGATTTTCGAAAAAGATAGTTGTAAGCTTGTTTCCTCATGAGGACCAAAAAAATGTCCCCATAAGATCAAAATTTATTGGTATTACTATACTTGTGGGGACATTTGGTCCACATAATGTAGGGAAATACCAGGATCACACAAACACACACACACACAGTTAAACACACTACAACAATTAAAAACCTAGAAATCATTATTTTTCATTTGACGCAGAGCATTAAAAAAGTACCTGTAGGCCTGCCGACTGGGACACCAGGATCAGCCTCTTCAATTCCAAGATTATAGTAATCATACTCTAAACAGCACCAAAATATCATATGAGCATCATGCAGATTATTCAGTTCTGTTCACTAAAATATTTCTAATTTCAGCATGTAAAGTCCAGAGGTTTGTTTCCTTAAGAGTAAAATACCTGGTAGGGAAGGACGATCACCTGATATTGTCTCGTAAATGTCTGTGTAAACCTCAGTATCCAAGTCTGCAAATGTAGTTCACAAAGTTACTATATTATCATAACACTTCATTGTTAAAATATTATTATTAATTATTACTAGTTATTATTGTAATTATTAATACTACTATTAGTTCTAATTATAATAATTCACATTCTTCTTATTATTATTATTAGGTTGCCATAATTATCTCCTTTAGGCAGATATCTGATCTATTAAATAGTATTTTTTTTCTCCATATATTGCGTTTCGTCTTCAGCTTTTTGTAAAAATGATTGTTGATAATCCAAAAACAATCTACCACCAGAGGGCGTCTAATCTCATTTTATTGCAATAGAAATCGTGATAAATAACATACCTCTGCACAGAGCTCATTTTGTTTCAAGGCATAAAAACAACAGCTTAATTATAATAGGGAACCCAATTCAAGTTTTAAAACTTTCACATAATTCATTATATGACATGATTCTGACAGGGTTATGATTATTCTCACCACAGTACCTTACCTGAGATCATATCAGTCAATGACTCCTTATCTGGAGCTGGTAAAGACCCATGATAGTCCCACTGACCCCCAGACGACTCTGTTTCCACAGGGAAGGAAGGGAAGAAGGGTGGGTGTGAAGGTGTGATAGTTGGAAATGCTGCATGGTGGTACGTGTTGTTTGTCCTGGAACCTTCAATTAGCATGAGTACATTAATGTTACGTTGTTTCGTATGCATCGTTAAAGTCAGAGTATCTTGTGTAACTGAGGCTGTAAGGTCAATATCTTTAGATAAAAGATAAGGAGCCAGCGACAGACCCATATCTGGAACGGAGGGATCAGTAAAATGGCCTGGAGTGTAGGGTGTCACAGCAGGCTGGGAGAAATGTAAGCTCTCCTCCATTTTAGAGGGTAAACCTAGATCCATACTACTGCAGAGCGGAACTGAAAGAAAGAGCAAGAGCAATCAATTTCAAATTTATTAAAACACAAACTAAATGGTCTTGATATTAGATATTAGATAGATAGATAGTAGATATTAGATGACTGTCTTTCTGAATGACTGTACTTACCCTCTGAAACAGCTTTGCTTGAGGCATTAACAAGGTAGAGTTTCCAGTAGTAGGTGTCATTTTTTGCATTGAAACCACAATCATCACAGAGAGCAGAAACAGAAAACTGCTCATTCCAGTTCACTGAATTTTCTTTGCAATCTTTACAAGACATGTGAATGTTCCTGCCGAGAAAGAAAAAAAATGTGATTCATTACATGTGTGATATACATCTACACTATATTGCATTCATGTCATGTGTATTTTTATAATCTCTTTATTTATTCACTTAAATCCCACCTGATATGTTTTGATGTTACAGTGATGAACATCTCAGATGAAGAAGATTGATGGCCACTGTACACAGTGAGAGTGAATTTAAACAGGTCAAAGTCATTTTTCAAGACAAGAGCGGGAAAGGTAAGTACTGCTGAAGTGGTGACGATGTTCCTGTTAAAACAGCTGCTCTCTTCTGTGTTTACTGGCCTGCATGACCAGCTGTAACTAAAACAGAAACAAAAATGAACATTTCAGATGTGATTAATGCAAAAATGACAGAATGTAATCAATAAACAAACACGTCACATACCTTAAAGTATTATTGGGGTAATCTGGGTCATGTGATTTTCGCCCATCCAGAGTAACAATGTTGCCGCTCTGATGACTGATGAAAATATTTGTGGCTTCACTGATGACACTGACAGGACGACTGCGCACCACTTCAATTAAAACACTGTAGTTGCTGTACACCACATTACCGGATACCTGGACCTATGTGATGACAACAACTCTTGTTAGAATTTCCTCATGTTAATACATCCTTTAAAATATAGATGATTTGGACCCTTATATATATATATATATATATATATATATATATATATATATATATATATATATATATATATATATATATAAATATATATATACACACAAAACATTTTTAGTGTAGAATATGAATTATCTGAGTCCTAAGAAAAACAGAAAAGTAATAAAAACAACTTTACCTTTGCAATAACTTTATATGTTCCATAATGAAGGAGGTATTTTGGAAGATGAATATACTGCCGTCCCGTGTCTATGTGTGGGAGGAGCAGCTGTCTTCCACTCGTGTCATATATAGTCCATCTATACAGAAGACCTCTGGAGACATTACACTGAATCTGAGCCTCAAACGTCACAGCAAGATGGACATTTTGATACCGCCACACCTGGAAGCATGCAAGCAAAGTTTATTTAGTATATACACAACAGTCAAAAGTTTTGAATAATTAAGATTTTTTTTTAAATGCTAACCAAGGCTACATTAATTTTTTAATACAAAAATACAGTAAAACAGTAATAAGTAATATTGCGAAATATTATTACAATTTAAAATAACTGGTTTCTGTTTGAATGTATTTTACACTGTCATTTATTCCTGTGATGGCAAAGTTGAATTTTCAGCATCATTATTCCAGTCTTCAGTGTCACGTGATTCTTCAGAAATTATTCTAATACATTCAATTATTATTGATTGCTGGTGTTTAATCACAATTAATGGTCAATTAATTATCAATGTTGAAAATTGCTGCTTAATATTTTTGTAGAAACCATGATACATTTTTTCAGGATTTTTTGATGAATTGAAAGTATAATGAACAGCATTTATTTGAAATAATTATTTAATTTCAATTATTTGAAATGTGTAATCTTTTGCAACATTATAAATGTCTGTAAACATTACCCCAAACTTTTGAAAGACAGTACTTCCAAAGCAAAACTTAATAATAATAAGAAATGTTTTTGAGCAGCAAATCAGCATATTAGAATGATTTCTGAAGGATCATGTGACACTGAATGGAGTAATGATGCTGAAAATACAGATTTGCCATCAGAGGAATAAATGACATTTTAAAACAATACAATAGAACGCAGTTTGTTTTAAATTGTAATAATATTTCACAATGTGACTGTTTTAACTGTATTTTTGATTTTTTAAATGCAGCCTTGGTGAGGAAAAATCTTAATTACTTTTCACCGGCAGTGTTAGTGATGTAGTATAACTGTTAGAAAATAGTTGTCTAATTGTTGCATATAGACTTGTACCTGTATTTTATTTGGGCCCATGTTTTTCACCGGAGGAGGCTGACATGACTCTTCAACGACAAAGATGTGACCTGTTAAAGAGGCTGAGCTCACCAGGTTGGACATAATAACCTCTAATATGAACTCTCCAGTTCTAAAGAAAAATAAATCATATTCACATTTACAATAAATCATTTTTTTATTATTCAATGGCATGAGTAACCAACAATAATGACTGAGGACAAGATTTTGTTGTTACAAAATTACAAACAAATAAAAAAAAAAAAAATAAGAGAAAAAAATAAATAAATATGGGATAATGACTTCAGACATTATAATCAATATCAAATAAATGCGTTTCTTTTTAACTTTCTAATCATCAAAGAATCTTGAAAAGAATGCATCATAGTTTCCAAAACAAATAATAAGCAGCACAACTGTTTTCAACACTGATTTTTCTTGAGTAGCAAATCAGTATATTAGAATGATTTCTGAAGGATCATGTGACACTGAAGAATGGAGTAATGATGCTGAAAATACAGCTTTGCCATCAGAGGAATAAATGACATTTTAAATTATATTCAAGTAGAAAACTCTTATTTTAAATTGTAATAATATTTTATAGTAATAATCTTTAATGTATTTCGATCAAATAAATGCAGCCTAGGTGAGCATAAGAAACTACTTTCATTAAAAAAATCTGATGCTTATATACCCTGTGTGACAAAAAAGGGAAGTCAGGAGGATTCAATTTCTACCTGTTAAAGACATGATGCTCAATGCTTGATCCATCTCGCTCGGTTCCATCTCCAAAATTCCAAAGATACGAGACATCAGTTCCTGAGCTGATCCGACAGGTGAAGTTTACAGAGCGGTTTGATAAAACCGAGGGACTGTACAGAAGCCTGTTGGGCTGCACAGCTCTCTGAATCACAACAGGATAAACATCTGAGCTGACGGACGCGAGACCATTAGACACACTGACAGTGACATTGTATCTGCAAAGACAGATAAATAAATCAAATATACACATGCAGTAAATAGACACAAGTATTGATTCAGTAAAATTTGTATGAAATATGTTACTAAAAAGCTCTTTAGATTGTCTATATGAATACAAAAAAACAAAAATCACTTGTCTGGGAGGCGATATCTCTTTTTGAAGATTCTGGATGATGTTTTTATTTCTGGTCCATCTCCAAATCTCCAAAGAAAGTATAGAGGATCAGGCACTTCTGTTACTGCTACAAATGTGATGTCTGTCTGTGTTGCATATGCCCGTTTATCAGAGAAAATCCAGACAGCTGGACACATACAAAGCAGAGAAGTATAAAATAATGTTGATAGGTTTGTATTACTAAGTAGCTTTTCTTTATGAATGGACCTCTCACCTTGCTTGTGAGTGTCTGTGGATTGGGTTGAGGCTTTATCCTGCTGCTTGTCCTCTGTAGCTGTAGGCAGAGGGGCACAGGATGGGATATCCTGATCTCCCTTGGACAACATGAGATTCAAGTACTCGGTCCCAGAGGGACATGCTCTAATCTGCCAGCTGGTAAAATGAGTGTAGATACTGTTCGTCATGGTCACATCTAAAAATACAAAGACATATGCTGGTCACAAAAGCTTATTCTGTTTCATTCTTCCCATATTTGTAGCTAGTACTGTCCAGTAAACATACTTAAATGGTACAATCCAGCAGTAGGTAATACTGCATCTATGTAGCAGGTGAAGTATCCGTTGGCCATAAAAGACATATTATGCAAGCCCTGAGGATGAGAGTTCCCACTAAATGTAATGAAAACCGTGGAAATGTTTTCTTTGCTCAGATTTGGTATGCCTGGAAATATAATAAAATATACAAGGGATTACATTGCATTGCTTAGATGAGAATTTGAGAAAAGAATTTTGTATATTTATTTAAGATGTGTCCAATTCGATTAAAGTAAATTTACTTAAAAGCACAATCGAATTGCACCAGGGTTGCTATGGCAAGGCTGACAATAACCTGAGACTTCCAGGAGGAGGGGCTTTCCAATCTGCATGCTGTCAGTCAAAGCAGCTACAGTGGCATCATGAACAGAAGGCCCTCTGCTGCTGCGCACTGCCAACCAGCCCGTCTCATTCCCATAAGGGACAAACTCAGAGGAGAAGCATCTGTAGGCAAATAAAAAAGAGGCATGCTTCTCAATACAAAACAGTAAAACACAGAAACTTTCCTGCAGACTAAGGAGTCAAACTCACAATCAAAATAATGCTGGTTATGTGTATGATATTCTCAGATGCTGACAAACATTCAATAAATGATCCTGAGAATATTTTCTTTTCTTCTTTTATGGTCTGAACTAGATGATTTGTTAAAGTGAAACTTTATGGAATATTTTTGTTATAAATGATACAGCACCACAGAGATTGATCACTTCTGATTATAGTTTTGCCCACATGTTCTTTCACTGTTGTTTAACAATAAAAGAAGCAGCTCAACACATAACATTTCAAGCAAGTATCTTTACAATAAATGCAAGAGAATCAGTCCAATCAAAAACAATTTTTTTTGCATAAAACAAAACATTAAAAATTAATTTAATAATGCATTTTATTTTAAACAATAATAACACTGTAGATTTTTTTAGTTATTGTTTTTTTATATATTTGCATTTTATTATATTTTATGTTGTATCCAATTATGATTTAATTAATTTGATTTAATTGTAAAAACTAAATCATTCCATTGTGTTATATCACATACACTTCAATTTGTCATGTATGTTTTTATAACTGCTCTCTGTTTTTATATATAGCCTTATTCAAAAATATATAAAAATATATATATATATATATTTCATTATTTTATTATTCACATTTTAAGACACCTGACAAAACATTTTACAGTGTAATTCACTTAGACAAAATAGCCAGTAGAAAAATGACCCTTACACTTCAGTGAAACACGGCTTGGAACATAGTGGACGCTTAGTTTCATGATGGGTTGAGTCCAATGAGCTATAGCTGTTGAATCCAAGGTGAACAGCTGTAAAAAAAAAAAAAATGTAATTTGATATTATAAACAAATCTTCAAGTGTACCAAAATTACTTAAATTCCTCAAAGACTTTCATCAAGGCCTTATTTGTCACGTGCGCTTCCAGAGTTGCTACATACCATTTCCCGAGTTTGCCTCAACATATCTGGGAGCAAATATGAGTAACAAAATCAAACAAAACACGGTCCGACAGAACAGAAACATCTTATCAATTGGAATGTCTCTCGCCGTTATCGCGAACGACTTCTTTGTCTCCTTTAAGTCTCAGTGAACAGGTGAATAGGAGGCGTGCCCGTTCTTGATTGACAGTCGCATTTCCAAACGATCGATTGCATTCTTACGCCTTCAGTGAGGGATCCTTAATTCTTTTTTTTTTCTTGTAATGAATGTATTTTATGATAGTCTTCCACCGTTTTATTTTTAATTTCATAGCTAAAAATTCTTTAAAATTCTACAAACTGGTCCAGGGGGACAAGGGAACTTCATCATGAATCAATTGCATAGTTTTTGCTAACATGTTCAGCTTGCAGCTTCTGACCATTAAGATCCCGTTCTGTTCTACTTTTGTTTCTCTGTATAAAAGTCATTGAAGATTTTTCACAAGTGAGCATTGCACCTTCAAAATGCAAATTCAGCTTCTGTAACTCATGCAAAGAACAATGACTGCAAGTTTCACACAGGATAAACAATGTCACATGTTCCTTCAAACAGGAAACCGAATAGAATGAGAGAAGACCAAACAAAACAAAAACCTCTCTCTAAATAATACAAAATACTCCAGAAGATATGTGCATGTGAGAGCCTATTGAGATACTCGGATGAGTATCTTCCTCTTCTCAGATTGCAAACATATTTTCATTATGGGATAGAAATTGTGTATTCATACTTGTGGTCCGGTTCAGAGGGGAAAGCCTGTGTTTGTTTACTCACGTGCTCTTCTTTTTAAGACAGAACGGATGTGAGAATGTCTCAGGTGAATGCATGTGTAGCCTGCTGAGTCTGACAAAGTCTGACTGATCACATGCCAGTGATGTTTTTGGCTTCAAAGACTTTTTCGAAATGGACCACGTCAGGATTATTGAGAAATAGACATTTATAGGTGAGGCATGAACACATTGTTACTGACCCACAACAGGATGACAAGTGCTGACCAAGCCAACGGCTACACCCCCCTGTGAAAACAGAACCTGCCACTTCACGTATCCATGTTCCACAGTGATGAATGAGCGCTGAAGTGGACTATTGACGGCCAGGGTCATTGACGCCCAAGGGCACAATGGTTGACGGGGTTGAATAAAACGAGCTTTCGCCGAGACTAATCTCTCGTGCTAGGCAATAACACATTAAATAAGATGTGTGAGAGCCAGCGCGCGCTGAAAAGACCGCGCCCTCTTGTGTTTACTTGTGTACCGTATACACACTTTTCTTATGAACTTATCTAATTTACAATCTGCTCATTCGATGATGTGTTCAACAGTCATCATTTACAAAAGTAACTCAGATGTTTATAAGCCTATACGACGGTAAATCAATATTTTAATATTTATTTAGCCTTCATTTAAAAAGTAATAGGCCTTCGTTAAAAAATACAAAAAGTTAATGCAAAATAAATTAAATAAACAAATATAATATTAATTATTATACGTTTAGCTATAAAAGATAAGTAAAATAAAACTTTTTTCAACCATTAAAATCACTCCAAAATAACAGCTGACGTTCGTGAATTTGGACAGATTTTATGGAAAGTGAATTAGCTACAAGAAAGCGAAGACAGGAGCATTTGGTTTCATGTTCCGTGAAGATAAAGCCCAAAAGCCCATTGCGCAGGCCTAATATTCGTTTAACAATTAGCCTAAATTTTCATTAACGGGTGTGAATGTTCGTTGCGACGTTAACGTCAACGTTTTAAAGGGTACAAGAAGGCCTAATAACACATAAGTGCTGGCTATTTTTTTTAAAGGATTTGGTGTTAAACACTTTAGGCAAGAAAGTAGCCTATTTAAAAAATAATCTGAGGACATCCTCATATCGTATTGTCTCAAATGGAAGAGGCACACAGACAAACGGAGGCAATGTTGTCGGGGTTTTTTTTACGCGTAAAGCTTGCAATCTGGAACACACAAAGGTTTGTGGGTATTTCCTTCTCATTCAAAAGCCTCAAGCGTATATGGCTTAATTATTTCAAGGCTTCTTCCGTTTCTTGGGCATATGGTAGTGGCTGAAAGAACGATGATAAAGGCCCACGTTTGATCCAACCTTACGGTAATGCAGGCAAGTCAGACTTCATTTAAAATAAATAATTGTGACAAAGCATCCCCTACCTTAGAGAATATGAAAATTATAATATTTTCTATTACATTTCAGTTTAAAGTCCTTCTAACAATTTCAGATTAAATGAAAATCCAAATAGGCCCTAGGCCTTTAGCTTTTTTATATTTTACATTCACGAAGTGATCTTGCATTCTGATTTCATAATCAGCTGGAGACAAAGCATAACAAAACGGTGTCAAATGAAAAAGTAATCTGACTGACATCAGAAGAGAAAACAATAAACAAAGCATGGGCTGCCATATGTTTAACAGCTGTTCTTTAATCTGTGCGTGTTGTGCACAAATCAGACAGCAGGGGGCGATAACGAGTGAATGCATAATTATCAATGGAAATCAAACCTCACCGGGGCCCGTTCCTCTATAATTATAGATAGAGTTCCCGATATTGCGAACGTTCGTTTCTTTTATACGAGTGTTTCCTAAAAAATCTTTAACACGAACGCGCAAGACTACGCGCTTTTTATACGGCGTTGCCTGTTCAGACGTGTTAAAATGTCAAATCGGCTACTTTTGATTTTCTTAAATATTCCTAATTATCTATGTAATTATAATTGTGCGAGTCCTTTGTTCAGAACTCAACAGCTGATCTGATCATGATGTTTGCATTCTTTTATTTTCACAATTTCATGGTGTCAAATTACGCGCAAGCTTCTAGGGCCAGTGAAGACATGGAGGCAGCGTTTACTGTAATGAGGCCTTGTGAGTAATCCTGCCTGTGACAAGAGTATTCAATCCAACGATCGAGCTTCATCGTGTTGCCAGTCCTGCCGAGCGAAACTGAGCGGTCTGCTCTTTGCTCCCTAAAGCGATAACGGTGACAGCAAGACTTCACCAGCGTGTGGAGCGGTGGGTGTCAAGGTGGAAGAGTGGCTTCTCGAGGAGGATGAAAATGCTTTGGAAATTCAATTTAGTAAGTCTTTTAGATGCCATGGACCCTCAAATATGATCATCCTGCTGCGACTCAAGGGCCCCTCACACTAAAATTTAAAACGCAGCTATGTATTTTCATAAAGACCTAATTTATACTGTGAAAATTAATATTATAAATATGCAAAACATTTATATTTGTTACATTATAACGTGTTATTTGTTTGATGTATTTTTTTATTTATTTTAATCAATATTTTAATTATCTCATCCAATTTATTTCTTTTTTTATTATTTATTTATTTTTACTTTTTTTTTTTCCAGTGCTTTTCTAGACTTTTCTATGGACCTCCTAGTGGCCCCCTGGGGGTCCCAGGACCTCAGTTTGAAAACCCCTTCTTTAGAGTATTTGCAGATCTATGATGAATTCAAGGTCTTCTCAAGTTACAATGCTTTTTGAGAAAGAGCCCATAATTCTAGTAGGATTTGTATGATTGTTTTTCCATTCAGACAATCCTTTTGGGAAATGAACTGCGCAATGACACAGGCTCTCGCATGTATTAGACCTTATTAAAAACGCCTGATTCTAGGATAATTCACTCGACATCTGAATAAGTGTCTTCATAATCAGGCACCCTCAAAATGTTGCACAAAATCTACAAGCATTTAAATGACAATCAACAACTTTTAATACCCTGACAATTAAATGGAAGTGTATACCTACTGGAGATAGAAGATTCATAATAAATTAATACATTTGGGGTTTTTTTTTTGGTACATACTGGATTTATCAATGATTTGTATGTTGCTTTGGCTTTGCTGGTGATCAAAAACAGCAAATATCTGAATTAATAATGCTGTATCACCACTATAACAAAATGCTTTTGTTGAGCATTGACTAAGCATGAAACAACAAGGTAAGACATCAAATAACAAATTATTTCACAATATCATACATGCATTTTAATAGATTTTTCATATTGAAATAAGATGTTGCAGATGTGATAATTGCTATATGGCCACTTTTCACTTTTTATTTTTCACACGTGCACTTTTTAAAAAGTAAAACATCCATAGTGTTTCAGTAAAGAAAGTGTTGCACACGATCACACTGGCTGATAGTTTTCAATCCTCTCCAGCAAGGTCTCAGAGTAACCAGGGGAATAGTACCTGTGAAAGAAGAGCAGGTCAGTGGAACACCAAAAACCCTACATCATAATAAATCTAAGCATTATAAAAACATGCTTCGTTTTAAAACATTTTGATATGGTACTGTTTATTATTAACATAAATATTCATGAACCTGACAATCTCCTCGGGGTAACAGCTGTTGACTGCATTGATATACTCCTGAATTGCAGAACCAGGTTCTGCTTTGATCTCCTGCACTTTCTTCAGACCACCACTGGTAACAAACAAGCGGCGTGCCTTACTGTCATGAGGAAGAACCTTTAAGATGGGCAGGAAATAGAAAAGCTCCTTAAATAGTTCTCGCTGTGATGAACAAATGCAGCTTTCAAAAGATGTGAAAACAGTAAGTTCCTGCTACCTTACTGAACTGGCAGATGACATGTTTAAGAATGTTGCTGGGAGCTTCATAGAGAAGAGGCTCCAGAGCCGGTAGATGGGTACATTTTTGAAGGACGCTCTTCAAAGCCTTTTTGGCCTTTTTTGAGTATGTAAACAAAGCAAAATAAGAGGCTAGAGTTACTAAAAAAATCTAAATGACTTTGGTAAAAAATAATTTACACCAAAATGAAAAATCATACCTTTATCAGTTACTTTACCTATGGGTAGTTGCTCACCTTGACCTGCAGGTCTTCAGAACTTTGAGTATCCAAATAGAGATTTAGGAGTTTAGGGAAGACATTGGCCACAGCAACAGCTCGTGCATGTTCAGGTGTGTGTCGGCCAATCTGGCCAAATGCCCAAGCCGTGGCTGCTTTGAGGTGGTCTTCTTGCTCCTCTTCCAGACAGATAGCCAACTGTGGCACTCCCTACAACAGTGGAGAATCAAATAGGATCATAATCATTATTATGAGAGACATACATTACTGTTCAAAAGTTTAGGGTTGGTAAGATTTTTTTGAAAGATGTTCACCAAGCATTCGTTTGATCAAAAATACTGTGAAACAAGTTTTACAATTTAAAATAATGGTTTTCTATTTTAATGTAGTTTAAAATGTCATTTATTCCTGTGATGGCGAAGCTGAATCATTACTCCAGTCTTCAGTGTCACATGATCCTTCAGAAATCTTTAAATTATACTGATTTGGTGCTCAAGAAACATTTCTTCTTATTATGACAGTCATTTTTTTTTTTAGAACTCTTCGATGAATAGAAGGTTCAAAAGAACGGCATTTACTTGAAATTTACTTCTTTTTTATTACTTTTCTTTTTTTTTAATCTTACTGACCCTGCTCTATTGAACAGTAGTGTACATATGTAGTCCAATTGACGTTTTATGTGTACGCTCAAGAAATGAAGATATAACAGACTTTAGATACAATCACAGCCATGGCTAAGTTCTCGGAGTGAGCAGCCACATAACCCAGCATCATGATCCCAGGCAGGCGAACATTCCCTCTGGAGTCCCCGAGGTAGTCAATCACAGCGGCTACGCCCCCCATATTCACTATTATCTGAGACAGCTGAGTAGGGAACACACAATGCACACAAGCAAACACACAAGTCAGTGTGACATAATGAGAAATAATTAGCAATGTAGACCAGAAAGCAAAACCGTTTTGGCCAGGTGAAAAAATGGGGTGATGCATTGACTATGTGGTTTCCTGTGTTTCACTGGTGATAAATAACAGACCCACATTCTCCATGGTTTACAGACTAGCAGCCTCACACCATGTTATTTAAACAGGGGGTGTCAAAGAGCTGACAAAGTGGAGATTCCAAAGTTACCCAAGCATCTTGAAATCATTTAGTGGGTATGTTATGTATGTGGTAGGTACCTCTGGGGTATGTTTTGTGATTTCCCGAATAAGAGTGGCGACATTCTTCCGAACATATTCATCAGGGTCCTTTAGGCAAACCAGTGCGGCGGGGAATATCTCAGCCTCCACCACCATCTCGGCTACGTCCACGGAATGCTTGGCGATTTGGCTGAGAGCTGAAAAAACCTGCCTCTGTAAAGAGGAGTAAAAATGTACTGTCAAATTAAGTCATTATGGCTTTTCACACTGTGCTGAACCCTGGGGTTATTGTTGTTTCGCCAGTTTTAACCCTGGGTAGAGGAAAATTACACACTTGCAATTTAGAAGCGGGGTTAGCACTCCTTTTAACCCTGGGTTATAAAGCCCTGCTCCAGAGCTAGGTTAGCACCAGTTCTGTGCTGTTGAAATTCATTTCAGAATTTCAAATTTTCTGATAATTTACTCACCCTCATGTCATCCAAGATGTTTATGTCTGTCGTTCTTCAGTCAAAAAGACATTAAGGTTTTCGGTATCTTTTTCTCCCGCCTATATGCGTGACCTTTCCAATGTGTTTACGTATCGCAGAGAAGTGCAAGGCGAGCATTTGTGGTTAAAAAGTATACATTTTTTTTTTTAGAAAATGGCAGATCATTTCGCTAGACAAGACCCTTATTTCTCGGCTGGAATCGTGTAGAGCTCTTTGAAGCTGCATTGAAACTGCAATTTGGACCTTCAACTCATTGGTACCCATTGAAGTCCACCATATAGAGAAACACCCTGGAATTATTAGGAAAGAAAGACATCTTGGATGACAGTGGCAAGTATGTTCGGTGTTAAATTATGAGTTGAGAAGAGTTCATTTGAACTGATAGTCGGCAATGTATAATATGAGGATGCACAATGCTAGAGACTTTATGCAAAAAGGTTGTGTACTGACTCATTCAATCAATGACACTGACACCACAAACATGCAAATAAGAACGTTAACCAATAGTTTAGGGAGGTGCAGTGTGAACCGTCAGATTATACCCAGGATTAATTGTTAACCCAGGCTAAAATATGAGCAGTGTAAAATGCAAAACAATATTCTTTATTGGTATTGGTGGTTCTATGAAGAACCTTTGACATTCATGGAACTTTTCAATTTGGTTCTTTAGATTATTAAAATGTTCTTCACATTAAGATCACAAAAAGCACCCCCCAAAAGGGAACCCCCCCTTTCAGAACCTTTGTTTTTAAGCTGTGTCACCTTTAATTTGGCATCAGGGTTAAGGATCATCTGTGCTAGGTGGGCGATTGCCCCAGTGTCCACCACAGTTTGAGCCAGCTCTGGGGAGTGCTTGGCTATGTCGCTCAGAGCGGAAGCAGCAACCCTCTTCAGGGCAATTTCAGCGTCCTGGATGCATAACACAAGCAGAGGCACAACTCCAGCATCAACCACTGCCTGAGATAGCTCTGCACACCAGGAGAGAAGATGAACAGCAAAAGGAACATTGACAAATTGTGAGAAAGAATTTAAAAATGACCTTTTTGAAAACATGACTCACGTGCATTATGTCTGGCAATGTAGCTTATTGCCCATGCCGCAGCCTCTTTGACCCCAGGGTCAAAGTCCTCCAAGGAGACGACAAGAGCGTCCAGTGCTCCACAGTCCACCACGGCCTGGGCCAGCTCAGGGGAGTGCTTAGCAACAGCCCGAAGAACGAATGCAGCAGCTTTTTTATAGAATCGCTGTCAGTCATTTCCCAGTAATCCAGAGGGAAGGGACAAAGCAATTGAATAATAAATGCACTAGAATGTTCATGAATCACCAGCAAAACTGCCTTTAACAAACAGTAAGTCCATATATCACATTCTATTTGATTCAATTACATAAAAACGGCCTTAGGTCGAGTATGTTATATACTTGATGACAGTGTAACAGTAACAGTATATAACATAACAGTAACATCTAACAATAAGTTTTGAAGTAAAGGCTTTGGATCACCACCAGTTTTTTCTAGTTTTTTTCTCTGCTGGGTTATTCTGGAATCTGGACAATGATCAGAGAGTTTGCCAGTCTGACATCTGGAGATGATACATTACCATGAACTTTAAATTTTCATAATGAAACAATATGTACATTTTCAGTAGGGGAGACAGGGGATGGTTTTAACATGGGTTCGTTGTAACACAGTTACAAATCACCTGATACAGTTCACACATGCTCGGTTTAGTGCTTATTCCACATGTGGGAAAGTAGAGCCCTGTGGCAGACACAGCAGATTTTAGAGGAGAAAAACTAATTTTGATGTAAGAAAGTAACTTTTTTTACTTCATTTATTTTGTTGTGGTAATACCTGCTTTCTAGTTAAACTTACCAAAGTTAAATTATGTTTATTGTGTGTCTGTGTAGATATATTTCATGCAAGTCGTTAGTGACAATATTTTGGCTGTTAGCTGTAAGGTGAGCTAGTTCATGGCTACAAGACTCTGGGTTAGTTGTAACAGCAAGACTCTGGGTTAGTCGTTAAGCGTGTTACAGCCTATAGCCCAAAATAAAATTTTAGTTTCATTTATGTTTCTTTTTTTATTTTTTTATTTCAGTGTAACAAGGTCAAGGGTGTCCAAAATTTGTCCTGGATGGCCACTGTCCTGCAAAGTTTAGCTCCAACTTGCCTCAAAACACCTGACTGGAAGTTTTTAATATGTCTAGAGCTTCATTAGCTGGTTTATGTGTGTTTAGTTTGGGTTGGAGTTTAACTCTGCAGGACAGTGGCCCTCCAGGAGCAAGATTGGACACCCCTGACCCTTCTCTTGGAAGAGAAAGACAAATTGAGGGATGTAAAATGAGCATTTGCCTTTACCTTTTATTGTTATACACACACACACACACCAATTATGTAAAAAAGTCTGAGTTGAATAAAAATCTTTCAAAACTGATTTTTTGTTATAATACTTTTTTCACAATGTTGCATCCCACCCCAGGGTCTGTCACAACTAACCCAGACTATGGTGTGAATTATAACATTTCACTCCTCGTGTTGGAAACTAAACCACACATTTTCTGTTTGCGCTTCAAAGATAACAGATCTGACACTTGTGACTATTTTTAAACTCATTTTGAATGTACTGGCTTTAAAAAAACTCCAAGATACAGTCAGAAATGTCAAAAATGTTACAACCATCCCCGGTCTCCCCTACCTGTATAGGGGGAGACCGGGTATGGCTCTAACATGGGGAGAGTTGCAACACCACCAATTCCACCAATCAGGGATAAGCTAGGTGTCCTACAATCATTTCATTATTTATCCATTTCCAGAACCCAATGGTTGTCAAGGCTGTAAATAGTTACACATTTTTGAAAGAAAGAACTTATAGCTATATTTTGTTTAGTACTTAAACATTTGCAGATAAAATCAAATAACTTATATAAGATTAAATTGTAGTATCTCAAGCAAAATGTGATGCATTTTTAACCTGCTAATTTCAAACCATTATGCTAATACAGCTAGCTAAACACTGGCTGACAGGGGTGGGGCAGGTTGTAACATCTTTAAAAAGTGTTACAACCATCCCCTTACATATAAATAAGAACAGTTTTTGACATCAACTCATAAGGGCTGTGATATTCTGCGTTTGAATTGGTGCTTTTTGTAGTAAACAAATGTGGGTACTTTGTATCAAAGTTTGAGCACTCTAAGTCAAAACTTCAGTCAGTAACAGATGCTGAAGCAAAAAGTGTTACAACCATACCCGATCTCCCTCATATTACTGGTACTGTTACTATACTGTTATTATAAGTGATATAATAATTTAAATAAAGAATGCAGACAAACACACTGACTTTATGCTTATCACAAAACATTTACAAGCAAGTATTAAACGATAAAAGCACAAAAAATATATACATTAAACTGGAAATTTTCTGCCTGGCTGATTTTTGTATTGTGCAAAAGCAAATTTAGGCATGAAAGTCTGACGCCTGAAGGTAAACCAATTTATTTAAATGAAAGCTGAACAGCTCAACTAAAGAAACTCACGTTTTGCTCAGCCAGGGAGTACACAAGCTGAGGAAGAATGTCTCCCTTTACTACAGCCTCAGCCAGGTCATCGTTGTAGTTGGCAAGCCTTCCGAGAGCCAGAGCTGCTGTCTGCTGAATAGTTGGGACTGCATCCAAAAGGAGAGGCCTCAAAAGGGACATTACACCTAAGCCAAAGCGAGTGAGCACATTTGTGCAGGGGAGAAAACACTTGAGATGAGGGGAGGATATACTTTCACAGGTTCAAAATGTTGTTCAAAAACGAAATGTATGTGTTCCTTCTTTTGGTAATATTAATTAAAAATGTAACGTGTTTTGTAAGACATTCGCCCAGAAACATTCATTATATCGTGCATGTGTATTGGCAAACGTCAAACAGATAGGCTATTTAGCCTATTTGATCACCCCCGCCCACCCCTTCAGCACTGAGTGTGTTGAAGGTTTGGACAAAATAAATTCAACTAGAGTTTTAAGTTTGGAGTTAGGTGAATTTGTAACAAAATGAGATATTGTAGATGCTTTGACATTATCATTCACCTTGAATATCTTTAAAAGTTTACTTGTAATTAACATTACCCAGGAAAATGACACTTTATCAGTTGTGTAGAAAACATTGAATGTGTTTAAAATATTTTTTTTATTAGGGAATCCAACAATTTGACCATCATTAGCTTCATGATTTATATGATTTTTATGAGAAGAAAACATCTTAAAAATGATTTCCATTATAAGCAGAAGCCATTCTTCATGCAGAAGCCTTAATTTTTTTAGACACTCACCAGCATTTTGAAGTGTTTCAGTATTTTGTGGTCTTGCTGCAAGATCTGCTACAGTTTGCACAAATTGTGTTCTTGCCTTCTGGTACTGCTCAAATGCTGCATAAATGTAATCATCCTCATCCTCATCATCATCATCATCATCAACATCCTTTTACAAATTTGGGTTTGCTGATATTACTGACAGTAGTTTAAATTAAACATATAAAACATATAAGTCAATGCCCAAACAGCAAAAGTAAGAAAAGTAAGCAACCGCAGTGGTGTAGTTTATTATTGCTCACCTTGTAAAATCTGCCGTTGACTCATTGTTATACTAGTATCTAAATCGGAGCAAAGACGACAAAAAGCTGAGTGGATTCGACAAAATGCGCGTTTAAACTTCCATTAGGAAACAGCGTTTGTTGTGACTTTGAGTTTAGAGGAGGCGTGCAACTGTTGCCTTGGCAACAAACCGGAAGTGATAGGCATCTCATTCGTTCAGCGAGCTTGCTGTCAATGTTCTTCGTGCTGAAACACACATACCTGTTCAAATAAGGGTGAGTGCCGATAGCAGGTTAAATAATCCTTAATTGGATGGAGATATTAAACGGATTCAAGAGCGCTGAATGTGGGATATCGCGACAGAGCAGCTGCGAGGGCGAACAGCTGCCCCCACTTTAGTTTCTACATGGAGACAACTGCATTCACAACAGCCGTCTTATTTAGTAATTACTAGTCTTCACATTCGCATTTAGTTTTTTTTTTTTGAATAGTAAATAAACTACTGCCTCCTTGTTCGTGTAGGGGAAAAAGAGTATTTTCGTGGAGCAGCTGAAAACAAAAGCATTGTTCACTGAAGAGTTGTTTTTAATAAACACTTCAATTATGCGGGCGTTTGAGCTGGTTACCAAAGAGTTCATAATTTCCCGGATGTCTTTCATAATTGCTTGTCTACTGTAGGCGTATCTGTTGCATTTCACGCTCTGTCCTGTAACATGGCTACATTAAACATCAAAAAATGTCCAACCCTTTTAGTCAAGCAATGTGTATTAGAAAATAGATTGTATTTAGATGTATAGGGCTAAAATGGTACAATCTAAGATTGACATATAGGTTGCTATCTGGACCATTATTGGAGGAAGGCTGCCTGCCTTAATAAAAACCCTGACAAATCGGGCCTTCACGACAGCTTACAGGGCTGAGGAGTTGATGCATTAACTTTAATGTCACTTCTGACACAGATATGCTCTCATAAAGAGCAATACTTTTAACGAATATAACAAGAAGGCCTATATTTATTCATAAGGGTTTATCATGACATCAGCCAAGGCAAGGCGAGCACGATGATTAGCCTATAAATTTGGAGAAGAAACTTTTTTTTAAAACAGTGACAGCTTATTTGGAAAGTCCACTTGTCTTTGTTCATTTCCACCTCTAAATTCACTCCTAACAAAAAACTTCAGTCAACTTCATTAATATGGATTTTTTAAAGACATGTCTTGATTTTTCTCTAATAACGTCATCAATTTATAGCCATATACGTCAGAAGTAAAAGCATTATAAATCTGGATTGGCAAAACATTTTTTAAAAAAATTGCCGACTGAGAATTGCCTTAAACTACAAGCAAACTACTAGAACTCTGCAAGTTTTTGAAGACGAGATCAACTAAACTATAAATCTGTAACATCCCGTTAAAAAAATAGCCTTCATTACCTCAGTGTCAGAGCATAGGCCTGTGCATAAGAATCCCGTGCAAAATGTGGAGACGGTGCTCTCCTCACGTCACGGAGAGATTCACCGACAGATTTCCCGTTACTAACGACCAGGTATGACTAGGTCATTTGCACAGGCTAGTTTAAGCCGTTTAAGCCACAACTGGAGAAGTTTTTGTCTCCTGCCTCTCAATAACTTCGTCACAACAGACTTTAAAAACCCGTCAAATGGATTTAGTCACAAGTTAACCAGATAACATTTCAGTTACCAGTTTATCGGACGGTCCTTTCGCGCCAAGGGAAAAAACGGCGGTACTGTAGGCTACTACATCACCATTATCACGACTTCTATGGTCATTTATTGAAGTTTATTGTCAACTTACAACGTTTTGCACCATAATTCTAATATATTCGGATATTGAAGCAATGCATGAAGACTTTTGCTATGTATAGATTTCTCTTTATCTGATTCTAAGCAGCATTAAAACGCGAGGCGATGTGAAAGTGTAAAATGTTTATTTAAATGTTTTATACTGTGCAACAGTCACAATACAATAGCTGTCAATAGTCTACAATCGACCAATAAGACAATGAACACTGAAGACATCAAAATCTTGTCCAGAACGAGAAGTGGCTATTTGTCTTCTGACAAATTCGTGTGTGTAATAGCTTGAAAAGCAGTCTGACAGATGTGTGCATGCTATACAGGACTTGACTATGACCTCGAGACCAACCCGATGGCCCCGAACTGGCACAGTGGAGCATATCGTAATCGTACAATAACTGCAAAAACTAAACTTGAATTCCCAAGAACTCCTAATAATAAAAATTATTAGGCCAACTAGAACTTAAAGTTGCATTTCTTTATCCCTTTGAACACGCAGTCCTAATATAGTCTTTTGTCATTTAAATTTGAACTATATATATATATGCCTTTCTTTGATACATAATTAAAAGGCAAGAATATACCAGGAATGTTTAGTAACTACCCCAGAAAAGGCAAACTAGAATCAAAAGTAAATGTTTTTTTTTTTTTAATCATGCTTTTAAAGAACATTATAATACACATGTAAAATACAAGCAACAGATAACGCAATTTGTTTAGGGAAAATGTAGACCGGAAGTAAAAATATATAAAAAGGTAGGCTATAATTCAGTCATTTCTGCATTCGGAAAATGCCGGAACCGTCAGTTTGCGCTCCACTTTTCAATCAAATGGGCCTCAAACCTTCTCACACAAATTTAGAAAATCCAGCAATGTGTCGAATGAAGCGCGTCATTTCCACTACGTTAAAGTTACATGTTTAATATATTGATGATAAATGACAAAAAGAAAGGCCTCTACATGACACTACGTTGGCATGGAAATAGCTGGATTATATCTGGCGTTGGCTTTATCTTGAAGTCCCTCGTCATCCCGACGATGTGGAAGATCCGTTCAGCGCTGTCTTTCGCACTTTGTTGCCAAAGCTGAACTGTCGGTTTGGGCTTGTCATCGTCGTGCCGTTAATAGGGTTGGAAACATGGGTGAAATGAGGTTGTAAAGGCTGAACCAGTGTGCTTGGACTCGGTAGTGGTGAGGAGGTGGATGGAACTCCAGCGGGACTGCTGGCCTTATCGCTGGCTGAGTCGCTTTCAGAGCGGTTTGTACTGTTCACGCCATCTTGTGGGTGGGTAATCTTTATTTTTTTACAGCTGGGCCGCACGCGATATTTCAGAGGCAATGGTCCATTCTATGTAATTGGCGAGAATAAAAGAAAGCACTTTATCATTCAACGTTGGATGCTGAGCAACCTAAATTCTTAATCCACCAAAGAAACCAATTATCATCTTAAGATATATAAATGACCTGCTTGAACACTACACTTTGAGATTTAAAAATAGAGCTTGTAAAGTACTAGATTTAACAATAAAAATACTTGAGAACTTACTCTTCTCCATGTGTAGATGTAGGCAATGTCCATTAACGTGTAATAATCCTTCAAAGGCTCATCCTCATACATAACCTCAATCTATTAGAACGAGCAAAATTATTAGAAACAAAAACCAATATCACACTGTAATAGATGCAAAATCAGCAAATAACAACAAAACCATCTTAATACCCTCTTTATTATGAAAAATTATAATGTGATGAAACATTGAACTACTAAACTGGATTAAAAAAAAGGCCAGAAACTGTTCTTTGCTAATTAAACTACATCCACAATAACATCACATTACCTGGAAAGTTGGAGGTATATCCATTTTGCTTCTCAGAAATTTCCTCAAATGCATCACAGTCATGGCAGCAGGGCATTGTAAGTATCTTTTATTATTAACCTGTTTTTTTTTTAAGTAGAGCACACAAATTCTTTATTCAGATAAGCTTTGCTATTGGTGCATTCTGTATCAACATCATCACAGAAAAAAAAAATATTTTCATGAGAATCAATATTCCAGATCTTAATTACCTCATCATTTTGCCTCTCATCTGTGCAGCCTTGCTGTTGGGCCCTGAACATTAAATAGTATAATTGTAAAAGAAGCGCTAAATGATAACTTTCCATATTCTTAATCAAATATCTTTATCATTAAGTTGAATGGCTACTTCAAAAATGTCTTAAAACTTTTATGACTGACAATAAAAATGACTTATTCTGTCCATGAAAAACATACCTTTGATCAAAAAACTCAATTGACAGACTGATAATCTCATCATCTGTGATGATTCGCTTGTCTTCGTCAGCAACTTCCCCTCGATCCTCATTTGATCCATTTGCAGCTTTGAAATAAAATTAAAGAAAAATAATGGCTCAGATGTCAAATGTCAACAATTAAACTATACAGCTGTACAACACTGTCTGTTCAAACAGTTCAACAAACTTGTATATATTCAGTACTTACCATCAACAGACGGGTGTTCTGCATAAAAATCTCTTCTACGCTTCATTTCATCTGCACAGAAAACAACATGTCGGTTACACTTTATTTAAAGGTGTCCTTGTTACAGTGTAATTATACTTTTAAAGTATTGAGTAAATTAATTAACAACATCTACTTACTATAGGGTTAGGATTAGGGTTTGGTTTATGGTTAGATTCATGTAATTATGTATAATTTACCGTTATTACTACTGTAAGTATATGTAACATATGCAAAAAGGATACTGACATCTCCAGATCAAGCATGTGTGACTAATACAAACTATAAATACAACCTTATACTGTGACTGACTTACTTTTAAAAAGACCAGGAACCAACTTGTATACAATGTCCTGTAGAGTTTTGTCAGACCTGGAGGTGGTGGGGTGGGGGGGTGGGGGAATGGAAAAGGAAAGAATATGCTAAATAAATACACAATTTCAGATAAAATGAAACGAGATGGTGGATACAGATTTCAGTACAGGATGGAACAGACAATGACTTTAAAGGTTACCGAATATTGAGAAGTGGCTTCGTTTTGTGGACCTGCACATCACATATGGGACAGTATTTACTGGTTTCCAGATACCGGACAATGCACATTTTACAAACTGTGGATCAGAGAAATATCATAGGATAAGACACTTTATCTACACATGTTGCATGACATCCATTCAAATATAACCACAAAAAATAAATTAATAAATAAAAACATCTCATTTACTTACATGAATGCAAGCATTCTATGATTGTTGTTGCATCTATGAAATATCCACCACATAAGACACACATCAAATGGGGGTTGAGCTCTGTAATCTTAATCCTTGTTGTACGATGCATCGTCATGGGATGGAAAAGACCCTGCAGAGGCATCAAAATAAGATGAATAAAGATATGTGCCAGAGTGAAAACAATTATGATGACTCGATCAGCTGAGACGTTAACATTTTTGTTATAGTGGACTGTTGCGTATATGCAGGTAATAACGGAATTGGAGCATCTATTAAACACGGGTCTTCGGTGCTGTGAAACCGCTTAATTAGCAAAGCGATCGTTATATCTCAGCAAAGTCTTATTCGCCAAACACATGACAGTTCACTGCACAACTCAAACTCATAGTGCATCCGTCATGAGATTCTACGTAAATTAACTTTACGTGACGAACACTTCTTACGGTTTCTATAGCAACTAAAGCTGCGTTACGTGGCAACGTACCAAGCAGCTTAAATGGAACATTCCGCGTAGTCTATAAGCATTGAGCGCGCAAATTGTGATTCAACACAGAAATCTCGCCGCTTAAATATGAAATAGTGTGCACGTGTGATAACGCCCTTCCAAAATTACAGTTTATCTTAAAACCTCCCATAAAGAGCTGAAATAAAAGACTCAACAGCTTTATTATTGATGATGCTTATCTCCGTTTTGCCTTGACAGTCTCTCCCTCCTGGACCACTAATGAATGCAATCGCCGGTTGTCCATAAATGCACCTTGCATTAAACTAATAGGCTACCCGTTTGACATCATGACTATCGTCATACGTTGCTATGTATGCGGTTCATTTCCGTTTAAATCCTGTTTTTGAAACGCCTTATTACGTCGTGGCATTCGCTGATAGCCGAATACAAGTGCTGAGAGAGCTCACAACAACGCAAAACGACCAGAGTAAGCAAGAACTTTAAACAGAACACGTTGTTCTAAAACCCATTGTGGATGAAGCACACCAAATGACTTATAAAATGCGTTTTGAAGTTTTATTAGGATATGTTAGTTGCTGTAAAACAATCATGCATTAAAGGGTGAGGTCATGTATGAGTAAAAAAAATAAGTCATCGGACTAAACAAAACTGCTGGAGCGATGGGAACAAGCGAGACAACTTTAGAAACTGACATGATGTTACTGCTCAACATAAAAAGATTATGACTATACGTGTCGGACAGTCTACAGAGGGGAAAATGTTGACCTGTGCTCTTATTAAATAAATAAAGGCAAGGTCATTTATTTAGTGAAACATCCACTAGTCAAATAGAAAGAAACGACACAAGAGTTTGTGTTCTTACCAGTGCAACAAGCGTTTCGGTTGGTTACAAAAACAAAACCACAAGCTCTCTGAACTTTGACTACAAGCATTGGTGATGGTGGTGATATATAGCCTATGGAACTGCCAAAAAGGAGGAAATGACCGTTATACATGAATTGTACCGCGTGAGAAAATGCCGAGTTTAAAAAGACCCGTCTGGCCTATTTCGATGCTTCCTGTAATCAATATTCTATAATCACACGCGTCACTTATAGATTTGGCTCGGACATTCACAACTTCTGGGAGTCAGGGAAGTTATAGTCAACATAGGAAAATGATTCACAAAGTCTGAGGGGAAATGCTGCGGTTTCTAAATGAAGACGTGCGCAAGTCAATAACCATAATAATCATTTAAAAAAAACACTCATTCTGAAACAACCCGCCGACAAAGTCCAATATTAAAAGATATTTTTCCTTCTTGACAGCACAGCAATGCTTCCATACAGTGAGCTATAAGTGATAATTAATTCTTGAGCTTAAATATTTTTAAAAAATCTAAAGGATTGAGTATAGTAAACAAATGTGCTTTGTCAAAGTCCAACAAACTGATATAAGATCCATACAAACCTTGTGTAAGCCAGGCTATCTAGAGCAGCATTCTTCGGGTGAGTTGGATAAATAAAAGAAACCACTTAAAAAATTTAAATACGTTAAATAAGTATCTGAGTTTATAAATGTGTCGTTTTATCAACCACACATCAACCGTGTAGTGAATGATTGCTGTCACCCACTGAAAGCTTTGTCCTGTACATCCGACAACGGGGCAAATTTAGGTTACCATGTAAACTTAAGTTAAGAAAACACACAAATAGGAAGATTTCAGCAAAACAACGAGTTTGTCCGGTCGTAAACATAATACAGATCGCATATCTATAAAATTAGATGACTGCGAAATGTGACAACAATCAGAAAATCCTTTAGAAATCAGCCTCACATGAACAGAGGACCCGTCTCTACCCGATTTCGCGTGCACATCAGGATTCATTAATAACTAAACCGTTCTATTTAAGCCAGAAACACCGAGCAAACACGACGATGGCATTAACTAGATACCCTACAACTAAATTAGAATCTTTCCCGCAGACAGGACACAATATTATTAGATAAAAGAACTAAAATCTGTAGCCACGCGGAGAGACGGAGACAATGTTGAGTGCGCGAGCCTGTCAGTTCCCGCATCCACTCTACCACACGTCTCCATTTTAAGCTCACAAAACACAGATGCATTTAGAGTACATAATCTGAAATTTGACATTGGTAAGGGAAGATATAGAAGAACACATACCTTGCTGAGCTGGAGTGAATAGTCGAGCCTGGAGGTGGTTAGACAATGAAAGTTAGGAGTCGATCAGTAGAAAACGAATACGAGCCAAGCGGCCATCTTGAAAAGGGCTGCAGACGCTGTCAATTGCAATAAGAGAACGGTGGAGCAGGGCGCATTTCAATAATAAAAAAAATAGAAAAGGTCCGGTTGTCGATGTGTGTGTCGTGCTCGGTTGCAGATCTGTTAGCGGTCTTGTATTTAGACCTCCCGCTTGTTAAACGGCCAGGCTGATGTGCGTTTTCTCTAGGCTAGCTCCTTCAGTCTTCTCTTTGAAAAATGCTGCGCTGATGGTTCAGTGGAAACTGACACCGTCCCCAAAATGGCTTGTAGTTCGACCGCCCCGTGCATCACGTGATCTAATTCCTTAAGGGTGGCCTGGGAATATGTGTCGGTGTATTCAGCGCTGCTCGCGTTCAGCAAATAACAAAGAATTGCGTTTCAAAGTCTGTTTGACCGTGCTCCAGCTCGTAAGGTTTACACAACAGGATATGTTCTTGTAGATCAGCTTTGAACCGTTTGCTACTTTTGTCTGCAAAATTATCTCTCTCCGTAAACAGCTTAGAAGAATGTGATTCATAACGGAGGCAAGATCCACTTACCATAAAACCCGAGCCACATAGATCATCTATTCATAGACAAGAGATGGTTAAACTAAATAGCGTAAAGGTGTTGAGAAAGCAATTTAAATAGTAGACTATCACATGTTCAAACATAGTTTAGCCGACCTAACTCGATAGCCCGCATTTCTGAATTAATTCATGGTGGTGAATGATGCAGAGGGAGTACAATGTAGCAAGAAATCTGCGCACGTTCCACTTATCGTCGGGAGTCCCCTAGAAAATACGTGTTATTTTACTTCTACAAATAGGCTATGACTCAGTGACCGCGCTTCGCACAGTAACAAACATTCCGCATATACGGGTTAACTTATAAAAACCTGCCCTTAATCTAAACAATTTATAGTTTCTACAATACAATGCGTTTGTGTCAGTAACGGGATCCAGGGGTCAGACACTTGTCGCGTGGTTGCGACAAATGTCGATTTTAGTTTATCAACAAAAACAACCGACTGAACTCGAACACATAATTACACAAAGGCAGGTTTGCTTATGTCAGAGTAATTTATTGTGGATTTTATGTTTAAAAAAAAAAAAGTTACAGCATGTAGGCCTACTAGTCGATATAAATTCAAGAATAATTCAACAAGAAAAAAAAAAAACTGGAGCGCTGCATCCTCAAAGAAAGACACTCTGGCTCTGGCATCCGAAATCAGATTCAGGAATCAAGACTGGGCTGCTCTCTCGAGACTTTTTGCTGCGTCCTTCATTTTCCCAACCAAATCCTAAACAGTTCAAACAATCCATTTTATTCACCAGCAAATAATTCTCAGCTTTATGTCACCATTTCAAATTTCTGTATCTGAGTTAAACATAAAAATAAGTTATGCTGCAAAACTGATGTTAGTCTTATATTTGTCATGCTGTTGTCTTCAAGAGTGCCAAAGCACACTTTCATTTAAAGTTGATCAGTTGGTTGACATCGTTATCTTCTTAATTAACGATAACCCTACAATATCCTCTGAAAAAAAATGTTTTATGGAAGTTAACAACACATGGATTAACACTCTCAAATTAGAAAACAGACCGTGGGTAAATGATATGTTGACTGCTCTTTTATTGAACATACAGCAAAGTAAATCAGTCAATCGTGATCACAGATTACAACATCGGGTTCGTCATAATTTTATTTCCACGTCGTGGCAACCTTTTTTGGCTTCGGTCCGCTAAAACTTGTTGGTCAACAAATAAGTGATGTGACGATGATTGAGTGCATGAGAATTTTATGACTTGATCTTTCGGACAATTCACCTTTGTGTCACCCCTACGACAAACACAGGCATCTGTGTAAAGACTAAGATAATAAAATTGGCTTTTCCAGATGCAGAAACCCAACGCTGACATTATGGAAAATAACCAGGTAGGCCTACAGCTTACCATGGAATTAACGGGTTCTATCAATTAACGGTCAAAAACAATAATAGGCCTACATAAATGTTAAATATTTTATCGTCTGTATGTTTGTTTAGACCAGGAATTCTTGTAAAATGAGGAAGGCCTTCAAAATGCAACGCTTATGCAGCGTTAAAACATCTTGATGTGAATGATATAACATGTATGAAATGACAGCCTTATGAAAGCATATACACGCAGACCTTTAGAAAAAAACTCTTGATCGAAGAGCTAAGCTTAAGAAAATCATCTCATGTTAACTTGTTTTTAATAATTACTTAAAGCAAACTAATGATGCAATTCGTTTAAAATAAATACCTGAAGTTGCTCCATGGTGCAACTAAAATTAATTTCCGAAGAAGCGTCACCCCTCTGCAAAAGCAACCAAAGTTTATTCAAAGTGAAGAAAAAAAGAGGAACAGCAATTACTGCACATACTTATAGTTGTATATGTAGCCTATATCTGAAATGACATACCTCGGTGTTCAAGGAAATGAGGTATGACGGTTGATTGACTTTATGTAAATGACTATTCTGTCGAGAGAAACAATGGTTATGACATAAGCAAGAAGTACAGTCAACGCTGACATAACTTAAAGAAACAACGTACCTTTATACAATACTCAAGACGCCATGCAGCATCAGTTATATGGGGAGGACATGTATCAATGCTGAGGAACAACAAACATTTAAAAAACAAACAAACAATAATTAATTAAAAAATGCGGTTATATTTAGAGTTACACAGATTTCGGATGATTCATAACACTCTGCGAATAGGAAGATACTCACTATGTGATGAGCATAAAGGAGTATATTTTCCATTAAATAAATGTGTGAAAGGCAGCAGATGCCTTTTACAATAAAAAATATATATAATATTCCTCACCTCGACAACAAATACTCCAATTTTGTTTTGTTTTTCTGAAAGAAAAGACACATTTAATACACTCAAATGCAACTGTGCTTTAATAACATTCTTAGGATGAGAACGTTGGGATACAAAACATTACCTGGAATGAAGTATAAAATAGATCCACTCTTTCAATCTGGAACCTGACGTCTTCAAGACACGAGCTAAAAGAGCACAAGATATTTTCAGCATAGAAAAGTTAAAAAAAAGCTGCATAGTTTTAATTTATCTTCAGAAGAATATTTCGGATCATGCTACCAAGTTACCTAATTGTTGATTTATCTGCATTTTGCTTAACTCCTTCCAGAATGAAGGTCGTTGCTGCGGTATGACAGTGTTTCAGGGTAGTCTGATCGATGTGCTTCAATTCTGGGTGACCTGCGATAGATGAAAAATTGCTCTCAA
This sequence comes from Zacco platypus, assembly GCA_038088235.1. Taxonomy (NCBI): domain Eukaryota; kingdom Metazoa; phylum Chordata; class Actinopteri; order Cypriniformes; family Xenocyprididae; genus Zacco; species Zacco platypus. The sequence continues at coordinate 12,688,925 of CM076065.1, forward strand.
GAAACGCTGTTGTACGTGCGCGCGCGAGAGAGAGACATGTAGCCTACTTGCGTTGTTTGGAACTGAACCAGCAAAGCTAACAATGCTTTGCCACTACAAATGTACAATTATTTGTCAAGCCAATGAATCAAATTGAATATGTACAAACAGAAAGAGAGTAGGAACGCGGAAAAAAGAGACAGAAAACATGCTTAGCGGATGACTAGCGCATATAAGATAACTTCACTTTTTTTTACTAAGACAAAAGACACGCAAGTTCACTATATGCAAGTGTTTGACCATCAAGCAAGTACATATTCATGAGTCCTTATATAAATTCATTCAGTTCTTAAAGATAAAGCAAGCAGTGATTGTTCATAGCATTGCTAACACGGCTAAGCAGAGCGTTCAGTGATCTACACTGGACTTGGAACAATATGCACAACGCAAGCAAGGATGGCGATCACAGTCTGTCAGCCTTTAAAGCTTTCAGACTAGGCGACAGATGCCAGTCCTTAGAAAATAACATTAGAAACAGACAGCGCAGCGCGACTTCCTTCTTGTGCGGAAAGAACCGGAAGTAATGCAGCACAAAGAAAAAACCCTCAACCACCTTACCTAGAACACTTTCGCGTCGAGGCGAGACCAGACTGTCGAATACGACCTCTGTGAATATCGTAAATGATTTCAGGTCGAACACATTTGGATCGGCAACGGTTTGAAGCCCTTTCAACACTGATTCCGATAACTCCATTTTGAGCTGCAGACTAGCCTCGGTCACATGAGCGCATCAGCTGATCTCAGGACTTGAATTGTCGGAGAACAGAGACACATTACTAACACTCAACGCACACTTGCTGTTACCATATAATCAGGGTAATAGAAAATATATCCTCACATAACGGCTGACAACAACTCTGGCGAAATCTCTTCCATGTTCCTTCCCGAATGTCTCTTTATCTAAAAACACTCACGTTTGTCAAACTGGAGACATGCACGTGCATCGCATCGCACACGTATTTCTACTGCTGTATATATTTCAAATGATACTAGAATGTTTCTTATGGAGATATAATTTTTAAAGACCTAGTAGCGGTATATGTGGTTCTTTCTTATCGCAGCTTCCTAAGCCGCTTTTACACAACTTGCATTTTTTAAACGAGATTTTCTGTCCCTATGTGTCCACACGACACGATCAGTTCTGGTGAACGATGGTTGACTAGCTCGGGTAATCAGTTGCCGAAGTCAAATTTGGTAGATAAACTCAGTCTACTGCTTTTGAAGAGATTCTTTATTAGCTACAAATAAAATGTTAACTGGTTTTTGACCGAAACTCTACATAAATATACTACACCATGGAAGTAAGTTCAAATAAATCTCCAGAGCGCAATAATAGAATTTTAATATATATTTAAAAATTGCTACGCGGTTTTGTTTGTCGTAATCATTTGTTATATTCCCTGATCATTAGCCTATTGTAGGCTAAAAGTTTTTTATTATTATTTTACTAGAGTCTAATTTTTTATATTAAAAATCTCTTGATGCCATATGGTTCTTCAGAACGTTGGTTTCTGCGTTCTTTAAAATACTCATATTTCATCCTCTAATATTTCATGACTCTAATCTTTAGTATGTATATAAATACAATTATTTTTGCCTGACTTTTGAAGTAATGGTCCAATTTTATAAAATAGTAAATGGAATTAGAGAGGTCAGAAAGACGTCGTAATATATCATATAGTCATAAACTTTTGTGTTTAGACAAAATATCTGCATAAATTGTCTGCACACAGTAATCTGAGACAATTAACTACAGATATAGCCAGTTTATTTAGTATTAATATTGACATGGCAAGAGATTTCAATAAAATTAACCTTTCTCCTTTTGTTGGTTTTTGCTGACTGTCAGCTGCTGTCTAAACTAAATCGCAGATCATTGTGATGGTCATTAATAATCAAATTTATTTATTTATAGTGCAACAATTATTTCGGAAATAATTTCGTCTTACATAAAATTTCTGTTGTTTATAAAACAAAAAAAGTTGTTTCATAAACTGATGTTTTATTATGTTATTTAATCTTGAAAGCAAAAAATGGATGGTAAAGTCCTCATATTTTTTCCCTGCTAAAACTCTTTCGTTTTTATTGTATTAATTTATTTTCATTCGTTTACGTGAAATGTTCCTTGAAGTACAACAAGCGTCACAATATAATCTATATATAAATTTAAAGTAGGTATAATGTTTTCTTTTTATTCATATATGTTTGTTCTAACATATCCCAAACTGATGCGATCTCGATAGTTCGGCAAATAAATGGCAGCGTTATTGATTTTTCATTCGTGTTTTTATAGATGAAGCTTATTAACATCTCACCATGCAGGAAGGCCTACTCAGTTAACATAAAACATTCTGCTAATCGGGAAACTTCTCTTTGCAATGTTTTAATAAGCCTTAAGACTCCTCGGGGGCTCCTTGATTTTATGATACGCCAAAGAGTTGGTCAGTAATCTATTTGCGTTACCACCCTTAAGTCAAATGGCATAGGCTATAGAATATTCATGATGATCAATATTAACCAGATTGTTTTAAAGTGGTACACCAAATGTGGAAGAACAATAAAACCGTTTTATTAAGGTCATTGCTCTGACTTATGACAGAACATTATATATAGCACCGTTTCAAGGCTAAACTGCAGCACGAGCTGTCATTAAAGCATCGCCTGACAGTCGACCCTGTCATCTCAGAGGTTCCTCACTATAGTCACATGACGACAGCAGTTAAGTGCTCCCAATTAAGAATGCAACAGGCACAAAATACCTGATGAAGCGTTTAAAAAATTCAATAAGCCTATCAACGTCATACAATTCGTCAAGCTGAAGATACTTTTTTTTTTTTTTTTGCTGAACCCTCAAACTGAACAGCGGCCATTTTGGGTAATGCCCGAGACAAGAGGTTGTTCAACAAAATGGATGTGACGTGAACTTATTAAGTGTTTCACTGAAAAACTTCCAGATGCCGAAGAACCAGCTGTGAACTGAGGCTCTTCAGCAGCAAATGTTCAGAAGAAAGTTCCATGCTTGGGAAAACTATGTTTAAATTAACCTTTTGCGCCACTGGAGCTTTTTATTAGGGGGAGGAGATATTCATTAGCTGAGCTGTTTTATTAAAATAACATTTTTCTTACTTCGTTTCTTCATAGACTATAGCAGAAGCTCTAGGATCAGGAGAACCTATGGCAAAGCCTACATGTTTTAGAATGACTAAAAATATGATCCAGCATTAAACTGGAAAACAGGTAACTGTAAAACTAAAAGATAAAATATCCTAAAGTCTGACCAGTTTTTACTTTTTTGGTATTTAGTATTTGTTTGAAATGAAAAGGCATTATTGGTTGAGGTCACAAGCGTTTATTTGTTGCTAATTGTCATTGTGGTAATTTCGTAGTCGAATAATTAAGTAAACCATAATTTGAACAAGCCAACAAGTATTTAGTTTGAATGATTAATTCGTTAAATCATTCAATTAAATTAAAAACTACATTCTTAAAAAAAGGTTCCAAAAGGGGTTCTCGCAGCGATTTTTAAGAATATTATTTTAATCTAAAGAGACTTTTCCCACTAAAAAGAAACTTATGTCTAATGGAAAGGTTCTATGGATGTACCACTAATGCTACTAATTTTAAGAGTCGCTCTCCTGTTTGAAATTGAAATTAATGGAGATAATTGAGATAATTTATGGAGATATAGGCAACATTGAACTATATATACATATACATGTATACATATATATATATATATATATATATATATATATATATATATATATATATATATATATATATATATATTTATATATATATATATTAGTTGAATGTTGCCTGGAAGGGGGCAATAAACAAACAATCAAATAAACATTCTTCAATTCTCCATTTTATTCTTTTGTTTGCTTGCTTTTCACATGCCTTTCGCGACTAGAGGACCGATAATAGCCTATAATCATTTTTAGGTTACCACTGTAAACAGACTCATTCATGAAGTGAGGCATGGATGTCAGACATGTATCCGTTCATCCAGTTCACTATATATCCAACAAACTAATAATTAATTTATTAGGCTTACGTTATTTGACAAACTCACATAAACTCACTTGAAAACTAACGTGGAAGCATTGCGACATAAGTTTGCATTGCAGCTTTGAATTAAATATGGGTTCGTCTAAAATCAGCATCATGGAATACAGTAACATGATAATGGCTCCAAAATGCACCTCCAAAACGTTTACAACGTTTACAGGTTATTAATTCATAGGCCTATATTGGGATTTGTAGGAAGTAATTCATAGAGACACATGACAAAGGAATCATGTGGTGAATGTGGAGACGTAAACTGTCAAAACTTTTAATTTTGAATTTAATTTAATTCTATTTGAACTCAATCTGACACTTAAATATTTTCTTAGTAGGACTGATTAAACCTGATAAATTAATCCCTGTTGGGGAACATGTTCCGTTTGCTGCGTTTCTGATATGACAATGTAATATTAAATTTAGTCAATCATTATTGAGTGAAGATTAAGTTAATTGTTTAACAGGAACATAATGAAGAATGAGATAAAGAAGAAAAGAAAAGATAAAAAATAAGAAAACAAAAAGGGAACCAGGAACCACAAATAACTTTAAGATATATTATTATATATTATATAATATTATATATTATATTTTTTAAAAAGACTTTTTAAACTTTAAAGAAAGACGTTATTTAAAAGGGACTTTTACAGTTTGGCTGATATTGTGTCTTAGAAAATATATTTAAGAAATGCCACTATAATTAATTCCCTGTAAATATATATATATATATATATATATATATATATATATATATATATATATAAACTGCAGAGCATTTGTTTTGTATGATGATCTTATTTGTTTATTTATTTATTTATTATTTATTTATTTCACAATAGGACCTCTCTCATGAGAAGAAAAGAGTCAATCGACTTAAAGAACATAAAATGCCAAGACTGTCGATTATCGGTGCAAAGATACAGAAAGTTGGCTGCATTGTGATGTGGGAGGGGTGGAATAATGGTTACGTCTCCTTTAAGACACGAGAGAGGGAAGTTTCGTTATTTGTTTTGTTCTTGAAGGAAATCGTGTCAGTTCATATGCGACCAAAAATGCAAATGATCGAGTGCGACTCAACACGTCCAGTTGTTTGGTTGAATAAAATAGGATACACATACAGAAAATTGTTAGATTTGATACAAAGCTTTACTTACACACTTTAAATCTTCGAGTAATTTTATCGAGATTAGACCGTTGCTTTCATTTACACACCACAGAAGGATTATCTAAATATTTGTCGATTGATTTTGCCGTCGAAAAAATGTCATTAATTTCCACGATCCCCATCGAGATTCTGTGAAGATGACTGTAAATCTACGAAGACAAACGAGCTCATCTTGTATCGCAACACCGCATTTATGCTGAGCCTTAACTCACAATAATCCTATTTGCTTTGGCAATGCGTTTCATTTGGGCTCGTGAGGGCTATTTGTTCACTCACCACTCGCAAAGACTGAACGTATAATAAAATACACGTTTGCTCACTTCCCACTGATACTAGGCTACTAATGACTTTGCCCCTTCGACTTTACAAGCCGCCGTGTTGCTTCATCCTGTGAACTGTAGGCAGTTTATTAGTGAGGTTTGGGAAATCCTAATGTTCTTCGTGCCAACCCCTTGCTCTATCTCGTTCAGAGTGGGCAGAGTGCCAAAAGTTGGTGCTGTGAGCCTCCGCCCCTCCGCCTACGGCTTATTTGTGAAGGAGTAAACAGATCACGATCTGGGCAAAACGTGTTGCTTTAAATGTGCGTATTAAAACGGTGATGTCACAATGCTCTGCAAATCTTTGCAAATGGATGATATTATATGTCAGTTTTGGGCATTAAGGAGGGGTGGCCTCTTGTAATTCCGGAAATGTACTTTAATGTCAGACTTGTTGATTGCTCAAGAGGCCTTGCAACCTACAACACGGTTCATACATCCTCACTGTTTGTGTGTGTGTGTGTGTGTGTGTGGACGTGGTTTCAGAGAGTGACTGCCCCCTATAGGAAGCAAAGCCCTCTCTTTTTGTTGTAGACCAAATTCAGTCACCTACAACTTTTTTATGCATCCAGAAGGTTGCAATATGACTTATCGAGCAATCACAAGACAACCAAATCGAAGGATTAAAGTACATTTCAGGAATCACAGGAGGCCATCCCTGATTAAAGTTCAAATAAACAGATATTCGTGATTTTTGTAAAGCTGATTTGAAACGATAGGTATTGAGAAAAGTGCTATACAAATAAATTTGACTTAACTTAGCGCTTTTGAGCTTTTATTAACATTGTACTGTTATGTGTATGTTTTCGACCATAAACTATTACATTTTAAAATGTTGAGCCATCAAAACTAAAGTGTTTACAAGATGGAACTCTGGCAATTATTAATAAAGGCCAGGATAAAATCTCCTTACTTGTCAATAAATTATAAATAAACAGATATTTTTGACTCGATATTTGGATCTTGCTGTCATAACGTTGTGGAAATTAAACTAAACTAGCTATATTTAAATTAACCGATGCTTTTGTTGAATACCGATCAACAAAATTAACCGCAAGCGGTCGAGTTCTTTTGTGTAATGTAATTTTTATAACTTGGATTAAATTTTATTTATGAATTATCGCACAGCTATTCTAAAAGACGTTTTAACATAAATTTAAACTAGTCATATTTCGTCCACAATTAACCTACTTAAGATTTCGTTTAATTGCATCATGAACAAAACGTTCCAAAAACAAGAAGTTTCCTTTTTCGTGGTTACAGAGAATATCAGAAGTAGGCCGCAGACGCGCGCGCACACAAACATATAGACTACATGATGGTATAAGCGGGGGCGCAGCCGTTGCCGCTTGATGGCAGTGGTGGGATATAAGTGTGGGCGTCGAGTCAGAAAAGACCTCGTTTTTTTTTTTTGACCGTATAATGGCCATATAAGCCAGTGGTGAAGGACAATGACCAAACGGCTGGGCAGTCGAGAACTGAAATATGGCTGAAATTCACAACCAGCGAATGGTATTGCACAATCTAGCTGAACTTTAAAACGGCCTGGTTTGCTTTTGTATTGTTATGTTCATTTAGATCAATAGTCAATTCCGTTTGTAGCCTACTCTGCCTCAGTGATTGGCTCTTGCAACACTACTTCATACTTTGTGTGGTTGATAATTGGTATACCAGATGTAAAGATTTAAGAAAAATGGTGTTAATAAAAAGTATTATTAAAATGAAGAGTTAATAAATACTTACATTACCCAAGTTTGAAATAATTCACATTGCTTCAAACATTTTCTAAAAAGGCAGTTTTCTTTTACCTATATCATATATAAAGCTTGCTTACACTTTTAATAGTCTACTCATTTTATTTTTTGTGCAAGTACTATACAACCCATAAAGAAGCCTATAAAAAACATAGTGAAGCTAATCGATAAGAAAAAGTCTATCGCGTACTTTCAAAGATGCGCCGTCCACATTCATCCCAAATGCAGCTCTGCAGTCTGATTTTATTGCTCGCCACGACGTCGCCGCTGCGATTTTCCTGCGACCGTAAGTGGGAAAAGCAGCCGCTCGAGTTCAGCATATTACCCGCTGTTCCTTTGCATTCAGGGGAACGGAAAATCGAACGTCATTCCTCTTTTTGACACATTTGGAATTGTTCCTGCTCTTCCCTCTTTTCATACATCCAGGAACTGACATTTTAACATGCTCACTGTTTATTCGAGTCCACTCTTTTTACAGTGTTATTCAAGTGATGTTACTCTAAAGTAAACATCTTAGCACCGGTCGCAATCGCTGTTAAATGCAGCTGCCTGCTGTATATAAAACTAATATATATATATATATATATATATATATATATATATATATATATATATATATATATATATATATATTATATATATATATATATAAAACTGCTTAATTTTTGTAGTATCTTTAATTGTTGCATGTCATCTAGCAGGCTAAAGAAAATACCCTACATTAGGGCTATTTATACCGCGGAAGACGGTAAATTGAAAACTTGAACAGAAGCTGTAGGCTATTAGCACTATATTTGATCAAGCCTATCTGACTGTATGTCGTTATTACAGGTCATGTTCCTAAACTATGATATATTTTATGGGTGATAATTTATAACAGTATAACATGTTTTCTAATGTTACACGAAGAGAGCATGCAGTCTCACTCCATTCATACTTTTTATTCAGTTTTAGAAATGCAGGCTAATTAGACACTAATTAAATTTGTAACGCTATATTGTAAATCTGAGACTTTTAAAACAGGCATCCGTTCACAACTGGTTATGTAATTCCTAGTATCGTAGATTCATGCCAGTTCTTATGTTCAATTTATAGAGTTTCTTTTCCCCTTCCCTGTGTATTTAGGTGATGGTGCAAGCATATACACGGGGAGAAACGGGAACATTTTTAATTCGGAGAGGTAGGCCTGCTGTAAATGTGCGCGCACTGGGCGATGTTTCGATTGTCAGCTTGGGTTTAACTAATCATTCAGAGTTTGCTTTAAAAAAAACACAGACACCCAAAGCAGCAATGAACAAGGCCATTGAAAACGATTCAGCGGGGTTGATACAAATATGGCCTGTATGCTGATGTTGTGTTTTTTCTTTGTATCTCTCTCTCTCTCTCTCTTCGCCACTCATACACACACACACACACACACACACACACCCCAATCATTGGGTTTTATCATATTCTCAACGAGTCAAATTAAAATAAAAGGACAAAGTTGTCCTTCTTTCTATTGAAGCTCCGAGGGCGATTCCTGTGGCATTTCCCTCTCGACTACTAATGCGGCACAAATGAAAGCATTTTACAATCAGGCTCAAGCGGACCACGAGCTCTCAAATTCCTAGTGCAGGAGGTCCGAGCTGCTCTGCGGTGAGGGATCGGCTTTCATATGCGCGCTTTAACGCAAAGCGTTCTCTTTGTTCCCCTCCTCGCTAACCCTTTCTATAAGTTTTTATTTTTATCGCTTTGCTTTTCTGCTTGAAACAAATATCTGTGCACGTGCTTCATTTTGAAACACACACACACACACACACGCACACACACACACACGTTTGTATTTTATTTTCTGTTTTTATTAAAACTCTATTAATTAATTTATTGTTTGTTTCTGTTTTTGTGTTCATGATGCTTGTAGTTCACTTCCAGCTTTACATATATGTGCCTTTCTGTGTAACAAAATTCACACATACACAAATGGACATTACATAAACTGAATTACAGAAATCATATCTATAAGCTATACCATTTCTCTTAACAATTCAGATTATTTCAACCCCCATCTTACAACACCCATTACCAAAGAGAAAGTGGTGTTGCTCTTCTCTCAGTAGGCCTCTCCAACGCTACACCAGGGGACAGGGGTGCTGTGATTGACAGGCCATGCTTTGTGTTTCTCTGGTCTTTAGAAGCACTCAGCTGCAAACAGACGGATGGCCCACTGCATGCATGTCCCTGACCGGACAACCTCCTGTTAAACAAAACAAGAATGAGCAAGCTACTCATAACACATAATGCAGCATGTTTGGTTTGTCTTTTGTGTGTTCTGTTTTTGACAAACAGACTATAAAATTCTAAACGTTAGAAGTTATTTTTTTTGAAGCTACAGTTTAGATTGAATTATTTTTTAAATTTCTTTTTGAACATGTCTAGTAAACATGTAATTTCTAGACCTCATCAAGATTTAGCAATATAATGATATCATATTATATAATATCAGTCAGCCTTTGAAATTGTAGTTATGGACAATTAAAAATGGATTTTTCCGATCGCCAAATTTGGTACAAATGGTACAAATAAAGGTCAGGCTGTTTAATGCGGTATGAAGCAAAAGTTTGAGCATGCTTTGCATGAATTTTAGGTGTAGCAGATCTCCATGGGGTCACCTGCACCGCCTCAGGTGTCCAGGGCTTCTGTCTGTTTGCTTGAACCCAGTCCACACAATCAATGTCACTTGTATGTCCATGAGTCACAACGCACAAATTCAAGCACCTCGGGGGGTGTGCGACAGAGGAAAGTGGATGTCATATTTAAGCGAGGAAGAGCTCTGTAATGGTCATTAGGCCTCAGGCTTCACAGCTTCCACTGGGGATAGAGGAAATCAAACATTCACATACACACACATGAGACAATTATCTTCGCTAACCATATTTCCTTCAAAACCTGGATTGCAGGGATGTGTTCCATGTTTTACAGATATGGGCCGATTTTTTATTGTCCGTTGTCAGTGGTCCTCTCAAAGGATTGCTTAAAAACAACTTAAATCTCTCAGATAGCCAACGCCGATATTCAATATGAACGTATGTATATGAATGTGCAAAAGAGAGAGTTGTATATTTAGCTGCATGTTTTTTTGGTTAATCATATTCTGTTGCCTGACATTGCCTGTCTTATGATTTTGGTGCATATTATGTGCAAACTCCAGGAGATCCCTGAAACCTGCTCTCCACTCTCTTGCTCAGTGACAAAAGCTGCAGTTTTTTTCCTCCGGTAGTCAAATCCAACATCCCCTCTGACTCAATATCCTCTGCACTTCAGGTATTGATCCTCTACCCTGCGTGTGTGCATGCATTTCCCTGCCATCCCTCGCTTTTTAGCCATCTCTCTCTCTGTCTGTCTGTCAGAGACCGAGGAGTGATGAAATCTCTCTGTCCCCGTGGCAACAGGCGGCACGTGGATTGAGGCCATTGCTAGCAGATGCCTGATCTATGATAATGTCCATTGATAGGAAAATCAATGCAGCATTGATTCTCAGCCTAGTGTTCAGAGAGTAATGGAAGTGGAAGTGGAAATGGAAGGTGGAATATAGTGGACAGTAAATGTGGTTTAAAAACACTAGAAAGGGACTACCTGGGAAAGAGACAGACTTGTTCAGATGGTTTAGCGGCTCACTTTCTGGCTCAGTAAATTCCGTCCTGGCGGCAACATGTTCAGAAACCCTATGGATTGAAATGGAGAGAGACTTTAAATGGAATTTGAAAGAAGGAATGGTTAAAAAAAAAAAACAATTTCCTCTGAAGCTGAATCACCTAATGATGATCTGGAGAAGTTTGCATTTTTCTCTTAATTGCCTGTTCCCTGAACATTCAGGTCATTGCTTCCACTACTGGGTCAACAGACCATTTCACTTCATTGCTGGATATATTCTTTAATTCAGTTCAGCCTTATTAGAGAAATGGGTTCTGAAGAAAAATTCTTTTGAAATTAGCAAAGTTCTGTTATGTCATATTTCAGAAATAAAAAATTCTGCATTATATACATTCTTTTTTAAAGTCAGTACGAAACGGAAGTTTTGATAGTTTTTGCTTTAATATTGTGACGTATATCAGAGTGAAATGGCTTCTGGAATCAGAAAGAAATGTAGGGTGGGAGTTGATTTCATCCTCGGGAATTGAGTGGATGAATTGAATTTGGTAAATGTCTGCGTAGACACGAAACCACTGAAACCAACTCAAAACGATGTAGTATGCATGCCAGAGCAGTATGTGGCGCTGTAATTCAGCCACACTAAAAGCAGAGAATAAGACTTGGAGCATGCACATAGACTGCTGCATAGTAATAAATCCTTAGTAAAGTTAATAGGCTCAGTAGCTTCTGCAGCACGAATGAAAGCATGTAGTCCGCCATTGTTGTTCTTATTGCAGTTATGTGACACAGCGGTGTCTAGGGTCGAGACGTGGGGTGATGGCATCATCGTTTCACAAAATATATTGATTGGCTGTACAAACAAAAATGCAAGAGTGTTGTATTCAGATTTATTCACTCTGGGACCCGGTTTCAAAAAATAGCTGTTTCAGGCTCCCGAATGCCAGATCAGTCTGGACGAAACGGTGATACGATACAAAATGTCTTACATATACAGCTAAACGTGGACTGGCTTTAACTAAGGGAACATTACATTTACATGACAACGATGTACTAAAAACAGGAGTTTCTCCTTTGTGTTTTTCGCTTACCTACGCCAACGTTGTCAAACTGATTGCGGAAATGACTAAAAAAGCTGTATGCTGCCAGGCCAGTAGTTGGCGATGTCACTTTGTAAAGAAGAACTACACGCCTATAGAATGAACACATAATACGCATGCGCAAGACCTGACCATTTTCACAAATTCACGTTTTTGTAGTTTACACGGAGACGATAACAGTATAGTTTTCAAAAACTTGCACTTTGAAACTCGTTTACAAAAGTTTGCATTTCGATGCCTCCAAAACAGCTAAAACGCACAAAAAGTTTTCTGTTTTTATTTGAAAACGGTGTTTTGTAAACGGTCCCAAAATGGAGGCAGATCTAAATGGCAGTTTGCAGAAGGATATTTAGTCCCACCCTTTGCCGAGACACACGTCATGAAGAGAAGAGATGTCGTTTTATGGGGGAGGGGAGGTTAATGTTTTTGATTGAAGATTATGAGGGTATATGGATTTTTTAAAAATTATGATGTGCACGAATAAATCATTTATAATAAACACTGCAACATTCTGTAGAAAAAAAAAAGAATAAAAATGGTCATTTTTAATTTCATGGAGACTTTAAAGCAATTGTGCCACTATTACCTATGTCTTTCCATCTGCACATTTACTATATATAAACTTTCTTTGTCTGCGTGATTGGGAACACAGAAGTTGCTGTGGAGAATAGCAGGATTGCGTGGCATCTTGATCACTATGGCGACGCATGGACAGTCTCTCCCCGCCGCACTCTTTCTCCCTCCCCACTTATGAAGTGAAAATGGGTACCATAGCAACGGCACACACTGTTTACAATATGTACTCTCACTTCGTCACTGGCTGTTGATGGCTTCAATTTGCATGTACATTTTCCACAAGCATAAAAGATATAGATTCTTTGAAGTGAGGGAAGGCTCTTTGTCCTACACTGGGTATTAAAATGAACTAACATTACAATTAGAACATGACAGGGAAAAAAAATAATTCTGAAAAAAACATTGTCTATTAAACCAGGTTTAGATTTTATTTACAGATTCATAGATGCAAGCTTTATTCTAAATTATAAAATGATATAAAATAATAATCTGATTCCATTTTAAGCCACTTTCACAGTGAAAACAAAGTCGTCGCCTAATTATTGAAATAAACATAAAACCAAACCAAGTGTTTTTGGCAGAATTTTTGGGTCCACATTACTTGCTATTTTACAGCGACAGTCAAACAATATTTTTGCCTATTAAGTAAAAAAGAATAAGGGGGAAAATTGTAGGATTCTGGCAGCTCACTGGACCTCACGCTGAGGACACTGTAGGGAAATGGATCCCTTACCAGGAAATCTATTAAATTATGGCACACCACCGTGCTAGGCTTGGAGCCACTCTCTGTTTTTAAAAATTCCTTATTAGCTGTAATTCAAAAATTATAATCAACATGGCTTGAATATAAAATGGATAATAGTAAGAATAATGATGGTAATAATATAAGGGCCAGGCAGGCAGCTGGTATGGGTATGAATAGTGTTGGCTTCATAGTCGAAGCTTCTCTTGCTCTGCTCAGCCTGATGGTTAATCTAGCACTATGTCCATCGTAGGGTTCTGCCCCTAGGGGGAAAAGCAGGGAGGGAGGTGGAGAGGGGAAAAAAAAAAAAAGAGTTAATTTGCACATATTAAAGAGGGCAGAATTTCTCATTAAAAAGAGATTGAAGTTGATATATGCCGGTGTGTGCCTGACACACTGTACATTCTGATTGTGATAAGTCCTTGACAGAACAAAGAGGACCCTCCCTCTCCGGTGACCACAAAGGCAGACATAGTCCAGGCCGAGTTCTGATTCTGCTCTAACCCCTCGTTCCAAATGTCCCATTGGATGCTGTTAATTTGGATAAAATTATCAAAAAATTTGAATGAGAATTTGAGAAATTAAAGGAATAGTATTCATGGTATAATGTCAAATGAATTTCCACTTGTTTCTCCTTTTCTTAAACAAAGGCAAAAATCGGAGTTACAGTAAGGCACTAATAATGGAAGTGAACGGGGTCAAGCCAAGCACTAACAGTATAGCTTCACAAGACATGATGACGACATGATTTTAGCGTGATTAACTTATTAAGCTTATTAACCTTTTCTATGTAAAGTTGTATCCAGTTTTACACTTTGTCGCAATAACAACGTAACACCATAAAACGAAGTGATTTAAACAGCTTAAACAACACTTAATGTAAGTGCTTTTATAAACTTATAAGCTTCACATTTAAGCTTTAAAAATTTTATTGTTTTGTTCCTGTAATTTGAAATCTCTAAACAGATTTTAACCTGCTGTGGTTTAGGTGCATTTATGTCTTCTAATTGTTTACTTTATTAACATTTTTTAGAAAAGAAAGGGGGGGGGGGTTGGATGTACACTTAATATTCACTTTGGAAAATGTTTTTATTATTTCACAAGCCTATAATTGTACAAGTAATACATCTGTTATTTTGTTTGAGATGCAGAGCTTTGGAAATTATCCAATCAAAACAGCCGTTTTCTAAGGGCCCATTACCACTCTCCAAGATGATTTTCATTATAGAGCAGTTATTTAAAATTAACCTCAGTGCTAATCCACATAAAAAATTAAAAAAAAATTGTAAAAGTACATTAATTGTCCTTGCATGACTGTAACCAGTTAATTGCAGTTTCAAAACAGACTCAGTGAACCTAGTTCATTAAAGACAAAAATTTGGCGGGTGTAATTCTTCAAGTCATTTTATATTACAAGTTATGCAATCAAATCCTAGATGGGCCTTTCACATATTGTGGAGAAAGGCTATTCCAGCCTGGGCCTCATTGTTTCTGAGCTGAAAAGCAGCATTTCTTTCTCTCAATCCCTCTCCCCGGACTGACGGTGGCCATTATGTGTCCTGTGCTGCAGCTTGATGCAGACAAAGCACAGCAAACACCACTAATTGTGGGTGTTGTGTAGCTGCCAGTGTTCGTACGGCCCCTCTCCCTTAACCTTAAGCACGGTTTCTCTCCCAGCAAACCTAAAAGCATCAAAACCATTCACACTCTGAAGAAGATAAAACACATTCACATTTTGTTATCTTTTGTCTTGGACTTGATTTGGTCCCTGTCTCTCATGTGTCCAACACCTGTAGTTACAAACTTTCCTATCATCCCCAAAACCAATATCAATAAAACATGGCGAGTCAGGGAAGACTCAGAGACTGTCTTAGTCAGCTAATCCTTCAAAACAAGTGTCCTCCACTCTGCAAAATACTGGCCATGTGGCTCAACAGATGTCTATTGCCAAATAACTAAAAGGCAACAATTCACCAGACTCCTTTTTTTTTTATCATAGATGAAATGATTGTGTGAAGATGTAGTGGACTCCAGAGGCTTAAGGGTTTAGAATCTGATTTGTGTGCATGTTTATATTTTTATTTATGTCCAACTGTGGTATGAACTTGATTTCTGTGCTTCTTTCAAGTCGCTGTGTTGTTATAGGCCCATGAGTTTGTGGGAGGTCTCTTCACTCATAGATTACATTGATAAATGCACACCTGGCATTCAATGACCTCATCCTTTTTATATGTCAGCCTTAGGTTGACCATGTTTTATTTAAATGGAAATTGGTGTGGAATTTACAGGGGTTTTGAATGACAGAGTACTTGTCATATGTACCATTTAAAATACCAACATTTAAAATACCTCTATTTCAACACTGCAAGTGGTGTGTCTCTGCAGTTATGCTATGTTATGTGGTAGGCCTACCACTCATCCAAATGCTAAGATAAAGGCAGAATTTTTTACTTGGAACAGGTTCCTCTGTTGTGTCATTTAAACAGGCGCAACGTTTAGCCTGCTAATGTAATATTATAAAGTTCAGACTTTATAATACGTGAACTGTCTATTTATGCTTCTCATAAAAACGCCAGTGAAACGTACATCCTCAAAATACACAGCATTGTTTAAAAGGCATAAAATTTCACAAGCGGAACGTACTAGAGGCATTTAGTCGACCCCGTCCTTCACACACACACACAAACACACACACACACATGCCCGAGCGCGCGCGTTTTTTTCTATCATGGTGAGGACTTTCCATTGACTTGTTGTCCATCTAATATGTTTATTAACCCGTTTATTCTACGTGTTAAAACTTACGTAGTAGACGCCGTATGGCAATGTACTTTTAGGCCCACCAAGTAGATCTTTCAGCTGATGAAAATCGATCTTTTGCCGTGAGCTGTTTACGTGTATCCCGCCGCATATTTTCATTCGCGAAATATTAAATATGGCGTCGACGCCGAATGTCGGTCTACAACTCAAAATAACAGCCTTCAGTGCGACCCGTTTAAGTGTAACAAATTAATTACAATTTTATGGATTTCAATTGTATTCATTTCAATTACATTTTTGTAATTGTAATAATTTATAATTTGTATTCAAAATGGTTTCATTCTTAAAACTCAAGTTTCACTTGTCAACTCTGCCCATCTCTCCGTCTAAATTCAGCATGAACTGGCCCCCTCTTCCACCCCAGATGCACCTCTTACTTCTGCATACATAACCTACACAATACACACTTCTCTCGGCGTTCCCTCTAAAATAAGCGTCAGTCCTCTCGATACTCTCGTTATTAAATGCTCCGAATCTTCCTTTCGCTGGTTACACAGCAACTCATCATCTCTTGCATATACTCGGGTAACCTGTAATGGTCTTCTACTGGGGTTACTGGCCACATACAGCGAACGGGCATGTCTCTCTGGGAGTTAAAGGGTTGAATAATTAATGAAGTCTCCTGAGATGTGCAGTGGCCCAAAGCAGCCCCTGTCCATGACATGCATGTTCACTGCACGGCTTAAAATGAAAGAGCCTGCTTACTCGAGACACACACACACACACACACCCCTAATGATTTTTAAACTGTTCAAACTGTATATTCTATCCCCCAATCCTAAACCCACCCATCACAGAAACCCATTCATGTTTAGAAAATACTATTCTGTATGATTTATAAGCTGTTTTCATCACGGGGACCGAAAAATGTCCCCACAAGTGAGAAATATCTGGTATTACTATATACTTGTGGGGATGCCAGGTTTACCAGGACCCCACACGCACACGCACGAGCGCGCGCGCGCACGCACACACACACACACACACACACACACACATCCCTCTCTCATGAGAGTGGCTCCGCAGCATAATAGTGACAGCTGATTCTAACTCACATTTCCATAATTAACAAGCTTGCAGCAGGTGAGCCTATCACTGCACGTCTCTCCTGACCCAGAACAAAATGAATAGCTCTTCTTGTATCAAGAAATTATATGCAATTTACTCCTTCTCTGGGACATTATAGGGAATAAGAATAATTTAAAGTACACCCCACCCCCTTTCTGACTATTTTATTAATTATGATGGGGGCTGCTCAGATAATGAACTGATATCTATTTTTACCCGATTAATACATGATGTTTCAACACTATAGTCTGTCACATTTATCACGTTTGCTGGAATTATATTTTATCTGTGCTGAGGAGGATAATTTAAAAAAAATCCTTATTGTATTTTATTTTAGTTGATTTTTTTTAAAAGCCAAATAGGCCATTACTAAATTAAATTTTACTGGCAATTAAAATTTGTAAAAACACAGGCACACACACACACACACACATAAATATATGTATGTATATATATATATATATATATATATATATATATATGTATATATGTGTGTGTATATATGTATATATATATATATATATATATATGTACACACACACATATATATATATATAGTGTGTGTGTGTGTGTGTGTTCATAAATTACTGTAACTGTAATTGTGTACTGTTGTTAAATTGTATATTGTAAATATGGCAGCTTATTAAAATTAGTTTGTCACCATAAAATGTACTAACAAATAACTCATGTGCACAATGTAAAACCATAATGACAAAGTTCTTCAGATTTGGCCTTTCCAGCAGCTGTTGCCTATAATAAGAACAAATAGTCTACACAGCAAAGACACAAAATAAACACAAAACACACCATCAGGGTAACACACAATAAAATAAATAATAATAAAAAAAAACTTTTTCTTTTCTTTTTACAAATATTTACAGTAAACGGGACATGTCTTTTGAAATGGTCCACTTTCATTTTACCGTATACGGCAAATAATTTTCGCTCTCTCCACGTTAAAATGACTGATAATTCTGCAGTATCCTCACGATGTTGTATAACAGCTTTTATGGTCCGTATAAATATCATAACCATTTATACAGCCCATGAGCTATTGGTCTTTTTAAAAACATGCATAACAAAAATGCACGTGCATTTTCTCAGTTATACCTTATCGATTAAGTTCTTATTCTATCATTCTATTCCACATTTATGGATAATTATCAGTGTGTCAGCGTGCGTTCTGGAGACTTTATATCGCGGTCGCTGAGCTCCTGTTCCTCGCTGCTGTTCGGCTCCGGCTGCGGCAGTCAGAGGCGGCAGGGAAAATCAGCACACACCGCTGAGAGGCCTGCTGTTACTGAGCACGAACCGAGCACGCAGAAAGAGTGTGTATGCCGCGATGTGAGCGTGCAGACCCCGACAGAATGAAAATTAAACGAAATGTGAGTAGAACCACGTTTGTGTTTATGTACAAGCTATTTATGGATATATGGAAAGATGTGTATATGAGGCCAATATGTGGCATTATTGATTAGAGCGATGTACTTCCAGTTAGGACATGTTTCCTGTGCCGTATGCTCCTGTGCAGAGCCCAGAGACAGGGTGACAGGGCAGATTAATGTCACGCAGGGGCTCAGTCCCCCCCTCTGCCCCATGCAGAGGTCAGTTCTCTCGATCCGCGCTCACTGGGCCTCCAACCGCCTGGAACTAAACCAATGCGGAGATTCAAATGGTCAGTTTACAGTACGGATATAACTCTTTTACATGTAACTGTTTTTTTTTACTCTATTTGCGTTGTTCTTGTAGTATTTTATCTATAAGAAATACCTTAGCCCTATTCTTTTAATACATATACTTTGGTTTTATTTTTAAAAAAAACACACTTTATAAATAATCATTTAGGCGAGACGCCATCAGTTTCACCTATTAGAAATCACTTTCAAAGAGGGTTTGTTTAATTTGATTTGCCTACAAGTTAAAACACTAGAATCATCATATATATGAGGGTTTCATTACTGTCTAATGTACAAAATGGCAGTGTAGCCACAATTTACATTTGAAACATAACCATAAACCCTAAATTTACCCATCACAGAAAAATTTCAGAATTTTTACATTTTCATAAAACAATCTAGTCTGATTTATAAGCCGTTTTCCTCATGGGGACAAAAAAAATGTCAGTCGTTGTGAGAACATTTTGTCTCCACAACATACCAGGAGCACACACACACACACACACACACACACACACACACACACACACACACACACACACACACACACACACTCATCCATCCATCCATTAAAACGCTTGAAATAAAGTCGAGGTGAAGCTGTTAATGAAGCATAGAATAATAAAGTAGTTTAAGTTGATTTCATTACCACAATTTTGTTTAAAAAATGTCCATGTTTTCTATTAACGTTACAACCCACCGCTGAAGTAACTGTAACAACAGCACTCTTTGTACTTCACACTCATTTACACGGTTTAGGAATAAACAGCAGGTTTCTAAACTACTTCAATTTGTAGCAGATAAACGGGAATAATAGGTTACACTTTATTTTAAGTTACAATGCAATTATACATTTAAGTACTGAGTAATATTAATGAGTTACATGTACTTTCTATATGGTTAGGGTTTGTTTTAGTGTTAGCTCCATGTTATGCATAATATTATAGTTACTACTATAGTAACTATGTAATGTGTAACAATGACACTGTAAAATAAATTGTTACCGAAGAGTTTGAGACATACAGTGCAGAAAACAAAAAAAAACAACAACATTGTTTAGACACATTTGAAAAATGTCTCCTCGCCTATTCTTTCTGACTGTCTGGCCCCTGATAAAGCCTGTATGAGAATAAGTTGGCATGTCTTCTGCAGTATTGATTCTCATCAGTTGCTCTAAACTTATTAGTGTGTATTTCTTGGTCCCGTCCATTTAGAGGTTTAGGGGTGGGGGGTGGCATTACTTCGGAAGAAGAATAAGCTTGTCTGCGTATGAAGAAAGATGTGTCTGAGTCCCACCGGGCCACACTGGGACCATTATCCAACAGGAGTGAAACCTGTGGGGGTCCATCGCAGGAGCCGTGGGAGGGGGGGAGGCAGTGATGAGTTTGGGGGAGGCCCAGGACTGTATCCCTGTACCCAGCCCCGCTAATCTCCCTCAATGGCGGGGGAGGACACATACTGTAAGGACAGAGGGGAGGTGGAGAGTGTAAGATGGGGCCCCTCGAGCCGGCGGAAGAGCTAAAAAAACTCACAGGATCACGGTGAAACAACTGCACAGGAGCAACACGGCCTTGACCAACTGTAAAGCCTGATAGATGATTTGCAGGAAATTATTGACTGGAAATATTTATAAATAATTTGAAAATTTATGAATCAAAGATTTGATCAAGATATTTCTCCTCTAATCTTTTTTCTAAAGATTTAATAAATTGCAATTGTTTTTTTTTAACCTATAATATTATGGTTTATAGTTTCTACAAACACTGAAATAAAATGTGTAACTACATTTTTCAGTAACACAATGGAAAGATTATTTGAAAATAATTTATCAAGATTTTTCTCTTCTAAGCAATTTGATTTCAAGTGACGCCTTTATTACCTTTCTGGGGCTTGAAAGTAGTTGCATAGCTGTGAATGGAGTGACAGAAATCACTCAGATTTCATTAAAAATATCTTAATTTGTGTTCCGAAGATGAATGAAGGTCTTACAGGTTTGCAACGACTTGAGGGTGAATAATTAAGACAGAATTTTCATTTTTGAGTATACTATATCTTTAATAAATCACAATTGTATCCATACTCTTTGATTCATAATATTATTATTTATACTTTTTACTTTTTTTTTTTTTCATTTTTCTGTTTACATTTTTCCTAATCCAATTAACGAATGCTTTGGTTGTTTGTGGTTTGAGATCTGCCCTAAAAGTCAAACAAACAGGCTAACTAATTAGAAAATGAATAAACTTGTAAATAAATAAGCAAGCAAACAAATATCTCCAGCTAATAATCCCGCTAAACAATTAATGAATGTTTTATTTAAATACTGAAAATACTTGGCACACTTTATTTATTTATTTATCCATCCACAAAATTCAGTCAAATAAAAAAAAATAAAAATAAAAATATTGTTGTTCAGGCACCCAAATGGATAGAAGTGGCCCTTTATTGGCTACCCAGGAGAGCCAGGGCTGGTGTCCCCATAGACCCCTGCTAGACTGACTGAAACCGTTGATGTTGGACAGGAGTTCAGCTGGAAACAAGGGGGATGGGACTGAAGAGGGGGTGTGTCCAAACTCCCAAGATGTGAATGAATAAATCCAGAGGAGGAGGAGGAGGAGGGGTGCAGCTAAGAAGTGAAGAAAGATAGAGCATACAACAAGGAAGAAAGACAGAGAGAGAGAGACAGAGAAATAAAGTTAGAGAGAAAGCAAGTGGTGGAGAAAAATAGAGAGCAAGTGAGAAAGAAAGCAAGAGGAGGGGGTGGCAGTGGCGTGTTTAAACAGCCTGGACATGATTGACAGGTCTGATAAGGCAGGAGAGAGAAAAGTGTCTCTGAGAGGCTGGAGAGGGGTGGTGGTGGTGGTGGGGGGGTCCTCCGAATCTGACTGGGAGAGGAAAGTGAGCTATTAATTACTAAAGCAGAAGCAGATGTAACAGAATGGTGCCTGAGCAGCTGGAAATCATCAGCATGAACAAAACAGGGAGGAGAAACAAAGGTGGGAGGGGGGGGGGGGGGGGGAGAGAAAGAAAGAAAGAGAAAGAAAGAAAGATTATAAGAGCAGTGGGCAGGATATTTGCTGATGGGTTTGACTTAATAGTAGTAATACAACAAGCATGTGGCTTCAGTGGTTCAGAATCATCTGGAAGGATGTTTGATTGGGCCTTTAATCCTATTCAGATTTTCAGTAAAAAAAAAAGAAAAAGAAAATGGATGAAATGACAACTGACTTTTGATAAAGAACCAAAATTATTTTATTATAAACCTTTTTTGCCTATTCTATGTATTTATCCTTTTTACAGTTTTTTTATGTTAAATTTTTCATTCTCTTCCTAATGAGTTCTTTTGCGGTTTCTTGTTTGGGATAGTAAAACTAACTTGAAAATTAATAAATATGTTAATAAATCACGAAAATATCTTCTGCTAATAATTCCATGCATGTTTTATTTTAAACACTAAACAGACTGAATATATATATATGAATAAACTATGAATTTAATATAATCATTTAAAAGAATTGATATATTTACATTGAATAGCATTAACATTTCAGTACAGATAAGTACAGCAAGAGGATGAACTGGAAAATATTCAGTTTAAAAAAATTGAAACAGCGAACTCAGGTAAAGCAGGGTAAGATTTCTGTTTACAAAATTCTGCTCCAGTAATTCACCTCAGATATCGGTCTCATCATATGAACAATTATCTTAAACACGAAGAGAGAGAAATCTGTCTCTGCCTTTCCCCACATTTTTAAAGACTTAAAAGGCTCAATTAATTAGCAGGCCGGAGCTCAAAACCCATTTTCATTGTGGTCGAATAATATTCCTAAATTTCAATTTGACATGGTCATTCAGGGTTACAGTTCTGGTGAGAATGAGAAAAAGGACCATAAATCAGTCATCTCCCCTGCAGCTCTGTCAGTTAGCAGCTTTTGTTACCTACCTGTAAGCTGAATCCATTCCTTACAGGCAGCAGGGGTGAAAATGAATCGTCCCTAAGGATCTTTAGTGGTTTTTTTTTTTTTTTTTTATCTGGATCACCCCCTCCAGTGCACCTGGTGGAGAGGGAGTGAGCGACACAGGGCTTTAGCAGCTCTCTGGCCTCATCCTCCAATTACCCCATCTGCTCTCAGAGCGGACATTTGCACAAAGGCATCACTAACTGGGAGGGAAAGGACTAAATATTTGATTTATCACTGCCGTGCCAATGGAATAAAAATATTATTAGAGGCTTATTGACCAACTCTAAGTCACATTTAGCTCATAAAAGAGTTCCTTATTTAATCATGGGAAAAGCGAGGCGGCGCCCCACAAAATCTGACGTTTTACAAATTTCCAAGAATGCTTTCATCTGATTAAAATAAAGCGAAGATTTTTCAGATGCGTGAATGCTGTCACTGGCCCCATTGTGTGTGTGCCGCTTTGAGCGTATCGGGCTAGGGTGGAGGGGTCAGGGGTCAGTGGGTGGTCAGTGGTGTGGACAGCTTGATGAAGCTGAGGGGAGAGAGGGGCCTGCTGTTCCCACAGCAGGAGCGCTCTGAGCTGGGCAGGGACAGTGGGCAGGTCCCTGGGGGTCATGCTGAGAAATGGGTTCCACTCACCAAATAGCAAACACAAGGACAGACTGCAGAAATATAGGGGTTCTTGAGCGTAGAAAAGGAAAAAATAGGGATGATGGAGTTCAGTGTCTGTTTCCCTACTAATGCATGTGGCTGATGCATTTACACTGACACAGTGTAATAAATGGATTCATTTCATTAAATCTTAATGCAACTTTCTTTATCAATAATAAAGGGTTAATTCACCCCAAAATTAAAATTCTGTCATTTACTCACCCTCATGTTACTTTCTATCTTCTGCTGAACACATAAGAAGATATTTTGAAAAATGATGACAAGCAAGGGTGCGTTTTTCGCACTTCTACCACAGTCCGATGCATCGTCGAATAAATCAACTAGCGAGTCACGACTAGCAAACCTGTCGTTCAGCCACGTTGGGAATAATGTCAATGTGGTGGAGTAATAACTTCTTTAAATGAAGCCGTTAGCGATCGAATTAATGCTAGATTTTTACTACAAAATACGAACATGACACCTGAAGACTAATTCTAATTTTTCGCAGTTATTTTGCTTTATTTCCAGATTCAGTCATAGGCTCGTTACGTACCAGGGTAAGTTTGCACATGCGCACTCTTCAAACTCGAATTAAATATGTAAATGACTTTTCACATTTTCCAAATAAAATATATACATTGTACGTAATGTCAGCTTGCTTATTTTGTTTGACTTATTAAGTCCATATTTTATAAAAACAAGAAACTATGCTTCTAACCACAGCTCGAGAGATGTCGTTCCAAACACACAAGTTGCTTTTGATACAGTTTGAACTATGGTTTTGGGAAACACCAAATCGTTGAATTATGTTAGTAACGACGGAACTTGCGATGTTAGTTGGCAAACGATGCTTTGGGGAAACATACCCCAGTTTGGGTTCTTAATGACTTCCATTGTATGGACAATAATACAATAGAAGTAAGTAGGAACCGACAGTTTTATCATCAACATTCTTCAAAATACATTCTTTTGTGCTCAGCAGAAGAAATACACAGGTTTGGAACAACTTGAGTGAGACTAAATGACAGCAATATTAATTTTTGGGTGGACTAGCCCTTTAAATTATGTAAAGATATTTTCATTAAGGCACTTCATGTAATTCATTCTCATTTTAACTGGATTCTGTAAGTGGAAGAGTTGTCAAGAGGCTGTATTACAAACGAGCCATTCTTTTCATGAAAAGTAGTTTGCAAGTCTGTATTCTAGCACAATTTGGATTTAAATGCACACTGAAAATCAGTAGAAATACCATCCATCTGTTTTGAATTGCTAATCTACAACACACTGTTCAGTAAAAAAAAAAGGGCACTGCAAGATGCAATTGTTATAAACAGATTTTAATTTATCACTGAAAAAAGCGCAACACTACAATCTCAGTGTTCAGAATTTCTTAATATGAAGCAGGACTCGTGTGGTTTCACTTTCGATGTTTTAAATACAAACTTTAGAGATTTTGCATAATTTCTGTACAGATACATGAGAACGTGGACATACCACATCAATAACGTATAAAACCACATCAATAAAACGGTGCGAAAAAAAAAAAGTCCCTGCACATACAAAAATAAATTAATACACTTTATTCAGTCACCAGTCTTGTGGAAAGCCTGTTGAAAAAGATCTGAACACACTGACAGTGCTTTAAAACAGTCCTTCACACCACTAAGTGAATCACAAATTTACAACAGAAAAGAGGTAAAGGTGTGCTAAACTAAATCTTATTTATTCTGACAGCTTATTCTTAATCCAATATGCATCTGTTGATTTACATAACAACAAAAGGAAAAGGGGAAAACAGGCGTATTTACAAGACCACAAAATTATCAAGTAGGGTTTTTTCTTTTCTTATAACTTCAAACACTAGACATATTCATCAAAATGTTTACAAGACTCAAAAGAGCTGAGAATTTTGTACAGTAGTATAAAAACATTTTGCGAGTTGAGCGTTAAAATATATTACCTTGCGCCCAATACGCAACAAATGCAAATAAATAAAAAAGAACAATAGAAAGGTGGCTTCAAAAATGATCAATGCAGCACAAACATTCGAAATCAGTTTTTGTCTTCTTCAGTGTAATCACTGTACAGGCAGAGATGTGTGACTCTCTGAACTGGTATTGCCTGAGTGACGCCGATTGGTATTAATTAATTTCACAAAAATGGATCGACTGGGGAAAAAAAAAAAGGTGAGGGAAGAGACTGGCAGCGCCTCCAGCACGCGGCCCCTCGCTGAGAGCTTGGAGATGGGGCCAGGCACTTGGGTTCAGGGCCTGGTCTATGTGTCCTGGCTTGAGAGGTAGTTGCTCTTCAAAGAGTGCAGCAGGGTCAGTGAGACAGTTTGTGGAATTTGGGACGCCTCCTAACAGGGGAAGCTTGAGATCGGGATGCAGAGAAGGCCTTCATGGTGCACAAATGTCCGATCGCTTCAGCTTTGAAACGTGACGCCTTTAAATACACACAGACAAACACGACAGGACTTTTATTGACATTATCCTTACACGTTTCTTGTTAAAGGGGTACAGAGAGGTAACAACAGTGAGCAGATACTGTTCCAGAAGTGTCTCCATCCTTCAGTCACCTACACTTTCCGCCCACAGAGACTCGCACCAGAGTGTCATTTTCAGCACACTGGCAGAGTGAGAAAGAATGTGTGTCTGTGTGCACATATGTGTGTGAGCCTGTCATTTGGCCCCCATGGGAGCCAGTAAGTTTACAGCAAGTGATTTACTCAAACTCAGTGCAGCATGTTGTTTGCCAGATGGGCATCAAACTGGCAAGTGTGTGTGTACATATCAAGGCTGGTGCTGGTGAGGGTTTCGTGCGGTGGGTGAACGTTCTGGTCTTGCTGCTCAGATTGCCAGCCTCTAGGGGTGGGCAGATGAGAGGGATCCATAAGGCAGAACTCCTCCAAAATGTTGTTTTCTGCATCAGGTCTTTTCCTGTCCTGTCACAGATACAGCCTTCTCCCCCAGTCTCTGAAAAAAAACCAAGCACACACTTTCAATAATCAGCATAGTCAAAGTGCTACTTAAAATCTATTATATAAAATCTATTAATTAAATAACATGAATTATTTGAATAGATATACTTATTAATATTAATTATGAAATACAAATTATATAAAATGTAATACATATTCAAAATTACATTGCACAATGCAAATATAAAAGCAAATATACATTTATTATATCTTATATACATTTTATTTAATAACTTCTTATATATATATATATACATTATTTCAAAATGAATACATATGCGTCAATACTTTTGTCTGTTTGATAGTTGCAGTACTAACTCCAGTTTTAGGAGTGTTGTTGTCGTTGTGCATGGCGAGGAAGGGGTTTGTGGAGATGGCTGGTTGCATGCCGGGCAGGAGGCTGTTGATTGGCAGCTGCTGCAGCTGTATGTCATTCTGCTGCTGTTGTTGTTGTTGTTGTTGTTGTTGTTGATGATGATGATGCTGCTGCTGCTGATGATGCTGCTGTTGTTGTTGTTGTTGTTGTTGCATTAACTGATAGAGCAGAACCTGCTGCTGTTCCTAAAAAGACAGACAGACAAACAGAGTATGATGAGATGTCTAGACAAAGACGGCATACCCACAGCCAGCCCACGGATCGTCTCATGCACATTGCACAGAAAAGTGGCAAGAGTTTCCTCAAAATTGCAATTCCAAGTTGTTTTTACAAGGTGCCAGGATGCTAAAATAAACACTTATGAGGAAGACCCATTAGGGATGCTCAGTTAACTGGTTAATTGTTAACCAATTAGCCAATTTTTGACTGATTAAACATTTTAAAAGAGAATTTTTCTGAAAACGTTTGCTGCATGGTTAAACATTCATTACATGAATAAAAAGGTGTTTTTGAGAGAATATCCCCCAGATAATTTGTGTATGCATTGCATTTGATAACACTACAAATATAGCTATAGGCTATTTTAGTTCCTCTCAAATACTTTATATTTAACGGTATTCAGAACAGAACAAGAATGAAAAACAGAAGTAGCTATATAAACATCAAGCTAAAACTAATTAATTTAAAGCAAAGCTGAAACAAAAACTGGCATTGGGCTCATGTAGACAACTTCGCTCATTTAACACTAATGTTTCCATATTCACGATATGTATTTGGATGCTAACTATTATTTAATATCTAAACTAGGCTTTGTACTTCACTAGTATTCCAATATCCACGTAAAACATCATCCTTCAAATGCGCAAAATTGTGCTTGGGATAATAAAATGAGACACTGACACTGTTTTCTTATGCTTTATTTAAAAAATGCTTGACGTTTTCTCAATTTTGTTGTGTTTATTTTGTTATTGAGAGGAAAGCGCACAGCACATATTTACATATTCATCTAAACGCTGCTCTCAGCAGAGTGGGCAGCGTCAGATGTTTGGTAACGGTGTATCGCTGCTCACGTATTTTGAACTTCGTTTTACCCATAAGTGAAGAATGAAAAAGAACTTCGTAGTGAGTATATGAGGGCCTTTATAATGCTATTTGCAGATGTAAACCTAAATAGATTTTGTTATTTTCAATAGGCCACTGACCCTTATTCATTCTATTTAATTTCATTCTAATTTAACAATCTTGTCGGTTAACAGTTAATGATTGGATAACGAGCTTTGGTTATCAGTTAGGGAAAAACAACAACAAATACAAAAAAATTACGTTTCAGAGTTTTGTGGCATAGAGTTGTCAAAAAAACAAGGAGTTTTATATGCAAATGTATATATTCCGTTTTCCTAATAAGATGGATCATGGCCATAATAAGCTGTAATGTAGGCTATCCTGATGTTCAAAGTCACATGAAGAATTGTGAATGCTCAAACAGACTGCTGGAGAGTGTGTAGGTGCTCCTCTTACCGGTGTGACCTGCTGGGAGCTGAAAAGCTGCTGCAACTGGTGCTGATGGAGGAGGATCTGTCTGTGCTGTTCGGTGAAAAGCCGTGCCGCACTGCAAACATAAGTGCATAAGCCCCCATAAGAAAACTAAATGTTTAACATTTCAAAAACATATCAGCCCAGGCCAGAAAAAAGTATTATATATAACTTAAAATACAACCCTTTCTGTATACTTAAAAAAGAACGCTGCAACATATAGGTGCAAGAACAAACAAGCATAAGAACAAAATGAGTGAGTAAGTGTGGGTGAAAAAAAACGGCAAAGCAAGCCAATCCTCACCTGGTTTTCGCAGTAGTCATGCTGCTGCATTCCAAAAAGCACAAGCAAAAGAGAGATCGGGAAAGCAGAAAGTGAAGAAATGAAGCAAATATCAATGCATAAGAATGCCAAGCTGTATAGATGAATCTCAATACAATTCACCCCAAATAAAAAAAATAAAACAATAAATAAAATGTGTATATAAAAGTTAAAAATGCAGTGTGTATGTGTGTGTGTGTGTGTGTGTGTGTGTGTGTATATATATATATATATATAATATTATATTACAAATATATATATTATACTGAAATGTTACCATTCAAAAGTAATTGATACTTTTTTTTTGGTAAGAAAGGGTGCGTTAAATTGATCTAAAGTGATATAAAACATTCATATGCTACTGCTTTGAACTTTCTCTTTTTCAAATAAATAAATAAATGAATCCACAAGAATATTAATGTTTTTTTAATAACTGTTTTTTACATTGATGATAATGTTAAATGCCTTGATGAGCATTAGAGACTTCTTTCAGAAACATTTTTAAAAAATCTTACAGACCAAACTTATGAACGATAGTGCATTTTGCATTTATTTTTATTAATTAATATTTCCATAGAATTTGCACACAAATCCACATCTTCATCAGTATCACCTACCAGTTCATTACTAATCCAGACCATGTTAACATGACCCTGAAATAAGGATCCTAAACGAAGCCCAGCCAAATTACTCAGGTTTATTATTTAACTAAATCGAAGAAGATGAGTGCTAATTTGTACCTGTTACTGAGACTGTTGGACATGGGCAGGGATGCGGTGGTAGCTGCTGAGGGATGGGGCAGGGGGCTACTGTTCTGGGCCAGGCTGGGGGAGGTTTGGATCACTCCATTTAGGGCGCCCACGATGCCACTCATGGCCAGGTGGTTCCCTTGCAGAGCGCCCATCAGGCCAGTCACCCCGGCTATGGCAGGCAGGGACGAGTTGGCATTGCCAGGCTGGACGGCCACCCCGGCCATGCCGACTCCGTTCACCTGCTGTTGAGGGGGACTGTGGGCCGCAGAAGGAGGGGTGGAGAGAGAGGATGTGCTACTTCCGCTACTATGGCCACCAGACAGGGGATCCTGAAAGGAAAAGGCAGAATAGAGAAAGCACAAGAGTGTGAGAGAGAGAGAAAAGAGAGGTCAACGTGAGAGAGGCGCCTCCTGTACCTGTCCAACCAAATAGATGAATCACCATACAATAATATTTTAAACTACAAAAAGCTGCAAATCACTTAAACATCACACAGCCACCAACTGTCTGACTTTATGATGCAACTACATACTACACCATCACATCAATGAAACACTAGAGTAGGGGTGGGCGATATGACCAAAATTTATGTTATGAGAAATTTAGTTTCACGATAATAATATAGATACAGGGGACAAATACAACAGAAATACAAATTAAACTAAGTTTTGAGGTACAGTAGGTTTATTTAACATGTAGTAAGTACTAGGGTTCTCAAAAGTAGCGATGCATCGGTACCAAGTTGATATTTTAATTTTAAAACGCAACGTTACCAGTTTTTCTGCAGTGCAGGGAGTATCGAGTACCGGTCAGTTCAGTACCCGCTGATAAGCTCTACTTTCAAACGCTCCTGTCTATCTGTGAAGAGCATCAAAGGTTTCCATTTACACCGTGTTTTTGCAGCGTTGAGATTTATTGCCAATCACAGACATGTTTTTTGAGCGTGTATGCAATGGCCAATCAGAGGCGTTTAAGTCAATCTCTCAATAGAAGTTTGTTCAGAGTGAGCTCTGAATGCCTGCAAATCATTCTGTTATAACGACGAATGTAGAGATTCATTCATTGTGCAGTATAGACAGATTTTTTGATTAGAACAAGAGTTTTCACTCAGGGAGACTACGCTGTTGCTGGACTGAAGCGATATCAGTTTCATTGATTATAAAGGCAGTGCTCTTTGATCGCTTTCTGATATAAACCATTCACAATTTCAATAAAAGTGTTATTTTTCATGCTGCTAAGTACAGACTGCAAAGTTTCGGGAGTCACAACCATATTAAAATTAGGGATTGAATCTGAAACAACGGATGCGACAAAAAAATTATTTTATGTTAAAACAGATCCGTAAAGTGTAAGTGCAACAAACCTGCCATTATTTTTCATTTTATTTTTAACTTTTCATTAGATTTTTTTTAAAGCACTGTTTAAATGAACAATATTTGAAGACTACATGCTGATGTTTTCATGGATAATTTACTTAAAATCATTAGTAGTATCAAAAATGAACAAATTTAATTTATTTAATATAATTTTAATATATTTTAATTTAAATATATTTAATCTAATTAATAGTTAAAATTTTTGTTTTTGTTTTGCTATTGTACCGAAATTGGTACAGAGAACTTAAATTTGACTGGAATTGGTGCTGAATAAATGTAAAAATAAAACACTGCATAGCCTTCACTGTATGTATGAACGAAATATAAATTGATTTTTATTACAGCAACAAAGCTACAAAGATTATTTAGTCAAGCGCAGGGAGTTATTTTCTCTTTGTCTTTTTATTAACATTAATGACAGACAGCTGTAGGTATTAGGCTGTTGTCACTTTAAGACGGATCTATCATACTAACACATACAGTTCTCACCCAAATGTTTTTTTTCCACCTAAAACATAACCGACTGTGTTTACATGAATACTCCATACAATGGGCATTTTTTGACATAATTGTGTGTGTATTTCACCATTCACATGCAATAAGCCACGAAAGAGAACTGAATGGGGGATCACATGCTGTCTGGGAGGTGGCTTTCCTTGCGAGTGCTTCGGCTGTGTGTCGGTCAGCACGAATACACAAATTCAGGCTTAATAACATCATGCATATCCTGTTTCTTATTTTCTTTTTCCATGCATGTTTTTTTATCACTCTAACCTATCAATTTTAAGTAGTGCTGTGCTACGCAGATATATTTACATACCATGACGCAAGCAATTTAGCAAAATCTCTAACGACAGACACTTTACATTAAATCACCACAAAATGTATAGTCATACCGCCCAGACCTACACTCAATAACGTACAGATATACATAATATAACACTTGACTCAACTAAAGAGGTGCTCAGTCCCAGCAGATGGCATCTGCAGAGCAGGGGTAGAGGAAGTTACCTGAGTGGGCAAGGGTTGAGAGGACTCTGTTAAAACACTGCTGCCTAGCTGAATGCTCTTGCTGTGCAGCATGTCTGGAGGAGAGAGAGATTTTGCAACTTGACATGAATGCGGAGACCAGATTAGCTAGAGTTGAGCTGGGAGAGGAGGCTCCGTGAGCAGAACAGAGGGGAGGAAGGGGTCGGACGGGGTGAGAGGTGGGCTCTTGTGCATGTATGTGTGAATATGTGCATCGGGGGGAGGGGGTGTTTGGGGTGGGATTAGACTGTGACTGTCCAGATGGAGTGTGTGAAAACTGTACGGGTAGACAAGAGGCAGAAGGTAGTAGAGACTACTAACCTGCGTGAGTATTGCTGGGGTACAGAGGAGAGGAGGCAGTGGTGGCCGTGGTGCTCGCGGGGGTGAAAGGCACAGAGAGCTGAGCGCTCAAGAGCTGCAGTCGTTCCTTCTTCATGGTGAGAGTTCGAATTTGTTCCTCCAGGCGCCTGTTTTCCACCTGCAGCTGGTGCAGGGACTTTAGCATTCCCAGAACTGGACAGAAAACCACACACATAAAACATCAAATAATCATCTTTTTAGAGTAGTTTTATAGCAGAATTAAAATATGTCTTATATTTGATGAAGTTTGCATCATTGATTGCGTTCATTTCTTGTTTATTAGAGTGAAGCTGCTTTGAAACTATACAAGCCCTATATAAAAATAAAGGTGATTTGACTTGACAAGATTTGACGGCAAAATAAAAGTGGTTACAAACAACCGAGGTCAAGTCTTTCAGAAGAAGCGAACCCAATACCACAAGCGCGAAAACTACATCATCACAAGTGCGGTTCAAGACCTCCAGAAGGAACTACAACGACAGACTTCCGCTCTTTCCCACATGCTTGCGGAGGATCACACAGCACTGATCGGGGGCCGGCAACCCCGAGCCAAATGCAAACCAGATGCACTGTCAGCAAAACCACAGAACTGGTCCCATATCAGCGGCGAACAGAAACACAACCGTCCTACCGCTTCCTGTGCAGGCATATCCATGCGTTTGTCAGACTTCCCCCCCATCGTTAGAAGAGCCTCTATCATAACAGAAACAGCTGCTGCTCATTCACACAATCCTGACACTACAAACCGACCTGCCGCTACTGAGAGATTCACTACTACCTCCTTGCAAACATTACTTAGCTGAACATGAAATTACACAAGCTACAAAGACAAAACAGACAGGTAATCAAGCTCATAATTACTGTGCTATTAAGCAATAAATTAATTACATTATGGGGACAGATGTAATTACAGGCTTCACACGGGCATATTATTTGATTAGCATAAAGTAAAATACCATTTATGACTTAAAATATTTTGAGAGAAAGCAATCAACCCAAGTTTATCATTATGTGCCCTGAGATGAATTATACTGAATATAAAAGCAACAATTTTCATGAGATGAGAAAACTTTCAATTGCCATAATTAAAAAAGGCTTTTAGCGTACAAATGAGAAATTAATTTAAAATGCCTTTTGATATCTGTACTATAAACCCTCTCAGCTAGACTTTGAAAATATTAGGAATTCATTGATTTTTACATGCAAAAGCCAGTGTGTAGTAAGTGGGTTTCTAGTGTGTTGCTGTATGGTTACTAAGCTGTTCTGAGTGAGTTTTAGCATGTTGCAATGCATTTGCTACGGTGGTTTTTTACTACCCAGGTCAAAAGAGTCTACCTGGAAGTCCCCATGACATTCTGTCTTTAAAAGGACAATATGTAAGATTTATTGATTAAAATATCCAAAAACCACTACAACAATGTTATATATTTTGTTGACGTGTATTTACATTATCCCAAACGTTTCCAACAACATTTATATCCAAAGAAATCAGCAATTTTAACCAGGATATGGACTGTGTCATTGCGTCGCCTGTCAATGACATCATATGGGCGCTACCTTCTTGTTCCAGTTTTATTAATATCGAACTAGATTGTTGCAAAGTGCAACACTCATAACAGCCACTGAGTGAACACTCAGAGTAACGTTATAACATAACATAACTTTCAACACGCTCAAAAGTATTTAGTATGATGGTTTTAACCATGTAAAACAGTGCTGCGTTACTCTATATACACAACAAAAAGGGGAAGCGGACGGCTGCAGCAAAAGCGTAATAGAAAGCTACGCTGAAGTCGAGATTGGTGTGCATCGCATGTGTCCATCTTCAGCATTCACTCCAGCAGCCTCATCCCGCTCGCACGGCTCTCGACCTGTCCTGCTTCATACCACTGTAACATTAGTAAAACTTTAATACATTAGCTCAACCATTCTGCCCAAGTCCGTCAGATTCCTTACCTTCGGCTGTGGAGCTGAAGACAACAACACCCATGGCACCATCAAGCTATGCCTTTGTTTTGAATAAATGATTTCTAGCCATGAAAATTACATATTGTGCCTTTAAATATGACTGATGTTTTGCTTAATGCAAAACTTTTTATCATCTGGCAGTTAAAAAAATATTAAATTGTATCTCGTAGGAAACAATAGCACGTGTTGTCTCTACAAGTCACATAATTTGAGGTACCATCATGTCTGTGAGGGACGAGTTACTTAAAGTTTAATACTCAAGCAAGAAATGCTCCCTATACCAAGTGGGCCCCTACTAATAACACCAGTACTACAACCTTTATTAGTTGATAAATTGTGAAATTATGAAGAAATGTGTCTACAAAAAATTTTCCATGACCATGACAAGATGAAACAACACCAAAATCAAACAACTGCAACTCTATCAACATGGAATACTTCTGTTATTAAAACTTTACAAAAATCTCAATTTTCATTGACAAAAAGACAAAATATTTATAGACTTATTTACAATTTTGAACAAAATAATCAGTTTAACCGTTATCGTGCAGCACAACTGAAAGTAACTAACATATCACTAAAACATCAACAGTTTTGATTGACTAAAACTAGATTAAAATGGCCAGACTTTTAGCGAACTGCAACTTGACTAACAAAAAACAGGTTAAGGTTGACTAGATATGATTGATTCCTAACATGGACATCTGACACAGGACCAAGACTAAGAATAAATTAAAAACGGATGACAAGATTTACACTAGTGGAGTCTTATGTTCAGAAACAGCAGCAGCCATCACTAGAACTGAACTAGATCCTATGGCTCAACAACATTCACAGCAAGACCAACACAGTGACATGTCACAGCCAAACAGCTCTGTGCTTCAGTGTTGACGTTCAGTACAGCATGGAAGCAACATACATCACTCTATGAGTGTAAAAAAAGTCTCTCACCATCTCCTTGTGAGCCCTGCTGTAGGAGGAACTGCTGTCCTTCGTTCCATTGCCGTTCCAGCAGCTGGTCGATGCTGGTGGCCACAGGGGGCAGCGTATCCGAACCACAGCCGAGCCCTGGAACCAACGGTCCTGATGAGTCATAGCGGATATGAAGCCCACTTAACGGAGACCTAAAGTCATAAATAGACAACAAGTTAAATGTATATACACAAACGTTTATCAAACAGCTAAATGTCTCATTGTGAATGTAAAATGCAAATACATGTCAGAGCAGGTAAGCCAAGCATCGCAGTGGTTCAATTCAAGTTGTAAACATATTAACAGATTTTGCTTACAAACACATACTAGACCTCTGCTATATTAACAACACAGTTGAACTCCTGGTCTGGCATCTTGCCTTCAGAGGCAGACACACTGCTCTGTAAAGCCAAACAGAGTTCAAAGCTCGTGCAAGTGAGAGAGCCTGGGCCTGCGTCTCTGATACTATAAATCTCAGTACGCTCTTGTTTGGACAGATAGCGATCTGTGTTATTATGAATGCATCCAGCTCTGGGCTCTACATCAGGGCTCTCTGGTGAACGTGAATCTATCTCTGGGGTAATTACGACTGGGCTGAGATCCGCACCACAAGGCAATAAATCTCCAGCACAGGACTGTGAAGCCATTTCATCCTGCATGGCTGCTCCAGTGCGGATCACAGAAAAAGCAGATACAGATTTTTCCGGCTAATCTGAAGATGGTGCAGAATGGTTCTGAATGGGATTCGTGGACATGTGGGACACATTTAAGGCCCATTCACAAAAAAGAATGCAAGATGCAGGGAAGTGGAACTGGAAAAACGCAAGGTCTTTTTTTTTTAAAGAACTTTTTCACTTGAGAGCTGCGTTTTTTTAGAATGATGCTTCACATGCAAGACACTGCAAAAGATGTAAGACGTGAGTGCAATGTTTAAACCCGTCTGTCTAGTGCATATTTACGCAGAAAAACAATCAAAAACCAGCACAGCAGAACGCAAAAACGTGTTGTGTGAGAACGTCCCCTTATACTTTCAGTAGTGAAAATGTTGACATGCAAAACAGTTAACACAAACTGACAAGCTAAGATTTTACACTGATGTTGAGCTAAAAGCATTTCTCAAAAAAGACAAAATTGATCTGAAAATAATATATTCATATTCAATTTATATTCATATCTAGACATTAAATATACTGAAGCAGCGATGAAAGAAAATCAAAAAATACAAATACAAATAAACCTAAACCCAAAGTAACAGAAGCTATCTAAATGAAATTTAGAAAATTGACATACCTTGTCAACCAAAAACATTACATTCCAGAGGCAATTTTGTGCAGTATATTCACTTCACTATCAATCCATTTT
Source organism: Zacco platypus (assembly GCA_038088235.1). NCBI lineage: Eukaryota > Metazoa > Chordata > Actinopteri > Cypriniformes > Xenocyprididae > Zacco > Zacco platypus. Next base: position 12,725,523 of record CM076065.1, read on the forward strand.
ATATCCTCACTCCCCGGGCAAAGAAAAAAAAAGCAGCTATATCTTGGGTTACAGAAAATGTTTCTTTCTGCATTTGGAGACATCGCCACCACATCAAACTCTGAAGCCGGTTTAACTGCGATAAGGGCAACAGCTGAGTGTTCAAAATGCCTGCTGTTCGGAAGGTGAGCGCGCAAGGGAGGAAGCAGAGTGAGTGAATGAGCGTGTTCTGGGGGGGGAGGGAGGGCGCGTAAAATCTCGGAGCCTGGAGGAGGGGAAGTCTAGCTCAGGAATGTAAATAGGACTTACCGAGGGGAGAGGCTTGTCTTTGGTGAGTTTCCTCTTCTGGAGAAGCCGAGAGCTCCGTCTCCTAGCTCCTGATCTGAAAGGTAAACAGAGCAGTCGATAAGGAGCCGGAGTGCAGATGTGGGCACAAGAGAATCCTGGGAAATGCAGGAACGTCAGGCTCGATCCAAAGTGAGTTTGGTAGACATTAGATCTCCCTTGCAGAAATCCATCTAGGGGCTGCAGAGTGGTCTCTCTGGCGGCTCAGCTTGCACACTGACACCACGGAGTGTGTCACCGAGTCACCTCTCTCTCTCTCTCTCTCTCTCTCCCCCTCCCTCCGTTCTTCCCCTCACCCCAGCTCTTTCTTTCCCGTGGAGGCTCTCATCGCCCTGCCTGCAGGCCCCATGCCAGACACTGCTTTTCATTTTCTGCAGTGAAAGTAATGAATCACATATGCGCCTCGCCAGGCACAACCCCCTCCCTCATTTCTCTCCCTCTCTTTTTTTTCTCCACACCCCCCTCAAGTCACAGTAAGCCAATCCCATTTTTCTCTTCCTCCCTGCTTCCTTCCCCCCTTCCTTTCCTTTTTCTCAACCGTCTTGTTCTTTTTAACACTTTCCAGCCCACTACCACCTCAAGCGCAGGCTGGCTCCAGTGGGGGTGCAGGCACATCAGTGCAAGCCGCCCAAGGTCTGGTATGACTTATTATGGTGCTGACCCCTTGCCTGACCCTGGATCAGCCCTGGGGCTGCAGTTCAGACTGGACCCGAAAGCATCGGGTATCACTTTACAAAATAAAAAATAAATTAATTAAAAAACAAAGAAAGAACAGGGACTGAACGACACAGTGGAAACCTATAAGCAACAGGTGACCAGCATTTTGTTAAAGTAAACAAGCCTAGTGTTCTCACGGATCCCATGACACATTTTTAGACTAGCGTTGTTGGGTTTTTTTTTGGTCCAGTATCTAAACGACAACAAGGTGGCTAATACCTGTAATATACCTGGCATGTATGTAAGATGCAAACAAAACAAAAAAAATATATTAATGTTATATTATTTTAATGCTGTAATCACATCCAAAATAAAAGTTTGTTTGTTTACATAATATGTGTTTACTGCGTACTTTTATTATGTATATATACAAACACACATGCATGTATATATTTAAAAAGCAAATATATATATATATATATATATATATATATATATATATATATATATACACACACACACAACAAGGTGGCTATATATATGTATAACTATACATGTAAATATTTCTTAAATAAATGCATGCGTGTGTGTATTTATATATACATAATAAATATACACAGTACACACATTATGTAAACAAACTTTGATTTTGGATGTGATAAATCACGATGAATAATTTGTCAGCACTAATTTTATTTTATAATATATAATAATATAATATATAATTATGTTTTTGAAAGAAGTCTCTTATGCTCACCAAGGCTGCTTTTTTGATCAAAATACATTTAAATTATAGTAATATTTTACATTACGGTTTTTAATCTAAAATCTATTTTAATGTACTGTTAAAGGAAATTTACTCCTGTAATGGCAAAGCTGAATTTACAGCAACCATGCTGATGAAGAAATATTTCTCAATATTATCAACATTGAAAACAGTTGTGTTGCGTGACATTTTTGTGGAAACTTTTTCCAGGATTCTTTGATAAATAGAAAGTTCAAAAGAGCAGCATTTATTTGAAATATAAATCTTTAAACATTACAAATGTCTTTACGATCTCTTTTGATCAATTTAATAAATCGTTGCTGAATAAAAGTATTAATTTACCGTAAAAAAAAAAAATCTTACTGTTCAATATATATATATATATATATATATATATATATATATATATATATATATATATATATATATATATATATATATATATATATATATATATAAAAGCACTTTAGACATGCTGTGCTGAGAACGAGCACCAGACAAGAGCCAGGCTTGTGCTAAGAGCACGTAAGCTTTCTAGTCTCGAGCGGTGGTCTCTTTAAGGACGGGTGTTCTTCCTCCTATTGTTAGTCAAATGACCCCATGACCTCTGTTTGAGGAGGAGGGCATGACTGATCCATTATTCCTCAAAGGCTGTGTTCCTCTTTTTTCCTCTCTCTCTTGCTTTCAACTGGTCCCCACCACAACCCCCATGACAGGGTCCTGCAAGCCCATTCGCTCATGACTGAGACCCCCAGGGTTTAGGCAGGGTCCAGGGAAAGTGTTGAGTGGCCAGGGATGGAGGGAGGGAGTCTAAGGTATGCCTGCCTCCTAAACCCAGGGCAATCCCCTCTGTGTCATCACTGCGGTCATTGTGCAGATTAATGAAATGTTTGAGTGGTAGCATGCTTCATTTAACAGGTATGCACACTTTCAGTCCTCTGTCCCGGGGAGTTTTGTTCTCTGCCTCTCCCTCTCTCTGCGACCTGAGGAGGTGGGGGGGGGGGATACAGCTGACCACACATTCCACATGCACAGGGGAGTGGAGAAAGAATGGGAGGATGAGGAGAAATGGGAGAAGAGAACTCAGGAAGCAGGAAGAAAGGATTTGAGAAGGGAATTCTGTGCCAGTGGGAGATCACTGTGGTTCCCTGTCTGCATGTCTCACCTGCTGGGGAGCTCTCGGACTGGGCGATCAGTGTAGCCATGGCGGAGTTTGGATTCAGTCTGTTTCCGAACATATGGGATGGCGCCAAGTTAAAGGATCCCGGTAGTGAGTTTGACTAAGGAAAAAATGCATAAGAAAGAGTTAGATTAAAGATGGAAACACTGTCAAATACCAAATATTGTTGATGCCTAAGCGCGTGTTGCAGCATGTGCGCATATGGATGTGTGCCTGAGCGTTGGCCAAAGAGCTGGATGATAAAACACCATGTCAGCTGTATTTCCTGTGAGCCAGAAGAATTGGCTGAGCCTGCAACAGCAGATCCACAGCCCTGAACAACATGCAGACCATGTGCTTCTGCAGCTAATTATTTAATCCAATTAAGCTATTTCCCTAATAATGGTTGGGATTGGTTGCGGTGTTGCTTCTGAGGTAGCAGCATATGTCTAACAACAAACTTGGAGCATGGTGGAAACCACACAAACCTTCACATGACATTTAATTAACACTTTTGCAGTAAAATAATGTTGTAAATAGCAGAAAATTACTGGGAGGACGAAGAATTTTTGAGAACTGAAGAATTATTACTTAAGAGATGATTACTCATATTTATTGCAATTTACACACAATACTACCACTTATTGAGCATGGATGCAATAAATTGATCAACAGTGATCAAATGTAATGACAATAAAGTAACAAAAGATTTCGATTTCAAATAAACACTGTTCTTTTGAACTTCGTATTAATTAAAAAAAAAAATCCTGTTCAGCTGTTTGAGAATTAAAAAAAAGGTTTACTTGAGAATCAAATCAGCATATTCAAATGATTTTTAAAGGATCATGTGACACTGGAGTCATGCCATCACAGGACACATGCCATCACAGGAATTAGTTGTATTTTAAAATAAACTAAAATATTAAGATTTTAATAACATTTCACAATATACCCGTTTTTACTGTATTTTAGATCAAATAAATGTCTTTGTGAGCATAAGAGATTTTTGAACTTTGTTGAATTTTAATTCTCAAACTTTTCAACAGTATTGTATATATTGGGGGGGGGGGTATGCAAAAGTATGCACTTCATACAACACATCCCATTTATTGCATCCTTTTTCTCACTGCATACTTTCATAAAACTCAATACAATATTCTTTCCTTTTCTTTCTCTACATCAAGGTCTTATCTGATCCAAACAGGAAATAATGCGTGCAGAAATTACAATGTATTAGATTTCTTGCTCTGTTATTATATCTTTGTCTAATTTAAGGATTTCTGACCATATCAGACTGAAACACATTTAGTAGAAACCACTTTTGCAAACGGCCAGTGAATAGACACCCATACAATGCCAATGTTTAAACCAACCTTGAAAACATGCTTCTTTTATGCATCTTCAACTAACAACCGATGTAAACATGTGTTTTATGGTTTTAGTTTTATTTGGACATGGAGCAAAGTCTTTCAGGTACTCCAACCCTAAACATGACATTGAATTTGAAATTATTCTTATTATTTTAAACTTGTAAATAATAATAATTTAGAAATACAACAATAATATAAAAAAAATATTAATTGTATGGTTCTAAAATTTCTGTCCGAAGTATGTCTACTAAAAAAAAAAAAAAAAAAAGTAATATCCTGCATTCCCCTGGCCCCTCATGGCCCCGCAGGCCCTCCCTATTCCTCAGACTCCTCTTTCAGGCTGTGTTGAGAGAGGAGGGAGCATGACCAGTATGAAGAGAACCCCTCATCCCACTACACAGCTCTCTGTCCAGCCTGTCAGCCCTCATCCCATCAGCGAGCTGAGCTCAATGCGCCCGCACAGGGAAAAGAGGGACAGCCGGATTGTTTGAGGCTTAGGGCTCTCAGCACCATTGTGGAGGTTAACGAAGAGTGGGACAGAGGTGGGCCTAGGGGGTGTGCGCTGGGGTCAAAGGTCACTGCTGCCCTGCTTGCAACCACCAAATTTTTTTCGTCCAACCATTCTTCTATCCACAAAGGAAGAGTTAGAGATGGAGAGGAAGAAAAAAAATTGCAAACATCTCAGGGACAGTCATGTCGATGGACGATTGTTCTCACTGAATACATTTGAAAAAACAGCGTTATATAACAAATTAAAAAAAATTCTATTCCTGACCCCAGACACAATTTTGAAAACATCACCTGTTTACTGATCTGCTAACTACCTAGTAAAGAAAAAAGTCCATCATATTAAATCTCCTATGCCATAAAGATTGGGACTAATGGAGGATATTTGCGAGTGTGTGTTAGAAAGGGCTGGACCGCCGAGAGCCCTGCAGTATTAAGGCCATCAGTGGATCTACTTCATCACCTAATGTAAGGCCACCCTGCCTGCAGAGAGGGCAGATCTGCACAAACAAAGCCCTGTTGCCTGGAAACGACTGGTTGCTACAGCAGTGCAAGTCAAGACAAAGATGCTCAGGAGAGCGGCAGAGATGGTGCTCAGTCTCTAGTGCGCTTCCAAAGGGCCCATTTGGAGCAGCACTGGGAGCCTGCAAGAATGACTTTCCTTCATTACTGCCATCTAAACACACATGCAGGAGTCCATCAATGCGTGGGAGGAGATTCTAAAGTTGCAGATTGATTTATTCTTTACTTATAAATGATTTTTTTAAAAATTCATGAAGAAATTGATACTTCATTTCCGCAAGGAGACATTGATCAAAAGTGATAGTAAATAAATTTATAATGTTTCCAAAAAAATTCTATTTCAAAAATTGCTGTTCTTTTGAACTTTCTATTAATCAAAAAATCCTGAAAAAAATGTTTCAGTTTCAAAAAAGTATTACTGATCACAACTGTTTTTAACATTGTTAATAATGTTTCTTGAGCACCAAATCAGCACATTAGAATGATTTCTGAAAGATCATGTGACACTACATACTGTAGAAATGGCTACTGAAAAGCTTTGCCATCAAAGGAATCAATTACATTTTAAAACACATGAAAATAGAAACAGTTATTGGAAATGAGTTTTTACATTTTTACTTTAAACGCAGCCTTGATGCGCATAATAGACTTCTTTCAAAAACATTGAAAAATATCTAAATTTATATAGTATTATAATTACTGACTCAAAGGAGCATATATAGCAAATATAAAGCCAATTACAGCTCTTTTCTCACAATGTCATTGTTTATTTGACCACACATACTTCTCTGACTAGCTAATGCAAACACAATGACGTTCATCCGCTAAGACCATATACTTAAGCAGCCTAGTAATAAATACCCTAAATGACTCAAAACACTGTCTTTTAAGAGCTGAAAAATGAGGTCTGAAGTGACAAACTTTACTTCTCCCACTGACATGTTATGTAGACATGCGACCCTTAGACGGCTTCCTTCGTACTGTTAATATTACTGCTGAAATTACATAAATATTACATTAGCACAACCCAGGCACTTGAGAACCAAATTCATTTGTTCTGTAGAAAGAAAAAAGAAAAAAAAGAAAAAAAAAATCACATCACATGCGAGTTACTTAATACATAAATAGCTGCCGCCAACGTTTACATCTGAGCCTTTTAGGAGTTAATTACTATTTGTGCCATGAATGTGCTCAAACATCATTTATCTTGATAAATTGGAGCAAATTAACACACAGTACAAAAACGATGAGTATAATTCCATTTAAGAGGTTAATTTTGTGAGAGATAATGCATTACGGATACTTGTCAGCAGAAAGCTGTGTGATTATCAGTATTACTAATACTAGTTACTAGTATTACAGTATTTTCTTCGCAGATATACACTACTGTTCAAAAGTTTGAAGTTGGTAAGATTTTTCTTTGTTTTTGAAAGTCTTATGCTCACCAAGGCTGTATTTATTTGATCAAAAATACAGTAAAAACTAATATAGTAAAATGTTACACTTACAGCAAAAAAATCTGTTTTCTAAATATATGTATTTAGTATCTGCATTTCTTAAATATATGTAAAAATGTACCCCCCCCCCCCTGTGATGTTCAGTCACATGACTCTTCAGAAATCATTCTAATATGTAATTTGCTACTCAAGAAATCAGTTGTGCTGCTTTGTTTTGAGGAAATTATGATTTTTATAAATGTCATTACTGTCACTTTTGATCAATTGAATGCATCTACTGAATAAAAGTATTAATTTCTTTAAAAAAAAAAAAATCTTACTAACCTTAAACTTTGAATGGTACTGCATTAGTAGCTAAATCTCCTGATTTAAACTGTTTTAAGTTTTAAGCTAAACAAAAACACCTCATGTAGTTCTAATTTAACCTAGTGATGCTAAATTACATTTTTATGTTCAAATTAATTTCTTTTATTCATTCACCCATTTCACCAAAACCAAACCAAATCTGTTTTGAAATAAATCGAACAAACATATGAATGAATAGTATGAATACATAATAAGGTCCGTTAAATACTCACATGTGTGGATGGGGTGCTGGTGAACGGGGCGGTCGGGGGCAGTGAGGTGAGAGTGGGTATGGAAGTGACCACAGACTGATGAGCAGGTAACTCGGAATTGGATCCGGACATAGACCCTCCAAGCACCGCACTGGGCAACGGGCAAGCTACATCACTACTGCTAGGGTACGAACCTGCAAAAAGACAGCAATTACAGTAAATTATTTAAGTAAAACAGCACATCGTCAATAACAATCACTAAGCCAAACGTTTTCTTCTGATTCTCACAAAATAACATGGTCTTGTTTATCAGCAGGAGATCTGGCATAGCAACTGGGGGACGTGAACAAATCAACAGGTTATGACCTGTAATCTAGTGGTAAAAGCAAAGTTTTAATAGCTGTAAGGGCAACCTCTGTCCTCCAATATACCTTCACTGGTTATCCATCTATCTTTCTCTCTGCCCCTGAGATGAACTTTGTGGACTTTGAATGGCCTGTCTGACCAGGCCCTCATTACAGCAGACATCGAGAGCGAGCACAAAGCATTTCTGAGTCTTCTCAACATGCACTCTGCACCGGCCTCCCGGTGACCCAGAAAACAGTTCCCTGAATCTGACGACTCACTATTTCTTCTGTAAAAAAAAAATGACTGAGGGCTTTTCAGGCGGGGCCGGAATGCGGCCCATTCATATTTATGTGCCGGTTCATGACATGCACGCTGTTTGTTGTTGCTGTTGTTTTATTGATTTCTCCCCCCCTCCCCCCTTTTCTCTCTCCCTCCTCCCCTGCCACCATCTCAAATAAACCCAGCTGATGGCCCAGGCTGACCCATTGCCAGAACGAGAGAGGCCCCCTTGCCACACAAAGGAATGAATGGCTCGCGGCAGTCTACATTCACTGCTGAAACAAGGAAACATTGTTGGGCGGAGAGGTACCACGTGAAGCATTTACAGTACCAAGCTCTGAAGTCCACATAGGGCATATGCAATCTAGAAAGGAAGCTTAGACATCACCGTGTCACAGTATTCCACTTAATCCCAATTCGTTTTACTTTTAGAAGATTTGTGAATACCAACGATTAACTTGATGCATTAATGATTAGATTAATCTTTAAATCATCGTGTTGATCTAGTAATCTGGTTAATAATTAACATTTCAGAAAAGGTCAACCAACGGAGCATTTGATTAGAGGTTACAAGACATGAGCGACCAAACAAAGCAAGGACAAAGATCCTGTTATCTGGTGCTGATCGAACGGGCCCGATCGATCAGGACTTAGCATCTCCTCCTGAAACCCCCCCCCTTATCAAATCAGGGGAAGAGAGGGGAAATTTCAAATTAGATTAGCCAGCATTTCAAGTCAAACCCGTCTCCTCTCTCAGCAGAAAATCCATGCGAGTTCAGAGGGAGGTTAATGACGAGGCCCAGAACCTGATAAGGATCCTCTGCACTTTCCTTTCCTGAAGAGAAGAAAGGAGGGACTGATTCGAGGTATTGTTGCACGCCAGTAGAACATATTTAAGTATTTGACGTGGCAGATGTTTTTAATTTAAAAGTGATATCATGAACAGTAATCGATGTCTTAAAGTGTTTTATGTTGAGTTACTAGCTTCAAGATATGTTTCATCATATGTGAACAGTCGGGCTTGATGTTTCTAATGTGTGCCGACAGAGAGAGATAAGTTAAGGCGCATGGCTGCAGTTAATGCAGCAAATGCAAGCATTGCTTGTCAATGTTTACTTGAACAGACAGAACAGCTGCACAGTTTCATCCAAGAGTAATATAGACAGAGGCTTAAAAAGAAAAATTAAATTCTGTCATTTTTTGTATCATGTCATTCTAAACCTTTCTTCTGTGGAACATAAAAGAAGATAAAATGAAAAATGTAGTTTTGTCCATATAATTAAAGTCAATGTAGCCTAAATGACTTTCATTGTATGGATGGACAAAATTGTATTTAGAGTAAGGAATAAATGGTTCAAATATAAAATATAAAAATTAAAAGCTGTTCAATTATCAAAAGTAGTGTAGAGTCTTCCAGCCTTGCGCTCCATGGTCTCACCCAGATTTTCCTTCTAATTTCAGATGAAAACCAACAAGAATCATTCTCCCCTCTCCAAATAACACCATATAAAACCCTACACCCAGCCAGGGCCGAGATGGATGTTTGCATTTAATAATAGCCCCCACTGCTCCCCTGATAAACCAGTCATCCATCCCCCCAATCCCCCCCACCCCCCTAAAAAAGGAGAGCTGGGAGCCATTGAGGGAGGGTGAGACAGATAGATGAGGTGGAGCACTCTGCTGTAGTCCTGCATTAGCAATAGCTAAATATTTACAGTCCAGCCAAAGGCCAGGAACAGGTGAGGGCAGGGACGGTGGGAGTACAAGCACCAAACAAACAAAAAAATCCTTGAGAGGGGGGACAGGGCGATAGTGAGACGGCACATAGTAGGGAGTGACAGAAAAAAAACACACCAGATTCTAGTTCTAATCAGAAGGAAAGAAACTACAAAAAAGCAGGATGGTTGCCAAGCAACAGTGCAGCGCCACAGATAAGGCCCGTTAAACATTCTAGCTGGCATGTGTACATGGAGCGCTTATGTCAATGGCTAGATTTAGCAGGTGTGAGAGAGATGGTGCCTGCAAATGAGTGAGAAAGAACGGTGTGACCACGTATGTGCACCGAGAGCGCAAGTTCTGGCTCCAGCTCAGTGAACAGGAAGGCCAGTAGGGGTCAGGGCATTTCTACGCACTATCTTGAGCCGGCAAGTGATGTCGGCTCACTCTAGATCCCGAGCGAAGACAACGACAGGGAGGAACAAATAAAATTTTAACTAATTGCCTGTTACGGGCTCCTTCCCTCCTCCAGCTCCCTCGGGCTCAACAGGTTAATGTGCATCTCTATGGAGATTCAGCGGGCCACTCTAAGCTCTCAATCAGGTAGGAATGAGGAAGCACTTTAGAGAGCACCTCCATCCACTTTTACCCTAATGAGCTTCAGCACAGACCAAAACAACATCATGCTGGTTCCCAGGCTTCTATTCGAGAACAGCGGACCTCAAATGGATTTCTTTTTCCTTTTTTTTTTTAATAAATAGAGATGGAAAAAACTGCAATTCATGGCAAGATTAAGATGAATTAGAGGAATTTAACAATGCGATATTGAAAAGTCCCTCTAACGTCTAATTCCTGAAAAACAATCATCTCAGATCGACCAAAACATGCCAATTTATGATAGCCCATTTTTATATGCTTCAAATGCACAATTCATATACAAGAGTCCAAGAAAAAGAAAAAAACGGCAAAAAAACAAAACTAAGAAAAACCTAAAAGATGAGAAAAGAAAGATTGGGAATGTTAGGAGAGAGTATTTGGATGAAAGAGAATGTAAACATTAAAAAGTAAAAATAAACTTCAAGCATGGAATGAATCATTTGTAATATGAAATTAATGAAAATGAAGCTGTGAATGTGAAAGATATAAATAAAAAAAAAAAAAAAAAACGTGTCTGGAAAAAAAAAAAAAAAAGACAACCATAGACCTCAAAGTCAAGATGAAACAGGATGGGACTTCAGGGAAAATAGTCTCAATAGCTTGCGAGTTTCTGATGACATGCGAAATTCAGCTGGAGAGCAGGATGTAAAGAAAAAAAACATTTCAAAAGATAGATATAAACAAACAAAATCACCACATATGTTGGCTGTGATCCTTATGTTATGAAGAAGAGCAATTTTTCTACTGAATTGAAAGACTTGCCTGCCATTGAGGTGGTAGATATAGAGAATGTGAAGCTGCCGTCACGCCGTGTTGAGTTCTAGACTGGTTTGTTTATATCACGCTGCCTTTCTGCTAGTGATATTAGGGCAGTATTTTCATTTTCTGTCATGATTGTGAAAAATGTCATCATTGTGGGTCATTCATGCTGAATCAAGAATTGCAGTAGGAACTCACTTCATCGTTCAGGGAAAAAACTGGACGGTGTAATAGAATTTTCGCCTTTTCTACGTGTAAAAACACTAAGGGAAGCAGGTTGAGGAGGTGACGGGAAGACAGCATAGCAAAACTAATGATGTCACTGATTGAACCCACTGCCTATCAGTCAATAAAATAATCACTTTGCTAAGTGATTTTGAAAGTTTTGTATTTTGTTTGGTTTAATAATTAACATTACATTTTTTATGACTCTCATTTGCTTGTGAATCAGCATAACTTGCACGCAGCCACTTCAAAACTGTTCACGAGCTTCTATGGGTTTGATTTTGGTTGTCATTTGTTGAAATAAATAATAAAATAAATAAATAAATACAGTCTCTGACCGCTGAATCCTATGATTCTCCTCTGTGGCCATATGGGAAAGTGAATATTTATAAAGACAACATTAAAACTACAGTTACATTTACACCCTTCCAACAAAGAAAAGGATCGACTTCTGTCAGCTTGTTGAACACATTTTTTATTTGGACATTTTCTACCATATGCTGGCTGAAGCAGCAGCGCGTGACACTGTTTTCACGGCAACCAGATCAACATTGTTAACTGAATTTTACAAAACTTGGTGAAAACACCAAATGATCATGCAATGTGATAAAATAGCTTCTCTTTCCTGCAAACGATATCATGAAGAATGAGAATATTTAACCAAGTCAAAATCAAAAAAGGTAAGCAGGTATCCATATTATTTTAAGTGTCAACACGCAAAATGCTATTAAAAAGCGCCAACTTTTAAAGTTAAAAAACAATAAAAGTTACGTGAACAATAAAAGCTAATTGTGGTTTCTCGGTTTGCTCAACCATAAACGACAAAAAACATAGGAATTTTAAATTTGCAATAGCGATTCTTATATAGAAAAATCACTTCCTGCCCTCCAGCCACATTTCACAGCCTCACTGATGTCATGTGCAAACAACCTATATGGCAGATGGTTAAAAACAAGAGAGGTTGGTGACATTTTAAAGCAAATATGCACTTTTTCCCATTGGAATAATGTGTACATACAATGGTTATTGATAGTGTTTTTTGCAGCACTGGAAAGAATGATTAAAGAATGATTTTAGTTACTAGTTCTCAGTCATATAGGACATTCTCATCCATCCTAGGGCTGCACAATAATGCTTTAACTGATAATGATACGATTATGTTGGTCAAATTATAATTGTGATTATTAATCATGATTGTTCTCATTTGAGAAATTTCATCAGAATTATTACACTTCAATGCAAGCACAAATCAAAGGAATATAACTTATAATATCTTAATGGAGAACGCTACACTCCATACATGTTTGTTTGTTTTAAGAGCATCAGCAATTTTATACAGTGAAGAGACCGTGTACACTTGCGACGTTGGGATGATTATATAAAACCTAGGAAGAAAACCTATCCATTTACAAGAAAAGTTCTGATTGACAGATTTAAATTCTTGACATCTGGCAACCTCAAGGATGAAAGCTAGTGGAGGTTTGTTCACAATGCACGATAACGGAAACGAAAAAATAAGTCTTTTCAGGATAAATAACCAATATCACAGCGTACACAAGAACAGCAGAAATCTTGATCATGATTTAAATATGATGAATCGTGTTGCTCTATTGTAATGCACTGTACTGCTATCATCCACAACATGAAAATAATCACCGGTGTTGGCGAGAATTCGTGCACATATGAATATTTCACAATAAACAGGCACAATTTATGTTTCATGCCGACTTTAAGCAAACTTTAAACAAATGAAATGCACTCTCTGCTTACCTGGTCCAGCAGACGGGGAGCTGACAGTCATACCCTGTAAGTTTCCATTCCTGAGGAGGGATGGGGACTTCTGAATCCCCAGACTGCTGCTACCAGCACTCACCGCTCCCACACCTCCAGTACTGCTGACGGTGCTCCCACGGCAGGACATGGTGCTCATGGAGGATGGCGAAGGAGAGGTGGACGAGGGCATTGTGGATCCGTGCTCTCCCGTATCAGTGGTTTTACTGTCCTGGGTAGTGAAGCACGGTCCATACCGGTTCCTCCAGTTCCCCCTCTTCTTTTTCTTCACTCCATCCTCACCTGTAGATGAAGACGACGTTGCAGAGGAAGAGGACGAGGAGGGCTGGGGTCGTTTGTAGCCGGCCGAGGCCAAGCCACCCAGTTCTCCGGCCGAGTGACAGTTCTCGTAATGCTTACTGGAGCTTTGGGGGAGGGACATCATGCTGAAGGTGTTGAGAGCCACCATGCCTTCAGAGGCTCCACTTTCCGTACCACCCTTCACGTGGCACCGGCCAAAGGATGGAGGCGTGTACGAGTCTCCGGCCCTCAGGCTGGGATCAGAGAAGCTGAGGAAATCAGATGTGGGCTGAACCACAGACCCACTAGTTGCTGATTTACTGCTGCTGCTGCTGCTTCCTAATAAAAGACCTGAGAGAGAAAAAGGAAGAGATAAAGATAAAAGCACCTTAATGTCACAACCACATTAACAGACAGCATAAACCAACAGAGGTGGCATATGGTCATAAAACGAAGGCATTTTTGCAGCCACAATTTTTAAATACACAGCCGAAGCTCAGAACTAGACAACAGCGCTAGTCATCTTTTATATTAAGAGCTTGTAATATTGTACCCCAAAAACCATTATAAATTCTGTGCATAACAGTTTAGCCAATTATGTTATATTATACACTACCATTGCTAAAAGGGTTGGCAAGACTTTTTACATTTTTTTAAAAACAAGTTTCTTATGCTCACCAAAGCAGTATTTATTTGATCAAAAATATAATGAAGTGGAAATATTGTGAAATATTATAATCTTAAGTAACTAATTTTAATATATTTTAAACATTTTTAAAATTAAAAAATTATGACAAGCTGAATTTTCAGCATCATTGTCTCCAGTCTTCAGTGTCACATGTCAAATGTCTTTACTCTCACTTTTGATCAATTTAATGCATCCTTGCTGAATAAAAATATTTCATTCAAAAAACAAAAAAAAAATCTGAAATGTTGAATAGATATGAGGATCAATGACCTAATGCTATTTTTTCCCTCCTGAACTGGTATTCAAAAAAATATATTAAAAATGGAATTTAAACACAATGACTAGACTTTACCTCTTAGATGAGAATGTTTTTAGTTTCAGAATCAATTCTAAAAAAGTGTTTGAGAATATTTTTGAAAATAAGTATTTCCTGAAGAAAATTCCATAATCTGGTGCACTGGTCAAAAAAACAAACAAACAAAAAACACATTAAGCCAAAAAATCAGGTATGTAGGCAGCCAAGAAGGGTGACCCAGATCTAGGTGTTCATTCGGACGCTCCCCTCAGGCAAGGACTCGTCCTTTAACCAAAGCCAGAGAGACAACTCTGACGTGCATGTTTTCACAGCTGTGGCAAGAGGCTGCAGAGGCTTTACTTCCCAATTTTACCATGCAGTCTATCCCACTAACATTTAAACACACGGAGCTTGCACACCAATTAGCATGTCTCTAAGATAAAGCAATATTACAAAAAAAGTCTTCCTACATTTTATTCCTGGATCCTAGAATAAGCACTGCTATCCATTTACTGCCTGAAGAAGAGCAAAACAACTTAAAATCTTAAATCCCGTCTCAAAGATTATTACTTTTTATCTGCCGTTCTTATATCAACAACAACAATATTCTCATAAGCGGCAATATACAAAACTTTACATATTACCACAGCTCTCCGTTATTGTCAAACACAAAGGGCTCAATTTAATAAAAGATTGCTGATATTGTAATCTCTCATATACTTGGGATATTACATCAGGGTGGCCGAACAGAACAGTTGTGTGGCAGGGTCTGTGTCAGGTGTTGTCACAACAGCCCAGATAATATGACAAATTCTCAGTCAGAAGATTAGACTTCATAGTTAATCTCCAACATCTTTTGATCTCATTGTGCTCTGCTGAGAAAACACTGCGCTGTTTCTTCTTCCAGGGTTCCTTGAAGTTTGCACGCAACTCCAGCAAGGAGGCCCCTGCCACACTTTGACACATTAATGATTAGTCTGAATTTTCCAGACGTGACCTCTGCTTCAATCCCTCCATCACGGCTTGATAGCAGAAAGGAAGGGAACATGCTTCTCTTCTGACTCCCAAATCTCCCTCATAACACACATAAACACTGTCACACACACACAGACGCCACCCACAGCACTGCTAGTTCGGAAAGACTTGCCGCTCCACATTACAGCGGCAGCCAGCCAGACGACAGCCTTATCGTACACACATGCCAAGCTTACAGCTTCTGGCTTCCATCCAACTCTATCACAACAGACTAAAAATGTCACACACAGGAAGTCGACACGAGACTTGAATCTGGACGTTCAATTTAGAAACATGGAGAGGGTGTTTACCAATTCACTTCCTCAACAATCTGAAGTGAAATTTAAGTAGACATGCTTGAAAATCTCACCTTGCTGAAAAGGACTGGTCGAGGAAGGGGCCGTGGATGAAGTCGCCGTGGTGACCACAGGACCGTGGGGTTTGCTCGGCATTGATTTGCGGCCCCTGGACCCCGAGTTTGAGCTGGTGCCGTGACTGCTGGACTTCTTGCTTTTGCCATCTGAGCTCTTGCCATCCGATGAGCCGCCATCCTTGGAACTGGAACTGGAGTGAGATGGAACTTCCTGGAAGTTGGCATTGGTGAAACGGCCTCCGTTGTCATCCAGTCGCTTCTGAGTGGAGGAGATAGAGGAGACGCTTCCGCCACTGCTGCTGTTGTAACTCTGTGGCCAAGGAGATATTGTACACATGGGAAAAAACGTTAAGAGTGCACTTTTTTTTATTAACATTTGACAAATTCTCAGGCATCTATGCTTGTCAAACAGATAGGTGGACTCACCTTCTCAGAGGTCACCATCAGTGCTGGCACCAGGGAAGGCGACAGCTCCAAAGCCTTTTTGTGCTTTGGTTTGTGGCGATCTCTTTCTTTATGTTTCTGTGATAAAACAACAAGAAAAAAAAAAAACTTAATGAAGATGGTACAGCAAAGGTTTGGATTGAAGCCAACACACCTTGGGAAGGTCTTTAGCCTAGACTGTAATTTCTGAAAACAAAGAGACAGAAAGATGGAAAACGCAAAAAGGTAAAACAATGAAAGTCCCATTCTGAACAAGTCAATCGTTTTGCATGGACTCAAACCCGGCAAGGAGAGCCACTTGTGCTGCCCATGAAGACCTTCCTGTAAAAATAAAATAAAAGGGTATTCCTCTGGATGGGAAAGGTTCCACATTGCAGGCCTGACCAGAGTCTACTGCAGCTTAATTTGCACCCCAGTCTAGTGCCACGCTCCACACAGCTCTATTTGCGCCCGAGAAACGGGAGCGTGAACAAATTTACACCTCGCACTCCAATCGAACACCTCCAACCTCTCCGTTTCTGTTCTTAAGAGCATATCTGTAAAAATATGCAGTGATCCTGAACCATTCGTACAGAATATTTACAGATTCCCCAGTGGAGCGATATACAAACGTTCATCTTTTTTTTTTTTTTGCCCCTTTCTATCATCGTCCAGCCATTGTCTCATTTAGAATTGACAATTATTCTGAACATAACGGTTTCTGCTACTTCTCTGCGCAAGTGGCGGTGACAATTCCAGAGGCCCTCAGGCTCAAGTTTTTCAATGAAAATGAAAATGAGCTTCTGCTTCTTCTATACCATTTACCATTTTCCAGCATATACCATTTTAAATGCCATTTTCTTAGAACAGAAAAATCATACATACTTGAAATGAAGCTATTGTATAAGCACCCTGGGATTTTTTTAAGTGGTTGGAAAAGATTGTATTTGTATTGAATATGCATTGCTATTGTTTTCATTGGCAACCTATATATCCAAAACAAATGTATTGTAACTATTGTTGAGTTAGACTTCAAAATTATGTACTTATGCTGCAAACCACATAACAACTTTAACCAAAAAGCCCAGCAAAATGACAAGATTATTGTAGTGACATCATAATTAAAAATATAAGAGCATTTACAGAAATTACAAAGCTTTGTTATACCACATTTGCTCTAGAAGAAAAGTGCTAATTTTGAAAGGATGCAAAGACAAGACTATTAGTCTTAATTAACATTGTTTCTTAAGGTGTTGACAAGGCACTGTTATGAAAAAAAAATAATCTGACTACTTGGCTTTGATTATGAATGGAGAAAAAAAAATACACAACAAAATAACTGAACTGAAACCATCTAGATATGTAGACCCTTATATAATGACAAAATGCAGGTAGGAACTGCTGTTTACTGGTCTAATTAAATTTCTGACAAACATCTTGCAAGAGTTTGACATAAGACGACAGCTATCTTAATTATACAAAGATGAATAGTTCAGGCAGAGGTGACTGCAAAAGAGAGAGAACAAAATGCCAAGGCATTTATCATAATTCATCAATGCCTTCAGCAGATTAGTGAAATGTAACAAATCTCTTTCTGGACGAACAAAGAAATTACTCCTGAGGCTTCAGGCCAAGTATTAAAATTCAACTACAGAAACGAATAAATATAATAAATCTTTGAAAAAAAAAAAAAAGTTTAAATACAAAAGAAAAAAAACTAATCATCCAGAAAACAAAGCTAAATCCCAAACAGATCAGAATTTAAGATATGTGAGGCAGAAGGAGGAAGAGAGATTGAAAACATCATTTTATACCCAGATGCCGCTCTCGACGGCCTCTCAGAGCACATCTGAACTAGCTGCAAATTGAGAAGCTTTTAGCCTCTATTGTTGTTTGGCCCTGGGGTTTGGAATTAGCTAGGTATACATCTGAGCCCCCCGACCTTTGACCTGGGAATGTGGAGTAAGGGGGATGGGCCCCCTTTGCTAATGCAAATCAGGCGTCGTAACAATAGCCATGGTGGAGCACAGAGCACTTCACAACACGATCTTCAAGAATACAGCTCCAACCCGGATCATTGTTCATGTCAACCCCTCTCGATGCAGAATAAGGCGAAGAAGTTAAATATCACAATAATTCTGGGAGAAACGGCTTTAAATGGCATCTCATATTTAATCTTTTGCTGACCTAGATTATACGGGCTGCAGTCGGTCTTTGAGCAGCTTAAAAGAGCACCATCCGCTCCATTTTAGTTCGCATTTCCAATGCAAACTCATTCAAATAATTAGTGAATGTGTGTCAAATAACCAACAGCATCAATGTCTGACCTGCACTCCCTGCTGTAAGTGCTCATCTGACTATTGTGAGCATTCAGATTAACATTTAAATACATGAAGTAAATACAGTCTGATATTTTCTTCACATTACTTTAAAATGATCTATGATGATCAAAATAATGAACTTGTTTTAATTTGCTAAAAAGCAAAATATTTATAAAAAACAAAATGCATGTGTGGTTCCACACTTTACAATTAAACTGACTATATGTTGGTAAGCATGTAGAACAGCAAAAATCCACAAATATCATATTTTTTTTAATTTAGGGGATTAAAAAAAAAAAGACAAAATGTCAAAATTATATCACTGTTTGAAAACTATTGAACAATTATTAAATGAAGACAAAAAGGTTCCCAACAGACCATTAAATAATAAATAAATGTAAATCCTTCCGACAAACTTCAAAAACTGAAGAAAACAACAAAACATATAAACAAATGTTAAATCAACACAGAGTCATTTAAATGACCTGGTTCATATAGAACAAATCAGACAAGCTATCGCTGATTAAGACGGCTGTACAGAGGCTGAGAGTTTGAAATATGAGGCCAGTGGGAGCTGCTTAGGGACAGGCACAAAATTATCAATGACGATGGATAAATGTGATGAGCTCCTCCACACATTTCACACTATGAGGTCTGCTGGATTAATATTTCAGATACCACTATTATTACAGTAAGAAGAGAAAAATACAGACAAGAGGCACAAGCAAACTTTTTTTTTTTTTTTTTACATGCACTACAGATCATCTTCCACCGTTACATACCCATTTACTGATATGAGGCCATGTTACAGGACCTATGCTTAATTGAATTAAATGGGAAGGCGAGCAGGGCTAATAATGCTACGTTTCATTCGGTATGGCTGCGTATAGAAAATTAGTGGAACAAATGACTACACTACCTATAAATACTGATTAAACATACTCTGTGGAACTAATGGCCATGACGGATGCTTTTTCTATGCATACAGCTCTCTTTATGTTGATAATTTGTGGCAGCATCAAAATACTAATCACTTTGAGTGATAAAAGGCACTCTTCTTCCTCCCATGGCTTTAAAAGCTCTGTGGGATTTAAAAAAGCGTGTATGCGAGGGTCGACACATGGTGACAGTGGCTCTTGTAATTTGCATATTTCGGACAAACAAGAGTTTTGGTTTCGTTCGTTTACCTCATAGTCTGAAGTCGTGAGGAGGGGGGCATCAATCACACATGGCAGGAAGTGAGGTAGATCTGGAGGCTGCCTTACCTTCTTTTCCTTGTCATGGTGCTTATCCAAAGAGTGAGTGGAAGAATCACTTAAGCTTTGAGCCCTACTACCACGGCCTTTGCTCCTTCTCTAAAAGGTGAAAAAGGAACTTCGAGTTACCATTTAAAGTCTGTCCAATTACCTTTTTTTCCTATTTCTCACTTCTCTCTCTTCTAGCAGCAATGAAAATAGCCCTTACTGAGACAAAGGAAACAAAGAGAAGACAATTACGGAAAAAGAAGAGGAAAAAAAAAACATTGTCATGACAACCAATCAGGATTTTTATATATATATATATTTTAATTACTCCATCAAAAACAACTTGCATGAGTTCAAGTCAACCTATGGTAATGTTTGTTTGATTTAATGCCATGCCAGCATCCAAGGCTACCTTATGTATGGAAATGTAGGTCGGGAAAGCCAAAGAATACCTTGATATAGACACTTATATTGGATTTCTCTATACAACTTCAAATCAACAACATTCTCCATGTACCAACAGAAACGGCTGATTTTATTTTAAGAAGAAAAATTATTATATATTATATATATAAATTTTACAGTCTCTAAAGCTGCAATTGACAACAAATGCCACAAATATCCTCAGGTCACAAAATGGTCTTTGTTTACCAGCAGCCCACTGAAACAAAGACCTACATGGAAAAGTCAGGGGTTAGTAGCCAGCTATTGAACTATTAATCCAAGAGACTGTGCTGATGCTGTCAGTCCATTAACATGGTGACAGGGAGACATGGTACATCCTGCAGAAACATCATGCTGTCATGTACAATAGAGAAATCACCACAATGGATGATAAACAAAACAAGCAACGTATTGTCACTTTATTCTAATGGGAGATGAATTTTTTTTATACAAATATATATTTACATTAGGGGTGGGCAATACAGCCTCAAAATTACATCACGATATTTCAACAATATTTGCGATAATGATATTTATGATGCTATAGAGAAAAATATATGGAAAAACGTTTTATTGGTGATTGCAGCTGGCAGGCAGCAGCATTTATTAGTGCAAACAAAATGAAGAGCATTTTCCATCCTTTTCCATTGAGCTACTGTTATTGATGACAAAATACCTAATTCAAAGAGTAAATCTATTGTCATAAGGTGGCAGCAGCAAGTGCAATAGTATACCTTGGGTCGAGCTTTTTAATAGAGATGCATAAATTGCAATTTTCTTGGCCGATACCTTTTGCCATTTCCGATTTTCTTTCTAAGATCTGCAATTAACAGCATTACAAAAAAGTACTTTTCTTCTAGGCAAAGTTTTATTTTCATAAATAAAAAAAAAATGCAAACAATAGCACGAATAAATGCAATAGGACAAAGAGAGCTTTGAAACTTAAGTTTTTCAGGTTAAGTAGGTCTTTATTTAGGTAAAAAATACTACAGAAATTAAAGTAATCAAATGTAAAATAATACATCCAGTGTTATTTTACATTACATTAATTTCTGTAGTCTTCTCCGTAAAAATTAAATACAGATTAATGCTTACCTTTAAAGTTATAAAACATATTCAGTCAAGAGCAGAAAGTGAATTTCTTTGTTTTTTGATTAACATGACAGACAGCAGCAAGAATATTGGACTTCTGTCCCTCTTTCTCAACTATTTAACGTTCCAAAACTGACTGTGTTTAACTGGATACTTGCCAAGACATTTTGACATAATTTTGTACGCATTTAAACGTTTTAGCGCAGTAAGCCACTCATTTTAGTACTTGTGACTAGAAGCTGTTTGAGACCGAGAAGCGGCTTGTGTGCTCGACCAATATAGATCAGTGGTGGTGTGAGTGCGAAACCTGCGGGAATTACTAAAATTATGCGCAATACAAGCACTATTCAACTGGAGCAAATGAGATGAGTGAGAGAGAGGAGGCAGCAGTGTGTCACTTCGCCGTCGTAAAGAAGAGAGCGAGAACGTGCGGCTGGCCTTATTGCCTGTGCTGCTGGTAACAAAACGGATCGGTTCAGAATCGGAAAGATGTGACCCTGACCGGTCAGTCACCTATCAGGGATGGTCATGAGGAATATCGGTCAGTGCAATTGCATTTCGGCCAAGTGATGAAACAAGTTTTTTTGTATTTCCACCTTTAACGGTAACAGTTTCTTGCATATTTTGCCAAATATTGTGCTTAATTGTTGGAGGTCTGACCTCGTGTAATCAAACCACTTCCATACTATTGAAGTAGCTCCCTGTTTAGGTACTAAATCGTCATCGGAGGCTGACACGCTGCTCTTACTCTCAGACAGGTGTTGTTCTTGTACGCTCTAGGGAATGTAAATGCGCAATACGTCATTGCGTCACTATATCATTGATATTGCGAGATGACACTTTTTTTATAATGTAAAAAATTATACCCGTATTATCATGGACGGTATGATATGGCACACCCCTAATTTACATAAATGTACACTACCATTCAAAATGTTGGGGTAAATTTTTTTTGCTGTCACTTTTGTACAATTTATTGCATCATTACTGAACTTCTTTTTTTTTTTTTTTTTTTTTTAAAAAACCTTACTGACCCAAGTTTTGAACAGTAGTGTATATTTAAAAATATAATTATTTTAATATATATTTATATATTTGAAAACCACTGATGCCAAAAAGCCCAACTGAAACCATGAAAAAAACATGTAAAATATGAATGAATGCATAAAATCACAACACAAAACAATTTGAAAAAAAAAAAAAGGAACAAAACATGAAATTTGCAGATTCTAGAGTCTATTCCCCAGTAACCAGAGTAGTCATAAGTGCCTGAATGAAATAAAATGGTGTATACATAAATAAACATCACGATGCTTCCATCCTCAACTCATTACAATCCCCTATGAGAACATCACAAAGCACTGGCCCTGCCTCCAGCCCCTCACTCAGAAAACCTGTAGAGGACTAGCAGTATCTGAGAAGCCTTTGTTGAGTGGGAGGATAGACACACACACAGCACGAATCTGAGAAGCAGCAGGGGGCTGTGGCTCTAAAGCTCAGTGTAGCTCTAGGGCTGGAGTGAGTAAAACCCCTTGCCACACACACACACACAAGCACACACACACAAGCACACTAAGGACCGAGCAAAGCTGGACGGAAAACCACAGGCCGTTATGCTGTCACCGAGAGCTGCCACTGGGCAGTCCCTGTATCTCTCTGAAACCTTAGCCCTCTTTTTCTGAGAGGGGTATTAAGACAGAGTGAAGGGGGAAATGCAGGAAAGAGGGGGGATGATGGGAAGGAGAGGAAAGGAGAGCCACAGACAAAGGTCCAGTGAGTTGCTGTTGATTGTCAATGAGATTAAGGGGTTAAAGGGTTTGAGGGAGATCGAGGTGGGGGCGGCAGGGGCCACTGGGGGTGGACGGGGGCTTATGCCACAGCTCAGCTTTCAGCAGCTGTAATTGGACCAGGAGTGCCAGACATTCGAGAAATGAGAGATATTCCAGATGAGGGAGTGTCTTTTTCGAAAGCCTGGTGAGTTCACGTGCGATTCTGGATGCACAATAACAGCTTGAACAATGATGATATGGTTATAAAGATGTGCTCGACATGAGTCTTTTATAGGTGAATGTACAAATCGGTTACTTGAGTGCTTTGGAAATACACTAGAGACATGAAATATACCTCAATATATGAGGCACTAATGACAAGAGACACATACGGTGACCAAATACTAATTGACTAGTAAAAGGAAAAAAAACACTAGGAAAAAAAACACATACACTCCCGTTTAAAGGTTTGGGGTCTGTAAGAGTGCTTTCACACGCAAGCACTTTTAGTGTGCAAACGGGTCCCACTAACGTCAGAGTTCAGTTCGTTTGGATGATGTGAACACGGTCTTCCGAACTCAGGTGTGCGCCCACGAATAGAGCCCATCTGCCTTAAAAGGTTGGTCTGGGGTACAGTTCAAGTGAACTTCAGTATCCTTCACTGCTGATATGAATGCAATTATAATAAAAATCGCAGAAGTGATCCACTGTTGATGATGTATGAGTCGTTAAAACTGTGCTTGTGTTTGTTCTCACTCACTTTCCTGACAAGCACGACTGAAGCACTGTAAGCAGAGAGAATGTATATCACATTTCTGCTTGCAGTCAGCCCAAATACTTTTGAATCTTTAGAACATAGCACGTAGACTCAAATGCTGTTACTAATGCTTTGAAAACAAAACCAAAGGTTAAAAAAAAAATATATAAAAGCGAGGTGAGCAACACTATGCATTTTGATGCCTTCTCCTGCATCGTCGTTACCATGCAACAGGGGTAAACTGCTTTGTTAATGGAAACGAACCGCGATCGACTCATATAATATAATGTGAACAATCCAGTGGGGAGCAATCGAACTTGGCTTCAGACCAGGCAATCGAACCAAGTGTGAAAGCACCCTAAGATTTTTCTCTTATGCTCACCAAGGCTGCATTTATTTGATCAAAAACACAGTAAAAACAGTAATATTGTGATAGTTAAATTTGTTTTTTACTGTTTTAATATTTTAAAATGTAATTTATTCCTTCAATAGCAAAGCCATTACTTCAATCTTCAGTGTCACATCATTCTAATATGCTGATCAAGAAACATTTTTATTATTATTATTATGAAAACAGTTGTGCTGCTTAATATATGTAGAAACTAATATTTTTTTCCGGATTCTTTGAAGAATAAAAAGTTCAAAAGAAATGCATTTATTTGAAATAGAAATCTTTTTAAATGCAGCATTAAAAATGTATTTACTGTCACTTTTGATCCATTTAATACAACCTTGCTGAATAAAACGTAATTTCTTTCCAGAAAAAATTAAATCTTTTTAACCCTAAACTTTTGAACGGTAGTGTATCTATATGTACATGCACATCATAAAGATATTACACACTTCCAGTACTGCAACTTTTATTTATAGACATCATAAATGCTTTAATACAAAATTACAGAATTTCTGTAATATGAGTGATTAAAGGCATAAATGCTGTGGGATCCGCAGCAGCGGTGCTTTGTGTCAAGGTGTTAGAGTTAGTATAGCATGGCTTAGAAAAAGCAGATTCTTACCAGTTTGCTGTAATGGTACTTGCAGTATCCACAGTATTTCACATTATCAGCATCTGAGCCCTGTTCTTCACACAACAACCCAGCAAACTGAGCGCTACATTCAAAGACAGAGAAAATGCAGCTTTAAAAAGCCTGTACACAATGCAGATTAAAAACAGTTATATTTCAACTATTTGTCATTCAATTAAAGTGATTTCATTCAATTTATAAAGGGAAGTTTGTAGTTAAAGGGTTAGTTCACCCAAATATGAAAATTCGGTGATTAATTACTCACACTCATGTTATTCCAAAACCGTAGGACCTTCGTTCATATTCTGAGCACAAATTAAGATATTTTTGATGGAATCAGAGAGGTATCCGACTCCTCCATTTAATTACCACTGTCAAGGCCCAGAAAGGAAGTAAAGACATTGTTAAAATAGTCCACGTGACTACAGTGGTTCAACCTTAACTTTATGAAGCGAAGAGAATACTTTTCGTGCGCAAAAACAAATCAAAAATAAGAACTTCATTCAAAAAGTTGTATACACAGTGCAGTGCTTCCGTGTTTACATCTGAACGCTGACTCATTATCGGCTGACTCCTGCATCAGCATCACATGTGTGTGCGTCGAGCTGCTCACGTGCACAGCGTAGGCCAGTTAAATTGCAAAATTGTTGCAATAAAATTTATTCAATTATGAATTAAATGTGAATGTGAATAAAATTACCTCTCATATACCTCTCGGATTTCATCAAAAATATCTTAATTTGTGTTCTGAAGATGTACGAAGGTCTTGCGTGTTTGGAACAAGATGAGGGTGAAAAATTAATGACAAATTTCATTTTTGGGTGAACTAACCCTTTAACATGGCTATTTCTATACATTTCACAGATTGCACAATTAAGGACATTAACATGCTTATGAGGACATTTAGCTGGAATATGAGGGCACTGCGACTCACCATGTGACATGAAAGGCCTGTCGGCACCCATGTTTGTTGCATGTCATGCAGGCTCCAGTAGCAGCTTTGCTCTCACGGCCCTGTTCCTCACAGATGTAGCATGTCTAGAAAGGAAAAAAAACAGTCAAAGTAATACAGAAAGCAGTTATTATGGTATATAATGCATTGCTGCACATCCCACAGCTTGTTTAGCGTGAAGGCTCTACCAATTTAACAAGTCTCTCAGAAGCCGCCCTTCCCAGCGCCTCGATTATTAGGCAAGTGATAACCATGCCATTTTAAATTGGCTCACAGTGAGGACTCAATTACCAACAGAGCTGAATCCATTTTATCCCAGATTTTAAACCCACTATTTCAAGCATGAGATTAAACTTGGCTCCTTAGTCCTGCGAGTCATCAGACACAGTATTGAATCCAAATCATATAACACTAACTGATTGTATTTTACTTATCTCCTGCATTGAAGGGCATCCATAGAAAACAAAACGTAATTAGGTTTTCAAATGAAAAATGAAAGAACTGTGTCATGGCATATCCCATTAGTACTAGATCTAACATTGTTTTCTTTACCCTCACAGTTAAGCAAAAACGTTGTGCTCACGTCTAAACATTTGGACTTTGCAAATTGCAATTACTCTTGAATTACAGTGATGCACAGGTATCCAATTAGAAGTAGTAAAAAAAAAAACTACACCTGCAAGTATCTCAGACCCCATCAGAACATATCAGCTATACAAACCAATCATTTAAGTCATTCGAGTTTACTGGATATTGACTATAGAAATCATTTGTTTAATACTTTCCAATTACAATTTTAAAAAATCTCATAAGTACGGTTGGTTCTTGTCGTTTCGGACTGTAAGTGTAAATTCCCATAACATGGAACTCAGTTTTCATTCATTCAGCTTTGGAGTATAATTAATGGCAACATTCTATGTTTATACAAGATTGATAAATGTAGCACTTGGTCCCTTAAGAAAACACATTCACAGTATAGGCCTAAACTCCTTACACGCATACTGTTTACATTGGTGAGCTGATTTATGAGGCTCTTATGTTGAGCCTTTGCTTTTCAATTGATATCCAGACTATCAGCATTTGTCTTTCAGAGGTTAGGGAACTTACCTTGTTATAACGTTCATGGGGGACAGACTGAAGCACAATAGGCTCCATGGTGGATACATTAGCGAACTCCACTTCTGGGATGTAAAGAGCACAAACCACATGGGCCCAACCTAAACAAGACACATGATATATGATCAGTAGATGTTATATAAAACAGCTAAGATTAAATTATTCCTTCATTTTTTTAATGGGAACTTGCTGTGAAGATGGAACTGGGCTTAGCTGCATAAAAAAGTGTGCTTAAAATACCATCCAATGGCTAAATAAAAAAATGATAAGCTAAACAATGTTTTTTTTTCCAAAAATCAATCAATTATCAATTAATTTAAATCTATCAATTAATAATAATAAAATATGATGATTAAAAGTATGTATAATACCATAAAGGAAGCATTTAAATTGAATATGTGTGTCTACTGAAATGTCACAAACATTTTCAGTCTTTTTAAAAAAAGAAAGACCCCACGTTCATTTGTTTGCTTACAGTCATGCCTATGGGGCACGCCTGGCTTCCTCCACAGTGTGAAAAACACTTATTAAAGCATGTGGGCTGAGTGTGACCGCAAAGACGAAACACCCAGGACTGGAAGAAGCAGAGGCATATTCTCTCCTGCCTAGCGTCTAGACCAAGTGTTGAACCATAGGGTGTCAGCCACAAGCACACGACATAAATATCATATCATATCATATAATTTCAGACTACTACTAACATTTTTCCAAACATCAACTGTCTTCTAACCACAAAACCCCTAAACTGAGGTGATTTAGATTTAATGACCATATCCTGCAATATGTTTTGTAAAAGGAGAACAGATGCTATTGATATCAAGATGAAATTTACCAAAAAGAAATGAGCAAATGAGTTCTGTTTATCCAGCGCAAGGGCACAATAACAGGCCTAAACTTAAAGGTGAACCCATGAACTGTCTTTGACCCCAGCCTAAAAGGACAAGGAGGTGGGTTTTGTTGTTTTGAAGTCACTCCAAGAATCCAGCAGAAGCCTATAAAACCAGGCAATAAAACCCAAGCACACCCCAAAGCACTTCTAAACCCCTCAAACAGAAGGGTGGCACACTTAAAAAAAAAAAAAAAAAGAAGAAGAAGAAAAAAGAAAAGAATGATTTGTCAAAGATGTCTTTAGCGGAGCATAAAGTACTCAAATAATCTTGTTCTGTAGCTTCAACAGTTAGACAAAATAAGTGAAATCTTTGTGACTAAAGCAACAGTAAAACTGAAAGGCTCTAGCAGAGAGGCAAAAATAGTCTATGAACATTTTAGGAGGGATGAGTTTTTCAGTTTATAATTTCCTTGCATGTGTTTCAGCATGCTGTTAGGCCAGGTATATGCCCCTGCTCCAGTGTTTTCATTTGGGATTATTCTTGTTTGCATAACTTAACAGTAGCAACACCTGTAAAAATCTCTCCATGTGCTGGTCTGGGGAACGTGGAGGTCACTGCTGCTGAGTTTTACTCCTCAGTTGGCTGAAACGTAAAAATTTCTCTAAAGCAACACCTAAATCTCACTTGGAGATCACTGCTGGTTCGAACAAGCTCTTTCTAAAATTTATGTTTCAGAATTCTTCACTCCTACTCGTAAATAATAGCAAAACATGGAATGCTTATCTCGAAGAATTTCAAAAGGCTTTACAAATTCAAGCCCAAAAAATAAGAAGAGATTACATGGTCAACAGCTAAACCATAAGCCTGGGGCAATGATGTTTCCCTCATGGCTGTTAAACAGCTCACCACCCCTAAAGATGGGGCATGGTCCCGCAGCTGTGTCCCATGCCATGTTTACAGTCTCTGAGCTGCCCTTGCCGTGAACCCGG
The DNA here is from genome assembly GCA_038088235.1 of Zacco platypus. Taxonomy (NCBI): domain Eukaryota; kingdom Metazoa; phylum Chordata; class Actinopteri; order Cypriniformes; family Xenocyprididae; genus Zacco; species Zacco platypus. Next base: position 12,754,228 of record CM076065.1, read on the forward strand.
AGCAAGAAGAAGAGTCGTCCCCTCTCAGCCCCACAATGACCCCGCTGGGACCGCCCACCCATAAAAACAAGGTGAGAGACAAACACGCACACTTCCTAACCCCCTTTGCTCAATTATTCTGAAAAAATAAACAGATAAATTCTGCCTTATGTACAAAATAAAAATTCAAACACTACAAACTTTTGTTAAAAGTTGTCAAAAGCAGTTTAGATCTTAAAAGAAGAAATATATAAATAAATTGTTCACAGTGAAAATTTCCCTAAAATCCATATTAAATTATTTTGAGGTGAGACATATGAAGATGCATATGACTAATTAACAGCTTATTGATGAGATTTGGTATTATCTTTTGACAGGAACATTTCTGTGATAATTAAAACTGCCAGAGGATATCAGTGAAATACTCCATACAAGAGATAATCAATTCACTACATTTTTTTTTCTTTGACTTTCATTAGAGGCGTCAAAATAAAAAGGCGTCATCCTCATCAGCACATATGTTCCTCTCAAGAGCTTTGCATAATTTTATCACCTCACAATAAAACTGGGCTGACTCTCCCCATTTTTTAAATGCCAACAATTTTCTTTTTGACTTGGAGATAATAGTAAAACACACAGTTAACCCAATAATTTTATTAAAATTAAAAAATTCACACAACCATAAAAAACTTATTTTATGCTGCTGGACTATATTTAGCTAGAGAAACCACAGTCTGTTCTTGCCAATAACATGTAGATTAGGGCCTAATGCTGGTGATGGGTTTTTCTCAGCAAGTGCAAAGTAAAAACAGTCAATATGAAGCTAGATGTCCTACCTCCATTATCTGTTCGTTTCAGTGCTCCGTCTTTGTGGGGACACAGCTCACACCTCTGTGAAGAGAGGAGAAATAACATGAACCCACACTCCATCCAACCATCTGCAGGCCAGACACAGCTCTGAGGGCTTTCAGGAACTCTACTTCTGACATGGACATCAAACTAAAGCAGAGTTTAGAGGTTAGACATCATTTTCGTCCTTGAAACTAGAGAACAGAGCATCTTGGCAAAATTGATCAATGAAACTGTAGACAAGAGCCTTTGATAGTTCATTGGCGCTGGAAAACATCCACTGCTGCAACCCCGAAGAGCTGCTTCTATATTCAAGGATAAAATAGGATCTGCTCTGCTAAAGGAGAAAAACTGGTTTAGACAACCGTTTTCTGAAGCAAATGACAGGACAAGAAGAAAAAACCCTTGGAATGTAAGATGAATGTTCAAATAAAGACAGTTACTACCCTTTTTGAACAACAAAAACAACAAGAGACGGTTGAATGGGTCCTAAAGAAATGGGTACTGACACATGGCCTATTACACAGCATATCATGCATATACACTATGACATTTCACTCATCTTTAAAGCCTTGAACAGGGTTAGATATCAGGGCATAACATTGTGCTTGGAACCATGCCGTTATTTGCCACATACCACTATGTTCAAAGTTTTTAAGCTTCTGCTCAGTCTGCTGTCCTCCTCCTCTTTGTTACAGGTGGTGGACAGTCCTCCTCCTTCAGGGGTCTGCCAGCTCGGCTTTCTCCCCCTCCACCCTTTAATCTTTGGGAATGAAGTGGCAGAGCAGGGCACAAATGGGGAAAAAAATGGGCTCATTTTTAGTAAGTGGAGGAATGAGGACAAATCCTGAAATTTGGTTTCATAATTATGCTTTGGGAATACAAAACAGGTCTCCGGCTCAAATTTGTAATTTTGTTAATATTTTTCTGTAGAAGAGAAACATAAAAAGTGATGAAAGCCTGTAGAGGTGCCAAATTAGAGGGGTGTAAAAAGTGACTTTAGAAAAATGGCAGTATCATTATTTTACTTTGACTTTAGCCATCTTTATTTCATTAGCCTATACACCAACGGGTAAAATTCAACAAGATGAAAATGGAGCTGCTTTGAGATCCCCATATCTATGGAACTGAGCTATATAAGGCCTTTAAAATTTTAAAAAGAAGATTTTAAAAGGAAAGTTTATGAAGAATGAGGATCTAGAAGGATATTAAGATATATTGAATACTTTTAGAGTTACAGGCATGCAAACTTTGGAAAAGAAATATTCATGGCACTCAGGCAGATAAAGTATTAGTTGAATGCAAAGTGACCCACATTTGTTTTTTGACCACTGAAAATGTGTATAATTTACCAATTTGCTCATGGAGCTGCATTAAGATCTACATATCTCTGGGACTGAACCTTCCAGGGCATTCAAAATGAAGATACCAAAAGAAAAGTTTAAGAACCAGAACCTAAAATAATATTACGATATCTTTAATACTTCTTGAGTTACAGACATGCCTACCATTTTTGAACAGTCACCTTTGGCATATAATGAAACCAAGATTGCCAAAGTCAACAGATTTTACAAATAGACCTACCAATCGCTGTGTGAAAACAAAATAACAACGCTGCCATTTTTCTAAAGTCATTTTTACACTCCTCTAATTTGGCTCCAAATCTAAAGTGAAAACTGTCATTTTGACCCCCCTCTACAAACTAGTGGATTACTCAGTAAATATACATCGGTGACATTTAATATTTTGGCTTTCATCACTCTCTCTCTCTCTTAATAAAAATCTACAAAATCAAAAATTTGAGCAGAGGAAGTTTTTGAAATTTGGTTGATTTGACATGGAATGACTCTCCAGCAAGAAATCTTTTTGATTGCAAGCAATGATTTTCACAAATCTTTGGGTTTGGATTTGTTAGAAGTGGAAAAAAGGCCACAAAATCATTACATGACAAACCTGTGGATACAAAATAGGGAAGAAAAATCCTGTTCCCTTTTCAGAATAAGAGCAGTTGGCATTGAACAATGTATCTAACCTCATAAAAAGTTAGGTGGGATGCCTTGTTTTGGCATGTATCTATACCTTTCAACAAAAATACTTACATTACGGCTTGTGTGACAGATTTCCCTTTCTTGTGACCCACTATTCTTCTACTCTAAACTACCACTTAGGTATCATGCCTACCTGATAGCTTGCACAAGTCACATGTACAGCCATCAGATCGCTGAGCTCTCAAAGGAAACCGCTTTAACTACCAACCCAACTTTGCCTATCCAAAACAATTATGTTTCCTTTACCTCACCACCATCTTCTATTTATAGATATTAGAACAGCATTTAGTTTAAGCTACTGCATGTTTTATTATAAAAAAGGGGGGGTCTATACTCAGAACAATATAATTGAATACAATACATAATGCAAGAATGTTGAATATAAACAATGTGTTGGAGACTCTGCATTCATAATTGTTTTCTGATGCTACTCATATTTATTATTTGAAAATAATTCATAACAGAAAAAAGCAGAAATAAAGAAAACAGACTTCTTGTTTGCAAGTAATCACTATGTTACAACATGACAGAAAATGCTCCACAAATGGCCAAAACAGTGATTCAATTAATGACAGAGAAAAAAAAGGGGGAGAATTATGAGCTTTGAAGCTATATCTAAGCCATAAAGAAGCTTTTTGTACAATTCAGAACAATTCTGATATTTTCAGCTTAAACCTCTTACCATTCAGGCAAGTCAAAAAATGTTCAGTACATTATTAAGTCTGATAACATTGGTTATACATACAGGCCTAAGAGTCCTGCCAAGTCATACAGTTTTTTTATACATACATACAACCCACGTTTGCTGTTCGGTACACATTGGCAAATATGTGATTTAAAGTGTTTCAGCCCACTTCCAAACACTCATTTAAAACAAATACACATTTTAAAAGACCAGAGAAACTGCAGTCTCAGAGTTTATGCATAAACAACCTGCTTCATAATTACTAAACTGTAGAAGATGAAATTAATTCACAAATAAATAAAAATATATGAATCTAAAGTATGGACAAGATAATGAGGGGCAAAAAATGTGATTATATGACTGTATCTTAGAGCTGCACGATTAATCGTTAAAATATTGCAATCTCAATTCAAAAGCTCATTCAATCTTTTTCCTAAATGACAATTTGGCTATGTCTATTAATACTTTGAGAAGTACGATTACAGTAAACATTCAAATCGGCGTTGGCACTGCCACTCACAGAAAGCATCTGTCATGAAACAGCGTCACAAACAGCCTTTTCAACCACACAGTATCATTATTTCTGTCTTACAATAATTCACATTATGACAAGAACTGGGATAAAAGTTTATGGATATAAACACTGTTACAATCACAGACATATAGCGTCAAAGAGAGCGTCAAAACAATGACCAATCGAAGGCGTTTACGAATCCGCTCAACAGTGCTCAAGCATCACATTTTATAAAATTTAAGTACCGACGTGGTACCGAAGTCAGTACTTTTGACAACTAGCCTACAGTAACGATTAAGTATCAATTTTGTACCAGTAGCAATTAAGCAATTTAGTGACTTGAAATAAATGTGTGTCATTGAATCATTCATTCATGCTGATTCAAATGATTAAATAATGATTTAAATAATTCAAATAAATTATAAATCTTGGGAGAATCATGATCTCTATTTTAATTGATATGTGATTCACAATTTATCCAGAATCGTGCAGCTCTAAATACTAGGCTGACTAATGCATGTTAAAAAAAAAGTCCTTGAAATTATTAATAAATAAACAGTCAGTAATACAATAAAAACAAAAAGCAAATTACAAACAATAGGACAAATGCAATGGAAAAAAGATACAAATGAAACAAACATATTAGGCTGCTGTTACTCAAGACCTCATGCATGAATCCAACATACACATTCATACACATTCTTTTTTTCTCCCAGCTGTTCATGTTCACTAAAGACTGGGTTTACATCAATATGTTTGCAAGGTTTACTTTTAGTCATGTACCCGATGCTCAAAATTCACTTTGCTTGTCTGTGTTCTGCTCCGTGTCAGAGCACGGCCACAGAAAGCTACCTGAGGAACAGCGCAAAGTCTCCTTCACACTTTTTTCTTTGTAATATCAAGCACATCCCATTTTATGAAAGTCACATTTACATGCAAGTTTGAGCTTTTAAGGAGAAGTGAAAGTAGACAATGTGAAGGGATGGCAAGGGGTACAATAATTGATTTATATTATTTTCACAATCGTTGGAAGCCAAAAATCGAAATCGAGAGTTTCGATTAAATCGCATAGCACTAGTTCACAGACAAAATGTTGACAGAAATGAAATGTCCAAGCATACCCTGATCTTAAATGCACTATACTGATCTGACAAGATCAAACTGTCTGAAAGCCTAAACATCTATTCCCTGACCTTCAAACATGTTTAATTTAATGTGTCCCTCAAACAGAGTAGTAAAAAGTACCGACTCTGGTATTAAAATTTTAAAAAAATGTGTTGCTTTGAGCGGATTCATAAACACCCCTCATCGGATATGTCTGTGATTGGCTACAATGATCAATGCACAGGAGGATTTGAAAACACACAGAATTGTTTGAATTTGAAATCGTTTTGAAAGCGAGAGTGTTTGAAATCAGGTGTCTATCAGCGGACTGATCTGCAATAGACGTTTGCTTTCAAACGCTCCAGTGTGTATCTGTGCTGGCATTCGGTGAAGAGCATCATTGATGACTATTTACAATGTCTTTAAGCATCACTGAAGCCAATCACAGACATATCCGAAGAGAGCATCAAAACAACGGCCAATCAGAGGGGTTTACGACTGCTTAACAGCGCTCAAAGCATCACATTTTTAAAATTTCAGTACCGACGTGGTGACAACTGACAAGTCTACCCTCAACCTGACTACCAAAGCTTTTGACTAGAAAATTATAAGACAAGTTACAATTACCAGTTCAAAGTATCAATAATAAATGTTATTTGACAAATGGAAACTGAAAACAAATCCACAATATACAAAAGAGGAAGGAGACCGGGACTTCAGCAAAACAAATAGCCTGAAAGATTTGTATAAAGATGAGGAAACTCACCACCCTGGCAGCACGTTCCTGTGATTCACATTTCCTGCAGAACCAAGGGCCTGTGGGGACTTGGACAATTCCATAGCAGGCTGAAACAACAGGAATGAAGGACAGATGAGATGATGAGACTTTCTTCCAATTACTGTAAATCTGACAACTTTACCATCTCATCCTGTCAGGAATCGATTTAACATGGGTGTTAAAAATGATATTTTAAGAAATGTGTGAGATATATTTGTAGTGCAACAACATCGGGGTGTAAAATTAACACCCGCAGTCAGCCAACTGCGGGCAATTTTTGCACAGTTGTGGGTAACTCATGTGGCACGTGACTTGATTTGACAGGAAATGTTGTTGCCTGGATGCACTTGAAGAAACACACTAGATTATATCTTGATGAGCAGACAAAACAAAATGCAGCTTAAACAATTCACAGAACAAAAAGTGCGAAGTTTTCCGGTGTCACTGGTTTCAAAGCAGTTTGTTTTATTCATGAACATTCCAAATGAGTTTAGTTTGTTTTAATCTGAAGCAATGTTCATTTATTACAAGCATTTTTGACCAAAAAGAGATCCATGTTCACTATCAAGGTCAGGGAAAGGTGCAGAGAGAATGTTTTTTTTTTTTTTGTCAATATTATTTTATATATCTGCACTGAGAAAATATAAAATAGTTGATGGAAAAACTAGACATTTACCACTCATTTTTGGTGGACAAAATGTAATTTCTACACTCAAAATCATTTAAATACATGCAAGTATTCCAATTTCTGTTTCAGTTTTGAGCAAATGCGAATGAACATGCATTTCCACTTTCCAATGACAGACAAAAAACAAAGCAAAATGTTTTGCTGCATCCGTGTCACAAATACTCAAACAATAGCCAGCATTTCAGAAGGTAGTCTAAACACTAACAATTGCATCTTTCCACAAGTCTAAAGGTGACAACTTTACCCATTAGTACTGGATCACCTTCAGTGACCTAAAACAGATGCTGAAGAACGAACTGACAGCTCTGACACCAAATCCAGGATATAATACATCTGAACTGAGCATGTCAGCTATTCACATAGCATGTAGAGGTAACAACATGTTAGTCAAAGTTAATCAAGAAAGACTATTTCCATTGCATGTATGAATTATAAAATACTTCTTAATAGACTCAGGACCTCAATGTCAAAACACTAAACTTCAATGACAGCCTGTCAGTCTTTACAATAATGATTTCTACTTTAAATCTAAAACATAAAAAGTTGATTTTCAAAACTCAATTTGTGTTTAACACGTCTGTAAACACCGAGTTTCCCCCCAAAGACAAGTTTCTTGGAACTAATACATCTGTGTGAACTGTCATGTTTAAGCGACACGCAAACTAAAATAATACATGACAAATAATTACACGTGGGAAGACCAATCAAGATCCTGTTAAGAGTCCGGAATTTGTTGACAGCTTTGCTGACTAGCCATAAATGTGTGTTATCAGTCTAGCTGTAATGACTTACAGAGCTTGTCTCAATGTGACTCATCCGTTTCCATAACTGGGACTGACACGTTGTTGGTCCTGAGACAGTGGAGATAATGAACAACCATGAGCGACATGCTGTTACAGCCGTGTAGCGCTCGTGCTAACGCATAACATTAGCACACCAACAGGGCCTTCGGTGAACTGTCGCTTCACAACAACCGTCACAGCTTAAGAACGCTTCAAATTAACCGTTAAAATATTAAACAATTCCTTCCTGTCATTCCAATAACATAAATAAGCGCCAGTGGTTAAACTTAGATCATACTGGCTCTTCGTTGAGCTAAGCTAGGCTATGTTATGCTAAGCTAAGCTAATTCTCTCACCACAACAGAAGGGAACTTATCAAAACATCCGCCTGAAATATCTCCGTCCCTCAAGAAAAGCAAAAAGTGTTAATCGTATATTTACCTTGGTGGACGGCAACGTTACAGCCGTGACCGTCGCAGTAGACTAGGGGGTTTTCGGCCCAGCCTCTCTCATCCGAGCAGACGCAGCAGCCTCCGATCATCTCCTTCATATTAACGTTACTCGCCGAGTCGTCGTCTTCCTCTGCCAGATACAGCTCGCTGGATACCATCTACCATCAGCAGCGCACAAAGACCAACAAAAATGCGGTCGGGCGTTTGTCTCACGAATCCCTATCTCCCCTGAAAATCGTATTTTATGTCCCATTTCGATGAAAAGCCATATTTCAGTTGCGTTGTTTTTGAAGGCGGTATTTTTTTGGCTCAACACACAAACCCCGTAGTGAAGGCTCTCGGGATGTGGAGGCGCGTGTACGCGCATGCGCGGAAGAGCAGAACGGGGGAGGCAAGTGAAGTGGAAGAGGCCTCTCGGGGCTGTTTGATCCACGCGGCGAACGCCATTGAATTTTACCGCGAGCGGGGACGACGAGCTACAGTGCACCGCACTGATCTTGCGCTACGCACGATCATCTGGGAGTTTTGTTTTGAAGTTAAATTACGTTACTTTACAGAGTAGTGCGTACGTTCCACTTAAAAATGTAATGCAGGTTCTAATTATGCTGAAGTTGCGAAATAACTTGTCAAAATTAAATATCAGTGTTTCGTCAGTAGGTTACCCCTCAAGAATTAATTATATTAATTTTCAAACTTTATGAGCGGCACATATTTTCTTTAGCCTATTTAAACATTATAGAAGATAAAGGCAAAGAAATAAACTGCATACAATGGACTTGTGGCCTCAAAATGTATTAGTGGAGCTCGTTTAATCTTAATCGTTCTTATTTCAAATTTGTGGGAGATCCTCTAGAAGCGGTATAGGCATATCTCATATATAATGTTTAATCAACTTTGATAGGCCTGAACTGAAATATTTATATAGTAGCCTATGACCCAGTTAAGATAGGCCCATGTATCATGACATCTGTGGGACCACGAAAAACAAAAGTGCCGTTTAACATCTAAAAAATGAACAATGTATCGGGCATGTTTTTATCAGTGGTGGACAGTAACGAAGCATTTTTATTTCGTTACTGTCCTTTAGTCCATTTTTCAAGTATCTGTACGTTACTCGAGTATTTTTTTATTTTGAGCAACTTTTACTTCACTACATTCCAAAGCATAAGATCGTACTTTTTACTCCACTACATTTCATAAGACATGTTTACTCATTATTTTAAAATGAAGAAATCGTCACATGATCAGAAACGCAAAAGCGGTGTCCGATTCTTGCACGAACTCATTCTTTTCAATCGTCCTGTTGAATCGGTTCACAAATCACATTAAATGTATTGCAGCTGTTCTCGAGTCAACAACTCACTGATTCAATGATTCGTTCAGAGCGACTCTCCAGTGAACTCAATTTACAAATCTGACTGAAAATTCGCTAAGAACTGGGGGATCCTCTGAGTGCACGCGCGACTGATAGCGAAAAGTAAATTAGAAAACTTGAAATTTAGGTAGGGCTGCACGATTTAATCGCACCATACGAAAAAATAACATTGAACAGTGCTATGACGCGTTATCTTCTTCTGCTGCAGGGCATGTTTAGAGTTTCTGCGCAAGAGCGCCCTCTGGCTTTCAAATGGAGAAGCATTTACTACTGATCACAGAGCCGTACAGCTCTGACAAGCTGCGCATTAAATAATCGCAGTCTTTGCCAAATCGCGTGCGATTTAAACGCTATAAATCATTCAGCCCTAATTTTAGCGTTAATTATTGTAACTGAAAATCATATTTGGGTCACTGTCAGTTGTTTGTGAACTAAATCTGTGGAGACACACACACCAGCGTCTACAGATCTCAATTAAATTTTAAAACTAACTTGGTGCTTCAAATAACTGTTGTATCATTACATATTTAAGGTACTAGGTGGCAACAAGTGACTGTTAAACTATTTGACATTGAATGATTCATTGAAAAGATTTGTTCTAAAACATTGATTCATCCAGTAATAAAACATTGATTCATTCATTCAAAACCATTTTTTAAATAATTAAATTAAATTAAATATTTTTAAATAGTCTGCTGCAATTAATATTTTGTCCCCTAGTGAATAATTATGTTATTTTGTTTTATTGTCTGTTCAGAATCGTGGGATGATTGACCCTTTGCAAAGACAAAATGGCGGAATCGGGGTTATGGTTGGTCAGATCGTCTGTCAATCAAACTGTTTGCAAAGGATCAATTATGATCTCTATTTGAAAGAAAAAAAATCTTGACTCATTTTATCCAGAATCTGCAACGCTAACACAAATTAAAATAACACATGTATGTTCATGTTTCTTAAAATTGTATGTATATGTTTCGTCTGTTTTTATTGTTTTTCAACACACATTACATATTATGCTTCCACTAATCTTCCATCCATACTGACTGCTGGCTATTTGACAATTCATAATCATTCATAATTATTTTGAGCAATAATTATATAAAATATATAATATAAAAGTACATTATAAGTGGCCTATATAAAATGACAAAATAAACATTCATAAATCAGTCCTTTTTTTTAACTTTCGCTCAAGTAAAGTTGAAAAGGAGCACTAAATACTTTCACTTGAGTAATATTTTATTACCTACACGTATCTGTACTTTCACTCAAGTACTTGATTTGTGTACTTCCTCCACCACTGGTTTTTATGCGCCTTAAATCTTAGCGCCAAAACAGTGAATGTACAAATAAACTCTCATTAAAACCAAATAGCACAGACATTGACCCAACGATTCCCAGGTCCGCATTAAAAAACACAAACCTGTAATAGGCTACAACAGCCTTTTTGTATGTTGTGGAAATCAGGTTACGACATGAGTCGCTCATGCGTTTACTTTTTGCACACCATTAAACTTATTCTCAATTTAAAACTGAGGAGATACCCGATATAGGCTATCCCATTTTTAATGTTACTTCAATTTCTCAATTAGTTATAAAACATTATTTGATAGATGACACGAATAAATGAATCTTAACCCTTAAACTGAATAGTTCAGTTTAAAATTAATTATTTATATTAGCATTTTAACGTTTCATGCTCCATCAAGCTAATTCCGCAGTGGCAACAGCTTTGACAAGCCTGCGTTCAGTCGTTTCTGTTGAATTCGGCCTGTCGTGATGTCCATCAGAAATCTCTGATATGCTCGTTGGTGCAGTAGCCTACACAAGTCATTGAAAATAGGTTGCCCCCCGCGGACAGTAATATTAATATTAAAGCAAGTATACTCGATTAAATGATAATGAATTATTTGATTTTACACGTGGAATATAAAGTTCATTGATTAATAATAAAACGAAACACGTTATTAATTTGTATGAAACGTTCCAATAAATAAATTATCTATTGTAGAATTAGTCCTATTGGGTTTTCCCTGCTTCAGAGGTTAAGGTTTGGAGTTGTGTCTGATCAGTTTCACTCACTGGTTTGCAATGTTCGGACCTTTAATAACACCACGTGTGTTTAGCTAATTGAGCCACAAGATGCTGACAGAAAGATTCGAAGCATTTTTAATTATATTTATTTATTATTTTGTTGTGTGTGTGTTTGAACTACTCCATACCTTCACTCTTTAGAAAAAACGACTAGATTTATTAATAATGGACAAAGTTCTTAAATTCCACTACTCAACTATATGTTTGTAAATTTATTTATTCTTCAAATGTTAAGTAACATTGTTTTAAAAGCATACGCCTACAAGTAACGAATCTTTTCCTCCCTCTGGCTTAGGTTTCTAGACGCAAAAATATTCCTCAGGAATACATTTACACGGAGTTGCTTGGAATCCACAACAGCCTGATATCGAAGGCCCATAATCTGCAGAAAGTAAGTGACCTATCTAAACAAGCTGATGAAAGTCGCCTATTTAATATTTCATAATCGCATTTTAAATGCCCTACATATAGGATAGGGAATGTTGGATTCCTTTCGCATTAAGGTGCACACTGGTTTTGAGCTTAAATAATCTTCCGTAACGGTGTTAAGGTCTGTAACGAATGTCAAACAGAGAGGGTGAAATGGACGACGTGTTTTTTCCTGTCAAGGGCAGGGATGCTCCAGATCCGGAGTCGAACTGACAGGAAGAGTTTGCCTGTAGCACGAGTTTTCTTTTACGCAAAGCCTTATGGGTAACTCAGGGGCAGGCACATACACATGCAGATATGACACAGCAGGGTGAAAGGTTATTTCAGCCCACCCCCAACCAGCTCCCTCTGCAAATTCAGGTTGCATGTACCAACTCATACGTCCTGAAAGAAGAATGTATCTGAGATGGGAAGGAACTATTCACATTTTTGGCATAAATATCATATGACTACTTTTAATGATTGATTTCAAAGACATAAATGGAAATTGTTTTAAGTTGAACATGGGTTTTTTAGAGATAGCCTCGTGTTTAAAGTGTGCCTCATGATTTTCACGGACACGACAGAAACATTGGGCTTACAGTCACGAAGTTGTTCTGCGTGCACGTGTGTACAAGAGAGATACCATTTCGATTCAAAGTATTCGTCTCACGAGATGTTTTCATGTTATTGAACGTCACTCAACATTTAGCCTACTGCATCATCATCTTCAACAACTATAATTTAGTGGAGTAATGTTTTGATTTTGCTAGAACTTTATAGCCTATATATCTCTATACTTCCTCCGTGACTTTTTGTATGCCAATTTATTGTGAATGCAAAGAAAACAGTTTACTAAAATGCCAACTAAAAAGTTCCCTAAATGTGTCATTAGAGAAGTTCTAAAAACGTATTCGAATTCGCTGAAACACTTAAGCTGCCCCCTTTAAAATTACCAGACAACTTGCATCCAAAGGAAACGTGTTCTTTGTTCTCCTATTGTTAGCTAAAGCGCGACGAACAAACGTCCTCTTACCTCTCACGCTCTCTAATGTGAAAATCTTCTTCATCAAACTTTGAGCTCGCGATCCTTAGCGAAAAGTATGCGAACATTTGCTTGATTTAACTTAATGATAAATGGGCTGCAGTGCGCATTTTTATTTGTCACCACACGTCTTTCCCATGCTGTTTGAGACTCAGCGCACGTTGTGGTGAGGAAGCCCACGCGGACCCCCACTCGGCGAGTCCGTCACGTTTGAGGGTCCAGGGCCCATCCTGATTTCCCCGCAATAAATGAGTCCAACTCACAACTCTCCCAAGAAGCTATCAAATATTTGATTCTTTTCTTGGTTAAAAAAAGAAATCACGCGTATAAGTTTTAACCTGTCAGTTTATTCACATAAAAGGGGTTAGAAATCTTTACCTTTAGCTATATAAATATTTAGCTAAATACCGTATTGCCTCACTGACTGGCTCTTCCTATAATGAAACAATTTGGTTTGTGTTTGTTAACTCAGCTTTTGTGATTTTTATAGTGTTTGCGTTAATGAATGTATTTGCATCCCATAAATAATACAGCCTGCATAGTGTAAACAAATAAATATATTCAAGCTCCCCAGAATACGCTATTATTGTTTCCAGTAAACTGCAATGGAAATCCCAACGTTTTGATCAATTCAATTTGATTTAACACGATTTCCGAAAAGTGATCAACATTTGAAATAAATCTTAAAACGGGACAGCTAAACATTTCTAAAGGCAAACCCCTCAACTCTTCACCCACGACGATGCACACTGGGTCGCAGATCAATCATTATCACTCATGTCACAATTGAGGACTGTTCAAGCTGTGAGGTTTCAGAATCAAAGGACCAGGACCTGCGTGTTGTCTTTCAAATGATGTGTGCCCCTTGGATAAAAGTTATAGAGAGTTCAGCAGAGGTTGGAATAAAATGGACTTTCAACAGCGCTAGACTGCACAACATTAAAATACCATTGTAGCCCATATGCAAGAAAAATAATCATGTTACATAATACAGCTCATTAATGCAGGTCCAACAATATTTGAGACATTTTCTCATCGCTTAATTTGGTCTGTTTGGTTCAGAACAACTGCAAAGCTTCTTTAAACTCTTTGAGCGGAATAATTATACAGAAATGAAACTCTGATATCAATCTGTAAGAGTTAGCAATTTTATTTTCTTTGTATGCAAATGCGTATCAATATTTTGGCAATATTTATTTCACACATTTCACTTAAAAACGTAAAATCGGTGTTATTTAAAGCTTATTTGCAAACATATTTTGTTCGTTTCGAGCAGAAGCCACAGTAATATAGAGCTGCACTAGGATTTAACGCTGATGGATTAACAGGAGACGGCTCTCTGGGAAATGTAGCCTGGAGTATAGAGTGACATAGCCTACATTCCCTTGAAAATCTTTATGAACCAGAGACTGCGTCGAGTGAGGTGGTAACGCGTACATTCTAAATACCGATGCTGAATTTGGCACTAAATGGGCTGTGGTGATTAACACGAACCACTTCCACCACATAGCCCGTAGCTCTCTGTGCACGGCATAATCATGTAAGCACGGACGCAATAATGATGCCATAAGCTTGCATTTAACAATTCACCGTCAGCATGAGTACAATGACCGCACAGAGGGTTTAATTGATCCTAACTATTCGGTGTTATTAATATTAAGTAGGCCTAATAAGCAAGCTGAAATCCTGGGTTAGCATTTCCAACAAAAATGTTGGTGTAGCCAATGTACGCTGAAGTAGATATGACACTTAGGAAAGTTCAAACCAATATGACGCTGGTTTGCTCATCCTGACTCGTTTCCTTTTTTATAGGCCTACTAGTGCTTTCATATGATTGAAATTGCACAAATGAATGAATATCTGTTTCCAGTCCTGAGAACAGTCATATATCAAAGATCGATTGCTTTTGGGTCCTAAAAACACCTGAAAAGCAAGACTTTTCACGCCTGCCAGGTTCATGCTAGCTTCACGTGCTATCGGAATTATGGTAAATTTGAGTCTGCTAGTTAGAAATTGAACATGAACGCCCTCTCAAATCGTATTTACCACTGGGAAGCTCGGGGATCATTTTGATACCCAAGTTCCAGAGATGGGCGGGCTGCAAACTTTAAACATGGTGGAGGGGAGAACGATTGCTACTGTGACTGGTATTTACTTTTTCCCCACAACAGCTACATCCTCTTGTCTTGTCGTTAAAGTGTGCATATTTACAAAAATGAACAGTCATTTGAAGCGTATTGTATGTTTTGCGCGCAGCGAAAACAGGATGAATTTGACTAAAATTCCAGAATCGCCAGCCAGATCTAGATAGCGCTGTGAATGTTCAGCTTAAATATCATTTAGGCTTTAATGAGATTTTCCCAATAAATAAGCAAGAATGAACCTGGTGTCCTCCATGATTCATGTTCTTTACGATAACAAAGCACTTGAATGCGAGGAGTTCGTATAATCACGACTTCAGAAGTGGGAAGTAGGACATTTCCGATTGCACGTGAAGCCCGCATCACTCCATGAAAAGCATGTTATTCATCCATGCACAGAAACAATGAACACAGTGGAAATGTTGAATACTGTATTAGGAGTGTTTCACAATGTTTGTAAGTTTTTACTGAGAGTTTTGTGAAATAAGAATGTAGCATTTAAGTTTAGCAGAATAATTTTCTGTCTAATAACAATTTAGAGTTTTGTATTGTAGTTTAAATTACTTTTTTCTGTTCATTCTCTTTCCTCACCATTGTAAAACGGCATATGTCTGTACACTGACACAAACGGGGGAGGGGGAAGTCTTTGCTTGTGAAGACCCGTTATTTTCTCTTTCACGTTTGTAGGAAGTGGGATGGAGGCCTGCCTGATCTGTGAAAAAATGGACATTGTTCGATCGTAAAAGAATATGAATAATAGCCCATCTTTCTAACATATAGTATTGAACAATTACGATGATGTTTACCTGTAGGCCTTCCAATATTCTTATTTGTTTACTTTTTGTACACACGTGTTTCTCACATTGTTCTCTACACAATTATTATAACCTGACACATCAGTTCTGATTTGAAAATTTGAAAATATGTATCAATTGGAAACTCGAAAAAATTGGCTAAATTATTTTACACACATGTTACCTTAAGGGGGGTGCGCGTGCGCACGCACACACATACACACACACACACACACACACACACACACACACACTCACACTCAAAATGACAAAAAGCATAGTTGAGTTAATCTATATTGTGATGTATGTTGGTTACATATGCAAAGAAATAAAACCACAATACACAACTGTTAACTAATCTTTTTTCATCTGAATTCAAATGAGCTTTGGGGTCGGGAAAATGCAACCACGGATTTTTCATTCGGCTTTTAACGTGCCGCTGTAAATAAACAATATTTGCTTTGAAATTCCAGGGTTTATCTCTGTTTGAGTTAAAAACGCTTATCTCACTGAAATTAAATAGAATAGGCTACAAAAAATAAATGAAATAAATGCATTCAATTTTGCAGTGTAGCATGAAGACATTTAAAATGGTAAAACGCATCTAAATCTAATGCGATAACGGCATCCCGACAATGTACATATATATTATATGCATTATATGCATTTATATTTTTAAGCCGCGCACCTATGCTGCCAGACCCGTTTGTCAGCATTAACATTTTTTTTAAACGCAACACAAAGTTGTAACAATACTCCTACAAAATGATTCATATTAATTTCTAAGCATGAATTTATCACGAGCGAACTATTAGCTTTAAGAGAGGTGGGATTACAACAGTATGGTAATTAGCTAGGGGGATGGGGGTGGCCATGGGTGGAATATCCATTTTTATTGCATCACCTGTCAGTAACGTCCAATCAGCGTCGACTTTGGGGGCATTAATTGATGAAGGTGTCTCCGGCCTTGCTCAGTTCCCACTGTCATTTTATTTGTGACTAAACCAGCAACGGGAATAGCAGCTGCATTTTGGGCTCTATTTCTCTCTCTCTCCCTCTCTCTCTGTCTCTCTCCCTCTGTCTCTCTCTCTCTCTCTATCGCTCACTCCCTCTCCTTTTCCCTTCCCTACTCTCTTCGCTTTTTATCCTTCTCACTGGCAGTGCAGTTCACCTTCCTCTTTTCCTCATGGCCAAATGGGAAGGGAGCTGAGGGAGCGCAGGTATACAGGAGCTCAGACAGGCAGCAGCCAGCCTGTCGGCAACATCACACACATTCCATCGATCATGCAGTGCTCAGGTCAATGGACTGATTGTTTTAATTCAAACAGGCCATTTCATTTTTATTTTTCTATTTAAAAACTTTTTGTTCATCACGCAGTGTGGACATGTCACAGCCCATGCTGTACCGGTCAGCAGAATGCCTTGAAATAAAGAAGCAGCACTAAAGCTATTTTAAGGACATCCGTCGCGCTAAATGTTGGAATTAATGCAATGAAGAAGATGGGGGACTTGGAATCCGGTTTTGAGGAAATGCAGGGTGTTAAGCTTGGGTATTTGGTTATCAAAGGCAAACAGATGTTTGCCCTTTCTCAAGTCTTCACCGACCTCTTGAAAAATATTCCGCGGACTACTGTACACAAACGAATGGACCATTTAAACGTGAAGAAGCATCACTGTGATTTGGAGGAACTGCGAAAGCTCAAAGCAATAAATTCTATAGCTTTCCACGCAGCTAAATGCACTCTGATTTCAAGAGAGGACGTTGAGGCACTGTACTTTTCATGTAAAACCGAGCGCGTATTGAAATCAAACAAAAGAAGGGAAAAGACGAAAAATGCCTCGGAAAAAATGTGCGACGGCAAAAATCACACATCTGCCAGAAGTGACTTTTGGAGAGAGAAAGTTTGGTTGAGTCTGCATGGCGTTCCACAGACTTTTTCATTCAAAAATAAAGCTGTTCGACAGGACCCTGTCCCTCGCACTCACTCAAATCTACCTCAAATTTACAGTAAATCCTTCGCCCGTGACTTTCAACCGGTCACGAAGTCGGCATCTACACCCTTTAAAAACTATGAAACAGATCAAATACCTGACAACTGTGTGGCTTTTAATCAGAAACATGCGTTTTTTCGGCACGTTGTGAATCGGCAACCGCTGATCTATCAGTCCGCCATTGCGGCGCAGGCGAAGCACCAAGGCAACGCAGATCTACTTTACAAAAGGAAGAGGAAGCGCGAGAGCTGCGCGAGGCAGTTTTGGTCGAGGAGCAAACGCAGCCATCCGGTTTTGCTCGTCCCGAAGTGCTGTAAACCAAAAGTTCCCAACGGATCTTTGAGCCAGTTTCATCACCTCGAGCATGGATTATACGTTGATCCTCGGCATACTGGACATTTTCAGGAAAGCTGCAGCAGCGACACGGAATCTAGCTCCATTTCAGAACGGGTGAATAACGATTCGGATTTCGGGTCGAGTTTCTCTACCACCAGCAACTCCGGGAGTTCAGATGAGGAGGAGGAGGAGGAGGAGGATGAATCTCTGTCGGACTCTTCAGATGTCAGTAGCGATGAAGAGAGCTCCTCTCAGTCTGATTCCAGCTCGGTGTCCAGTCAAGTTTCAGTGCAGAGCATTCGTTTCAGGCGTGCAAGGTTCTCAAGTCTCAACACAAAAGCACCTCTGCTCTTACAGCCAACTTTTCACTACAGGCCTAATGTGCAGAACATACCCACTAACCATGGAGTAACGACTACTTTGGACTGTGACAGAACTGGCAAAACTCAAAAATCGGACTTCTCGTCGTCCAGTGAAGCACACGGGGACGGTGATGCCGCAAACGTGCAGAAGTTTTGCCCGGTGCGGACCTGTTTCCCAGATTTAAGAGAAAACGAGGGCTCTGAAGCACAACCGCGCCTTGAATTTTCAAATGATCCAAAGACAACAGACTCCGTCGCTAATAAAATTAAAGACGTTGGGCTTTCACCTAATGCAAATGGTAACAAGGCGTTTCCCCAACAAAGAATACCGGGTTCTGCAAACAAATGCTCCCAAGCCTTGATCTCCCACTGTGTTCAGGACAAAGAAATAACGGTTTGTAAGTCTTCTGACAGCAATCTTTCATTAGCGGCAAATTCCAAAAGAGAAACAAAAACTTCCCTCAAACTGCCTTCACCTCTAAAACCCATCAAAACAGAGGCCGAGGAGCTCATCAGTACCTCGGGCTTTAACAATGAGGGCAACAGGGCAGTAAAAACGCCACCATTTTTACTTAACAACGTGAAGATTAAAGTCGAGGACACCTTTGACGAATATGAATATGCAAATCAGCCCCCGGAATATCAATGTAAGGATAACGACGCCGATGGTCAGCGCATCATCAGTAATCATTTAAAGGAAACTGACCACTGCAAAGCCACAGAGAGCTCTGGTCAAAAACACCCTCCCTGTAACGAGGAATCAAGAAGCACTTTAAACACTCCTTGTTCCGAGGAAGGGGAATGCAAAAATGGAGCAAGGGTCAGAAAAAACTACAGGGCGATGCTTCTGGGTAAGAAAGCCGAAAGCGTGAGGACATACGCGAAATCAGTTGCAAAAGTTGACCGGAGCCCGCGTTCATCCGGAAAATTCGCTAGCAACGAGGGATCGAATGAAGACAGTGCAGGCGCGAGCAAACGCAAACGAGCGAGCGCCAATGTAGTCTCCCTGAAAAAGCCCTTCAGATTTATGGCGAATTTTCCCTCTCCGCCGTCCCTTGTTATAGGCAGCGATGGAGATTTGAGTCCCGCTTACTCTTTGAACTCTTCGAGAAGTAACCAACTGCCTCATCGTTCTCACCCAGTGTGGAGATGGCAGCTCGGTCATTCAGTTGTTCCTCCCCCTCCAAGCCACAAATTCAGGAAAGCCTCTGTTATCCCTTGAACTGTTGTTTTGAGCTCGGGGGGAAATGTCTTAAAACTGTGACAAGCACTGATACCCGTATATACTTGTTTTGTTTTCATCGTTGTTTTCAATGCATACGTTTCCGGCCTGTTGTTATGTAGCACACACCGTCCTCATAGAGCACAGGCCGGTCTATTCATCGAGGTTTGGGACTCGGGAATACACGGAGGTATTTATAATAAGCTGGGCAGGCAAAAAACGGTTGATTTCAAAATAACATTATTGACATTGTGGAGCTGTTTGTGACCTGATGGACTAAACTCTCATGGAGAAAATGTTGGCTCATTTTGCAGGCAGGGTTAACCATCTGTCTTAAGGATGGCGTTATAGTGATTGTCAGGTCTGTGTCAACTAAAATACTGATTTTGTTTTTAAAACATATGACTTTGTCGGTATATTTTCGGCCAATGTTTTTGTGTGTGTGTGTGTGTTTTCCCTTTATGCTTCATCTACATACTGTATTTCTGAATTACTGTAGGCCGTTGAGCCATACCCTTCTTATTTATTCATTTTAAGGGTGCTCCCCAATTGTTGGCGCCTGGTTGTGTTCACTCACACGCAGCCCACCATAACTCTCACGGTAGGCCCAACACAATGGCCCACTAACTGACAATCAAGAGCTGTTTGATTTTGCACGATGTAATAGAGGGAAAAACACCAAATCGATCTCCTTCTATAGCACATTCATAGCTTAAGGAATAGAACAGCGAAAGCACAAATTTACCATGCATTGCACTTTGCTAATGCCCATTAAGGTGAATTAGTGATGTGTTTTTATTTTTCGATTTTCTTACGCAAAAGAGCCATCTCAAGTTAACCCAAAAACCTTTTTAAAATCTGTAATTATTAACGTGGTGCTATTTCCAATATGTTCGTTTGTTTTTGAGAGGTTTTGTTAGTCGTTCTTATTGTAAATTGTGCCGATATATAGCGAGCTATAGGCATACAGGCAAACAAAATCGTTTTACATACGTGACGAAATCAAAGAAAAAGACCTCGGTAGTGGAATATACACACATTCTGGTCAGGGTATACGACTTACTAAATGTTTATTGCTCTTTGACTCAAGTAGCCTTGTCCTTTTCGTATGGTGTTTTGATTGTATTTTACTTCACTAGGCCTGTTTTCCAAGGACATGGATTACCTTGGCATTTGAAAGCGTAAACTTAAAAAAACATTCAAGTGTTAACTTGGTGTTCCACTACTAGAGTGCCCTGCCCCATATAAATGCCTTGTGATGAATGTACTGTGACGTACCACATTTGTTTACTTCAGCAAAAGCAGACTGCCTCCGAAACAGACTTTTAAAAACAAATTGTATCTGTGATTGGATCAGCCAGGGAACTAAATTAATACTTTTCTGATTATATTGCCGAGGGGCAAACAAACAAACAAAAAAACCAACAACTTCATTCTAATTTTCTACAAAAACAAACAAACAAACAAAAAAACAATAAATAAATACAAAAGTCATGTGAGTCATCACTGAATAGGCATAAACTATGCAGATTTGGCTAAAGCGAGGCTACTGGTTCACGTCATTCTGAGAAAACACGTAGGCTAATAGACTTTAAGGGTATTTAACGTATTAAAGTATGGGGCCCATTACGTGTGTTTTGATTAACTTGAGCATGTGGGGATAGACACTATGTAGCCTATTTAGCGAAACTGCATCGCTTTCCGAATGTTCCAATGCGATAGTGTGACACTCTGACAGGTGAATGATTAAAATAGTAAGCCTTGTTCTATATTTTTGTAACGCGACTATTTAATGTATGCTCTCTCGAGCGTATAAAAGGAACATTTTGTTCCTTTCTGTGTCAAAGTGCACTGCGGACTGACAGAATAGCCATGTCGTCCCAACTTCACAGGAATTAATTCAAAACTATAGCCAAATTAAACAGAATGTAGCGCACACATTACAACCACATTGAGTTAAAGAATATCATGATCTCCACAATGAACAGAAATGGGAAAATGACTCACTGTAAACATGGTAGCTTAGGATATCTCAAGGTGGACTTTGAATATTTTTTTTAAAATCTTTCTGCTTCTGCTAAAATACTTGAGGTCAGATTTTGACATGATTTTTTTCTTAAATTGAGTCACTGGTTGTTTATAAAAATGCATATTTATTTTTGTGATTTTCCTGTTTTTTGTATACCATTGTTATGTAGGATAAATGCACTCGAAATGAAAACTTGAAAACGTGAGGTGGATTTTGAAGCACTTTCTTTTTTCTTTTTATGGTGAAAATGTTCATTAAATGCATCTGAGTGTGATGTGATATGATCGTTCATTTTTAGCTTTTAATCCATTAATATTCATTATTATTATTATTAGGCTATACTGTTTATCCCTTTCTTGGGGTGTTGGGTAATATGCGGTTAAAGCAAATGTAAGATCAAACTTTAAGTTGTTTATTGTAAAGTAAAGTGTTGGTGTGGGGGAGGGGTTTAGAAACTGATGGTCTCGTGCCCTGCTATACACACTATGCACTCAAGCCCACTACTTATAAGCCTATAACCACACATGAGCGCGCTTAGGATAGGGTACTCTAATCAGGGAAAGGAAATAGTAAAAACGAGTACGTGGAAACAGCACATTTCAAATGGGAATTTTCTCTGGTTACACTATCATGTTTTCATATAGACCTATAATAGTTTTTGGGATAATGGGATAATTATGGGATAATTCGTGTGAGAGACTGAGAAGAGTCAGGATAATGTCTCTGGTAGCTACATATACGATCAACTAGGCTCAATATAGACTGCTTCTTCTGACTTCCGTTCTCCAAGGAGAGCAGGAATAAAAGCAAAGGAGTGGGGGGGAGGAGGAAGGTCAAAACCTTTGAAAAATATTTAAAAATTACAATAACGGCGCGCAATTAGCCAGAAAGTAAATGCATCGCTGCTGGTTCCTCGCAAACGGAAGCGACAAATTAAACAGTTAACTCGATCATTTGTGCATTGGAAATCAAGTGCTAGTCTTGTAGCAGCAACCACTTGTTGACTGTGGTAAATATGTGGTGAGGGAGGTTTGGTGTCCTTCTAAATGATACGTAGAATGACATTTTTATTCATCATAAAAAAATTCCCACGATTTATCTTTTGCATAATTAACTCAGTTTTTATTTAACCTTTCATATCTATATCACAAATTGTATTTCAGTGTGTGTAGAATCATATTTTTAGTCATTAAAGGTTTGGGCCGATAAGGGCCACAAGACAAATCTCAAGAAATAAAATAAAAAATAATATAAAATGATGTAATAGCAATAGCAAATAAATATTATTTACAGTTAAATATATAGTCTTAAATAAAATAATAGAAAATTGTTTACTGGTATTGTTTATGCTTCCATAAACAGATAAGCTGTTTGGTCCGCAAGCATCCCAAAACAGTTGAAGGCAATAAATCTGTCACACAATGGAAATACACACAGTAGCAGGACTACGCCTTGCTATATTTGGCCATAAAAGTGTTCATGTGAACTTTAATAATAATTATGATGATAAAAACCTTATTTGATTAACTGAGATATATAAACACGAAGTAGCCATTACTAGCCTACACGGACAGACTCCTTTCAATAATGATTTCTTTAGAGTATAAAACGGACAGCGAATGTTCTACTTTAACCAAGGCAAAGCATTACAAACACATCCCATGTGAGGTAAAAAGGACGTTAAAAAGCTGGCTAGCCTAGTTTAAGGTAGGCCAACATCCGATAAACTAGAAATGGTAAATACCGAATGATAGCACGGCGAACACACTGCACAGCTAGACGGATCTTGCTCAGTGAAACATACTGACTGGCTAATTTCGAGGTCTGACTTCATCGAATGGACTCGAGGCTTCATTCACAGAACTCAACAGGCCACCATTAAGGCAGTTCAGCTATTGTTCAATCTCCTAATAAGTTTATGCTCAACCTGTTGTTGTTCGCTGCTCTGGACTAACCTGTGGAGAAATTAGCTTTTAAGCTGTTTATAAATGTGGAAGTATTTGGCTTGATTGTTTTCACATTGAAAATTGGCTAATGAATTGAAGAATTTACAAAAGACAGTAAATGTTGTGTTGTTACAAACAGGCTACACCACTCCAAATTGCCAATGAAATCATAAAAATAATCTTACTAGTGCGCACAGTGGACAATAATAATCGTAACAAAGCAGGCTATAGGCCTAGGTTTTGCATAATAATAAATATTGTAGCTATTATCAAACACTTCGGTGAACTATCAACCGTTCGCCTCATATTTAGACACGTGGTTCAACCAACAGGATAAGCGGCCTCATGGAAGCTTCTTTTGTAATGGGATCAGGACGTGGGAGGAAAATAATGCTGTTACGTGACCTGCAAAAAACTCATCACCATGTTGTTAATCCCACAAAACACCAGTTCGACCTGTCGATTTTTTCTAATGCTTATTACTCCACTAAGTTACTCCAGAACATTTAGCATATATATATATATATATATATATATATATATATATATATATATATATATATATTTTTTTTTTTTTTTTTCAATAATCAATAACACGGGTTTTAAACCAGCTATCAAGAGTTAAGGAGGAAGGTCCTCGTCAGCCTCGTGGCAACAGATTCCTCCGTTATCTGCATAAACTAAACGCGTATCATGAAAGGATACCCCCCACACAAACTCCACAAAGAAGATATCTTTTCTCTATTCAGACAATGACAACAAAATATACATTGTAAAAGACAGATATATCATTAAGCAATTAGGGTTTTGTTCTACTGGTCTTTAAGGATCAATCTTTCTTCAGAATTTAACTATGTTTACAGTACTGACATTTTATTTTCAACAGCGTCCCATTCAGTTGTTATAAACAGCTACAGAATTTAATAACTAAAAATCTGTAAATAAATCCCCCTGCTTCTCCGTTAATAAGTTTATATGTATATTGACCGTAAATCCCCAATCCATGAGGGAAAAAAATAAATTCCTTTCATTCAGAGCCTTAGAAATTTGTCATTTGTCAATTTGTAATCCTCAGTTTTCCCTACTTGAAATCATAGAAGGCTTATACACCTCTAGGTAAGAATCAAACTCGTACGGATTGAAGAAAAAACACTCAAACTATTTGAAAGGGACACGTCGTTTTCACAGCATACACATTAAAATAAAAACCGTAATATAAATGTTGTGTATCCATATGATTCATTCATTTGGATAAATTTAAGTTCTGACAAGCTTCAAAATTAAGTTCTGACAAGCTTAATATTAAGTTGCAAGTGATGTTGATGACGATGGTTTTGTCTTTAATTGTCAAAACATCCAAATTTATCTCTAAGATAAGAGGTACTTTTATCCCAGATACGCTACACACGTCTACCTAAAATAATAAAGTAATAAGGTCAGAATTATAAGTCTTACAAAGAACGTACAACAAATTGATAGGCCTAATTCACCTAAGTTATGAACAAACCAAAGCAAAATCATGCTCGATAGTCCAGTTATTTCTTGCCTTTTGAAGCTCAATCACTATGCTATAGACAAGGGTAATTTTAACTATGAAGTGTTAACCTATAATTCACGTGTCAAAATAATTAGTGATATTAATGAAATAATTAGTGACGTCGGCTGCAGTCAAACAAATCATTAAACCCAATTCTATCACGAGCACCGTGTCTTTCAGAAACACTTGTTAAAACAAGTCACTGATCCAAAACAACAAGCTTCCTAAACTGTTCCATGACGCCTTTCATAACACTGATGAAAAATGTGACGCGGGTCAGTGATGCATTCTGCTGTGAGCCTGCCTTACAATTATGACCATTATGAACTGGCCACACATTTGAAGTTTAGCGTCGGAATGCATTAGAAAAGAGGTTTAAGCACACTAACATACACACAACGTGCACTTATATAATCATAGAACGTAATCTCCCATATGATTTTATGGTAACGTGGATTAAACCGATCAGTTAAAACAATCACTGTGAGTAGATGTAATGCATTATTTAACCAATCCCTGTAGAGTGCTAAAGGAAATTAGCATATTTCAAAGATAATTCTTTTAAATAAAGATTAACATTTAAAAAAAAAAACAGACAAGGCTTTCAGAAAAAAAATGTCACCTGTCCCCTCTGTGCAAAGTCAAATAAATTTCGCTTTTAGTTTCAGGCTGGCTCTTCACTACCGTTTCAACGCTTGGTGCAGGTGTATTTGTATCATCAGAAAACAACTTTGTTTTGGTTGTCAAAAGTTATACGGAAAAAAGAAAAGGAAACCCGTAGCCTGATACAAGCCTGCATTGGTAACCACACGGTCAAGTCGATTTCCGCACAGCAGTCTACGACAGAATAGCTTTTATTCCGGTTATTTCTCTGTTTCGTTGGGAAAATATTCAAAATGTGAATAAATTGTTTCTACTTATTGGATATAGGCGTAATGCCTAAACTGATTCGTCTTGTAGAAAGAGCTTTGCTGCAAGGCATTACCACAGCGATGCGTGATATTATTACTGAACAATTTTACCATCATTATTATAACGACTAATGTTGACACTAGGCACTATTTTAATAAACCTTAACGATGAGTCTTTGACTACAAAGAACGAAATTTTCGAAATGTTCAGGCTTGTTTTTTTTCTCTTTTCGCTGCGGAATTTCTGACAAGGTCATGTGTTATATAAACCGACCGTTTTAATATATTCCCAACTAACCTCAACTCTAAATGTCTTTATCAAAATAGAAGTTGGCTGAAGTAGTCTACTGCTATTGAGTAAACAGGTAAGAAAGCGAGCTGTTGAGGAAAAAGCCGATGCCGAGAAAGAGACGAAACGGTTGGTGAAGGAACGAAGAATTTACCACATAAAACAAAATGTTCAGATATGAAACTCGTTTTACCAACTGCGCTGTGAGCTATACAAGAGTTGCGTAGACATAAATGATAAAATACTGGCGATGTCTCGACACGTTTGAGTAAGAACAGAAGCGTAAGTGACAGCTCTTAAAAATGAGGCTAGCAAACGTATATCGGCATTGCACGTGCTATTGGCGCCACCGCTCGGGCGGGAAAGTTTGGAGAATTTTCTCTTAAAGGGGAGGACAGGAGTTTTTTAAGGTGGAATGAATAAATCAAACCCAGCGATCCTGACCCCAGTCACACTAATTAAATAATGAATGTTTATTGGGCTAATTTCTCCAAAGGGAGATTAGTTTTATTTTTGATGATTATAAAAATTCGAATTATCTAAAATTGCGAGTATGGCTGCCATTGCTTCATCGTTAAGGCAAAGTTGGGAGAACAACGTTTTTACTTTTTCGTGTTTTATGTTATAGGCCTTTATGATAAATTTAAATGATAAAAGGGAAAATGTTTCCGAAGTGCATGATTGTAAATATAATAGGCACACTTGCTCTGTAGTGATAAAATGTGTAAATAATTGTGTTCTCTGGAGGAAAAGGGAAACAATGAAGTCGTCTTTTGTAGCTAAACGGTGGTTTGTTTTTCCAAAGTAAAGACCAATTCTTTAATAGTCTTCTAATAGGGTAGGCTACTAATAGCATATGCTACTTGGAATGAAAACGCGAAACAAATAAGTCATGCACGCTGAATTTCCGAATAGAAATAGGGTTCTAGCAATGTTAATTGAGAATGAAATGTGAACAGCCTAGCCTATCTGATCTTTGATATTTCCCTGTGGGCCATTCATCCAAATGTTGTTATCTGTCAGTCAGTACAGTTTTTAAAGATGATGCCTCAAGTCTTTCCAGAGGAGGTGGAGGAGGAAGAAGAAGAAGCTCCTTCAGAGGGAACAGCAGAAGCTAATAGAAGTCAAATGGTATTTTTTTTTACATTATTGAGTAACCTACTGGGACAAAGCAGAACAAATAAACAAATAAAATCATTTGTAGCAATATCATGAAATATTTTGTTTTTCGTATATAAATCCGATAGTAGCCTATTATAATTCACGTATCTTCCACACTAAGTAATGGCGAAGGATCCATTGAAGTTGTATATGAGCTCTTTATTTACGCAAGCTTTATGTGGCTTTGGGGAACAGGCCTCAAAATTGAAAGTAACGGGGGAACGAGCGTATTTAGAACTTAGAACACAGTCTGAGACTTTTGACCTTGGCCCTTAAAAATCGTATAACATCGAATTTTACGTTCTCAAATTTCAGTTTAGTTTTCAGTAGCCTATTATAAGCATTTCCCGTAGGTACCTAGCAGAGGTTGTTGGTGCTGAATTTATGACTTTCCCTCGGGGTGAGATGAGCAAACACTGTATTTTTAAACACACTGGTTTTCACATCACTAACCTCCAAGAGAACCCAAAGTGTTCCAGTTCAGCTGTTCGTGCGCTTGTTGTGTTCGTTGAGGTTGATGTTACCATTCCATATTTCTTCATTTAACATTTACGTAGCCTAATGTTTAACGCGCCTAGAAGACAATTTATTATCGACCAACGAATTAAAATATGAGCACTCAGCTCAAGTCATTGCAACAGGCCTGAGCATAAATAAAAACAATATCTATAAACATCTTGAATGAGATCTGCATTCAAGGCAGACGCCATAGGCTAGTTTTTAGCGAATGAAGGATAGACATGAACGATAAACATGTCCGTTTCAAATTCTGACGCCAATGTTTTTGTTGAAAGATGCAATCTTAGTGTTTCTTCGGCTAAATCCTGGACACTTATGCAGATAAAAGTACGACTGAAGGATTGTCTGTCTATAAATTCACTGTGGCGTTTGCTGTGTTTACCTAATGTCAAGCCATACACTCGTAAATGTAATATTAATAATGCTCTGTATATGTATATGTGTCAGATGTAAAAAAAATTATATAATAGAATTTCTTAATTTGATTATTCTCAGGTGCGCTTTTTTGTTCTTTCTCTTCAGTTGCGCGTTCATTTTACGTCCGTTCTGTTTGCAGATATTTTAAAAAGCGATGTTCATTTAAGCAACAGCCTACTCGTTTATCGAGTAAACTGTACAATTGCATGCATGTTAATTATCAAGCTTTCATAATATACCAAGCCAATTCCCTGCCTGCCTCTTAACTTAATTTAAAAGAGCAGAAAACACGACGAGACGTTGCACCAGATTGCAGACAAAGTGCTTTATTGTTTTGAGCAATGCTTATGGAATGGAGTGTATATCGGTTTACATCATAACACATGAGACAGCCTCCCCTTTGGTTATTCTCAACAACAGCTTTTAGACTCGTATCTGTGAGTGATGCAGATCACCAGCGATTCTCCATCTCCTCTATTACCATCACTATCTAGATTAAACAGTCACAAACGAGGGGATTTTTTCTTCTTCTTCTTCTTCCAATAAGCCTGTAAACCTGAAAATTCAAATAAAACTCATCCGAACGTGTCATTCATAAATGTTTAAAAAATAAAAATCGAATTGCTAAAAAGTACATGACATTCCTTTCCCCAAAGCTTATGTGATGTGATGAACACATTGAGCAAAATGCTTTTTGGCAAATGAAGAACATGTTGGAGGGCTTTTGTAAAAGGCGTTAAGAGAAGCTGTATCTTATAGCACTTTTCACATATAATATCGCTGCGTGTGAATCCAGTATCAGAAGCTGAAGCGATGCTCTGATGACGCTATCAAAGTCTGCCGCTAAAACAGCCTCTTTTGTCATGCCCATGTTGTTGTTTTTTGTTCTTTGTGAATATTACAACCAAGACGACAAGGGTTTGTTTTCTTCCCCAATGAGAACAATAAAAAAATGCTTCTTTTCCCCATTGTGCAATGGTTTCCCAAGGGCACAAGCAGCGCTCAGTTTATTAAGAAAATGAAACACTAACCAAAGACGCTGTAACATTGGTGCCGGATAATACTTCCAGATAAAAATGCTCTGAGAAAGCCTGATCACAATTTACAATTAACACTATAACAAGAGCCACACCTACTCATATCAACAAATTCACAATGCACACTCTTGTCCAAAAGGCTTTGCACATAGAATTAGCCAGTCATGGAGAAATTGTGATCTTTTCAGTATTGTGTTGTTGTGAACAGAAAGTACAATGTGTTGTATCCATTTGAAGCAACAGCACATTTTTAAAACATCAAAACACCAAAAAAAAAAAAAAAAACTGAAAATTTGATTTTTTTTCAACAACCACCCAAATATTAGAAAATAACATTTTACTTCTGTCTGGAGAAAAAAAAAATTAGATTAAAAAATACAGAATTAAATAATTTGGAGTAAAAAGGCACGACTCTTGCACAGTGTATACATTGAAAACACAGTATAAAGCAGGTATGGGACCATCTTAAAAAAATAGACCTGGGGTGGGGGGATGGGGGGTTTAGGGCAAGGGGAAAAAATAAAAATATGACCAAGCATGGAATATACACCATCTCTGGGCTAAACCAGACTGAACACTAAAAATAATGCAACATGCATTTTTTTTCTCTTTTTCCTTTCATTTTTAGACAGTACTTGTGTTGTATGATTTAAAACAGTAACATTCTTCATTTATCAGAACACTTTTACGAATCACAGAGTGGTGCTTTAAAATTCTGGTGGATTAAAATTCCAAGTAAAAATATGTGCAAGTGATCAAAAAGTCTAAACCAACATAGGATGAGGCGGCTTGTTCTTTGAATTAGAAAAGTTAAGGAACAAATGTTAATCTCTAAGTCATATTACCTGCTTCTAATTCAATGCCATTTATAAAAGTATTCTCCTCTGTTACAGGTATTATGTTTCCCTTGTAAATACCACTGCTGAACCAACAGGATTCTGTGAACATTTTGGTTCCATTCATCATGTGCAAAATATACAATGTTTCATCTATTTTGCTGCCAATTTGAACTTTCAAAAGAATTTCGAACAAAACTCATAAGACATGTACACAATAATAATAATAAAAAAAAAAAGAGGGAAAAAAAATTACACAAAGCACCCCTTCCCCAAACCTCCATGGAATACTGAAACAACACAAAACGGTGTGTCCTGGTACGATGCAAGAGGTAAACTATGTTTTGTCTGCTGAGAACAAGCGTATGCGTGAGAACACGTGAAACTGCAAGGCTGCGTTGAACAGTGCCTCATAGTGCTATCGTTGCAGCTCGTAACAGACCGAGTGATCCTAATAAAAAGTGCAACAGTTTAAGGTGCTGATGGCAACTGAATCACTAATGTAACAGAATTCACTGATGACTGAAGAGAAACCACTGATCCTGCTGCCTCAGTGTCTTCATTCTCCCTCCTGTCAAGTTGCTGCAAAACGAAACAAAACGAAAAAAACAAACGAAATACCTACCGGAACCTTCGCCTCCATTTCAAACGCTCTGCCGCAGAACACTGAAGGAACATGCAAAACAGTCAAGATTCATCTGTCTGTCCACAAAAGGCAAGTGGGGGGCGATGGGTCCTCCTTTTGTAAATGGCTCAAAGAGCGTTTCTTGTTAGTCTGTCCAGAGCAGGAAGAGGACTGTGCGAGTTAGGAGAGTTAGCGAGCGGGTGTCAAGTGCTTCAGGTGCCTCTCTGTGAAGCTGTTGACCTCGGCGGTGTAAAGCAGAATGGGCAGCCAAGGGTTGCGTGATGTGAGTTCAGGTAGGGATGTTATGACCCTGGTATGTGATGTATAATTCAGTGAGAGACCAAATGAGAAGTTCTGGTTTGGCCTCTTTTTTCCAGAGACCTAATTCAACTAACTGAGCCACAGACCATCACATGCCCTCTCTTTCCTCTCGCTGTCCTCTTCCACTTTAAAAGGCAAGAAAAGTATCAAACGGAACAAACAAGAATAAGGGGCATGCATAAGAAAGCAGTAAAAAGCCCTATCCCCCCCAAAAAAGGTATATTGTTGTCCTTTTCCATCACTCATGGTCCCACAAAAACAAAGAACGAATAGATGAAAATCAAAATGTAAACGAATGGTGGTTGTAGCTGCTGTAGGGGTGCCCCCCTGTGGCAGAGCAGGCGAGTGAGTGTTCTACACCCCTCTGCTGGCGTCCCTCTTCATCCCCGTGGACTCAGCTCAGCTGCCTCGGACTAGGGCAGAATCGTAGTGATGAAATCATAGAATCTTTTCGAGTACTGCTCTGGATTCACGGTGGAAATCTCTGCCCCAGCCTAAAACCAAAAAGCAAAAAGGGTTGATGCCTCGATAAAAGCTATCAAAGGTTTTTAGTCATGCATGTACTTTAGAGCATAAATGATGAATGAGATGACAGAAATACCCAAAATAATCCTCTGTACAGTATTTTTGGTACATGTAAAAAAAAAAAAAAAAAAAAAAATTTTTATTTAATGATAATGCTTCTTCTATCCACCTTTACACTGTAAGAAATCTTTGTCATTTTTTATAGAGAAAGAAAGTAAAAACCTGGTAATTGGTTGCGTTACCATATACGGTGAACAACTCTACGTGGTTTAATATCACATTATGTCATTTTACTGTAAAATACGGTCAAATTTATGTTTTTCAGACTTAAAAACTATGAATTGCAATATAACTTATAGTTTAAAAAAGTCCCTGCATGACATCATATACTATTAAATATGTTTCATATAAACAGTTTTGTTTATTCTTCATTTTGGAATTGGTAGTGTACATCAGGAAGCTTCTGTTTTGATTTTGATTTTATTTAGTGAATGTTTATTGCTTTATTTTAGTGTATTTTATAATAGTTTATATGTTACCCTGCTGATGTTTTGTGTTTGTGTGTGTGAGACTGTGCACCATCTATGTACAAATACTGTATTTTAAGGTAAAAAGCAGATTTCGGTACTTTGGAACTTAATGAAATGTAGTTATAAGTTGTAAAATACACAGGCACCAATATACCATCCCATAATACCAGAAACATTGCCAATGATTTTTATTTTCTAGCTGCCATTTTTTTTTTTACCATAAATTTAACTGATTTTTTTTAAAAGTGATATAACTCTTCATATTAAGAAAAAAGGCATCTAAATGTGTATTAAAAAAAAAAAGTAGTATTTTTTAATTTTATTTTTGAAAGCACTCACCCCATGCTTTACCGTCTTGGCTGCGTGAGCAGCCTTTTTCTTGGCATCATAATGCTGCAGGATGTCAATAACAGCCATAAAATACACCTCCTTTCTGGGAGAATCTAGGGGAAAAAAGTTTTGCAATACATTTTCATAATGTGATGACAGAGAAAAAATGTAGGATGTGTCTTAGCTTATCAATCATGATTTGATTGGACTGTGAATGGTGGCCGTTACATACCAGCATGGAGGCAGAACAGAATGTTTGACTTTTAATATTATTTTCAGCACCTGGCTCTCTTGATGACATCCCCAATACAGAAATGTATTAAGTTTGATAAAAGCTTAGAGGATTTTTATTTTGAGAATATCATGCATGAATGAAGTGTTCACAATAACAACAAGAACATGCATTCAAAAAGAACATAGGCCAAATTTTGATTTCATTCAATTTTAAGGTCCTCGTTATAAAGAAAAACATATGGTTTGGTACATAGCATATGTTCAATAAAGCAATAATCTGAGCTTTACAGTGAATTTAGAACAGCTAACGGCATTGTTGGGCATGACATGGAGTGTACCCTTGGCTCTTCTAAATTCAATGTAAACTAAAGCTTCACAGGGCTTATTGCTTTTATAAAATGGTTAGTCCATAAAAATATTTATTTAAATGAGTTCACAGTTGTGTTTGTAGAGTAATGTGGCTCAACCTATTTATCACATTCAGTGGAATATCTGCACAAAATCCACTTTAATAAGACAGCACATAAGCTTCTTTCTCCACTCACTGTCATGGCTTTTGATGGCATAGACGTCAATACTGGGGTCGAAGTCTCCCGGTGAGAGTGGTTTAGTGCTGTCTAGGGTGTTACTAGGACTGTCAGGAGGCGTCCCGACAATCCCTCCATCACTCTCTCCTTCCTCCTCTCCCTCATTATCCTCACTCTCCACCTCCTCTTGTTCTGCCCTCTCCACATCATGGATCCCAACCAGAAGACTGTAGTCCATCAACTTCAGTAAGGCAAGGAACTAGACGGAGAAATGAGGGTGAAAAAGGAAAACAGATGGACAGAAGATGGAAAGAGGAAGAGCACAAGTTAAATGAGTCACTGTGTCCGTACCAGGCAGACAGAGTGAAAAAGCAAATTCTTCTAAATTATTTACCTCCACATCCTTTCGAAGCTTATCGAGGAAAGTTTTCTTACTCTCCTCATCAATGTATATTTTCTGTCCATCGTTGATGAAGTCATTGTCTTTGTACGTAGGGAGTTCTTTAGCCTGGTAGAAAAGAGAGAAACAAAAATTTAGTGTGCCAAAGATGCTCACTTACACACACAGGCTCTTTTAAGGACATTATAAGAAATTCATCACTAATATTAAAATAAATTCAGGTCCTGACACGCTGTCATGTATCATGCAGTACAGCAGGGGGTGCTCTAGATTAACAAGACAGAGGCTGTTTGGCATGTTCAGCTGCATGTAGTGTCAAGGGACCCTTATATGAACAAATGAGGCAACAGTATAACAGTGTGGCTGATTTGCTGATCTACATTTGTGTTTAGAGATATTCAGAATGGCCTACAAAAGAAATTGCTTTTAAACAGTGTTAAAAAATGCATGTAGCTACAATGCATTGACATTAATGTAGACCGGCCAACACTAACACCTTAATATGACTCACCTGTAAGTAATTATTACTTACTACTAAAGTAATAACTTCATTTTTGTTAATTTGTGCCTCGTTCAAAGTACTGATAATGAACATGGGCGAAAATATTTCCTCCGGGGTGATTTAAACCTCCAGAATGAACACACTGCAGCAATTCTTTGTAATTAGCTCATTTGGTACCTTGCTCCAGACTCCAGTAAAAACCATATTAATGGACTTTAACAGCCTCTACAGTTTGCAGATTTCCCAACTTTCAAAAGCAAACATACACCTATCAAACTGTTGTGAAATCTAGGTCATCGATAGTTGAAGTGTGCCCTGCTGGTCGGTTGAGGAACATTAGGGAGGAGCTTCAAACCAGAAAACGTTATAAGTGAACACTATAAGTGAACAGACATTAGGGCACTGATGTAATGGTTTGCATCCAGATTAATACACGTCCCCAGTCACATTATGTGAGATTCATCTGTGCATGTTATTCAGAAGACAAAACAATATTGGAAATCGTGGTCACCAAGCCCTCTTTTTCAACCTCTACCTTCCAAACACCAGTCAAAGAGACCACTTTTCATGAGCTAATTGTTTTCTGACAAATAAAATCCACTGAACATGTAATTTAAACATGTTTATATATGTTGCATTATAGAAGTAAAATAACTTGCCATTTGACTTTAAAAGTAAAGTAATGGATTTGAACAGGGATGGAGCGAAAGGAGAAATATTTAACCTGCTGCAGGACTGAACCATACAGTGAATGACAGCATGGTTCGTTTGCTTGTTTCTTAAGCCAGCTTCTATGGCTATTTTCATGGTGTGAATAAAAAGGAAGAACACCCCCCCCCAAAAAGACACTTAAGATCTATTTTTAATATAACTTGTAAAATAAGCAAAAAAAAAAAAAAAAAAAGTGTAAAAAAAAAAGGTGACTGCCAGCATAGCATGGCTTGAGACGAGAACTCTAAACCCGAGAGAGAGGATAATCTGATGTGCGATTAGGGAGAAACGGCTCTAGCTTGTTTTACGAGAGTGTTTGACTTTACGTTTAAGTGAAAAAAATATATACTTATGACCAGTAAACTTCACAAAAGTACCTCAATGATTCAAGTCATTGTGTGAATAATAAAATTATGCATTTAAGCAAAACCAGAACATATAATTATTTGACTAGCAAACATTTCTGAGAAAGTTACTTCAAAGTCCAGGTTTGTTCTCAGAAAACAGAGCGTGTGTAGAAAATGAACCTTTCTTTCTACTCTTCATGACTTGGCCGGGCAACAAGCAGCTTAATGGCTGGTAAAACAGTGAGTCCTCTTGAGAAGGGGGTGAACCCTTATATCCTACATATGCAGGACACAGGGCTGACAGCGACGGTCAGAATCCCTGTTAAGCAGTGAACTTAAATTGGCACAGTTTCAACAGTCATGTGAAAAGCTGCCTTTGGCCTGTAATAGA